>OY756241.1:9806132-11006132 GCA_963576875.1 Acrobasis repandana | reverse complement strand
TCCATGTGTACCGAATTGCCCCATTTAGGGAATATATAATAAGTAAATAGATACTTAGTACCCTTAAATTTGTATTATGGGATATTAAGTCAACGATACTATTATTGATACAATTTTTTATCGGTCATTTTGGAAATCTTTGGCCTATGTCCAGCAGTGGGCGCTGAAATGACACTACAACAGCCAAATTCAAATAGTTTTATTTAATTATAGGGTCAAACAAACTAATACTTAAAACTATTTTAATTGAACAACTTTCCCTATGGGACATATTATGTATATCGAAATATGAAAATGAATTTATGGGCCCATACAAGTGGACTGAGACAAGTTTGTATGGAAAATAAAAATAAATGTTCTTTGGGGAAAGTTAATCAGTATCATAGACTGAATCCACCGGTAAAATAGTTTCAGTACATTTAATTAGACCATGAATATCAAATTAAACTGTTTGGATTTGGCTGCTGGAATGTCATTTCAGCCGAATAACATCAACAGCTGGACATAAGCCGCTTCATAGAGCGGCTTGCATCACTATATTTAAGTATATTTTATTAGACGTTATACGGGGCTGACTTTTTAACAACCAGCCATATTTTTTATAAAAAAAAATTTTGAAAATAAAACATTTTTTCGTCCTCCCATGCAAAATCAGTTAGGCTGAGCGCTAATCTGTATGGGAAGGCGAAATATTTTTATCGTTTTTCGTTAATTGTTTTTATGGAAACTAGTTCAGTATCATGGACTGAACTTGCTCCTAAAATTTGGCTGCTGGTTAAAAAGTCAGCCTGTCTGTATATTCCTTTTATTTCTTTCCCCCGATTTTCTTCTAAGGGAAAGAAGAGGAAACAAAGCGCCATCAACACTACACGCCACTAGCATGTCAAAAAAACACGACATCAGGCGTTATGTTCCGTCGAATACTCTTATTTCCGTTCCCGCGAATTGCCGAGTCAGAAAGATCCGAATTCAGTCACATTTTTCCGAATTTAACCGCATTTTTCCGGATTCAGCCCGCGGCGACCAAGTAACTTGAGATAATGGGGTTGAATCTCCCCTCTGACAAGGGAAATGGTTTTTTTTTCATTTTTTTATAATTGAGGGGCTTAACTCAAGTAAGTCAAGTTACGCGCTGATAGCGTAAATTCCTATATTTAAGTGACAGATTTTTTAAATAGGATCAGTCATCATCATCATTAGGTCTTTTAGCCTCCACTGCAATAGCACGACCCTCTCTGTACTAGAGCCATATATTAGCCAGAGCAGTCAGAGGATTTAGCGTACACTCTCCACGCTGGCCAGACGGGTTGGAGAGGTCTCATTGATGTTAATAAGCTTAATTTAGCTTGTCTTTCCTAAGTCGCCTTCTACGACATCCATGGGAAGACTTGGAGTGGTCCTATTTTATTCTGCCGGGAACCACAAGGCAATTTTTGACTTTCAATACAAACTCGGATCAGCTGATCGGTCCACTTGTATGGGAGCCAAAAAATGATTTTTCATATTTCGATATACTGGGTGGCGCAAAAGTAAAGACCCTATTTGGTTCAGCTATAACATTTTTTCTAAATTAGAAAACTAGATTTAGGTTTTTTTAAATGTATATTTGTGCCATTAAATTTCGTACCATTAGGATTTAAAGATGATGTCTTTTAAATGGTGACCTCCAGAGTTGATACACATTTGAGCCCTATTTATGACATTTTGCATAACTTGCCGTAACACTTCCTGCGATATGTTCGTTATTTCTTGACGAATGTTTTCTTTTAGAGCTGCGAGAGTCTGTGGCTTGTTCACATACACCCGAGATTTCAAAAAACCCCAAAGAAAGAAGTCTGGACTGGTCAGATCGGGTGATCTTGCAGGCCAAGGCAAATCGCCAAAACGAGAGATAACTCGGCCTGGAAAAGCGTCCCTCACTAAGTCCATAGTGTCGCCCGCTGTGTGTGCCGTAGCGCCGTCTTGTTGAAACCAGATGTGCTCCAGCCCCAATTCGTCCAAACTGGGTATCAAAAACTCTCGTAACATGGTTCTGTAGCGTTCTCCAGTGACAGTTATCGCATTGCCTCCAGCGTCTTCGAAAAAATAGGGTCCGATCACTCTGTCAACACAGATGCCACACCATACAGTAACTTTTAGTGGGTGTAGAGGTGTTTCTTGAATAATGCGCGGATTATCAGTGCCCCAGAACCGAGTAATCTGCTTATTGACATGCCCTGAGAGATGGAAATGCGCTTCGTCACTCATAACCAATTTTGAAGGAAAATCATCCTCTTCAAGGTTGAGGTTTATGACGCGCTGGCAGTAATCTAGACGAGCTCGGTGGTCAGCAGGCAGCAGCTGATGAGTCATTTGAGTTTTATACGGGAACATCTTTAAGTCTTTCACCAAAATACGCTGCAGGGTCCGTCTGGAAATGCCCAATTGCGTGGCACGTCGCCTCGTTGATGTTTCTGGACACTCTTCCACATCTTCGCGCACAGCATCGATATTTTCAGCTGAACGGCCTGTTCTTGGTCTCCCAGACTTAGGTCTATCCAATGTTGAGCCAGTTGCTTCAAGGCGTGTGGCAAAGCGTCGAATTGTGCGACCAATCGGTGCCGGACGGTGGTGAAATCGTCGACGAAATTCACGTTGTGTTCTTATCACTGATGAATTATTCCGTAAGAACATTGACACAATTATTCCACGTTCTTGGGGAGTAAAACGGTCCATGTTTATTTTCAGTGTATTTTACATTTGTTCACTACACAATTTTCAACAACAGAATGACAGAAAATGTCATATAAAAAAAATAAAAGTATTTTCTTTAGTGCCAGTACTTTTGCGCCACCCAGAGGGACATACCCATAATAAATCGAACCACGGTCTATACTAGATCATTATAGTTTAATGAATTTAAAATAACAGTCAAAAATACAAATAAAAGTTCGACATTCCCATACAAATCGCCCGGGCGGCTGCACACTTTTGTATGGAAATTCCAAAATTTATTTTTGTCTTTTAGCTGTTATTTTAATTTTATTATGCTATAATGCTCTAGTATAGACCGTGGTTCGATTTATCACGGGTATGTCCCTTCCACGTTGTATATTCCTTGGGGAAAGTTGTTCAGTATCAAGGACTGAATTCAGCCTTGAAATAGTTTCAGAATATTTTGTTGGACCATGTATACAAAGTTGTAGTACGGATCTCAGTGGTAACTAACACAACCTTCCCTGGTTATCTCCAAACCCCGGGATAAGCTATATTCATTTTTGTTGACCAGCAGTCAATAAGACACGGCAGCTTGCAAGACACCTATGTTGTACCCACTTATTTAAAAAAAAATCTCATCTTCAAAAGAACAATTGCGAAGAAAGTCTTTCATTGTATAGCCCGTGGTTTAATTTATTACACAAATGTCAATTACACGCTATACAGCCTGACTTTTTATCCACCGGCAAAATTCTTGAAACAAGTTCAGTCCATGTTACTGAACTACTTTCTATAAAAAAAGTTATTAAAAATCGATAAAAAAATTCCATCCTCTTATACAAAATCCGTTTGGCTGAGCGCCGATTTGTATGGGAGGACGAAAAACTTTTATCGATTTTTAATAACTTTTTTTATAGAAAGTAGTTCAGTATCATGGACTGCACTTGCTGCAAAAATTTTGCCGGTGGAGCCGGTGGATAGAAAATCAGCCTGTATATTTAGTATACGTAGTTACAGCTCGGATCTCAGTGGTAACACTGGTAACCATGTAGTAACACAATCTTTCCCAGTTACCTCCGAACTTCGGGATAAGCTATATTTATTTTTGTTGACCGGCAGTCAATAACATACGGCAGCTTGCACATCACCTATGTAGTACCTACTTATTTAAAAAAACAGTCTTTCATCGTACACGTTATATTTTAAGTATACATAGTCACAGCTCGGATCTCAGTGGTAACCATGTTGTAACACTGGTAACACAATCTCCCCAGTTACCTCCGAACCCCGGGATAAGCTATATTTATTTCCGCCGACCGGCAGTCAATAAGATACGGCCGCTTACACGTCACCGACTTTATTTGCCGGTGTAAATACACGGACGTGGGTCGAGTTGATGCGAAACCAATAAGATCGTGGAGTGATAAGGTGAACGAACACGTTTGTTTGTTCCAAACTGACAGGACTAAAGGAGTATGGTTTGATGGATAGATGAGACAAATCACATCGTTTGGGATTATAAATGTACTGTATTATAAAGAAAACGTATAAATATAAACTATCCCTAACGGGGCAGACAGAGTCCTGGGCCGTAAAACCCAAAGATTTCATTTTTATTCACTTTTAGCAAAATGATAGGCGACAGTGTCGAACTCGTACTTAAAGGGTTCCTTCCTTTCCTCCGTACAATGTTTTGAAACGCTGAAAAAGACACGTTTCTTGTATGACGACCTTATTTTTAGTATTTGTTGTTATTGACAGACAGACGGACGGTCCTAAACAACTAGTTTACGGAACCCTGAAAAGGGATCAAAGTAGTGATTGTTTACGAGCCGCATTGCCTAAAACATTATTCACATTTTCGCCCATATTCCGTCGATCGGCTTTTACGATCAGCGCGGGAAAGTAGCAGCAGGTAAGTATATTCTATGTTTTTTCGTATCTCCCAGACCAGCATGGAAACTGGCTAGAGGAAGTTTTAAACATTATAATGTAATAATAAGGAAATAAAAATATATTGCGTGAAAATACATTTAAATTTTTTATAGTGTAAATTATACACAGACACCGAACGTTATTTGCGGGTGTAAAATACACGGGACGTGTGGGTCGAGTTGATACGAAAATATTGAAACGTAAAATATCATTTTTGGCCTCCCATACTAGTTAAACGATCAGCTGACCCGAGTTTGTGTGGAAAGTCAAACGTTTTTTTTTTTTTTTCATATTTCGATACATGTTCCTTGGGCAAAGTTGTTCAGTATCATGGACTGAATTCAGTCTTAAAAAGTTTCAATATATTTTGTTACCCGTTATATAATAATAACTCAATGATACTTACTATATTTTGCAACAAACCACGTCCTTCACACTATTGTAACGCCACTGCGTTTTATCAACGCACAAACGTGTAAACTCCCCGAATGTTAACTTTCGTATTGTGTGACGAATTTAACATTTTGTACAAAACATTGTTCTGTATTAAATTCACCGACAAAACATCCCTCGAGACGGAGTTGTACGGCGTTTCATTTAAAAATAAATGAAAGTTGCATTTCCTCGTTAGCTCGTCGGTGTCCGAATTAATAAATTACGCTGTATTAATACCGGCTCAACTTTCAAATTAAAAACGATAGTGTCCCAGGAGAAATGCGGTGCCTGACTTTGCTCTGGAGTATACACAAATAAAGAGCCACAAATGAGTCACTTCAAATTTTGATACCGGCTTAGAAAAAAAATTAATATAAAATAAATAAATAAATAGTGACAAATTACACTGAATTGAGTTTTTTTTTGTACCAGCTTATTTTTAACCGACTTCAAAAAAGGAGGAGGTTATCAATTCGACTGTATGTTTTTTTAATGTATATTTGTTACGCGATATCTTCGCCATATGTGGACCGATTTTGATGATTCTTTTTATATTTGAAAGCCTTTACTACAAAGATTATTATTATTATTATTTTTTGTAAAAAATTAATTATTAATCAAGTAATTCATTCCATAATTTTGAACAACTTTTTCTAATAAATTTATATCGATCGAAGTAGTCACGTGATCTAGATTTAATGAAAAGTATTTTTTTAAAAAGGCTATTTACCATATTGCCCTGGCTAGGGATCGAACCGAGAACTCTTTAGATTATTGTGCAATAAATATTAAAGAGGATTAATAATTAAATAGTATTAAGAGCCCGTATGACCCTAATAGTACTTAGAGCGATCTTAAATATTATCAATAATAACGAAATACTCACATTGAAATAAAAACACAGCAAAGTTAAAGACTAACTCTATACATAATGTATTTTGAAAACACGATTGCTTAAAATTTTCTCGATAGAAAAACATTGCGAAGTTGCCTCCAAATCACCTCAGAATTATACTAAAACGGAAAGTATTCAAGAAATACAATAAATTAGCACTTGTAACTTTGGATCATAATTGTATTAAACATAAGGCAGTCATCATATGTCTTACTATATAACTCTTAAATATTCTTTGTAAAACAAAAAAAACCTCAAAACCAACACCAGCCTCATTGACTTACCGCGATCTTTTCACCGCGCATGGCTCGCTGTCTCGCTTCGGCTAGAGTAAATTTGTGTGCGTGGAAGCAGGAGCAAAACATGATTATCTACATCAGGCCCAGCCTTAGTAAATAAATATTATCACGCCTGTTTCCCACAGGGGTAGACAAAGACTATGGACCTCCACTTGAACGGCATGATGACAATGACAATGAAATAAATGTCGCAGAACCTGGTCTGATGATGGAAGCGAATAAATCAAATTGCTTGTTTAGTTTTCAATAAAAGAAGACCGAATTTAGCATAGTTCTGTTTATATTACAATCATCTGCACCTAAAGTAAACGTTGAACCAGTTTGGTTTAAAATATTCAATCCGTAAATTAAATCAATCAAAAATAAACAGTTGTTTTAGGATTTAATTCGATGTTATTACTTTGTTAAATTTTATTTTAAACGCCACAAAACTTGACCCGGCGACATATATACTTAGTCTGGCCGTAAATACATACTGTTAAATTAAAAATAAACAAAATATTACATTTGAATTTGGAATCCGTTATTTTTATTGTCTTTTCTTATTTTGTCTATATCGTACAATATTTTGCGATATTAAAATGAAGTGGGGTGATAAAGAAAACCGAATCGCTGTGATTGCATTACACAAAGTAGGTATGGAGCCAAATGCAATTTTTAAAACTCTCCATACGCTTGGTAACAGTCAAATGTTTGTGTACCGGGCTATTAATAGAAACAACAAGACCTCCTCTGTTTGTGACAGAAAAAGAACTGGCCGTCCACGTATGTTCGTACGCAAAAGGTGGTCAAAACAGTAAGGGAAAGAATTCGAAGAAATCCTGTCCGAAAGCAAAAGATTTTATCACGGGAGATGAAGATAGCACCTAGAACCATGTCGCGTATTTTAAAGGATGACTTAGGACTTGCAGCCTATAAGAGACGTACTGGTCATTTCTTAACTGATAATTTTTTTACAATTGAGCAACATTTTAACAAACAAAATGACCGTATTTATGCTCAAAGCTCTAAGAAAGCGTCCCAATTAGTCGACAGAGTGCAACGTGGGCATTATCCGACTTCAGTGATGGTTTGGTGAGGTGTTAGCTATGAGGGAGTGACTGAGCCATACTTTTGTGAAAAAGGTATGCCACCAAAAACATTCTGTAAAAAACTAGCCAAGTCTCGATGGAGCTGCTTGTTTATCTCTAAAAAGTAATAAAATCTAGACAAAGTCGTGCCAAGTCTAAGGTTCCTTACTGCGATTTCTTTATTAATATATGTAGTTAATGTTTAATGGCCACATAAAGGGAAAACTATAAAAACTAGGATAATCGAAGATCTGAAATACGATACGATCGATACGATCTGAATATAAATAATAAGGGTCAACAGACCCTGATTAGAAAACACAAGAGCCAACCAATTATGCCCACGTTTCTACAAAAAGAAGTGAAATCCCACCAAAAACATTCTGTAAAAAACTAGCCAAGTCTTGATGGAGCTGCTTGTTTATCTGTAAAAAGTAATGAAATTTAGACCAAGTCGTGCCAAGTCTAAGGTTCCTTACTACGATTTCTTTTTTATTATTGATAATGTTGTGTGACTTGGCCGTTGAACATTCTTTATACGTCAGTGGGTACAAGTCAATTTTGT
Source organism: Acrobasis repandana (assembly GCA_963576875.1). Lineage (NCBI taxonomy): Eukaryota > Metazoa > Arthropoda > Insecta > Lepidoptera > Pyralidae > Acrobasis > Acrobasis repandana. The sequence goes on along the minus strand of OY756241.1, from coordinate 10,998,236 downwards.
TTACACGTAATGTTATATCTGTTGTAACTACCTATGTTAGTTAAGCGAGATAATAGCTCATACTGGTATTGGTAATTGGACGCTAGTGTCTCATTTTAGGCTGTTGTTGATTGTGCAACACATGCATTCAGCATTGACAATGCTGACTTCTGCTCTCTTCTTTTTGGAGCGTCAAATCAGATTGGTGCAATGGTGTCATGGAGCACCTGGTTTTGTACCCTTGTGTACCCTTCAACGGCCAAGTCACACAACATCAACTATAATAATAAAGAAATCGCAGTAAGGAACCTTAAACTTGGCACGACTTTGTCTAGATTTCATTACTTTTTAGAGATAAACAACCAGCTCCATCGAGACTTGGCTAGTTTTTTACAGAATGTTTTTGGTGGGATTTCACTTCTTTTTGTAAAAACGTGGGCATATTGATTTATTTTATTCGATTTTCTATTTGACACAGTTTTTTTCGCCACTCTTAGTCCAATGCATTATATTTTGACCAAATTTTGAGCGAAATTAATATTTTAGTGTAATTTATTTATTTAATTTGTGTAATGTTCGAGTAGAATAAAGTTATTCGTTAGACTATTTCTTCTTGTAAACTTGTAAGTATAAGTATATAAGCCAGTCTAGTCTTATCCAGAGTTTTCCTTTAATTTTATTTATATGCGTATTAAAAGCAGAAGGGGAGGCATTCGCCTAGCAGTGGGACGCTATAGGCTAGATTAAATAAGAAGATGTGTCCCACTACGCTGGATTTTTGCAATGACAGTCGATTTTCTTATGTACCAATAGTAGAAGGGGGCATTACCATATCTCTAATACAGCTGAGACCAGCTGAGGGTTCTTCATCAGATACTTCAGACCTTTGATTTTTGACATCAAATGAAGTGGCCCATTAAGTTAAATATTTTTTGTAAAGGCGGTATGTCGATCTCTAATAGTTTGGTTGGGCTCTTGTTTTCTTGTTTTCTAAACAGGGTCACCAGTACTCCAGATCTTCTATTATCCTAGTTTTTATAGTTTTCCCTTTATGTAGCCATTAAACCCTAACTATGTACCAAATTTCAGCTCTCTGAGTTTATGGGAAGTACTAGTTCTATTCTGATGATCATGAGTGAGTGAGTGAGTGTCAAAAATGCGAAACTGCTTTCGCTTAACTTCGAAACTAAACGACCTATAGACTTGACATTTTGGATTTTAAGTATGTGATTATAGCTTACTGGATGACGAAAATTTTTGCGTTCTGGTCTTATCCAGAGGTTCTCAAATAGGGGCCTGAAAATGCGGCGAAATGGTTTCAGTAAAGGATGGTACGGCAGTGTTTGCTTCGCGCTCGACTTGGCGGGGGCACTGCCGTGCCCCCAGATCAAAACATCGGCACAAGTATATCAAGATACCATTCTTGAGAAGGTAGTTAAGCCCTTTAACAACACCATGTTCAATAACCAAGAATGGTCCTTCCAGCAAGACTCGGCACCGGGTCACAAAGCTCGGTCCACGCAGTATTGGTTGGAATCGAACGTTTCCGACTTCATCAGAGCTGAAGACTGGCCGTCGTCTAGTCCCGATCTTAATCCGCTGGATTATGATTTATGGTCAGTTTTAACGCTCTAAACGACGAAGAAGACCTATTTAATTAAAAAGTACCTGGTTAATCGATCTGAAAAGATTTCTAGTTTCTGTAAGTTATTTGTTCAATGTTTAATATCTGTTTAATTTTCAGGTTCCATCCCAGGTGTCATCGACCTTGATACATCAAAAAGCATCTCCATCGGTTCGCTGGAAATAATGCTGCATTACAACATCCGGCGCCACTCCATGGGGTCCATCCGCCTGTCGGGTGCGAATGGACGCGGTTCAAGCCTTTTACATGATAATATCACACGCAGCAGGTAACGTCAACGCCAAAGACCAAACAGAGGGAAAAAAGTCCTTCCAAGTCGAAGAGCCCAAAACCTAAAAGTTTGCCTAAATCAAAGAGTCCGTCACAGTCACAGAGTGGCACTTTGACAAGTGATGATAAGTAACAGGATATTTTAAACAATTTTGTAATTTACAAGGATTGGACATTTACCAGTATTGACAGTGAACTAAGCCCTGCTAGAAGGTCTTCGTTTCCAAAGAGTATTACCACTAGTTTCAAAGGCAGTTGGCACAGTACGGATTCTGAGTCTGAAGCAAATGAATCTGAACAAGTGGCTGTAGGTATAGCAACGTCACCGCCAAAGCCCACACAGAGTAAGAAGAGTCCTTCCAAGTCGAAGAGCCCAAAACCTAAAAGTTTGCCTAAATCAAAGAGTCCGTAACAGTCACAGAGTGGCACTTTGACAAGTGATGATGAGGAACAGGATCTTTTACGAGTAAACACTGTTGTAATTTACAAGGATTGGACATTTACCAGTATTGACAATGAACTAAGCCCTGCTAGAAGGTCTTCGTTTCCAAAGGGAATTACCACTAGTTTCAAAGGCAGTTGGCACAGTACGGGGATTCTGACTCTGATTCAAATGAATCTGAATAAGTGGCTGTAGGTATAGCAACGTCAACGCCAAAGCCCACACAGAGTAAGAAGAGTCCTTCCAAGTCGAAGAGCCCAAAACCTAAAATTTTGCCTAAATCAAAGAGTCCGTCACAGTCACAGAGTGGCACTTTGACAAGTGATGATGAGGAACAGGATCATTTAAATACAGCTGTAATTTCCAAGGATTTGACATTTACCAGTATTGACAATGAACTAAGCCCAGCTAGAAGGTCTTCGTTTCCAAAGAGAATTACCACTAGTTTCAAAGGAAGTTGGCACAGTACGGATTCTGAGTCTGATGCAAATGAATCTGAACAAGTGGCTGTAGGTATAGCAACGTCACCGCTAAAGCCCACGCAGAGTAAGAAGAGTCCTTCCAAGTCGAAGAGCCCAAAACCTAAAAGTTTGCCTAAATCAAAGAGTCCGTCACAGTCACAGAGTGGCACTTTGACAAGTAGTGATAAGGAACAGGATATTTTAAACAATTTTGTAATTTACAAGGATTGGACATTTACCAGTATTGACAGTGAACTAAGCCCTGCTAGAAGGTCTTCGTTTCCAAAGAGAATTACCACTAGTTTCAAAGGCAGTTGGCACAGTACGGATTCTGAGTCTGATGCAAATGAATCTGAACAAGTGGCTGTAGGTATAGCAACGTCACCGCCAAAGCCCACACAGAGTAAGAAGAGTCCTTCCAGGTCGAAGAGCCCAAAACCTAAAAGTTTGCCTAAATCAAAGAGTCCGTCACAGTCACAGAGTGGCACTTTGACAAGTGATGATAAGGAACAGGATATTTTAAACAATTTTGTAATTTACAAGGATTGGACATTTACCAGTATTGACAGTGAACTAAGCCCTGCTAGAAGGTCTTCGTTTCCAAAGAGAATTACCACTAGTTTCAAAGGCAGTTGGCACAGTACGGGGATTCTGAGTCTGATGCAAATGAATCTGAACAAGTGGCTGTAGGTATAGCAACGTCAACGCCAAAGCCCACACAGAGTAAGAAGAGTCCTTCCAAGTCGAAGAGCCCAAAACCTAAAAGTTTGTTTTAATCAAAGAGTCCGTCACAGTCACAGAGTGGCACTTTGACAAGTGATGATGAGGAACAGGATCTTTTAAACAATTTTGTAATTTACAAAGATTGGACATTTACCAGTATTGACAGTGAACTAAGCCCTGCTAGAAGGTCTTCGTTTCCAAAGAGAATTACCACTAGTTTCAAAGGCAGTTGGCACAGTACGGGGATTCTGAGTCTGATGCAAATGAATCTGAACAAGTGGCTGTAGGTATAGCAACGTCAACGCCAAAGCCCACACAGAGTAAGAAGAGTCCTTCCAAGTCGAAGAGCCCAAAACCTAAAATTTTGCCTAAATCAAAGAGTCCGTCACAGTCACAGAGTGGCACTTTGACAAGTGATGATGAGGAACAGGATCTTTTAAACAATTTTGTAATTTACAAAGGTTGGACATTTACCAGTATTGACAGTGAACTAAGCCCTGCTAGAAGGTCTTCGTTACCAAAGAGAATTACCACTAGTTTCAAAGGAAGTTGGCACAGTACGGTTTCTGAGTCTGATGCAAATGAATCTGAACAGGTGGCTGAAAATATAGTAACGTCAACGCCAAAGCCCACACAGAGTGGGAAGAGTCCTCCTTTCTAGTCGAAGAGCTACGTAGTAACTATGGCTTGCTCTAAACGTCATGATAATTTGGAGTCTCTAAAACAATCTATACGATTGGCAGTGAAGAATTTTCCCATGGAAAGAGTGCGTGCTTCTATTGATAACTGGCCGAATAAGCTTTTTATATTTTAAATTGTTTTATATTTATGTATTAAACTAACGCATTGGAAAAGTAATAATGTTATTTTCAATAGAAAAATATATTTTTTCTTTTTTACAATATTTATGGTCAGACTACCACACTTGTGAATAGTAAGTAGTTATGAAGATTTAAGCATGCTTGAAATGCGTGCACTATGTGATGAGAAAATTAGTCCGAGTGATTCGAAGTCACGATAGCACAATTAGTAGTGCACTCAAGGCGTTAACGTGAGGGTCGTGGGTTCGAGTCCCACTCGTAGCGAATTTTTTCATCACATATTTTCAATTTGGATTATTTTCCGAGCATTGTAATGCTATTAAAAATAATATTCTGTTCTTTAGCTATTTTATGATCCAATGCCGGATGTAACCAAGTGCTCAATTTTTACCATATTTCCCGTAGGAATCGTGCGGTCACATTTTTTTTAAATAGTGTTTTAATTTAACACTGACTATTTTCTGGTGCATGCGCGTACTATTTCGAACAAGCGAGCGAAGTGTCAAGTCTACTTGAACAATCCAGCGTTCGTATGTAATTATTATATACGTGACTGACTGAGCGTGCGAAGCGTCTCAGTTTCGAGATTGGCTAAAATAATTTGTAACCGACTTCAAAAAAGAAGGTTCTTAATTCGTCGGAATCTTTTATATGTCCTTTTTTATGTATGTTCCCAAATTATTCCAAAACGCCTGGGCCGATTTAAAAAATCTTGTCAAGTGGTTCCATAGGAATTTTATCAAAATCGGTTGTGTTGTTTGGTGATGAAGTCGGTTTAAGGTTTTGAAAAATTATTAAAACAATATCTTGTCCCCACGTAATAAATACTGTATCTTATTAGGAGACACGTGGAGCATCGAAGCAAAAGCTTTTACATACAAAAGATGGGGTATCACGGATAGGGACGGCTTGTGTTCGGTTGATCGAATCTTCAGTCTTGCGAATAAACGGAACTCGGCGAACAAGTGAGTACTGACGTCATTAGGGATGGCACAAAAAAAAGGATGTCATTGTTTTTATTTTCGCTTTGAATTGGACTACAAATAAAAAATAAAACAAAGCCCTCCTGGCGAGTAGGGGACCAATAGTGTGTAAATGAGTTTCTATTGGCGTTTCTTCTCAGCAGTGGTCGTTGCGAAATGCTAGTATCAGTAGCTTTTTAAAAAAAATATTACATTACACGTAATGTACACTAAAGTTATTGACGTTTAAAAGTGCCTGCAAAGATTCCTCATTTATGAATAACCATTTGAATTTTGAATTTTTGAGTCTACTTGAGAATCTGGCGTCGACGATAACTAGTGTCTTTGATCGTAACATTCACTGTGACGTCATATGTAGATAATAAACACCAGAATTTTTGTGTTTGGAAATAAGCTCGGGGCTAGGGTTACCATCCGTCCGGATTAGTCCGGACATTCCGGACATTGTGCGGCTTTTTAATTTGTGCGGATTTTTTATTTTATTTTTAATTAGATGGAATATAAGTAATACAACGACATATTAAGTAATATCAAATAATCTTCATTAACTTCTCATAAAAATCAAATCTGTTTATAAAGAGTGAAAAAATAAAAATAAAAAATATTTTCTTAAAATTGCCGTGATGTTTCAGAGACAGCTCTCGTTTGGCTAGACTCTACTATAGTCCATACCACATTAACTAAGTAGATAATGTTTCCATTTGTAAACAATCCGAACTTTCATTGAAATGTCAGGCTTTTTGTCAGACTTTTCAAATTCCTAAATGGTAACCCCACTCGGGGAGAACAACTAGTTATACTTGTTATTAAATTAATGCATACGGGAATTAACGCGAAACGTACCTTTTTTTATTTATTTTGCTGACGTGGACGTGGATTGCAGCAGCGGTGCTTCCTATATAGGTCAAACGAAGCGGACTATAGCTGAGAGGATCAAGGAGCACATCGCCGCTGTAAAGAACTGACAAATCACCAAATCGGCCATTGCAGAACATCTACTCGAAGCAGGCGCTAATCACTGGATTGAATTTCATCGTATGCAAGTCCTCGCTGGCGATTCCCACTATCGCACTAGGATGGTACGTGAGGCGATTGAAATTAAGAAACATCCTAACAATTTCAACCGAGAACATGGCCTTAAATTGTCAGCAGTGTGGAATCCAGTGATTAACAAAACACAACCCCGGTTTGGTGTAAAATCGGTTAACCACCAGAATACGGTTGCGTTACGGAGTAGGGACACTGTGAGTGTAGTGTGTGACGGTACTTGGAGAATGAACAATATGACGTTGGACGAAGATCACACCGGGTAGGGGGAGGCGTAGGCGTCATCGCTGTTTCAGTCAAGCTGGGACCACGTTCGGTGAAACCCGAACAAAACGTCAGCAAAATAAATAAATAAAAGGTACGTTTCGCGTATGCATTAATTTAATAATAATGCAACGCGATAGTTTAAAAGTATTTATAGTTATACTTGATTCATATACAAATATATAACGGGACCTTAGCACGAACCTTTTTTATTGTTTTGTCTAATAAGAGTTACATCATTCGTGGTCGCAGACTGACTGACTGGAGACTAGTTATACTCATTTTTAAATACAGTATTGTTTTATAACAAGTTGACAACCCTATGTCCCACATACTTACTTGTACATGTACATGTTTATGTACCTATCAGCTTATAAGAAGTATGTCAGTGGCTTTTAGCCGTGTACCAATTATTGTGGTTCGCCTTTGTTCACGTAAAAGTATCTCGTTTTTGCGTAACCACGCACCACGGGGGCACGGGGTGCGGGGTACGATCCTTGCGAGTTGCCGAGGTAATATCGACGGACTAAAAAGTATGCGTATTTAAGTTCTCATTTCTTTTAGTACGGGCAAACAAAGCCCTAAGAAGGCAGTGATGAGTGTAGGTGAATCGAAAGAGGTCTGTAAGGGTCGAAGCAAGTGGAAGTCCATAGTCTCTGTCACCCCTGTGGGAAACAGGCGTGATAATTGACTGAGAGGTCAAAGGCCCTCAGTTTCGAGATTGGCCTAAAATGCTTTTCGTTGCTGTCCGTGTGTCTGTTCTCGCCTACAGGTCGCATTTTTTAACCGATCCTAACCAAAATTGGCACACAAGTTTCTTGATTTATTGCACGCCTCATAAGCGAAGCGCATGAGGTAGTGCTCTACTCTCGCCTTACAAAAATCAAGTGTTTTTTTTTAACTAAATGTGTCTCTATTTATTTTCTATCGCACTTGTACAATAATATTTACACATAAATGTCAAGGAAAAACACTTTTTAAAAGACATTTTGCTTTTTAAATAAATAAAAACAATGTTTAATAAAATCATTTTGTGGACGTCCGTGTGTCTGTATGTATGGAAACTGGCGTGGTCACGATAACTCCCGAAAAACTTATCTGATCAAGTCCATTTTTTTTTATACGCTTCAGTATTATCCAAAACTAAGTCCTTTCGAAGATCACGGTCTAATTCAATGTAGTTTAGTTATAGCGAGCAGCAAAAAAAATCAAATCGTCGCGCGTGAGCTCGCCATTTTGTTACAAACCAAAATCTTACTGTCAAAAACAAATCAGGGTGACAGAACTTGAGCTGCTCTTCGCGCACGCGTAGATCGTCGGGGTGTAGGCAAAGAGGTTTGCAATGGGTCCTCCTTCACAGTGCCCGCTATATCTTTCTCAGCGGGAAGTTAAAAATAATCTCCAGTCGTGCGTTAAAGCCGACACATACTTTTCTTCGTTTTAAGTTAGCAATAAAACAATCAAAATCAATTTAATTGTGAGAAATGAGATTATGAGGCGTGCACTTTTGGATTTTCCAACTTTTTTAATTTTGTAGTCGATCGCGAACTATTTTTTAAGGCCTCTACAGAACTACCAGCCTGTCAGAACCAGAACATCAGAACTTTGAACTCCATTTCGGCTTTTAGAGCTAAATGTCTAGCCTCATTCAGCGCCGAGTCCGGCTTTTAATCCGCTAGGTACATGAAAAAAGTTAAATCACTTTTGTATGAACGTCTAAACAAACATTTTATATGGGATTTGTATAAAAATCAGAACCGTGACTTCATAATTCCGTAATCGTCTGTAAGTACATCAGGTTTTCTGCTTTTTTAAATCTAAAATCATGTTGAAAATGGATATGACCAGGTGACACTATTTTGTGACTTTTTCTCTTAACATCATCATCTACCCAATTTTGGAGATGACAACCCTGCTCATACTAGCATGGTTGCTTTGAAATAGGTATTAGTTTCACTATTCCAGTCCGGTCAGTATCAACCCTAATAGCACTCGCGGGATGGGTGATCAACTATGATTAATTGTAAAACACTTTGTTACAACGCTCGGGGGACACATAGGGTAATTAAGGGGAGTCACGTGACGTGACCACGCATTTTAGACGCGTTTCGTGAGAAAGTTTAACATTTTTAAAATAAACCTTTATCGCACAATATAAAAAAACAGGGCATAATTATTTTAAAAACTAGGAAATAGGAAAAGTTCTATCCATTTTACTACGCCACAAATATAAATTGCAGTTTGTTTAGTAATATTTTCAGTTTAGTATTTTGCTGTGCAATCAATAATTTTGATTTGCGTTTAAATACTACACTATCTTACTACATAAAAGATAAACATATATTGAGCAAAAAAGATACCAAAAATAAAACACATTCGTTTTAGTAAGAAAAGTGCTAAACTAAAACGATTGTGTATTATTGTCTTAAAACTTAGAGTTAAAAGTTAGAATTTTATTTTATGAATAGAAACTAAATTTTCCGACTGTTTTTAGCCTAAGCTACCACCAGAATATATTTTTAGATTTATTCTCTTATACATCGTGTTAATGAAAGAACGCAAAACCTCTCAGATGGTACCTCAGCCCATGTACCTATCTGGACAACTTTTGTTTACGAAACCAAATAAATAATTATGAATTTTCATACAAACTGATCAGCTGATCGAGTCAATTTGTATGAAAAACCGATCTTTTTTGTTGGATTTCGTGAAAATTGTTGAACAAAACTTTTGCTGTTCAGTTACATGGGCTGAGGTACCATCTGAGAGGTTTTGCGTTCTTTCATTAACACGATGTATAGACTAAGCCACTAGCCGTGTGGTTCCCGGCAGAGCAGAATAGGACCACTCCAAGTCTTCCCGTGGATGTCGTAGAAGGCGACTTAGTGAACACAAGTCAAACAAATTTTATAAACGTCAGTGAGACCTCTCCAACCGTCTGGCCAGCGTGGAGAGTGTAGGCCAAATCCTCAGACTGCTCTGGCTAATATATGGCTCTGGTAGTACAGAGAAGGTCGTGCTCCTGTAGTGGAGACTAAAAAAGGCCTGATGATGATGATAGGCTAAAATACCGTATTAATATTTATAATAATTCTGTGAGCACACGGCCGAAACAAATCGTCCCAACTCTAAATGTTAAATCAATTAACTATAGTGTACTCTCTGGTTAAACGATTGATCATCGGAGAATTTCACAAGCGATATCAAATTGCGAATCGATTAGTAGGTGGCGAGCCGAACATCGATTGTGGCGTTCGATTTCAATCGAATTAACTGATTGATTTTGGCAAGTGTGGCTAAGCGATTGAATAACTTTCATTTGAACCCACTCCAAGAAAAATATATTGTGATTTTTTTATTTGGTTTAAACTATTGTAAAGTGTGTTGGTTAAAAATTAAAATATTTTTAGTTATTTATCTATACTAATATTATAAAGCGGAAGAGTTTGTATGTTTGTTTGTATAAACGCGCTAATCTCAGGAACTAATGGTCCGATTTGAAAAATTCGTTTTTGTTGGATAGTCCATTTATAGAGGAAGGCTTTAGGTTATATAACATTCCGACAACCACGCGAACGAAGTCGCGGGCACAGCTAGTTAAAGTAATAAACGTTTGATTTTCAAATTAACATAATTTTACTTTAGCTTGGCGGCCTGGCGGGAGTACGCATTACTAGCGCTTTTACAAGTTAAGCAACCCCGGGCGTGTTCCGCGATTGAATGGGTGCCCAAAATTGACAAAGAATTTTATTGTGGTCTGACAGTCGTTTTTTTTTTAAATAAATAATTTTACGGCTCTGGATACAAGTCCTTTAGAGCCTATCTTTAATTTTGTTATTTATTCCTAATCCTAACAAGACAATCAAAGGGTGGTATAGACCTTTGACTGCTGCAAAGGAGCTTCTGGCGACAAATCTATACGAGTCCACTGGTTTATATAGACGATTGAGTGGCGGATGACGCCCGAAGACGCTCGCACACAGTCCGCAAAATAAATATCACTACAGCCGTACTATGACTGTCCACTTTAACTATTTCACACATTGTTCATGTCATGAACATTTATAACACCAAACAACACCAATTTCATATTATAAAGTCCACTAAAATCCATTTGTAAAATAATTTAAAGCAAACCCCAACCGAACCCCTTGACTTCCCGCCAAAAACTTACAGTCACGTTAAGCCGTTGGCTGTCATAATGGTATGGCAATTGTCAAGCTAGGTCAGATGCCTTGAGATAGCTTGAAAATTCTGACACCAGTGTCGGCCACTTACACACACTAATAATTAAATTTTTAACAAAAAAAACAACCGACTTCAAATTTTTTTAGGAGTTTCTTCCATATCTCCAAAGTTCTTCATCATATCTTCACCAAATTAAAATGGGACCAACTTGGTAGTAAAGACTTTCAAATAAAAAAATAATCATCAAAATCGGTTCACAATTGGCGAAGATATCGCGTAACAAACATACATAAAAAAAAACAAACATACAGTCGAATTGATGATAACCTCCTCCTTTTTTGAAGTCGGTCAAAAACAGAACAAACAAGCCGGGAAGTAGCCTAACAGAGCTTTAAAGAATTACAAAAAAAAACAAAAAACATGCTTGTAATAGTCATTACCTTTCATTATCACCTATTCATTTCGAAACGTCACATCAACGTTACTACAACGACCCCATAACGTAACGTTAACGCACGCGTTAACGTCAGACCCGGTATAAAAACGGTTGTATTGGTGGTATTGTCTCTCTCATTTGCGGATATACATTGGCGGACGTATTTACGGAATGGTTGAGAATGGTCGGATTTACAGCGACTTTCTGCTAAATTATTGAACGTATTTTTAACCGACTTCAAAAAAAGGAGGAGGTTATCAATTCGTCGATATTTTTTTTTTATTGTATGTTCCCCGATTTCTCAAAGACGCCTGGACCGATTTAAAAAAATGCCAAAAGCGGCCGTTTTTCGCAAAAATGCAAACTAAAGCTTAACGTTCTCACTTTAAACTGTAAACAGTGGTTAATAAAATAGTTTAAAGGGTTATCTAGGTTTTAGTAGCTCAAAATTTTTAATGATATCTCCGCTTCCTTACAAATAATTTATTTCAAATGGGGGCAGCACTGGACACCGTGTGTCGTCTTAAAACCGCAAAATCCAAAATGCTCTGTCTGCCCCATTAGGGATAAGGCGTGATAGTATATTTTTTATCCCTGACGAAAAAGACTGATATAAGCTTCGAGATATGAGTCTTTGTGTCTGTGTATCTGTGTGTCTATCTGTGTCGTCGTAGCTCCTAAACGAATAGACCAATTTCGATGCGGATTTTTTAATCGACCGCCTCGTTAGTCGAGTTGGTTCTAAGGTATGTTTTATGAAAATCGGTTCAACCGATTAAAAGTTATTGGAGCGGAGCACTTGAAAGTCAGGGGTTTTTTATTTTGTCTTGCAAATAAACTTTTGTTGTCATTGGTTATTCATTATCGCTAGTATTGAGGCCCCACAAGGACATATAGCGTGTACACACACATGTAGTCACATGAAGTCTGCTTTTAACGCTCACAGTTGTAATTGTGCCCTGTACGACATTACATTAGCTCGCGGTCGGGTTCGCAAATGTTACAACAACAATAATACAGGCTGATTTTGAAACTCGCGTAGCTATATTCAAGAAAAGTACTCGTTAAGCGAAATAAAAAATACATTTATCGTATTTGTCGTATGTATCTTGTCCCATAGTAAAAATCAAAGATGCATACCAAAAATCTCCCATTTGGATGTTAACGAAATAAAAGAACCGAACCTAACGAAAGAAACCGAACAAAATAAAATATTTTTTACTTTTTAGGGTTCCGTACCCAAAGGGTGCAAACGGGACCCTATTACTGAGACTCCGCTGTCTATCCGTCTGTGTGTCCGTCAGTCACAGAGCTCTATCTCTTGAACCGTAATAGCTAGACACTTGAAATTTTCACCGATTGTGTATTACTGTAGCCGCTTTATCAACAAATACTAAAAATAAAAAATAGTTAAAAATAATCAGCGTTTTTAACTTGATCTTTATAATGGCATTAACTAGATATTTGAAATTTTCACTAATTATGTGTATGTGTGTAATACTATGACCACAATAACAACAAATACTAAAAATAAGATAAAGTTAAAAATTAAAGGGGGTCGTCATACAAGAAACGTGTTTTTTCAGCGTTTTAAAACATTGTACGGGGGTGCGGAACCCTTCATGTACGAGTCCGACTCGCACTTGCCCGTTTATTTTACTTCATGTTTGGTTTACCACTAAAGAGTGTTTTAGTTTTTTTTTCAACTATTATTTATTGAGGTACGGAACCCTAAAAAGCAATGAAAAGAGGCAAGGAACCCTGTAATATGTGGACAGTCGGCTATTTCGCCTGGGGCTAAGGGTGGTTATCGGAAGTAGACAGACAAGGAACCCTTAACTCGCCGAAAGGTTATAGTTTCCCCATGTCGTTTGTACGTCCACGGCTATGCTGAGACTTTTGTATTAAAATTTAGAAAAAGTCTATCTCCCCTAATAGGGAAGAGATGAAAATTTTGAAACCGCTTGAATTATTAAAATAATGCATACGGGAATTAACGCGAAACGTACCTTTTATTTATTTATTTTGCTGACGTTTCATTCGGGTTTCACCGAACGTGGTGAAAGTCAGCAAAATAAATAAATAAAAGGTACGTTTCGCGTTAATTCCCGTATGCATTAATTTAATAATAATGCAACGCGATAGTTTAAAAGTATTTATAGCCAACCGCTTGAATTTTTTTGTGATTAGGAATAACATTCCTCGATACCATAAAAAAATATCAAATTTTTCTATCCGTCAATTAATTATAAAAAATAAAAACATTTTAAATCCCAATTTTAAACACATAGTCAGACTTACGATGCCATTTCTCTTGCCCGGACCCTCTGACGTATTAAAAAAAATAAAAAAGTAATATGACACTTGACTAATTGACTGCCACCGTGGGAAAATAGAGATACTGTCATATGACAGATGACATATAACTGTCATAGTTGTCAAAATAGTGTCAAGTGTCATATGGCATTATTTTTTTTAATACGTCAGATGGTCCGGGCTAAAGAAATGGCGGCGTTAGAATGACTTTGGGTTTAAAATTGGGATTTAAAATATTTTTATTTTTTATAATTAATTGACTGGATAGAAAAATCTGATATTTTTTTATGGTGACGAGGAATGTTATTCCTAACCACAGAAAATTATTGAAACGTTTTCAAAATTTTTATCCCTTCTGTATTCCCCTATACCTAAAGTGGGAATGAATAAAACGAATATTAAAGGAAAACTGTCACGGTTAAATTCGCTCTGTAAGTTAAAGAGTAATAGTCGCCTAACTTTTTAAATATTTATAGCTTCTCAGAAAATTTTGCCTAATAATAATTTGGACGAAAATTTTTAAAAGCCTTGTCTGTCGAGATGGTTCTTAGCTCTGTTTGATGAAAATCGCGAATATTGGGGGTGAACGCGTGAAAGTCAGGGGATTTTTAATTTGTATGGCATAAACTTGTTATTATTTTTTAACAAATACTTGTTGATACGTCTGGTGCAACCAGACGTATCAGAAAGACGTACCTTTAGTAATTGGACATCAGATCACTTTTCGGTTACGCCCTTCTTGAAACTTTTTCTTCAAACAACTCGGTATAAATGGTTGTTCCGCGTCAACTGGCCGCCTCATTAAACCAGATATCATAAAACCCTTAGGCTAAGTGAAACGGGGATTAAAACGAGCCACGTGTCCCGAATTGTAATAAGGAGGGAGGAGATTTGGATTGGTACACAAATTACAGAGTTACAAATGTGGCGCTTCGTACTGAGTATGTTCAACACGCAAAAAATAACGCACCATACAAGCTGCAGTTGCCGTATTGCTATTTGTTTTGTTTGTAAATTAAGAATTTGCACAGAAATTTTGTATATTGTAAAGGTAAAAACCGCGGCAAATCTGAAGGGCAAAATTGTACTGTCAACTGTTAAGTGCATTATTATTTTATTTATTAAATCTTTATTGACCACAATGGTACAAAAGGTGGACTTAATGCTAATGCATTCTCTACCAGTCAGCCTTTAGGAAAAACAGAAAATTTTTAATTTAAATTTACATGCGAATGGTTTTCTAAAATTTGCAAAAAAGTTAAAGGGTGAAAAGGGTAGACTGTCAATCCACTGTTCGTTAGCATTTTTAGTTCCTAAAACAGCTCCCAGCCTTTACAAGACTTTTTTTCTCGCTAAGACCCCTCGCCCACGACGACTTTTTGACGCGCGTTTCGTAAACGCGCGACAGCATTGCGACTGTAGCGATGCAAACGCGCGACCGTCTCGGACGACATCGGGGAGAGAACGGAGGGAGGGTGGCGCGTGAGGAGAACCTGTAGGGGTTCGGCAGACACAGTATTGTGCTGAGGTGGCATTTTGTCTAGACGCTAAGTTCATCGGAAGGGCAGTCGCCCGCGCGCTGCCTTGCTTGTATCGCGTGTTACATATACAAATAAATCAAGTTTTGTTACATACAAAAAGGACTTTAAATCAATGATACCCGTCCCCGTTAACGCCTATATACATAAGCGTTACAAACCGAGTTACAGAATCGCGTTTGCATCGCGACAGAAGCGCGACAGTTTTTTGACAGGTTCTCCTCACGCGCCACCCTCCCTCCGTTCTCTCCCCGATTGCGCGACTGCGTTGTTTATAAAGGACCAACGTTTCGTCGCGTATGGTTAAATTCGCAATCGGTCAAACTCATGAAAATCGCAATCCGTCTTAATAGGAAACCAAATAACAGCATCTTCATAATCGTACGTTATATGCTTTTAGCATATGTATTTTATCAATTAAAAAATCATATTTTGTCAATTTAGCACATCAAGTACTATTAATTTACATAGTTATCCCAGGGTCAAAAATACAGACGGACCATTCAGTTGATGTAAAGGCGTCTTTATTTCTGATATGAAGTACATCTGTTATATTTTTACTTTGTGCTTAGAAACTGATTTACATTGAAGCCGTAGGCTTAAGGGCTTTGGAATGCATCACCACATCTCAAGATACTGATCGCAATAAAATAACGACTTTGAGAAATTACGTTATTATCAATAATTAAACCTTCTCTTCCTTTGTTTCTAGTGTATCAACAAGTATCTTTGTCATTAGTGAAAGTGCTTATTTGAATAATTCATGAATGTTTACATCTTATTTGTATAATTCATGAATGTTTACATAACTCTTCATAAATTATTGACCAAGCCAGCGAAGCGTCTCAGTCACAGAATACAGTAAGAGTAAACAGAACGGAATATCCTAAAGTACGCGCAATATGCGTCCCCGTTCCCTGCACCCGCACCTCTCTCCCGGTTCTTGTGAGCCAACGTGCGTCATCGAGGCGAAAACGGAGGTAAGGTGCGGGGACGGGGAACGGGGACGCATATTGCGCGTACCTTAGGAGATTCCGTTCTGTTTACTCTTACTGTCTTCTGTGTCTCAGTTTCGAGATTGGCCAAAAATGCTTTTGACCGTCTGTCTGTTCTCGCCTACAGGTCGTATTTTTCAACCGATTTTGACGAAAATTGGCTCACAAGTTCCTTGTTTTATTTAATTCTTTTAGTATTGGATTCATGGTACAGACATGAGATGCGTGTAGGTATATCCCAGTATCCCACTCGTTGCGAATTTTTTTAAACATTTTTATTTCAGATAAGTTAAGGCCTTGTTGTGGTTCCCGGCAGAGTAGAATAGGACCACTCCAAGTCTCCCCGTGGATGTCGTAGAAGGCGACTTAGGAAACACAAGCTAAACAAAGCTTATAAACATCAGTGAGACCACTCCAACCCGTCTGGCCAGCGTGGTGAGTGTAGGCCAAATCCCCTGACTGCTCTGGCTAATATATGGCTCTGGTAGTACAGAGAGGGTCGTGCTCCTGCTGTGGAGACTAAAAAAGACCTAATGATGAAGACCTTTATCAAATCTTTCTTCTTTATAATATTAGTATAGATTATTTAAAGAACTATAAAATCCGGAGGGAACATTCGTTTAGCAGCATGCAACATGTTGCAATATCCCAAAAGCGGTGTGGCGTTTGTATTTGCTTACTATATTACATATTCTGTGGTTGGCGGTAGATTGCACAACTTTTCACGAATATGTAAAGTAATGTAAATCCTTCGCTGAATTCATTTGTCTTTTGCTAGTTCGACGACCTTAACAACGAAAAATCAGAGGTTAGAATAGATTTCGTTATCATATTGTAAAGAGCTACAACGTTAACGGGACATATGCGTATTAAATCAAACCACCGGCTATACTAGATCAATAAGTAAAACGATACTAAAACAACATACAAATAACAGCTTGTACGAAAAAAAAAATTATTTTATAATGTTCTACATTACAAAATAAGTTTTTCGAAAACAAATTCATGTGCTTCGCCTGTGGACTAAATTTTAAGTGTTCCAAAAGTCACCTATCACACGTGCAGTCCTATTCCTAAATATGAAGGTTACATAATGATGATGATGAGGATTGCTTGAGGCTTTAAAATAACAACCTACCTAACTAACCTAGAGCGAGAAGTAAAATAAAAACAGACTGCAATTTCATCAAAAAACAATTTACTCTGTCGCTCGTTGCGTCGATACGTCAACAAAGTTTTATTGGAAACAAAAATAGCGTGCAAGCGCGGATTTTATACTAATCCGTGTTGAAATAAAAGTTTTAAGAACATACTTATTTTTATGTAATAAAGAGTATTAAATACACAAAAATAAGTATGCTTAGTGGGCTAAACTTCAATAGGAAAACTAAATGTTAAAATACTCGTAATTCATAAACAAATTCCGCCAAATACGGTGAGTGCTCCTCACAATGCGTATTTGGCGAAATTTGCTCATGACATATTTGCTTAAATCTTTAGTAGGAAGCTCGGAAGGAGAAAGGATGGGCAACAAAAACTGCTACAAGTAAAATAAAGCCCCCAAGTCACGGAATGTCATTTCGAAAATGTGCATTCATGTACATTGTATGTAAATAAAATGTGAAAGGTGAACTTATCCAATGTATATGTTATTTTTATATTAAGGTGAATGTAGAAGCAAATGGCCTTGAAGTGGCGCCCTCATTTGAAATAAATTGTTAACTCGTAAATATGGAGATAATTTCCATATTTCTAATCGCGCTGCCGTTGAGGCAGTTCATAAAATAATTTAAAGGGCTATCTAGTGCTTGACGAAGAGCAATATGGAAATTATCACCATATTTACGAGTTAATAATTTATTTCATACTTCAAGGCCATTTGCCTATATATTCACCTTAAAGTAAAGCGTTTGAAACGCCTGTAATAATACCACAACACTTTATAACTTACGACATGATAAGTATAAACTTTTTTGTGTGTAAGTAATGTAAACGCAAATTGCGTCATATAACGTTTGTAATACTGCAGCATATGGAGACTACAGAAGAAGTAAATAAGACGATAAGAATAAGGCAAATTTGGAGATATGTTTGTGTATTTTTTTCTATCGAGCCAAAAATGCTCAATCGTGTTTTGGATATTGTAGATGTCTGTAGAAAAGCCTTAAGATGCCTATGTAATTTTTTTGAGAAATAAACTGTAGTATTTTAATCACAGCGATTTTCAAAAACACGCACAGTATTGCGAACTGTGAACTCACTTCGCCTTAACCACTAGAGTGTCATAGGCTTTATATTACAATAATATTATTGGAAATCACAACGGCTGATTTTTGGCGCCAAATTGCGCGGCATGAAAATTCTATCACGCAGTCGGGTTTTTTGTTTCTTAGGGTTCCGTACCCGAAGGGTGCAAACGGGACCCTATTACTGAGACTCCGCTGTCTGTCCGTCTGTCTGTCTGTCTGTCCATCTGTCTGTCCGTCAGTCACAGGGCTCTATCTCTTGAACCATAATAGCTAGACACTTGAAATTTTCACCGATTATGTATTACTGTGGCGGATCTATCAACAAATACTAAAAATAAAATAAAGTTAAAAATTAAAGGGGGTCGTCATACAAGAAACGTGTTTCTTCAGCGTTTTAAAACATTGTACGGTGGAACGGAACCCTTATGTACGAGTCCGACTCGCACTTCCCCGTAATTAATAATTACTCGTCTATTTATTTTTTGTTACTAACAATAAGTTATGTAATAAAATCTTCAATAAAATCTCGGGAATTTGAATTACTGTTTATAATACGAAGCGTCATTTCTACATTATTTTTACTTAACAGTAATAAGTTCAGAGTTTTTACGATTATTGTTATTAATATAAGAAAGTGCCTAAAGGCTTAATATTCCTTGATGTATACTTGCGTTTATTAATAAAATTATTTAGCTAGGCAGCTCGTACGGAACGAGTGTGAGCAAATATTTGTAAAGAAAGGGCGAATGAAAGTTCAGCCGGGCTGATATAATAAATACTTCTAAGAATAAATAAGACCGCTTAAGTAATTGCAAAATACATCATGAACGTAGATTACCATCTATGCGTTTACACTTATTTATTTATTGTAAAAACTAAATACAACGGTTTTCACCAATTACAGTATATAGAAAGAACTTATAGCTAAATGTAATTAAAATATTTTAGTATAGGTACATAGTTGGTACGACGGGTGTCATTACTAATAATGTACAGTAAAAACTTATTATAATATACAAGTTGACTCACTTTCGTCATTCTCGCAATATATTAATAGGTTCCTTACAACCATATTCGCTCCATCAACAAACACATCACACATCACTAGGTTGCTGATTCAGGAATGTGTTAAGGTCCGTAAGCATGCGACATAGAGGAGATTGCTCATCATGTGATACCGTGCGTGTGACCGGTGGGGCGAACAGTTTTCGCAGCTGACACGAGCGTTGCACCAAACGTCTATTTGGTACATTTAGGCGACAAAGTTGATTATGAAGCTCGGGGACGTCGATAAAATTACCTAAAATTTTCAAACAGATTACCAATTGCCCAGCATCTCTACGGGTTCTAAGTGAGTTTAACCCGAGAGACCCTAAAAGAAACAACGTAGGATATAGATAGGGATAATATCCGTAGATACGTTTATAGAGGTATCTTAGAAATGCCTTCTGAACTTTTTCTAGCATCAGCGTGTACGTCGCTTCATGAGGGTTCCATATGGAGCTACTGGATTCTAGTTTGCTGCGAACCAATGCATAGTATAAGAGTTTAATTGCACACGGCACGAATTATTAGTCTCTTGAGTTTCGTAAAACGAAACCAAGACGTTTGAAACTCTCTTTAACTAAAGATGAAATGTGATCGTTAAAAGTTAATTTTGAATCAAATTTTACACCAAGATCTTTATATGATTCGACTTATGTCGATGGTTTACATATTACGCCGCCGAAGCGCCGCCGCCGCAGAGGTTTTCGTCGCTGCGACGTAAAATGTAAGCGATTACAGAATCGTAAGCCGTGTCAGGCCTGTGTCACTCCCTGTTTAGATATCGGAAATGTACCTACATTATTACTATGCGCGCAGGCGGCCCCTCCGGGTGGTATATTCAGTTATACGAACCGTTTGTCCAGAGTAATAAGAATGAAATTGGCTTGCAATGGATGTCTAGGTATCTATACGAAAAGGTGCAGAGTTCTGACGTGGGCTAAATTAAACCATGTCGCCACACTGAGTAGATATTTCTTTGAATTTCTTTGCTGAGTGAGACTTTTGTACGTTAGTATTATTTATTTTGTTGCCGTGTGGTTCCCGGCAGAGTACAATAGGACCACTCCAAGTCTCCCCGTGGATGTCGTAAAATGCGAATTAGGAAACACAAGCTGAACAAAGCTTATAAACATCAGTGAGATCTCTCCAACCCGTCTGGCCAGTGTGGAGAGAGTTGGCCAAATCCTCTGCCTGCTCTGTCTAATATATGGCTCTGGTAGTACAGAGAGGGTCGTGCTCCAGCAGTGGAGACTAAAAAAGTCCTGTTGATGATGATAGAATCGCAGTGACATTTTAACATTTGTTTGCAATCCCCTTGTATGTCACGGCCTCTTATTGGCTATAGACAAACAAGATAATTCGTTTTATAGGTTAAAAAAACTAAAACCCGACTACGGGAAGATTCTTACTAATAATAATTAAATTTTTAACAAACAAAACAACCGACTTCAATTTTTTTAAGGACTTTTTTTCCATAATTCCAAAGTTCTTCATCAACTTGGTAGTACGAGTAAACGCTTTCAAATAAAAAAAGAATTATCAACAACCAATCGGTTAACAATTGGCGAAGATATTGCGTAACAAACATACATAAAAAATTAAAAAAAAACATACCGTCGAATTGATAACCTCCTCCTTTTTTGAAGTCGGTTAAAAAGTACGTTTACCAGACAATGCAAGCATAGCAACGACAAACAGCTAATAATGTATATATTTTTGGAATGTCCTAATTAAGAGTCGTTCAGCGTTTCGTTCTTTCATTTGATACCCTACCTACACGGTATGATTCGATTTATTCTATTTTTAGTTAATTACTTTATATAAAGTCCAACAAAACATACTGAAACTATTTCAAAGGTTAATTCAGTCCATGATACTGAACAACTTTCCCCAAGGAACATATATCGAATTATGAAAAGTAATATTTGGCCCCCATACAACAACTTGTACAACAACAAGCTATTGATCGGTCAACACCGATCAGCTGATTCGAGTTTGTATGAAGGGCCAAAAAATTATTTTTCACGTTTCGATTTAACATATGTAATCCTTGGGGAAAGTTGTTCAGAATCATGGACTGAATTCCCCTCCTGACCTCCCCCCTCCCAGAAACCTCCCCCCAAGTCACTAAGCGAAGCCTGAGGCCGAAGGCCGAAGGCTGAGCTGTCCCGCGAGGCCAGAGGCCGAGCTGCGTGGCGAGGCCGTAGGCCGAGCCACTCCCACCAAGCGCTGAGCGTTTTTTTTTAAATTTTCCAAGATGGCCGCCAATACTCGACTGTTTCCGATTTTACTGAAACTCAGTATGTAAGGGTTTTTTGGATCGCGGAATCCAAATCTGACATTTTTTTTGGATTTCAAGATGGCGTCTGGCTTTTAGTAATTTAACTTGATTCGTTCATAACGTCCTACTGAAACATCGAAGGGGTCTGAAATTTTGTATGCTGGGGTAAAGCAACCCGTGGAACTCCAAACTGCAAACAAGTTTTGATTCCAAGATTTTGCCACACACACATTTTTTGACGTTTCCTTAACTGACTGCAGTTTTTTACCCATTTTCTCAAGTGGACATGTACTTTAGCCAACTTCAACAGCTGCACGAAAAACCGCGGGCTGCTTGCAGCCCACGCAGCGCCTGAAAAGCTAGTTTTTAATTAACATTGCATTCACTTATTTCAAGTAATTATTCATATGTTGATTGATGATAAATACTTAAATTACGAGTGTAAAAGGTAAGTCAAAATCATTTATTCATCTTTGGATGTTTGTATAATTTGATAATTGTCAATATTTTCTTTCAATTTAAAAAAAAATTATAGACTTCAGATCATTTACGTAGCTTAAGTGCCGCTTCCTAAGTGCAGAAGAAGCGGCAACAAACTGCACTGCAGCATTTTCTCCAAATACGTCAACTAACAATTAAACTGATATTAGAACTTAATACTGATACTGATATTAAAACTGGACTGAGAATACATTGTCGAATTGTCGTGTCATAATTATAAATTAAGAATTACAATTACGTCAATTTGTAATTAGTATGTACCAAATTTACCCAAAATATACAATACGGTTTTATCACTGATTATGTGGCTTTTTAACCGAAAAAAGAGGAGGTTATCAACTCGACTGTATGTTTTTTTTTATGTATATTTGTTACGCGATATCTTCGCCAATTGTAAACCGATTTTGATAATTCCTTTTTTATTTGAAAGCCAAGTTGGTCCCGTTTTAATTTGGTGAAGATATGATGAAGAACTTTGGAGATATGGAAGAAACTCCTAAAAAAAATTGAAGTCGGTTGTTTTTTTTTGTTAAAATTTAATTATTATTAGATTTATTTGTTAGATAGATCTACTGTTAATGTTATAATACTACAATTATATATTATATATTATAATGCTACTGGTAATGTTAATACTAATAAGGTAACTCTCAATGTCATTATAAGAATAAGCTAGTAGTAGAAACGTTTTGTGCAATGTATAATTTATAAATCTTTAAGTATATGTAAAATTTTTAAGACTGTTTCTCTAAATAAATAATATTAAAATAAACGGGCAAGTGCGAGTCGGACTCGTACATGAAGGGTTCCGTACCACCGTACAATGTTTTAAAACGCTGAAGAAACACGTTTCAGTATGACGACCCTGTCTAATTATTATTAACTTTATCTTATTTTTAGTATTTGTTGTTATAGTGGTCATAGTAATACATAACCGGTGAAAATTTCAGGTGTCTAGCTATTACGGTTCAAGAGATAGAGCCATGTGACAGACGGACAGACGGACAAACAGACAGCGGAGTCTCAGTAATAGGGTCCCGTTTGCACCCTTCGTGTACGGAATCCTAAAAAAATGTGACATTTGTGACTGTACAAATTTTAAAAATGTAATTAATTCTTTGTTATAGCTTGATGAACTGTTGACACTGTTCAAACATTGCTCTTATCTGCCAATCTCTCCCCACAATATTTAACGAATTACCAGAAAAAGAGGGTGAAATGAGGAAAGTGTGCTTACGATAAGAATCTGGTTTTTGTTATGAGTCGTCGGGGCGTTGCGGGCTATTAATTTCTTTGTGTTACTTTCGATTAATTATGTGTTAGCTTTTGCCATCCTTAGGGAATTTGATTTCGGGATAGATAGATCTCTTTAATTGTACACCAAAAAAATATAACACAAAGAACAATCCTAATCCTAACTAATATTATAAATGCGAAAGTGAGTTTGTATATTTGTTTGTTGGTTTGTTACCTCTTCACGCTTTATCTACTGAACCAATCTTCCTGAAATTTCACATACGCATAGTTAGGAGTCCTGAGAAGGACATAGGCTACCTTTTATCCCGGAAATATGTACTGTTCCCGTAAGATTTGGGAACGCGAGCGAAGCCGCGGGTAAAAGCTAGTGTTATATAAAGTAAGTACAATGTTCGATCTTATATTTAGCTTAAAGCGATCTCTTCCAGACAACTAGTGCATGCAGAGGAATGTGCCCAGCGTCCATTGATTTAACCTCGCTCAGACTTCTTCAATAGATTTTTTTATGTAAGGCGGATTTTTTTTTATTTTCAAAAGTATAACAACACTATCTCACACAGATACACTATCACGTCTTTATCCCTAACGGGGCCCAGGCCACTTTTAGTGTGATGGTGGGCATTAAGGTGGAAAAAGGAAATCATAATAGTGATGTTGCTATCCGCATCGCCTATTCATATGATTCAGATTCTCGCCCATTCCCTCAGTCGGCTTTTACGACCTGCACGGGAAGAGAAGCAGCTGGTACATTACACTCTATGTTTTTAGGGTACCGTACCCGAAGGGTGCAAACGGGACCCTATTACTGAGACTCCGCTGTCTGTCCGTCTGTCCGTCTGTCACAGGGCTCTATCTCTTTAACCGTAATAGCTAGACACCTAAAATTTTCACCGATTATGTATTACTATGGCCGCTATAACAACAAATACTAAAAATAAAAAAAAGTTGAAAATTAAAGGGGGTCGTCATACAAAAAACATGTTTTTTCAGCGTTTTTAACTCGATCTGTCACAGGGCTCTATCTCTTGAACCGTAATAGCTAGACACCTGAAATTTTCACCGATTATGTATTACTATGACCACTATAACAAAAAATACTAAAAATAAGATAAAACACCTGAAATTTTCACCGATTATGTATTACTATGACCACTATAACAAAAAATACTAAAAATAAGATAAAGTTAATAATTAAAGAGGGTCGTCCTATAAGAAACGTGTTTCTTTAGCGTTTTAAAACATTGTACGGTGGTACGGAACCCTTCATGTACGAGTCCGACTCGCACTTGCCCGTTTATTTCTTTTCTTCTAGACCCTCAGACTCAAAGTAAAAAAAATGCACCTGTAAATCATCTAAGCGTAAAATTCCCTCAGACTTCGCGTCCGACGCTTAAAAATACAATGAAAACCTCTTGTTTACGCCCGGGGAAACAAATAGCCGGCGAATCGCTGGGCAATTTGGAAGATTAAAAGATCTGCTTTGTGTACACTGACTGCGTGTATAAGTGATTGAGAATTAGACATTTTTATGTAATAACGGAACAAAAAGAAACAAGTAATTATTAAAAAAAAAACAAAAACCCGACTGCGTGATACAACAGCAGTACTTACCTGTGCCTAGGCACTTACGAGTACTGTCTTCTGTGGCCTAGGTAAGACGCAACCGGGAATGCGCTTGGCGAAGCGATGTTATATGTTGTTTTTTAGCATTCCTCATTATAAATTTCATTTAAACATACACGTTGTATATATTTTTGTAAACCTTGAATAAAATCCTTTAATTTGATACCCCACTCGATAGGTTTTGAACAGAAAAGATTATTTATGCCGCGCAATTAGGCGCCAAAAATCCTCCATTTTGATTTGCAATAATTTTAATATAGCCTATGACACTCTAATGTATAATTTATTTAAATCGGTTAAGCCGTTTAGTAGTTACTAGGGAACATAGAATTATAGGAACAAACCATCGACTATACAACCGACTAGACGCCTAGTGTTTTAATTCTACAACCAAACAATTCAGACAAAACGTTAAGGTATGTGGGTCGGGGGAATGGTTAGAAATACAGCGCTGATTGGTTAGTTCAAGGTCGGGGCGAGTACTATATCATAACTAGTGATGGGAACTCATAGATAATAGTTTTTACTCGTATTATACTCATCGGATCGCATAAAACACAAAGCATTTCTATGAATCATATTTAATATAAATAAAACAATTATGTAAAAAACATTAACGACAAAGGTTTCCCACGAACTTAGTGTCATAAAAGTTAACGCAAATTAAATAACAAATTGTGATCTAAAGAGAATCTGAGAATGAATAAAATAAAGTTATTATATTATACAAGACGTTTTAAAATTAAGTACAAGTACTTTAAAGAACATACGGACATACAGACATAAATACATACAGACATACAGACTCACACCACATTTAGACTCTCTGTATAACCCAAAGGTTGACTGGTAGACAACGCTTTTAGCGTTAAGTTCGCCTATTGTTCTGTACAATTTGTATTTGATGGACAATAAAGATTAAAATATAAATAAATAAATAATACAGTACGGACATACAGACATACGAACATACAGACAAACAGACATCCGAGACATACAAGCATAATTCTCTCATTAATATGTTTTACTTTATAATATCATTGACATTCATAATTTTATAATTTATCATTGAGTAGTTAAGTGGTACAACACTACCTTACACGTGCCAATAGTTAAAGAACGGGACAGCAATAATTATATAAATTAAAAAGAAAGGGATGCATAGAAAAAAGACATCAACGCAACCTGCTTTCCTACCACTGAACATGCAAAAATAACCAGCATAGTTTGAGCTCTAAACAAATTTATCCTAAAACATAAAATATTAAAAGTGGCTTACCTGTGGAATGTTATGCCATCTTTTTTGAAACTAGATTTTTGGCTACATTTTCCGCACCACTTAACAGTACATGGAGTGATTTTACTTCAATAGTTTGTTTCAATTTAAAGTATTTTTTTTTATAATCGCACGCAACGTGCGCGGGTCACGGAAGTGGTCGGTACTAAGGTATATATCCCGCTCGGCGTCTTAAGTCAGACGTATTAGTCCGACGTGTTGTCTGAAATCGTTCGCCCTGCATGCGGAGTCTAGAAGGTGTATAGTCGAAGGAACAAACATACAGGTCAAACACATATCCCTTCTTTTGTTTGGCCGTCTTCCTCAGGGCGAATATGACTCGCGACGCGCACACGAAGACGTCCCGAGCCGCACTTATGTTACCACTGGCGGCTACCATTATTTCTGCCAGGTGCCCTGCCCTGTTCCATTTTAGAGATGCTTACTCATTTTTTACAATAAGGAATATGCATGTAATACCAATCCGGCTCATATTTTTATTTTACAATTTCTTTTAATACGTTACCACGCCTAGTTATTTATTTTTCTTACTGACTCTTATTTGGATTAGAAATAAATTATTGAAAATATGCAAATATTGCGCGGGAACTT
The DNA here is from genome assembly GCA_963576875.1 of Acrobasis repandana. Lineage (NCBI taxonomy): Eukaryota > Metazoa > Arthropoda > Insecta > Lepidoptera > Pyralidae > Acrobasis > Acrobasis repandana. The sequence continues at coordinate 10,971,282 of OY756241.1, read as the reverse complement.
TTGACAAACAAAAGGGAAATGACGACAAAGTTCATAAAAAGGAAATGACAAGTTCGGGTGCGTTCGGTAGAACTGTCCGTCCATGTAGTTTGACTATCGATGACATTCGAAATGTATGTACTTTTATATAGAAGTTTAACAAACATCACTGGCTGATAACATCGAAAGTACCCAAAAAAGAAAAACATGCGTTGACAGCTTCTTTCTCTAGCGGATATTGCAGACGTTGACGTCATATTTTAAAATGGCGTGTTTTAGTTGTTATAATCTACTTGCTATTTTTAATATTTATTTTCTACACCATATACATGTTTTTCGGCACTGATTTATTTTTTGCGGCTATTTCTCGACGAGGACTATCGATTAAAAATATAAAAAAAATTCATGCATACTCTCTATTGTTCCTTTGCCTTCAGACCAGTATGAAGAGACGAGGCGTTTCGTTTACTTTGTAAAAAGCTTCAAGTATTAATTGAAACCGCCGCGCCTACAGCCGGCGGCGGAGCGATCTTAGAAAGCGAACACAGAGCGCGTCAAAAGCAGAGCCTCGAGACGTGTGACCAAGAGAGGTTTCATGTAGGAACACGGTCTTACATAGCGCGATAAGCGGTTTCAGATGCGTATTTACATCGATGACAATTGGGTAGGTGACTGGGTCGAAAATAAATTATTTGGTACCGATAAGAGAATATAATTAAATTTTTAACAAAAAAAAACAACCTACTTAAATTTTTTTTAGGAGTTTCTTCCATATCTCCAAAGTTCTTCATCATATCTTCACCAAATTAAAATGGGACCAACTTGGTAGTAAAGGCTTTCAAATAAAAAAAGAATCATCAAAATCGGTTCACAATTGGAGAAGATATCGCGTAACAAACATACATTAAAAAAAACATACAATCGAATTGATAACCTTTTTGAAGTCTGTTAAAAATGTCACAAAATAGTGTCAACTATTGTCATGGATCATATCTATTTTCAACATGATTTTAGTTTTATTAATGCAGAAAAACTGATATTAAGAGTGCTATTTGACTCGAAAATTCAATGACGTCACGCTTTTGTATTTCATACAAATCCCATAAAAAATGTTTGTATTGACGTTCAGAAATAAGGGTCTGATTTGACTTTTAGTCATCTAGCGGATTATATAATTTTCAAATTACCAGTTTGTTTTGTTATTCGTGTGTGGCCAAGTGTGTAAGTGGCCAACACTGGTGTCAGATTTTTCAAGCCTAAAGGCATCTGACATACTCGTAGCTACAAAAATGACAGCCGGGACCAACGGCTTTATTTATTTATTTACCAATTTATGTACACGGACAATGTATACAGAGAAAACATAAAATTAAAGTTGTACATAAGCACTACTTATCTCAAAAGAGATCTCTTCTAGTAGGCCCGTGAGAGGAGATGTTTATATAAGAAAGACTACGTGCTTTCCGAAGCACGAAATATTTTTTGTGCCACTTGTGTTTACCCATCCAAGTGCAGACCACAGTGCCAGGTGTCACTTAACTTGCGAAAGTGCCAACAATGCGTATGCACTGCAGCATTTTCTGTCAATATGTAAATTTAGTATGTACCAAATGTATTCAAATAATGACATTTGTGAGTGTACACATTTTTAAGAGGGCACGCTCCTAGATATTAAACTCAAGCAGTCGAACCTCACCCTTAGCATTCACCACGTCGCGCAGTCAAAAGCAGGCCAGCTAGTCTAAGAAAGCAACCTCCGCATGCAATATGCACCGGACGTATGCAGACTGGCGAGTCGTGACCGCGAATCTCAACTATGTACTACTTGCCAGCTAGCAGTCGTAGTTTAAGGTGAAGGTATAGGCAAATGGCCTTGAAGTAACGCCCTCATTTGAAATAAATTGTTAACTCGTAAATATGGAGATAATTTCCATATTGCTCTTCGTCATGCACTAGACCTTTAAATTATTTTATAAACCACCGTTGAAAGTATTTACATTAGTCCGTCTAGCTTTAAAACTTGCCTCCGCCAAAAGTGGCAAAACGGCAAGTTTTAAAGCTAGACGGATCACCAATAATAGTTTCAACGGCAGTTCATAAAATATTTTAAAAGGATATCTAGTGCATGACGAAGAGCAATATGGAAATGATCACCATATTTACGAGTTAACAATTTATTTCACACTTCAAGGCCATTTTCCTGTATCCACACCATAAATATATTCAGTGATCTTATATACGAGTATGTGTACATACATATATTATATAAGATCCCAGACCAGCATAGAAGATTTCGCTTCCCGCGCAGATGGTAAAAGCCGTACAACTACAAAAAGCTGTACAAGTTTATTTGCCAGACAAGTTAATAAACCACCGACTTTTAAGCGTTTACCTAGCTTTTAAACAGCTGAACAGATTTTCATCAAAAATAGCTAAGAACCATCTCGACAGACAAGGCTTCCGATAAAAAAAAAAAAAAAAAGCGGCCAAGTGCTCGTCGGACTCGCCCATGAAGGGTTCCGTAGCAGCAAGTAACATAATATAAAAGTTCTAAAGGTAAATTGCCGTTTACGATTTATGACGTATTAAAAAATAACTATCTATGATACCGAGACCGCTATAGTTTTAATTGAAAGTACATACTTCGAGGTATATACCACAATTTTTCAGAATTATTTTAGTAATATTTCAAAACTTACGGTGGGGGGACACCTCAAATTTTAACTTTGTATTAGATTATCTTAGGTTGGGGTTAGTCCAATTTAATTTTTTAAATTCACTTTTCGTTGTATGGGAGGGGGGCAAAAAAAAAAATCAGGTTTTCATAATTTTAAAAACCAACTTTTGGAACTTCAATATCTATCTCCACCAATTTTCGTGAAAATCGATGCAGTAGCGGCGGAGTACGAGCCCGGACGGACAGACGGACGGACGGACGGACATGACGAAACTATAAGGGTTCCTTGTGGACTACGGAACCCTGAAAACCGCATCGAAATCGGTCTATTCGTTTAGGAGCTACAGACACACAGACAAACAGACACACAGACAAACAGACACATAGAAACACAGACACGCATATTTATAAGAAAGAGACCAAATGAAATCCCCGCACTTTTTTTGTTTCGTGTCCCAAATTAATCTACACAGGAACTATTAAACAGCCTTTAGCGTTGTAACGGTGTTATAAAACGATTGGTCTTGAAAAGATAACATCGGGGCTAAAATAGAGGCGTGAACTATCAAGATCTAACGACAAGATTGTAGTGGTATTTGGGCAGTTCATTGAAATTTAGATTTGTTTTGTAGTAAATTTCGGTGCCGTGTGGTTTTTAATATATTTAGGTAGGTACAGACGGTTAATCAGACTACCTCCGTGGTCCAGTGGTCAAGGCGTTTGCCTTTTTATCCGGAGGTCGTGCGTTCAAATCCCACTGGGAAGCATACTTTGTTAAAAGTTGTTTCCAGTCTAGTAAGGATATTGCAGGCTAAAGGCAAAAGAAAGATGGTTCCGTGCTTCGGAAGGCACGTAAAGCTGTTGGTCTCAAACGCCTTTTAGCGTTTGTACCTATCCTAGGATTGGTTCTGGTCTACCCTTTGGGTTGCAGAGGTCAGACGGCAGTCGCTCTGTGTAAAACCAGTAACCTCGTGTAATCACCTACATAAGGTAGCGGACCCCGGGCTCTGAAGCGTAACCGCTGACGATGCAACCGGGAATACGCTCGGATGATGATGTGACGGTTAATCAGACACCTGTGCCACCTCAATCCGCTAGTTTCCAACAAGACAAATCAGACACTTTTTTCTAAACGTCAAAACAAACATTTTGTATGAAATATCGGACTGTGACGTTTTAGATTTTCGGAGTCAATTCAAAAATTCGTTTAAAATGGATGTGATCAATTACATGTGACATTATTTTGTGACGTTTGTACATCAAGACTACCCAGTATATTTTTGTGGTTAATGTCTGTTAGCAAGAGTCGTATAAGCGACTAAGGGCCTAACCGCAAACATATCTCATGTGTCAAAAGCATTCTTTCTCCAAAAATCAATGAAAGAAAAATCCGATACCATGAAAACAATGGGTTTACAAAGGGACTTAAGAAAGGAAGTTTAGGCAGCTTGAAAAATATGCCAACTGTTGATCACGAACACAAACTGAAGAGAGAAATATGCGTATTTGACCCCTAAGGGTTGGGGCACATATTCTGTCAGCACGGAACAGCACTTTTCTATGCTGCTATCCTTTTCTGTCGCTAAATCGCTTTCCGGATCAAGGAAGTAACAGAAACGCCATCAATTTGCATAAGATCAAAGGGGACTTGTAACAGGATTGTTAAACGGTAGACTACGCTTGTACCCATTGCGATAACATCTATAATGGTTAAGGTAGTGGAAAGGCACAATGAATTAGGTGTTGAAAACACAGACTGTCCACGCGATAGCCCGACTTGATTGATAGATACGTTTGTTTTATAAAACGGTGAAGACGTTTTTACTTTGAAAAGGAATTTGTATGCGTCGCCGCCGTCGGCCATGCACCTCGACTTAGAATTCAATTTAGTATAAGTACTGCTGACTTTTTATCCACCTGCAAAATTTTTGGAGCAAGTTCAGTCCATGATACTGAAAATACTATCTACAAAAAAGGTTATTAAAAATCGATAAAAATTTATCGTCTTCCCATACAAAATCCGTTTTGGTTGAGCGCTGATTTGTATGGGAGGACAAAATTTTTTTATCGATTTTTAATAACTTTTTTATAGAAAGTTGTTGAGTATCATGGATTGAACTTGCTCCAAAAATTTAGCACATGGATAAAAATTCAGCCTTTATTTTTGTTTAAAGTTTTTGGCCCCCATATTAAAACAGCCATAGCCATTTAAAAAAAGTTCTATATAATTTTTTTTATTAATATTCATTAAAGCTTTATTGATCCACAATTATCGAACCTGCTTATAAAATTTCACGAGAATCGGTTGAGAAATGCGAGCTACAGGCGAGAACAAACCGACAGACAAACTGACTGCCAATCCCGAAACAGACGCTTCGCTCGCTCGTTCAATAAAGGGTTCGCGACTTTCGCGAGTTCACAGTTCACAACAAACTACTAGTATGCTTATCACATTCTTCCTCCCCTTCTCCCGTCGGCTCTGTATCTATACTTGTATCGTATTCTTTTTGCATTGTATTGTACCACATTGTACCGTAAATAATACCGGTCGTGTTCTTTCATTGTATCGTCGAAGTGTCCTTCGTGTCCTTTGAATAATTCAGAGAAGGTCGCGTGCGGTCAGCTCCGAAGCGACCCTTCACGACGCCGTTTAGCGAGTGATCGGAGTATTAATGGCTCATTTGTGGCGACTGCTTCATAGTCTATGTTCTTTAGAAGAAAATCAAGAGTCCCCTTATCCTAGACAGAATTCCCCTTATCCTAGAAAGAAGAAAACTTCATTCCAGATTTCAGCAAAAATTTTAATTTCAAAAAGTTGCATATATCTAGGTATAAAAATGGTTTTCACAGTCAAAATATGAACTTAAGAGAGAATATGGTCAATTTCAATTACAATTTATTTATTGCTTTTCATATTGTACATATATTTACACTACACTACATAGTCAATTCATTCGTTAGTTATGGCGTATTATCTATATCATAATATTTGACCATCAGTATGGAATACCTACACCCTTATATTTTCTTTCAAGTTCATATTTAAACTATAAAACCAATTATATACCTAGATATATCATCATCATCATCATATCAGCCACAGGAAGTACACTGATGGACATAGGCCTAGATATGTTTCTTTAAAATTACCAAATTTTGCCGAAATCTGACGTCGTTTTAAAATAAAAGCTAGAGTACGTTTGTATGGGGAAAATCTGATACTCGTCGAAAAGACTAGGGTAAGGGGGACTCTTACATACTCCACCAACAAGAGCATAGGTTTTAAATATAGATAGATAGATGGATAGACTTACTTCCGGTCATCGTCGGTCGGGTAAGCGTCCGAATTCAATCGACACGCATGGAGTCTGTCCGGCGATCAATCATCTACCGGGAATATTTTGGGATCCTTGCATTTTTAGACATGACAAGGGTCGAGATCTGACCAGGTCAGGTTCACTGAAGTTCAGTTTGGAAACGTATCAAAAATATTTTTTAGATTGGAGATGCTGGCTATTGTATGTATTTGTATGATTATTTGTTGGATGATACTTCGAGTGATATGGATCAAGATATTTATAGGTAAGTAGATGGAACCAATTGAATTTTCCAGTTCGATTATAAGTTAAACTGGGTAAGAGGTAGCAGAGATATGGATTTCCAAGACAACTAGGCGAGCTTCTTGACTGGTACTTCATGAGATTTGATACTTACGCGAATTGAAAAGACAAGAACCACTTATTACTAGTGGCTCTGTGAGCTCTCTGTCTCGCAAATCTGTCTTTACATAGCCCCTCACATACTGACCCCTTGAAGTTTATCAGATGAAAAAGTTGTACGGACAAAAAAGTTTTGACATTTTGAATATTTTTCAAAATGGCTAAAATATGATATTTTTAACATTTTAAAACTCCATATTACCGCCATTTTGAGAACTTTCGAAAAACTGGGTCGACAAAACAATACGCATGATGACTGAAAAATATTTTTGGCCCATCGGTTAGATTATAAAAAAATATTGTATACGTATTTTTTCTTTTCTCTGAGAAACAATAAATAACGAACATACAGCGCATTTAAATTTCGCATCACGCTTTCGTACGATTTCGACACATCGGTGACGTCACAAGCCCCCACTCTCGAACTTTGATACTCTGTATCTTTGTTAAATGTTTATTTTTTTTATAAACTAAAAAATATGGGTACATTATTTTTGGTTAATCTAACTAACGGACGAATTATAATAATACTTTTCTGACCCAGTCATCATCCCTATTCTACATAATTATCGAACCTGCTCACAAAACTTTACGAGGATCGGTTGAGAAATGCGACCAGGCGAGAACAACCGGAAAACTGGAATTTGGACACACGAAATAGGTATTTTACGCCGAAGCTGAAACGGAGACCTTCGTTTCACTCGGTCAATTATAAAGTATTAACGTACAGAATGGAAGCTCACCCCCTCCCGCTAGATGACGTGCCCGAGAGCAAATCGATAGGTATAATGTAAATATAAATTAAGGTCTGTCGCTATGAATCTAACATAGCTTGACAACTGCTATACTATAATGACAGGCAGAGTGAGACAATTGGATAAAATAAGTCGATAATACGGTACCCTACATTTCACACACACGGACGCGTGTGTACGAACATTGTATTTATGGTTGTTTGACAATTTAGCTCAAAATGTATTAAGCTTCACAGCTGTACCAAAGTAAATAGAACTATTCGATCACAGACATACCCAAACTCAAACTCACACTTAGAATTGATACTTTTTGACGTGACAACGACTTAAATTAGGTTGCGGCTGGGAGTCACTTATGAAAAAGTGTAACGCTCGGTAACGTTACGATGAGTCACCGAACGAGAGAGAGGCCCGCCGAATGCCTTGCGTCTCTCTCCCACTCAACTATGATCGGTCTGTAGACGTTGTCACGTAAAATCTTCGCCCGTAAAACCGACTTTACAGGCAACCATTTTTGACGTGACAACGTCTTAAATTAGGTTGCGGCTGGGAGTCACTTATGAAAAAGTGTAACGCTCGGTAACGTTACGATGAGTCACCGAACGAGAGAGAGGCCCGCCGAATGCCTTGCGTCTCTCTCCCACTCAACTATGATCGGTCTGCCGCCGTTGTCACGTAAAATCTTCGCCCGTAAAACCGACTTTACAGGCAACCATTTTTGACGTGACAACGACTTAAATTAGGTTGCGGCTGGGAGTCACTTATGAAAAAGTGTAACGCTCGGTAACGTTACGATGAGTCACCGAACGAGAGAGAGGCCCGCCGAATGCCTTGCGTCTCTCTCCCACTCAACTATGATCGGTCTGTAGACGTTGTCACGTAAAATCTTCGCCCGTAAAACCGACTTTACAGGCAACCATTTTTGATAGACGTAATCTTTTGAGCACAGCTGTAACTAGTTGGGTTCGGGTTCTGGAAGAAACGTCGAGAAATCGTGTATTGAAGAAATGAGAGGATTTTGACGAGGGTACAGTATCGACATGACTATGAATAAAAAGGCAGAGAAATCTTAGAAATGATTCGTAACCTAGATTTGAAAGTCTCGTGGGTTTAGTTAGCAGCGGATTGCGTTATTATTTTCTTAACTTAGGACGAACCCTTGTCTGCGGCCACGAAGGATGTAACTCCTATTTAAAAAACTTAGATGCAACAAAAAATGTTTGCAACAAAGAACTTGCGCGGAATACGCGGGAATTCCCGCGAAGTTTCTTTCTTCATGCTAATTTGTACTGTATTCTCCTAGATTACAGAAGTCATTATCATCTGTGAATTTATTAAAATACGCCTCGATTCCGCGGCAATGCAAAATTGAGCGTAACAAAAATACAAATCTCATTAATTAATCTAAGAAGAAATTCAAATTTCTTAACATTTTTAATTCATATATTTTTTTTAAGTAGCAAGTCGAATTCCTCCAGCGAATATACGTAAAGAACGTTCCGTTCCTTCTCTTATTATTCATGGCGACACACCCGACTCGAACTCAACAAGTTCCCAAAGAATATGAGCCAAATTTGGAAAATATTGCGGTGGCATGCCGCTTAGACTAAATAAGTTTCATATTTGGTTTGGAATTTTAAACTCTTCTGAAGACTTCTTTAATTTATTCAAATTGCGAATATACCAGCTGCTACTCTGAAGATATAATCCAAATGACTTCTAAGCTTCTCAAAAGGAGATAGACGACCTAAACTCATCTGAAAAATAGTTTAATATTAATTCAAATCAGCTATATACATATAACAACAATCTCAATTCTTGTTATATGTACTTATACAGCTTAAATCAGCGAACTATGTTCAATCAAATTAACTATTATCCAAGGAATGTGTGATAGTCAAATGTACATTGTATCCCAAAACTGGTTAAGAATACTGGAACACGTGTAATTCGGAGACTTGTTGAGTTGGCGGCGTGACGCGACGTGAATTAATCACGTCTGCCTTGTGACTCGAAACTCCTTAATGGGAAAAAGTTTTCAAACGTTTTCATGAGAGCACAGGCCGGAATCTCCTACGGTACGCGTCGGTCCGTTATCGCCTCGATGACTCACGTTGGCTCGCAAGAACCGGGGGAGAGGTGCGGGTGCGGGGAACGGGGACGCATATTGCGTGTACCTTAGGAGATTCCGTTCTGTTTACTCTTACTGTATTCTGTGACGAGAGGCTACAGCAATAGCACAGAATACAGTAAGAGTAAATAGGTCAAATTGTTTTTGGTCAATAGACAAAGAGCTATTATGTATAACTAGAGGAGACATCTTGAAGGAAATATAGAAGGGAAAAGAGGACCAGGAAGACCGAGGCATAGCTACATGAAACAGATAAAGGAGAAGGTGAACGTCGTGTCGTACAGCGATGTAAAACAGCTGGCAGATGAGAGGGACAAATGAAAGAGAATTCATACTCTAACGACAAGAGCACAGCTCTTAAATATAGATAGATGGAGGAGACACCACATCACTGTTTTATCCCGTTCAATTGTAGCAATCCCCAGCGGTTCTGAAGCTACGGTGGAACACGCATAAATATCCATATACACACTCACATATATAGACTGCTTAAATCATTACCCATTCTTTTGTTTAAAGCATTTTATAATACTCGTAGTTCTGTATTCTATATCTACTGTGAGATACCAAAATTATTCAAGGACATATTCAAATGTACGCTGTATCCCAAACCTTTTTAGAATACTGGGACACGCGTGACCTGGAGACTTGTTGAGTCGGCGTCGTGACGCGACGTGAATTAATCACATCGGTGTTCAACTCCACCTTGCTGAAGACTCGTGAGACCATCTTATTAAGAGGAAACTTACTTTCATAAAAGTAAAGTTATCATTCGCTTCATTTGTTGATTTATAAATTAAATTAAAAAAAATTTTTTTGGTATAAGTATGTTTATTGTGAAGTGAAACAATAATAAGTATTTTTGTTTAAAGAAACATTCAAAATGTCATGTTCTGTCAAGCTATTTCACTCGTTATAGTAATTTTTTTTTTAAATGTATGAATCAATAGAATTTATAAAATCAAATAAAATCAAGTTCAATGCAGATACAGCTTTGGTGCCCTAATAAGAAATGATAAGACGGACGACTTTTATCAGAATAACCCAACTTTTTTCTTTTGGCCGGCACTTTCAATTTTGAACCAAAAATGTATGAAAACCGGATGATGTCCTTTATTAAAAATTAAAGAGATAATCACACAATATACGAAATAATTAAGTTAGTATTTTATATTCATTAACTAATTGAGAAAGTCCTTTAATTTACTGGAAGGAACAATCAGTGGTAACACTTTTCATGACATTCGTGTTGTAGTCTTGGACCATCGCAGGAAGAGAATACCTACCTTGTTTGTTACCTACCATGCTTGTAAAGATCTTTTATTTAAACAGGGACTTTTTAGTATTAAAAATCAATGCACAAACTTAAATTGAATTGCAAAATTACTAATATTTTCACGCCCTTTAATAAAACTTCCACTTCAAAAAGTCAGAGTATCTTGTAATACCTTTCAAAGTGAATTCCACCATCCAGCCTTAGGAATATGACCTTGGCCTTGAGACTAGTTGAGTGAGTCGAATATACGTAAATAATTCAAGTTTCTAGTACGCACCGTGAGGGCTGAAGTACGCTTTTATTCCGACAAAACTTTTAACACAGTGCCTATTTTTACACCAACAATTTGAATAGCAGACTTAACATTAATTTCCAAAACTTGATAATGAAATATTTAGCTAAGAATAGATGAAAAATCAGCAGTGTGGTTCCCGGTAGTAAACAAAGCTTATATACATCAATGAGACCTCTCCAACCCGTCTGGCCAGCGTGGAGAGTGTAGGCTAAATCCTCTGACTGCTCTGGCTAACATATGGGTCTAGCAGTAAGGAGAGGGTCGTGGTCCTGCAGTGGAGACTAAAAAAGACCTGATGATGAAGATGAGATGAAAAATGGTTTTAATATATTTTACAAGCTTTTATAAAATTGGCAACATTGACAATTCAATATCGTAGTACTATCAAGTTGATCTGATGATGGAGCCGATCGCCACTAAAACACCGTGATGCAAAATAAGTAATAAAGTTATTTGGAATCGTATGTTTTTCTCTTTTTGAGGACTTTCCATTACACAAGACGAGGGCGAAGAAACTAAAGCATTCACAATTAAAGCTTGTATAAATATAAGCTTGTTTTGTTTGCAAACAAGATAAATAACAAACCATCATGTATTTTGATTTATTTCTTCTTCTTATTCTCTCTTGTAATTTTAGAGCTTGCTCTTGTCGGTGGAGTTAAATGGAGATGCATCCGTTCCTCTCATCTCTCTGCCATATTTTAAATGTCCTGGTAAGACTGACTTTTCTTTAATTTGTTAGAAAAACTTCATCCTCGGTCTTCCTCTTCCTCGTCTCCCTTTTATTTTTCCTTCTACTATTATTCTAAAGAGATTGTCATGTTTTATTAAATGTCCAATCACCTTCACTCATAAAGGAGTTATTGATTTATTTAGAATCCCCAAAACACATCCATCTCCTATCGGATTAAGACAAAAGCAAGCCAAGGCTAAGACATTCGTTAAGTTACTTAAAATGCATTTCCATTTATCAAGGTGCAGAATCTTCGTACAAATCTTGGGAGAGATGACACTTCCGCTGACCCAGAAAATGCAAACTGAGACGCTTAGCTGCGAATCTCTTCGTAAGGACCTTAGCAGACGTGCTATTAGTCTTTAGTAGCGAACGGCGATTTTGCTGCTAGCTGGAATAATAGTATCACTGATAAAAATAATAATACGAGCCATTTTGTGTCTGAGCTGTCGCAGCCGTGTGGTTCCTGGCAGAGTAGAATAGGACCACTCCAAGTCTTCCCGTGGATGTTGTAGAAGGCGATTTAGGAAACACAGCCTAAACAAAGCTTATAAACATCATTGAGACCTCTCCAACCCGTCTGACCAGAGTGGATAATGTAGGCCAAATCCTCTGACTGCTCTTGCTAATATATGTCTAATAATACAGGAAGGGTCGTGCTCCAGCAGTGGAGACCAGAAAAAGACCTGATGATGATGATGATTTTGTGTCTCACCGCTGGGCACAGGCCACCCTCCACTTGTTCCGTTTAGTCCGGTCCTGCGTTGTCTCTTTCCATTCGGCATTAATTTCATCGCACCTTCACGTTCTTGGTTTACCTACCGGGTCTTCTGGTTTATGTAGGGATCCAGCAAGAGGTGACCTTTGTCCAGAAATTATTTGGCCTCCGGTATGTGTGACCAGCCCAGTCCCATTTCAATTTTGTGGCCTTCAAAGCTACAACTGTGATTCCTGTGCGGGTGCGTAGTTCAGTGTTACAAATTATCCATTAATTTGACATCCAAGATGCAACGCTCCTAGTATCACTGAAGTCAATTCCCAAGGTATTTTATTTTATGTAAGGTTGCGAATTGGCAACTTATAAAGTAGGTCCACGCTATCCTGTCTTAAAAAGTCGCTCGTCTGCTCACAGATGATATTCAGAAGCAACTGGCGAAAGAAAATACTCGACGTTTTTACGTAAGCAGCTTAAGTTTTCTGTGAATATTACTGAGCTCATCCCGTCAAAGAACCGATATCTAAGTAAACGTTTTTATTCGTTGAATTTTTAACGTTATGCAAAAATCTGCCTTTTGTGTATTAGGCCACTTTTGGCAAAAATGCTAAAAAAACTAAACGTTCTCACTTTAAACTGTAAACTTAGATCATAAAATTGTTTGAAGGGTTATCTATTCGGATAATTGGACATTCGAGTAAGTGGACATTCGGGGAATGGACGTTCAGGTTAATAGACCTAATGTACCGACTGGACATTCCGGTAATAGGACCTAACGCGCCGAAAGGATCTAGAGCCGTATGGTAATTTTTTTTAAATGATATCTCCATTTCCTTTCAAATAATTTATTTTAAATGGGGGCAACATCAGACCCCAAAAAAATCATTTCACGGATAATACTTAGTACAATATCACGAACTAAACTTGCTCAAAAAGTCTGTATGTCAATAGAAGTAGAGCTTCCAAGGCGACGTTTATTTGACACCACTTTCCAATACTGCGTACACTTCAGCACATTGTTGTATCGACAACCACCGGCACATGACTACGTGGCTAAGTTTATTGATTTACTGGCGATTGCCAATTGATTTTAGTATAAAGTCCTTATGACAGGTGAAGTAACTGAACCCAAAACCGGAATGATTTCAATATAGTAGCTATGGGGTGCAGAATCAACTTGTATATAATCGACTTTTGCCTAGCTTTATAAATCAGCACTACCCAAGAAGGAGGTTCGCTGTATAGGCTTTCTAAACGTTTCAAGTTTAAACTTAGACACTTGGTAACTAGTTTCAGACGCTGCACCAAACTTTGTCTGCTCAATAATTTGTCAGAACGGTCTTTTACTGTTAGTGGCGCAAACTAACTGCCGCAGTGTTTGAAACACCGATTGGCTTCTCTTGATAATGTAACTAAACACCTAAATAATAAATAAATAAATAGATAAGGACAAATCACACTAATTGAACTAGCCTCAAAGTAAGTTTTAACTTGTGTTATGGGATAACACGTCTATTCGTTCAATTGTTTGGTATGCCGAAAAGACGGCGTCGGCTTTTTCAAAGACCCACAGGCTTTTGTCTGTTACCTAGTAGCCTATTTAAGTTTATAAGAACGCCATTCGGTCTTACGACCAGAGGTTCAGACTACTTACATAGTAAATGTCTGTGTAATATCGTTTATTCTAAATTTCACCATTATTTATCAGTTCATCACTGATAGAAGTCTTGCACATTGATACGTACCTGTAACAAAACAAAGGAATTTATAAGATATATAAACGTTAATGAATATAAAATATCAAGTGACAAATCTATGTTAAATTCATCGTTTTAACAATATTAAACGTTCTGACATTTATATTTTCTTTAATTTGTATGCAAGTAGACGACCTGGAAAAGGTTAATTTTTTTTCAAAAATTGTGCAAATCTGATATCCATTTGGGTGAATAGGAATTAGTTTTCCCTTACTAAAATCATGGACAAACGAATACTAGAGGACTGAGAACCCCATACAAAAAAACGTACTCTGCTAAAAAGCCAAAATCCTATATTATTTCTAGATACTATCTCGCCCGTTAGTCATACAATAGATGCTGGGTACTTAGGCTGACGGTGTCCACGAAAAATCAGACTATTTCTGATCGTTTGTTTGATCGTAGAAAATGAAAGCGTACCGCCATCTTTCCGAAATTAAGCGGCACCACTACGAAACTACCCTCTTTCGAACTAGTAGCTCCATCTAGCCACAACATATAAACTTAAAATCGAATTACGCTTCAAAGTATGCAGGTTGTCAGTCATCTTGTATTCGTTCGTCCAAGCTAAAATATATATCAGTATCATTACATATACGAGTACCAGACAGGTCCATCAGCCGCTTACAGTCAAATGAAGTTTGTCCAATACGCCCCGTCAGCTACCGAACACATTAGAACGGGGCATCGAAACTTGCTAACAAGATGGCGGAACTTGAGAATTACATAATTCAGAGTTCCGACAGTGCCCGTGTTATGGGCCTAGACCCTGTTTCTTATATTGTGAAGTGATATACTCATTGTAACACGTACGCGACCCGCTTGCATTTTCTTTTAATAAATAACGACACATTACACTGATTGAGCTAGCCCTAAAGTAAGTTATAAACTTGTATTATGGGATATTAATCAACGATTATTTTATTTAAAAAAAACACATATATAGATCAAATAAATCAAGATAAACACCCAAGGCCTATACGGATACTCATTCTCAGTTCTTGCTGCCCGGTTATGGAATGCGCTTCCTGTAGATGTGAAAAATGCGCCCTCTCTTGATTCATTCAAAGTCAGACTTAGAAGACATCACGAAGGATCCTCAGACACCTTGAGCTAACAATATTGTAGTTTATGTATTTTAGTTGGTGATATTTAGGTATATTATTCTGTTATGTATTAGTTTATGTATTATAGGTATATGTAATATGGTTTAGATTAAAAGTGAACATTTAATTTCTATTGATCAACATTTTGACTTCTGCCCATTATGCCTATTTTTTTATTTCCATTCGCTGATACTTGGTTGACTGGAAGAGATCCCTTTGTGGGATAAGTCCGCCATTGTACAATTATTTGGTCTCTTATGGTTTATAAGTATGCTTGTAAAATATTTTTTTTGTACAATAAAGATATCTACAACAACAACAACCCGGTACAATTTGAATAAACGGGCAAGTGCGAGTCGGACTCGTGAAGGGTTCCGTACCACATAGAGCGCTGTGACAGACGGACAGATAGACGGATAGACAGCGGAGTCTCAGTAATAGGGTCCCGTTTGCACCCTTTGGGTACGGAACCCTAAAAATGCCATTTTCCAACTTGCACTGTGACTGGGGATCGTACCCAGAACCTCCCGGATTAGCGGACTAGCATGTTGAACATTACACCACGGAGGTCGTCTATAATACTTAATTTACTTTTTAACCATTAACACCGCTGGACGTTTCCTTTTTCTCCAAAACCGACAAGGAACTCATTGAAAATACACTCCGCTCATATCTGTGTTTAATATAAAGAGATACTAAACTTCACGAACAAGGCTGGCGATTGCGGGGAATCACCGATTAATTCCGAAGTTCCGATTGCTCGCTACATGTGGAGTATAAAGGCGGAACTTCTAGAACTTTCCTGCTGCGATTGCAGTTTAAATTTGAATATTAAAACGTCTTTTTAGCCACTTCCTGAATGTTACTGTTTCTGATGTTTCTGAGTTTGATCAATAATTTTAAACATAAAAAGAGCGACTTCACTTTTTGGTCTTCTCCATCAGCTCCGCTTCAACAAAGCACACTTTCTGAATGCAAATGCTTGATTTATTAACAAAAAAAACATCAAAATAACTATGTGCGTGCATAGAATATCTGAGGAGTTCTAAATTGGTTAACAAACTTCAAACTTCTTTATTTGTGGAAACAAGTTACAAAAGATGACAATTTAATATGGAGATACAGCACTCTGTTTCCTGCCCATAGGCATACAAAATTACATAACTTACAAACTACATTATCATAAAATAAAAAATAAAAACATTATTTGAATTGCTTGTCATTCAAAAAGTCATTCAATTTATAGTAACATTTGTGAGCTAGTAGATTATGGAGGGTCTTATTAAAGTGTCTTGTACTTTGAGTCAATTGTAGTTGTTTAGGTAATTTGTTGTATATGACAAACAGATAAATTATTGAGGAGCATACATAAAAATATATACTATATACATTTGAATTTGAAAGCTCCTTTTTTTTTGAAGTCGCTTAAAACGTTTTGCGTTTATAAAAATGCCTTTCGGTCTAACGACCGAAATTCAGCCTACATGGTAAATGTGACCGTATGATGCCGTATGTACGCGAATGGACAAAGAGAGGAATGAGTATGTACGAGGAGATTTTAAAGTGGCGCCTGTAACAGAAAAACTAAGGGACAATATGTGCATACGTAAATTCTACATACATCCACGAGAAACAGTTGAGAAAGGTCACCTGAACGCGAGAACAACCGGAAAACTGGACATCCAGAAAATAATTTTTGCCGAAGCTGAAACGGAGAGTCCCTCTCGGTCAATTACAACTGATCGACCTTACTCTATTACTCGTGTAATTTCTGTGTCAATGCAATTACATATTATGGTACCAACGAGCTGATTTGATGATGAATCAATATCAATGTAGGGGACTAGAACTTTCTATGTGAGCACTTACAATAAGGAACAATAAAACCGGCCAAGTGCGTGTCGGACCACGCATAAAGTAGGGTTCCGTAGTCATTTTCGGCACCGCGCTGTATTGCATTACTTACATTTCAAGCTTCATTCAGTCCTAACAGTAAATTATGTAAAAAAACTTTTTAAGTGTATACTGTTCTTTTGGAAAAAAGTATATATTTTTATTTTATTTATAATTTCAAAAGTATTCATCACAGGATACCCGAAATAATTTTAAATAAGAGTTTCCGCGCTTGTTTCTTTACGTGAGTGATTTAAAGTTTATAGGTCCAAGACTTTCGAAATTACAGGGGGGGGAGACCGTGTAAACGACTTTGGCGGGCTATATCTCGCAAATGGTAAAGCTGATAAAAAAGTGTTGTATGGAAACCCTACCTTATTTTTATAGTCCTTTTCAACGTTACCCCACACAAGGGGGTACACTCAAAAAAATTATTCACATAGAAGATATTCTGCTGTGACAGACTAGGACGGACGGATTGAACGATCTTATAATATAAGGGTTCCTTGTCGGACTACGGAACCCTAAAAATGTAATACAAATAAATGTAAGACCAACTTATATTTAACTTGAAGCCTTGAATAACCTAAACAAAACAAATAAAACAACGACGAAAGCTACGCACATTTTCAACAAACTTCCCGAGGCGTTACCTCAAAACTAATTTAACTCACAACCGCGACTCGAGGTAATTTATAATACAAATTACTACTAATGCTAGGACAAGCAGGTGCGTTTTAGGATTTAGCATTTGCTTTGTGTTGTAACTTTGATTGAGTAGAATACTCAAAGCGCAATTTTCTTATAAAGCAGCGTAAAGACCGCGTATGGCCCTGATAGTACTTTATAGAGCGATCTTAAATATTATCAATATTAACGAAATACTCACTTTGAAATAAAAACCGAGTCGAGTTTGGGTCTGGGTCTTTGTTCGCTCTCAACGAATATTTCACTGTGTTTTGTTTATTTTGACGTGACAACGTCTAATAACTCGATACTACGGGCTGCATGCACGAAAAAGATGACGTCATTGTCCCGTTACGCTCGTTGTCGCGTTCCACAAGCGAGAGCGCGGCACGAACGAGAGAGAGGCATGATCGGCTCGAGCGATCGGCTCAGTTCGGAATATTTGACGTTGTCACGTCAAACTACCGTCCGTAAACCGACTTAGCAGACAACCAATTTTTGTTTTTGTACTATAATATTTAATACTTTTTGTGTAGCGAAATTACCTAGTAATTTAGACTATACATTTTTTGGCATATTTTTTGTATAAAAAGGTGATTATATAAAGTAGTAATATCTTTTTAGGGTTCCGTACCCAAAGATTGCAAACGGGACCCTATTACTGTGACTCCGCTATCTGTCCGTCTGTCTGTCTGTCCGTCAGTCACAGGGCTCTATCTCTTGAACCGCTCGTAGCTAGACACTTGAAATTTTCACCGATTATGTATTACTGTGGCGGCTATAACAACAAATACTATTAAATAAAAAATAGTTAAAAATTAAAGGGGGTCGTCATACAAAAAACGTGTTTTTATCAGCGTTTTTAACTTGATCTTTATAATGGCATTAATTACTTGATATTCAGATACTTGAAATTTTCACCAATTATGTATTACTATGACCACAATAACAACAAATACTAAAAATAAAATAAAGTTAAAAATAAAAGGGGGTCGTCATACAAGAAACGTGTTTCTTCAGCGTTTGAAAACATTGTACGGTGGTACGGAACCCTTAATGTACGAGTCCGACTCGCACTTGCCCGTTTAGTTAAAGGTAAATTTAGGCAAATTTAGAGGTATGTTTGTGATTTTTTTCTATCGAGCCAAAATGCTTAATAATATTTTTGATATTGTAGGTGTCTGTAGAAAAGCCTTAAGAATCCTATGTAAATTTATTGATAAATAAACTGTAGTAGTTTATGTACAGTGATTTTTTAAAAACACTCACAGTATTATTGGCTCTGAACTGACGGGCCCTTGAGACCTTTCTGCTTGATCAGCCATCGGTTCTCCGCGCTATGTGCTCCGCCCACTAAAATAAAATATGCAACCCACTTTTGGACACTTTTTGCAAAACGCTCTAATAACAAGTCGTATCTAACAAAAGTATTACATATACACCTTAAAAGACTCAGCGTTTTTCAGACACTTTCTTAAAACGAAAACGTGACTAAATTGAAGTTTATCACGTCGTTCACGTCACGGCACACCGGGAATAACAGCCTACGTGTTATAAACAATACCCCATCTTATTAAAGAATATGTTACGGTACACACTGTTTACAAGAATTTTGAAAGACAAAGTTACTGAATTACGATGTGTAGGTAGCTCGCAGATCGTATATTGAAAAGTGATTACGGGCAAATCCTAACTTTATTAGGAAAGGACTACAGGAGTCCAGCAGTGGACTGTTAAGTGACTGTGAAGATGATACGTTATGAAACAAGCAAGACGGGTTGTGTTCTCAACAAGTACTTTTTTTTAAACTTTTATCTAAAACAATGAAAAGCGCTCCTCAAGACGAATAAATTGAGGCCAAAGTCGGTGGGGTTATGTTGTTTTATCACAGAGATGCCGTGGCCACCATCCGGCTTCATCATGAGGTTATTGGTACCATAATTTTGCACTGTCACTCAACTTACATTAGTATGTGAAGTTTCAGCTCAATCGAATTCTGGGAAGTGGGTCTAATTTAGCTTGCAAGATTTACGATTACGGACACAGACAACGGGACAGGGGAAACTAAATAAAAGCTTGTTAAAAACAGCCTAAAAATTTTAAAACTAAAACAAAACATTAGTGTTTTAGAGCTTGCATTATTAAGGGGGCCGCAGGTGTGTCTCACGAATGTTTATTAACAGCGGCGAAAGCACGCATTGTTTATTTTTGAAGTGTAAACTTCTTTAGCGGCGTTGTGTACTTTTTTTGTAATGGGTAAAAAATGTTAGACACGTGTCCTGATCGAAAAGTCGTAAGACGGATGGAGAGTAGACAGCCGGCGCGGCGTAGGAGAGGAAGTACCCCCCTCTCTTTCTACGGCGCGGAGAAAATGTATGCCTGCGCCTGCTGTTTCGTTTAGCTGAGAGATAAACTTTTTAATGTAATATAAATTGTCAAGTTTGTGTACGATAGCGCAATAAATAAATAAATATTGTATTCTACCACATAAATGATAGTACTTTTATACTGATAAAATTAAAGCAATTCGTGCAAAATTATTTCCTAACCATTCCAAAATATCAAAAATGCACAACGTTAATATTCAAGTTTTCACTTCTGCCGGCACTCCCGGAGTGCAACCCGTCGTTTTTTTTTTATACAAACCTTTTTCACGTTAACTACGGTGTATAAAAGTAGAATGGCTCAACTATTAAGCGGTTTTTTAAGTGTTAGTTTTACAGTGGGTAAGTAACTACTTATTTATTTCAATGTTGTTATGGGTGAAAAAAATAAATTAAAAGAAACTCTTCCAGCAAAGATCATATTTTTTTCGAAAAAAATTTTTTTTTCTCTCTAGCTTATATTGTGAGGCCCTAGAACTTATCGGTTGTGTCGTTTTATAAAAGGGTTCTAAAGCCATCTTCCGGCGCCATCATTAGACCAGCTAGCTACTTGTCATAACAATATTGCACTGTCATCTGATTTACATTAGCGTACAAAATTTCATCTCAATCGGAAAAAGGGAAGTGGCTCAAATTTAACTTGCAGATTTCGACCCAAAAAACAACAAACAGGGCAAGCTAAATAAAAGCTTGTTAAAAATCATGTCATAGTAGGGCGATGCGGCTAGCAACATCACTACACCTGGGGCACTATTTAAACCCAAAGTCACTAAATTAATGTTTTTATTTCTGGTCATACAAAAAAGCGTTCGTTTCGTGACTACACGTTTCAAAAATAGGGTACGTAACGTATAATAATATAATTCGTGACCAAGCCGTACAGGGCATTTATTCTAAAACTTTTTTTACAAAAGATTCAGTACATGATGCCTACCAATTTTTCATACAATATAAACTATAAATAGAAAAAAATGTACACTTGTGTACGAAAAAATCTACTTGTCACCACGTACCAAAGGTGTCAGTATCACTCGCGTCATCGCACGTATAATGGAACGCAATAAGGGCTGACCCTCGTCACCACTCGCACTGTTACCTCACGCTTATTGGGTCGACATACGTAACGCGTTTATGCAACATAGTATGCGTGCATGTATGTAGGTATCAGTAATACACATACTATGACGTCTATTTTCCGTTTCTTTTATTGTTTCGATCCTGATATAACTGTCCCTGCTTAAGTTTTTTACAGTATTTCTGGTAAGACGACCTACATCCGTTGCGAGGTGTTAGATGTGGCTTAACAATTCGATTGCACCTTCTATTGCCTTAACTTAAGGTAGATAGTTTAGAGATATTCGACATTTTAGTTTTTATTATAAAAATCCACTTTGACTAAGTTTTTTGGCTGTCAATTTTTTTTTTTTTCAGCATTTCAACCCAGTGATTTTGATGGTTTAATGTTAAAAACACTTTTGATTAATCATTTAGGCGCCGAAATCACAAATTTCTACGAAAAAGCGATTGATACAGCGTCATATCCAACAGTTTAATAAAGAATTTCGATGACTTAACTTTAGACCCATCTCTCTAAAAAAAAAATTATGATACTAATCGTGCGAAATTGCCAATGATAAGAAAAACATCTCTGTTTACTCAGCTATGCAAAATGGTACTATAAGCTCGTAAAAAATTAACGATTTCAATTTAAAAAAAGGATGCCAAACGAGATAAGATAGTGTCAGATTATTCAAGCCTAAAGGCGTTTGACGTAGCTTGACGAATAACTTAACGTGCCTTACGAAGCACGGAGGAGCTCGAGAATTTTATTGTGCCACTTGCGGTCCCATCCAATAGGCGACCACCCCCGGATTCAACTCCACAGAAGACAGTAAGCGTATTACATATCTACTCGACAGCAGCGCTAGGAATGCGTACACCCTCTGTACGCACTTATCATGTCGAAATTTCCTAGCCTACCGAGCCACTGAGATCCTCACAAATCAATGTGTCGCATCACATATCAATCCCCTTAAAAAGTGCTTATGACAAGCACAAAAGATATGAAACACAAATAAAAGATAAAAAAATACCATTCCTAAACTCGAGACGCGCTTGGAGCGTCGCTGAAAAGCTCGGGCAGCTAATAAATCTAGGACAAACGCGCGAAAACAAAGATCGCTAACAATTGAGGAGGTGTTGATTTACGGCGCGAATGTAAAGAAATCGAAATGTGATCGGCTCTAAATTAAAAGCTGGAATTGAGTTTTCTTCATAAAAATGGCGGTGAATGTGTTCCTTTCATCATTGAAAGTCATTTATTTAATTACTTCTGCTAGCAATCTTTTGTAGAAATATATTTCCATTCGTTTGATTTAAGAGCCCGTACTACCTTAAAGTTCTTAGAGCGATCTAAAATATTATTAATATTAACGAAGTACTCACTTTGAAATAAAAACACAGCAAAGTTCAGAACTAATTCGATAGAAAAACATTGCGAAGTTGCCTCCAAATCACCTCAGAATTATACTAAAACAGAAAGTATTTAATAAATACAATAAATTAGCACTTGTAACTTTGGATTATAATTAAACATATTAAACATAAGGCAGTCATCATATGTCTTACTTTTAAATAACTCTTAAATATTCTTTGTAAAACGAAAAAACCTCAAAACCAGAACCAGCCTCATTGACCCACCGCGATTCCCGACGCCCCGACGAGCATGGCTCGCTGTCTTGCTTCGGCTAGAGTAAATTTTTGTGCGTGGAAGTGGGAGCAAAATTTAGATTATCAGGTGCCCTCTTAATTGACCGTGCGAGCAAAGCGCATCAGTTTCGAGATCGGGCAATAATGCTTTTGCCGTCTGTCGGTTCTCGCGTACAGGTCGCATTTTTCAATCGATTTTAACGAAAATTGGCACACAAGTTGCTTGTATCATAAAAATTTTTTTCAATCGCGATTTTTGATTGGTGGGAGAAAGGGAGAACTTTGCGGTAGCGTTATTAATCGACGGATTTCAATCAAATTGGGAGGCACACTAACAACTTTATTCTACACAAGATGTTACAAAAAATCAAAAGGGGGAAAAGAGGGGAAGTTTGCTGTAGCGTTATTTACGGACAGATTTCACTGAAATGGTTTTGGCAGGGGAGAGGAGAATGTGTCAGTTATTGCATGGTTACAAGAGGTCTACTGTCCTCAAAAAACCACTGGTATTATAATAAAAAAGGTATACCTACAGGCCTACAAGGAACGTACTTCATACACTATCTATTGACATACTGAAGCAAAGTTACTCGAAAGAACATAAAAGAGATAATAAAAAATGGAGCACCGAATGTGATGTAAATCTGTGCCGAATAAACTTCAAACCGACCCTTATGTTTCTGTGTACCCCGACTACCCCAACCGATGAGAGGCCACGTGACCACTGTCTTAGACGAGACGAGATTTTATGGTAGGACATATATCATCATCATCATGTATCTTTTAAGTCTCCACTGCAGGAGCACGACCCTCTCTGTGCTACCAAAGCTATTAGCCATATTAGCCAGATCAGTCCAGAGGATTTGGCCTACACTCTCTACGCTGGCCAGACGGGTTGGAAAGGTCACAATGATGTTTATAAGCTCGGTCTATTTTTATTTTACTTTATTAGGCACACAAAACAGAAATTTTACAAAGTTGCATTACAACTAACATTATCTAATAGATACATCTATTTATTTCGATCTAGTACAATAGTCCAAAACTTTGTGACACACCATGATCTACTAATGTGAGTCTGATTAACAATGAAAAAGAAGTACTTAAATTATTAAGTTCTTAATTTAACAGAATATTATAATAATAGGGTTACAGTTAATATATATCACGCAAAACATGGCATTTAAAACAATCCTATGGGCATAATATATGAACAAAATTGCGGAATTGTCCGTAACTTAGTCCAAAGATATCAAAACCAAGATTAACATCATTGTACGAGCTGCACATGACAGATATTGGGTTGTTGAAGGAGACGTTATTCTTGGCAGATAAAACTGTGAACGTATTAGGATGTCGAATACGATAATTAGTATTAAAATTTATTTGCATCAATAGGTCTGGACAATCAATCATTGAATGAATCAATTTGTATAGATAAAGCAGACTATTTTTTCATATTCTAGAGATCAAGGAGGATATTTTAAAATAGCTTAATTTATTGTCATAGTCATTCAGATTTCTATGTAAACCAAATCTGCGAGAAATGGATATCAAAAACCGCTTTTGGACTCGCTCAATATTGTCCTGGTGGACTTTATAATAAGGTGATCATATAATTGATCCATACTCTATTAATTACCAGAGTTGAAAATAAGTAAGTAAGAGTAGATGGTTTTTTGAAATCCTTTAATATTCGAAGTAAAAATCCATTTAGCTGGTTACACTTAGTAATGAGTTTCTAGTACAAAATGAAATTACAAAACACTTTTTAATATTTAAAGACTATTTAGCTTGTGTTTCCTAAGTCGCCCTCTACGACAACCATGGGAAGACTTGGAATGAAATCCGTATGAAACACCAAGCCAGTTAAAAGTAATACTTGTCAATGACACGGCAACTTAAGTTCCTCAACTTTTCTCACAATTAGTTGCTGTAGAAATTAAAATAAAATCCCGTATAACAATGAACTCTCACCGCGCCATATAAACTAAGTTTAACGTTGTTGTAACGTGACGTGAGGCGCCTGTAAATTCAGGAAATCTATTCCCACTATTTCGAGTGCTCACTGCTCAATGTTTTAGAATCACGTAAAGCATACTAGTAGTTTCTCCCGACCTGTATACTAGCGACGTAACTACTGTTGTACGGTTTCAGTAATCTCTTTCGCACGTAGGGTTTGTAACAGAGACGGACTGAACCCGTCCGGGACGTCCGCTTGACGTAGTTTCAAGGTTGAGCCACATCTGATCGCACGGAACAGCACTTTCCTATGCTGCTATCCATTTCGCTCAGAACCGTCATTTGCTAGAGCGAGAAACAAAGCGGAATTGCGGCCGCATCTCCGCCTCCGATTCCGCGGCATACCAGGCCAGATGTAGTAGTCCAATCCTTATAGACAATCCCACACCTGGGCAGCCAGATTTGCTCATGCACATGTTTCGACCGTGTTCCGTCATCAAGCCTTCACATGCGGACTAAGTTATCAAAGTTGCCCCTAGTCAAACATCTTTCGTTATCTCACATCGATCCGTTTCGGGTCACGTTTTGTGATAGTAGATGTGTGGTCCCTCGAAATTTTGGTTGTCGCTAGTAAATTTATATCTGTTTCCTAAAGACTGACTGGTGTAGCGAGAGTGAGTTCATATTTCACCGAGCGAGCGAAGCGAGCGTGTGCAGCGCAAACAAATGCAACAGATAAAGCGTGCTGGCGGCACGCAGCGTGAAGTCAACGTTGGCGATCAAGTGTACGTACGTGATTACTCGAATAAGAGAGATAAGTGGGTCGGAGGACAGGTTGGCGAAAATTGTTTGTATGTATGTATGTTTGCACCGCGATAACTGCCAAACCGATGGTCTGATTTTGATGAAATTTGGTAAGCATGTAGGAAATATCAATAGAATTTTCAATTTAGTTGGGCATCAAAATCGGTTCAGTAGTTTTTGAAATATTAATAAAAAATCGCAAGGTCTAAGTTCGCGGCGAAATACTAGTATTTGACCAAGCGAGCGAAGCGAGCGAGATCTCTAAATCGAGTTGGGGGCAAAAACACATTGTTTGTATGTATGTATGTTTGCACCGCGATAACTGCCGAACCAATGGTCTGATTTTGATGAAATGTGATAGGCATGTAGGAAATATTAATAGAATTTTCAAGTTCGTTGGGCATCAAAATCGGTTCAGTAGTTTTTGAAAAATTAATAAAAATGTCCGCGACTATGTAGCAAACGAAACCATAGATAGTGCGTTCTCTTTTTTATTCTCTTATTACTTTGGATAGCGCCATATATGTGTTTCTTAGGAAACTATAATCGCGAGGTCTAAGTTCGCGGCGAACTACTAGTATATGCTCGACCGCCATAGAGGGAAGATCTTCATCGGCATGGTGTTGCGCGGGGAACGGCGACTCCACGGGTGTATTGTCGGAGTAAGTATATATGTCAAGTTGCAACCAGAACTCTGATATCGAGATGTAGGATACTGTTGTTAGCGCCATCTTGTATGCTTCTTGTGAACTATGTTGTCGCTTCGCTGTTGTGGTTGTCGTTCCTCGAAGTGGCGTTAAGGTCGCCACACTGGTAATTAAGTCCAACTATTGTATTATTGTGATTATTACAATGAGATGTAATAAATAAAAGATAAAAATGTCCTTTTATTCCTTATGCGATACGCACTTCAAAAGCGGTACGCAAGACGTTCGTAACTGCGTATCCGCGTTTCAATGTCAAGCAACATTGAGCGTTAATACATAGTGATAAAGTCTAATTTGGTTTGACATAGAAATAGGACGTCACTATCGAACGACTATCGTAAGTATTATTGTATAGAGTAACCCCTCTGTGCAGTTTGCAATTGCAACTAATGCACTTTCGATGCACGACGACGCGGCAGAGCTTGATAGCGATTAGGTAATAATTACCTAAATGCTATGGCGTTCTGAGGTGTACCAGTATAATTATTATCTGTATGCAGCACCCCAGGCCACGTCACTTCCGACTTGCAAATCATGCGTAGTGGCATTATGCTTAATGACTCTGTAAATCTGGCTTCCAACGCAAAATATATTATTTAGCACATTGGACGTCTTGTGCATTTTACATTTTGCGATTAAGACATTTTACGATTGAGACATTTTGCGTGTGAGACATATGGGGAATGAGTCATTTTGCTATTCATACTTTTTGTCGTGAAGACATTTCTCGACAACGATATTTATTACTTATCCTGTTCATCTATTTTTGAACTCTTCCTCTCAACTTTTCCCACATCAAGCACACAAGTTACTCTGCCGTAAGTGTTTCGAAGAAATTTCCATGAAAAGCTTTTATTGTGAGGCCTAAGTACTAATCAAGACAAATGTAATACGCCCAAACTCAATGGGCTTGCGTCGTTTTATTACAGGTTTCCTATAGCAACCTTCCGGCTCCATCATCAGATGAGCTTCTTATATTAATAATAATATTGCATTGTTTCTCTATCTGATTTACATTAGGATACAAAATCTCACTTCAATCGGAAACCGGAAAATGGCTAAAAAACTTGCAAGATTTGACCCAGTCAAATAAACAACAACAAACAAGGCAAGCTAAATAAATGCTTATAGGCAGGTCATTGTTTTCACATGAGTTCTCCATGTTTCACGTGGGTAGGCGGGCGAGGAGTAAAGGTTGGTAAAAATCACAAAATGCGTTTTAAACTAACAAGACACTTCTTTAATGATTTGGTAATTAACAATCATTAATCAAATTATTTACTGATCACTTAGATATTAACTGATTAATTTCTCAAATGACGTTCTACCGGAACACGTGGGGTGCGTGCGCCTCGTCTTTACTTTGCGTCCGCTCAAACATCACTGCCTCACAAAATGGCCGCCGCCCCAGTGCTCGGTATTACGTCAACTGTCAACCATAGACAGCTAAGGTATAGAAGAACGAATGCACATAGACTGAGTGAACATAGACGGTAGTGTTTTGTAATTTCTTCGACGCGCCGTCATGCTTGTAGTGATAATAATATTATCACTACAAGCATTTATTTATAACTGTGCGTGTGCAATTACTTTCGATGCACGAGGCGGCGGAGCGTGATAGCAATTAGGTAACTATACTGATGCGGCACCGCCACACGCTACGCCACTTCCGACTTGCAAATCATTCATAGTAATTGGTGGCATATCTTTAATGACTCTGTAACGTTTTGCGAATTGTAAATTGTAAGCAATATCCTGAATGAATCTGTGACGTTTTGCGAATTGTAAATTTTAATGCAATAGGGATGTGTACTGGGTCAGAAAAGTGATAATCTATTTAGTCCGTCAGTTAGATTATCCAAAAATAATGGAACCATATTTTTCGGTTTATAAATTCATTAGAAATTTGGGAGACTTAGAATGTAGCAGCTGCCTCTGTTCCCGCGCAAATCGTAAGAGCCTATCCAGGGAACGGGTAACAATTTAAATCATGTTATTAGGCAATGCGGCTAGCGACCCATCACGATTTTGATGCCCTTTCTAACCGACTTCAAAAAAGGAGGCGGTTATCAATTCGACTGTTTTTTTTATTTTTATTTTTTATGTATATTTGTTACGCGATATCTTCTTGTGAATTTTTATCTAAATTTGTAGATTGAGTATTTATTTGTACGCCCGCCACGAGCGATTTTTCTATTTATCCCGAAGGTTCACTCGTAGAGAATGCTATTAGCGTTAAGTCCGCCTTTTGTAAAATTTTGTTTTGGAAAATAAAGTTTAAATAAATAAATAACCTTCAGATGCGGGCTAAGTTTCTCTCTCGGCAACCCTTCTACCAGTTTTACTCATGTTCAATTTGCGTCATATCTCAAAGAGTACATATTTTGAACGTGTTCCGTTCCGTCATAAGTTTATAACCTTCACATACGGGCTAAGTTATCAAAGTTATATCAAGTCAAACATCTTTCGGTATCTCACATCGATCCGTTTCGGGTCACAATTTGTGACGACTTCTATGAATAATATTTCTGTTTGAAAATAAGTTTTATGAATGAAAAAAAAAATTTTTTTCGTATACTAAAGCATTTATTGTGGGGCCTAAAATTTCATTTTAGGCATCACAATAAAAGTTTATACGTAATAAGCCTTAACTCGATGGGGTTGCGTCGTTTTAAAACAGGGTTCCTATAGCCACCTTCCGACTCCATCATCAGCTTATTGTCATAATAATATTGCATTGTCATCTGATTTACATTAGCATACTAAATTTCATCTCAATCGGAAACCGGGAAGTGGCTCAAATTTAACTTGCAAGATTTTACCCAAAAAACAACAGCAAACAGGGCAAGTATAAATAAAAGCTTGTAAAAACAAAAAAACAACCATATTATTATTTATATTAAAATGAGTTGCCAGCAACAACTTTTTTATTTTACAATTATTAATATTTATCCTTACAAGCTTTAAATAAGAGTAGGTACCTTTCAGTTTATCATTAGACCTACTGTATTGGTGGATATAAAAACCTCAAGCGGCCTTTAAGTTTGAAGTAAATAAAGACTCATTTCATTATTTACTTCAAAGATACATTCTACAACCAAGCAATCGCGTAGCACAGTATCTTGAATCCTGAGATCACATCACATCCAGTAAACATTGAAATCGTCCAATATTTGCTAAGAACGGATTCCAGTAACCGCTTATTAAACGGGATAGATATCTCGACGATGCTCAGACGAGCGTGACTCGATATAAACAGTCGGTATCACGCTGCGAGCACGTAGGCACACGATACAAGACCGCATTATTAAGATTGTGGTTCAAAATGTTATTTTGTATTCCTGAAAACAAAATTAAATGAAAAAAAAATCACTAAAAACGGATACGTGAAATCGTGATTACAAGTTTTAAACGCTCACAATTACCTTCTATGATTTTAGTATAATAAACAAGTAATTATGGTAAAATATTTTTTAAAACAACTTTTTATCTAAAACAATGAACTAAATAGTTTAAAGTGCTTCTCATGACGAATCAACTGAGCCCAAATTCGGTGGGGTTATATGCTTTTATCACAGAGATGCCGTGGCTTTACATGAGATCAGGTCATTAGTACCATAATATTGCACTGTCACCCAACTTACAGTATGTGAAGTTTCAACTCAATCGAAAAACGGACAGTGGGTCTAATTTAGCTTGCAAGATTTCATTACGGACACAGACAACGGGACAGGTGAAACTAAATAAAAGCTTGTTAAAACAGCCTAAAAAGTACAAAACTAAAACAAAATATTAGTGTTTTAGAGCTTGCATTATTAAGGGGGCCGCAGGACACACACGGACAACGTAACTGATAAAACTAAATGAAATACAAATAGATTCAATATACGCTTATTCTTAAAAAGGCTACTCTGTACAGAAGAAAGCATGTCCCATTAGTCCCGGCCTAAAACGTCCCGTATATCTTTGGGGTGACGTATCGCCGTACTTTATACTCCGTTAGCTTGATGTGTCTCACGGGAGAATGTGTTTTGCTTCGTAAAAGGCTGTACAGGGACTAAATCACATCATATACAATGTGCTTTTTAATTAAGGCCGTACCTAAATTTTCCGAGGTCCAGTGCTGCCCCCATTTAAAATAAATATTTTCAAAGAAAACGGAAACATTATTTAAAATAGTTGCAAAATTTAAAATTATGTCTACGTTTTCTTTGAAATGATTTATTTTAAATGGGGGCAGCACTGGACCCCGGAAAATTCAGGTACGGCCTTAAGTACAAATTTTTCCACTATCACGCTAAAACTGGATTTAAGGTATTACGACTCGTTCAGTTTGCTTAGAGCCGGAAGACCCAAAATGCTCTGTCTAGCCCATTAGGGTTAAAGACGTGATAGTGCATCATTTTGAACAACTTTTACCAATAAATGTTTACGAAATACGAATAAAGTTTCCCCACTTTTCATAGTAACCAAATCTTACTGTCATTGACTACTTTGATTTGTATGAGATGACTATATTTTTCGTGTTTCGAGTACATTAATTTCATTGGTTCGATCCCCAGCCAGGGCAAGTTGGAAAATGGCTTTGTTCAAATTGGGTTAAATGCTGGGTCTTGGGTGTTTATCTATACTTACATGTATTTATTATAAAATATAGTATCGTTTGAGTTAGTATCCATAATACATGTCTAAACGTATTTTGGGGCTAGCTGAATTACTGTGATTTGTCCTTATCTATTTATTTATTATTTATAAGAAAAGTTGTTCAAAATGATGGACTGAATCACCTCTTAAAATATTTGCACTTAATTTAAAAGGACCTTGAAAACTCGTGTAACAATGAACTTAATTCTGAGATATCGAAGACAATAGGGAGGAGTGAAATTTTGCTTGTATATTTTCTGGTGAAGAAATAACGTAAATCAGATTTGTCTGTTCAGTCAATATCTATTAAAGTTAATTATTTTTAATTACGATCATTAACTTTTCACTGCCATCTCCCGATCTGTCTTACCCGGATCATCCGATGAGAAAATGTTTTATCTTAGGTTTCATTTAGGGAATGAAACAAGCCAGTACGTCGCCTAAATAAATTACAAACAATATTTTCAATTCATTTCTTTCCTTCTCAGAAATATTCCTGAAATATTTCGGAAACGGTCGCTCCATTTAGTCCTGTTCCCAAATTCCCCTGTAACGTACAGTCCCGTATATTTGGCTGCGAAGTGCCGCGGGACAGTCGGTAGTTAACACAATGTGTCCCGACGGGACGCGAGTGATTTTGTCGTGTATAGCGGCTTTATGAATGGGCCATGATGAAAATTTTATGGTGGGTGTTTTGAATGGAGAGAGAAAATTGTTAGCAAGACGCAAATTACAAAGCGGCCCAAGTTTTATATAACGCTACTTGTGATAAGGACGACGATTTGACTGCCTCCGTGGTCCAGTGGTCAAGGCGTTTGGCTTGTGATCCGGAAGTCGTGGGTTCAAATCCCACTGGGAAGCATACTTTGTGAAACGTTTTTTTCCAGTCTGGTTAGGATATTGCAGGCACCATGTTATCCGAAAAGAAAGTTGATCCCGTGCTTCGGAAGGCATGTGAAGCTGTGGGTCCCAAACGCCATCTAGCGTTAGTTTAAACGATGATGATAACTTGTGATGGATCGCGGCCTACTTATTTAGAGACCCCACCTATCCCAAAAAAATATTCTGACATCTGAAATAATTCCAACAAATGTACCTCTTCTATCTAATGGTATATTTGCGAATGGGACCAAGTGAGAATGAGACCAAATACGAACAGGACAAACTGCAATAATTTTGGAAATGGGAACATTTGCGAATGGGACCAACTGCGTCAAGCTAAAAACAGCACCGTCATTAGTAGGTATAATGTAGGGTCAACATAACAGTTGGTTAACTGATAAAAAAACCGGTCAAATGTCAGTCGGACATGTACAATGTTCTAAAACGCAAAAAAAAAAATGTTTCTTGCATGACGACTCCCCTTAATTTTCAACTTCATCTTATATTTGTTGTTATAGCGGTCACAGTAATGCGTAATCAGTGAAAATTTCAAGTGTCTAGCTATTACGGTTCAAGAGATTGAGCCCTGTGAGAGACAGCGGAGCCTCAGTAATAGAGTCCCGTTGGGTACGGAACCCTTAAAAGGAATCAAAATAGTAATGGGTTGCTAGCCGCATCGTCTATTAACATAATTTGCATTTTCGCCCATTCCGTCTAGTACATACTAAGTTATTTTCTTGTCTCCATGGAATCTCCAGATCAGCATGGAAGTGTATAATAGTTAAAACGTTTTTAGGGTTCCGTACCCAAAGGGTGCAAACGGGACCCTATTACTGAGACTCCGCTGTCTGTCTGTCTGTCTGTCCGTCTGTCACAGGGCTCTATCTTTTGAACCGTAATATCTAGACACTTGAAATTTTCACCGATTATGTATTACTATGACCACTATAACAAAAAATACTGCAAATAAAAAAAAGTTAAAAATTAAAGGGGGTCGTCATACAAAAAACGTGTTTTTTTCAGCGTTTTTAACTTGATCTTTATAATGGCGTTAACTAGATACTTGAAATTTTCACCAATTATGTATTACTATAACCACTCTAACAAAAAATACTAAAAATAAGATAAAGTTAATAATTAAAGGGGGTTGTCATACAAGGAACGGGTTTCTTCAGCGTTTTAAAACATTGTGCGGTGGTACGGAACCCTTCATGTACGAGTTCGACTCGCACTTGCCCGTTTATTTGTTGACTAACTGCTAATTAGCATAGACTATTCTATTAACTCTAGAACACTGGAACCTGTTCTAGAAAGCGGTAACTGTACTCCACAGTTAACCTTTTCACCTCAGCTCGAATAGAATGTGAAAGGAAATGCCTGCATACAGAGTCAACATACATACCTACATATACCTAACTATAGCTACAACTAGATCAAGATACTTAAGTTTACCCCCCCCCCCCCTCCCCCCTCCCCTTACCCTAGACAGAATCAGAGTTTCCCACACAAACGTAGTAGTTTACGTTTTATTTTAAAACAAATTGTCAGATTTCGCAAAAAAATTGTAACTTTAAAGAAATGGTATATATCTGGGGTTATAATTGGTTTAAATTATGGTTTATGGTTGGTTTAGTGTATTATATCATTTTTGACCATCAGTATGGAAAACTTGTACACCCTTATATTTTTTTTTTCAAGTTAATATTTTGAGTTACGGTAAATATAATTTTTCGAACCCACTCCACTCCACACCGTTATCCTGTTTCTAGGATCTCGCTAAAATAAAAAAAAAGTGTTGGACTGTAGCACGTGAAAAGTTTTGTAGCCACTGGCAATTCTTTATTTCCGACTTTATCGCGAATACCCGGAATAGTAAATTCTCATTTCCATGACAAATGCAGCATTTATTCGCGGAGCTGCGAACGACTGTACCATGAGTCATGTGGTGCCATAAAGCACCTCATGAAGAGAAGGATAATGGTTCTGGCTTTTATTTTTACGCGCTTTTTAACCCCCGACCAAAACGAGGGGTTTTAGTTTAAGTTTGACATTATGTCTGCCGGTCTGTCTGCCTGTGGCATCTTAACGCTCGAACGGATGGACCGATTTCGATGTGGTTTTTTTACGTGAAAGCAAGTTCTGTTGCTTTCACGTCTCCACTTAACTCCACCGACAAGAGCAAGCTTAAGAGCTTGAAGAAGATGTTTGATGAAAATCGGTAGAGCCGTTTAAAGTTATTGGGGGTTAACGCTTGAAAGTCAGGGCTTTCTCTAGCAAATAATAGATGGCGCTATCCGTAGCGCGACTTGATATCCGTATCAAGCGGTATCGGTAGTTCAGCTACTTATCACTTGATGATGTTCTTAACAGTCGGGGTTTTTTTTCAATTTGCCTAGCAAATAAACTAGTAGATTTATATCCATTTTACGAATGAACTTACCTGTATCAGGCCTGTGTCAAAAATGAAAATGAAAATGTACCTACATTATTACTATGCGCGCAGACTAAATATTAACTGTAACGTAAATTAAATTTGGTTTTAAATTATTAAAGCCCAATAATTTTTTTTTCATAGAAGTAAATTGATTTTTAATTTGTTCTATAATCTTAAGTGTTTTTTTTTTACAGCTGTGATAATATGTTGTCTTATTATAAATTACTTATATTTATCCATACTATACGTAAGTAATAAACGCGAAATGCGTCTATGAACGGACCTAAACCAGGCCTGTGTCACTCCCCGTTTAGGTATCGAAAATGTACCTAAATTATTACTATGCGCGCAGGCGGCCCCTCTGGGTGGTAAATTCAGTTATACGAATCGTTTGTCCAGAGTAATAAGAATGAAATTGGGTTGCAATGGATGTCTAGGTATCTATACGAAAAGGTGCCGAGTTCTGACGTGAGCTAAATTAAATCATATCGCTAGCCACATTGAGTAGATATTTCTTTGAATTTCTTTGCTGAGGGAGACTTCTGTACGTTAGTATTATTTATTCTTGCCTATATCAAAAGTTATATTAAATTTAACGCCGCCCGGTGCCTTTGATCTTTGTTTGCGCCCTGCGGAGCGTTAAACTGTAAATATTTCCCCGATTATATTCAAGAACTGTGTTGTTTTTTCGGATTTTGAAGCCTGTTTTGTAAACACGCAGAGTTTTTGTTTGCTCGCCGTCCCGTGGTAAGGTTTCATCAATTTAAGTTAGAATTTCTAAAATAAACAGGATATTTTCTTTTTCTATTACGCTTAATTTAACCGACTTAAAAAAGGAGGTTTTTAATTCGTCGGAATCTTTTTTTAGGGTTCCGTACCCAAAGGGTCCAAACGGGACCCTATTACTGAGACTCCGCTGTCTGTCTGCCTGTCCGTCTGTCCATCTGTCCGTCTGTCTGTCCGTCTGTCACAGGGCTCTATCTCTTAAACCGTAATAGCTAGACACTTCAAAGAAGATTGGCAGTCGTTTAAATATTAGATGTAGGGTGTTAATTTTTTTTGTATTTTATACTCGATACTTAATCATTTATTTTCCATACATTCAAGTTTTTCTACAACTTTTCAGTATAAAGAAAAATGAGAACTTTTGTTTTAAATTAAATCGTGCAAACTAAACGCATAGCGGCATAACGACTAGCAATAATAAAACGCAGTGGGCTCCCAACACTTTAGGGCTGTCACACAGAACTATGTCGTGCACTATAGAAACATCGATTATTGATGAATCTACTTTTACCCAGTTAATCAAGTAACGATAAATGAGTCTGTCAAACAAAACTATTGTTACAATCAACAAGATCAATATAATATCGGTGTACATTGTTTTTACATTTATGTTTTAAGTTATTATCGATTAATATCGATCTTTTGTCTACGCGTTATTAACCATTTGTGCGATTATGTCAACGGCATGGAACTGATACAACTGTCAACGTCAAACAAAAATATTCAATTGACAGTTACATTCACTTTTAGATGTGTCAAAAAAAAAGTCAAAACGTTTTGTTATCTCCATTTGTAGTTTTTTGTTATGTCTCTACACTTTGTCCCATACTAACTTTAAATGCATTTAACTAATAAGTTGTAGAAATATGGTATGATTACATTTTTTATTACATATAGACAAATAAATTAGTAATATTTTCATTGTCCTACACATCGTCATAAGACGGTACCAACAGTCTATAGGTCTCTGCCAATCTTTTTTTCACCGATTATGTTTTGCTGTGGCCGCTAGAACAACAAATACTAAAAATAAATAGTCGTAAAATAAAGGGTCGTCATACAAAAAACGTGTTTTTTCAGCGTTTTTAAGTTAATCTTTATAATGGCATTAACTAGATACTTGAAATTTCACTGATTATGTATTACTGTGACCCTTATAACAACAACTACTAAAAATACAAGAAACATGTTTCTTCAGCGTTTTAAAACATTGTACGGTGGTACGGAACCCTTCATGTACGAGTCCGACTCCCACTTGCCCGTTTATTTCAATTCTCCCAGACTAACAAGTAAAAATTTAAACAGAAGAAAAAAAAATGAATAATTCTTAATGATGCATACTAAAAGTACATTTCTACTACGGTGATGTATCTTATTGGAAATACTAAATTGGATCAAAACACTTGAACTGTTCCACCATTGGTTAGACGGAGACAAATAATTGGTTTGATTCAAAGTGGCTTCAATTGAGGAAGCCCTTGCTTACATTGGAGTGTTCCGCAAAAGGACAGACAGACGTTCGGCAATATTGAATAATAACATTCGGCCCCTGTGTTGTATTTTTTACTTTTACTGGATCTACTTTTGAAATGTTTGTTTTGTCCGCTGAAGAGAATTTCCGTACTGGGACAATATTGTATGTCAGAAACTGCAAACTTGTATGTTACCAAGTCGACTTGCACAAATAAATCGATTAGTCCCAGCGGAAGTGCAATAACGTTCAGCGGAAGTGCAATAACGTTCAGCGGAAGTTGATATACCTACGTCTCCCACTATAAAGTATATTAAAGATCGAGTATAGTTTGTTTATTGTGCTGACATGCTTATCATGTCTTTATTGCTTACATAAAGACATAATTCACTTTATTTAATGTCCACTTCATAGCGACATCAGAAGTGGGATCGTTTGCCCACTTTAGGCGGTTAACCCACTGCACCGCAGTCCGTCGCGGAGCGCGGTTCGACACACTTACGCTCCCGCACGTTGACGCGTTTCCAGTGGGTTGGACTAGGCGTGTTTTCTAAACAAATTGAGATATTTGCATACACTGTCAAAATCTGCCGCCCCGCGCTCCGCGACGACGGTGCGCAGTGCAGTAGGATCACCGCCTTAGAGTAAACTTTTGTCTATAACAACACAGGCATAAGACCCCAAAGCGTTCATTAACGTGAGGTTGATCATGTAGTATTTGGGATATAGGAAAGCCCTACACGGTTATTAAAGAAATAATCTCCATTTGAAAATACAATATCTTGAATAGACTTGAGAGAACTACGAGTATAAGTTTTAAAACGGTTGGCTCTCGTGATATAGTCGGAAAAGGCCGACCAGGTTTCGATCGATTTAGACGATCATCTTCAGGGCGAGTGTCAGCGGCGACCCGACGATGTCGCTGTCCGCTCAGCACTGAGGGCTGCCTCGACTTTATCTTTTCCGATTATGGATTTATCTCACGTTAGTTTTAATAAAATAACTGTGTCAGAGTGGTAAAAGCGTCAAAGCATCTGAAAAACTACAAAATCGGAACATCACTTGCAAAATTTTTTGCAGAGCGAAGCGAACGAAGGTCACCGTTTCAGTGTGTCCGGTCCAAGTTTTCCGGTTGTTCTCGCCTACGGGTCGCATGTCTCACAAGATTTAACAAGAAACTGTGGAGAACCACAGTTTCTCGTGAAATTTTGTGAGCAGGTTCGATATTTGTGTATGATGTTATTTGACGAGCCACTTTTTTGACATTTTTCAAAACATAAAAAATATCATATTTCAGCCATTTAAAAAAAAACCGGCCAAGTGCGAGTCGGACTCGCGCACCGAGGGTTCCGTACAAACCTGCAAGGTTTAGTATTTGGTATGAATTTCAATTTAATACCTCTACGCGTTTATGAGGAAATGGGTAGTAAGTTTAAAATTATAAAAAAAAAATATATTATGTGATGTAACTAAAAATTTATGGTTTTCGTAATTTTTCCTTTATCTATGCTATAAGACGTTGCTTCGTACCAAATTTCAAGATTCTGAGTTCACGGGAAGCACCCTGTAGGTTTTGATTCCCTTGCAAGTGTCGAAAATTTGCGGCATAAACGGCTGTATCTTTTGATTGCGTTGGCTTAGAAGTTTGATTTTTTCACAGCTTCAAGGGACAGTAGACCTGAGTAATTGATATAAATTTCAGCTTCATACCTCCACGCGTTCCTGAGAAAAAGGGTCTTGACAGACGGACGGACGGACGGACAGACGGACAACAAAGTGATCCTATAAGGGTTCCGTTTTTTCCTTTTGAGGTACGGAAGCCTAAAAAGGTATTTAAAATGTCATAGAACATTTTTCTGATTTTTGTTACCTTATTAAGAGGCAACTTTTTTGTCCGAACAACTTTTTCATCCGACCAACTTCAAGGGGTCAGCATGTGACGCTATGCAAAGACAGACTCGAGACGTCTACAGCTCACAGAGCCACTAGTATATCAATGTAAGAAATAAAAATATTGGTTCCTTAACAAAAAATATGACCTTGGAAGAAGGGGTTAAGGCCGTATCTAAATTTTCCGGGGTCCAGTGCTGCCCACATTTTAAATAAATCATTTCAAAGAAAACGGAGACATCATTTAAAATTTTGTTTCCACCAAGTTCTAGATAACCCTTCAAACTATTTTATGAACTACCGTTTACAGTGGTGGTAAGTGGCCGTTTTTTCGCGAATGTGCGTAGTAAAGCTTAACGTCCTCATTATAAACTGTAAACAGTAGTTCATAAAATACTTTGAAGGGTTGTCTAGGACTTGGTAGAAGCAAAATTTTAAATGATGTCTCCGTTTTCTTTAAAATTTTTTTTTTAAATGGGGGCAGCACTGGACCCCGGAAAATTTAGGTACGGCCTTAATAAAATCAGTATTTTATGAAAAGTTTTCATATTCAAATCATACATGACCAAAGAGTAGTGAAGTGTTGAAAGTCAAAGTTAATAATGCACGAGTTTGCATACAATAATGAAAATAGACTTCTGCAATAAATTAAATAAAGTAATATGTATATTCTGACTCATACAAACATGTGACAGAGACGGATTCTCATAACCGACATATACACCCACAGTCCGCCATTTTATATGACGAGAATCATTTTAAAGTTCGTATATCAATTACGTCAAACATTAGGCGAGACAGTGTTGTAAAAAATTTAGATGGTTCTGTGAGTAAGCAAAAAGTAATAAAAATACAAATATTGCTAGTTTTTTTTATATTATTTTTACTTTGTAAAAAAAACAAATAAATAACCCTAAGGTCGTTAAACTATATATAGCCAAATCGTTAAAACTGATCCGGCTATTTCTTCCCCACTTCGCATGGTTTTTGTCATTCTTGGGTGAACATTCACATGCATATTAAATTTGGAGAAGAAAAAGCGAGAAAACGCACCCCCGGCTCCGAAGCAGCACAGCTGAGTATGCAACCGAAAACGAAGTAAGATGAAGAAGATGTAAAAGACAATGACAAATGTTTACTTTTTCAACTACGGTCCCCTAAAACTACAATAAAATGAAGTAGCAAATAATAAAAACTGCCATTAGTATTTAATTTTTAGGGTTCCGTACCCAAAGGGTGCAAACGGGACCCTATTACTGAGACTCCGCTGTCTGTCCGTCTGTCTGTCTGTCCGTCTGTCACAGGGCTCTATCTCTTGAACCGTAATAGCTAGACACTTGATTTTTTCACCGATTATGTATTACTATGGCCGCTATAACAACAAATAATGAAAATAAAAAAAAGTTAAGAGTTAAAGGGGGTCGCCATACAAAAGACGTGTTTTTTTTAGCGTTTTAAAACATTGTACGGAGGTACGGAACCCTTTATGTACGAGTCCAACTCGCACTTGCCCGTTTATTTGCTTTATCTGCGACCACACCCATACAAAATGTCACTTGCACATTTAATATGCACGACTCGCTCCACGAGGACGAGAATTCAGTGACATAACTTCGAAGGAATGTGGAAAACTCCCAGTTCTCATTTAATTTTTATCTGACTTGAATACAAACGCGCGATCAGCTGATCTCACCCTCATCATCATCCGAGCGTATTCCCGATTGCATCCTCAGCGGTAATGCTTCAGAGTCCGGGGTCCGCTAACCTAGGTGATGTGACGAGGTTAATGGTTTGTACACAGAGCGACTGCCGTCTGACCTCCGCAACCCAAAGAGTAGACCAGAACCAATCCTATAATAGGTTGTAAACAAACGCTAGACGGCATTTGGGACCCACAGCTTTACGTGCCTTCCGAATCACGGAATTATTTATCTTTTCGGATAATCAGGTGATTCAAGCCTGCAATATTCTTACTACACTGGAAACTACTTTTCACAAAGTATGCTTCCCAGTGGGATTTGAATCCACGATCTCCGGATAACAAGGCAAACGCACCATGGAGGCAGCTGATCTGTCTCTCACCTCAGCCACAGAATACATAAGAGTCAAACAGAATGGTATCTCACAGCGTCTCCCGCAAATTGGCGTCCCCGCACCTCTCCCCCGCACTTTGTGAGCTTTGACAGCTCCAAACCGTTATTACCCAGCAACCATCTTGATACCCTTCTCGCTCTCTCGCATTGGCGGGAGATACACAAGAGCGAGATTGTAACATTACCGGATTGCCTATAAGCAATCCGGTAATGTTACATAGGCTCCTCGCTCACAGGTAATCACATACACGCAGATGCCAACTAGATTTCCGCGGGTTATAGTGCTAAATGCCATTGTTGACAATGACAACTTGTTTATTTTTATTGTTTTTATTCATATAATTACCGTATAGTTTTGCGCCGAATATGCAAATTACTATATTACAATAGTGAATTAGTATTTAGTGCGTTACATTATAAATGACTTAATAATAATCAGTAAAGTGAACTAATGGTGAAATGGACAATCGACATAATAAAAAATATTTGTGTAGTGATATTACGACTTTTCTGTAACATTTAATACATATAAAACAGAATATTTTTTACGTCATAGTGTTCGCAAATCTTCCGGTATGGAAAAATATAATCGTAAATATGTCGAACTCGTTAGTAGGTAAGTATTAAAATAATTCTGCGGTGCGACCCTAAGTATAAAACTCACACATCGACGTGTGTACAGATAAATTGTTTCGTTTGTAGTAGTAGTAGGTATATATGTTACTCTGAATCAATGGAGAGTCATACCAGTGCCTCAGCGTATTCCCAGTTGCATCTTAAGCTGAAGCGCTGTGATGCCTAGGGTCCGCTTTCCGTGTTTTACTTCTCCACAACAACGCTTGGTACGAGTAGGAGGACCATTGGCACGCATATCATCCTTAACGATGTCGAGCCACAATTTCTTGGGTCATTATTACAAGATGAATTAGTGCCCAGGTCTCCTCACGATCTTTTCCTTCGCCGAAAGTAAGAGGTGCTGGTTCAAAATTATCGTACATGAGTACAAACTCAAGAGGTATAAGTCGCGCCTATTGAGGATCGAACTTGTACCTTACAGACGCAAAGCCACTGCCTAAAACACATGACCACCACTGCATCAAAATTCTTTAATTTAGGTAAGTACCCGCATTACCCATTACCCAATGACACGCACGAATCAATTATAATTCGAGTCCGGGAAATCTCTCTATAATTAAACTGAAATGCCCATTCATTAAAACGAATAAATTTGGTTGCATTCGTTACGCAAATTGACCGAAATTCAGTCCATTCATTATTTTTTCCAATATGCAATTTCGTTATTAGCTTAATTAGGAATATTTTTTTTAAATAAGGAGGAATAAGTCTTTTATTGTTAGGCCAAAGTACTTACTAAGACAAATGAAATAAGCCCAAAATTGGTAGGGTTGCGTCGTTTTATTACAGGGTTCGTTTATAATATGGCCACCTTCTATGGCTCCATCATCAGGACAGCTTT
This sequence comes from Acrobasis repandana, assembly GCA_963576875.1. Lineage (NCBI taxonomy): Eukaryota > Metazoa > Arthropoda > Insecta > Lepidoptera > Pyralidae > Acrobasis > Acrobasis repandana. Next base: position 10,929,316 of record OY756241.1, on the reverse strand, counting down.
TTGTCATAATAATATTGCATGGTCATCTGATTTACAGATAGGAAGTGGCTCAAATTTAACTTGTAAGATTGGACCCAAAAAAACAAAAAACAACAAATAGGGCAAGCTTAATAAAAGCTTGTAAAAACTGACGTGCTGTGCCAGCCCTATTTAAAAGTGGAACAAGGATAATGCAGAAGAAGGATTTTAATCATCATCATCAGGTCTTTTTTAGTCTCCACTGCAGGAGCACGACCCTCTCCGTACTACCAGAGTCATACATTAGCCAGAGCAGTCAGAGGATTTGGCCTACACTCTCCACGCTGGCAAGACGGGTTGGAGATGTCTCATTGATGTTTATAAGCTTGTGTTTCCTAAGTCACCTTCTACGACATCCACGGGAAGACTTGGAGTGGTCCTATTCTACTCTGCCGGGAACCACACGGCACTTTATGATATCTAATGATAAAATCATTTTTGACGTGACAACGTCTTAAATTAGGTTGCGGCTGGGAGTCACTTATGAAAAAGTGTAACGCTCGGTAACGTTACGATGAGTCACCGAACGAGAGAGAGGCCCGCCGAATGCCTTGCGTCTCTCTCCCACTCAACTATGATCGGTCTGCCGCGCGCGTTGTCACGTAAAATCTTCGCCCGTAAAACCGACTTTACAGGCAACCATTTTTTAAATCTTTATTTTAACTAGCTTTAACTCTTTAAGGTGTGGTTTCATAATGAAAGAGACGTAGGCAACGAATGCAAATGAACATCCAATTGGACATTTTGCGAATCGAACTATTCACAAATCAGACATTATCCGCGTTAACCGAAACGCGGTTTGCACAATATTAGAGCGCTGGCCGAACGCCAGCCAGTTTTCGGCTTTCGGATCATAACATAACATTCTGTCGATTTTTAGACAAGCTACCGACCCATCGCTCCACTGGATTCCGAAATGGAATTAAATTTTGTTGTTGTTGTTGAATTAAATCCTATTCTTCACTGCTAAGAACCACACGAGCTTTTTTTAATTTGATGGGACATCGTGTTCTCTAGACGTTTCAATATGACACCATTTAATATAGATCGCTCGAGTGTGACACGTTGCTAATAACCGTGTCTGCTCTTGATGATTTCTTATAATTTTACTTTTTTAATTTACGTCGTCACGGTTATTATCTATTAGTTATTTATAATGTGCGTTTAGCAGTTTTACAGTCGCGATGAAGTTTTTCTGCGCGAAAATGTGATTTAGAAGTACGATATATATCGTGACATGTAATAAATAAATAGATAAGTACAAATTACACAGATTTAGCTTGCCCTAAAGTAAGTTTCAAACTTTTGTTACGTTTATAGGATTCTAACTCAAAGAAAATTTGAAAAAAGGCATTTTCTAAATTGCCATGGACGGGAAATAAAGCCTCCGAGTTGCGGATTTGGAGGATACAGGCTCGGCGGATCGACCACCAAGATGCCAAGATATGGGATTATAAAATTTTTCAGAATAGTGGAAATATGAGGGTTGAAAACTTTTTTCGAAAGATGTTCAAAAATGTCATAAGGCTTTTTTGTTACCCTTATTATGACGCAATTTTTTTGTCAAAGCAACTTCTTCATCCGATAGCCTCAAGGGGTCAGAAGTTGGAGGGGCTATGTAAAGTCATACTCGCGAGGTCTGCAGCTCACAGACCCCTTATTTTTGATATTATTATTAATTTTATAGACTTTTTTGAACATTATAGCTTGTGCACAGCTCACAGAGCTCTTAGTAAATGTAAAGGTCAAATCAATAAATTTTATTTTATTTAACAACAGTCAACAGCATCCTTTCTTGCTGAAATCACCTCAGCGTATAAATAACGAGCCATCTATTCTTACACACACACACATCGCATCGCAGGCGGGGTCGGCCATTTGCAAAATGTCAACGGGTGCAGTTCAAAATGTACATTTCCACTTTTTTTGCGTCCGCAACTTTGTCATAATTTTCTGGTCGCGACATCATGAGTGAATTTGAATATGTATTTGTGATTTATATGCAATAGTTTGATATAATCATTTCGTACGAGACATGGAAAGTTACAGTATTAATTTAGTTAATGAGAAAAGGAACTTGGTAAAAACAATCAGTATTAGAATAGAAAAGGTGTTTGGTCATCTTCTAGGACACGATCAATTTATTAAAAACATAATAGAAGGAAAAATAGAAGCAAGAAGAGGAAAGGGAAGACCAAGTAGAGCATCCAAATTTATATTGCGATTTTAGAACAATAAGAATAATAATATTAGCAAAATGAGGAAACGCCTAAAGAGGTGTCGTATCATAAACTGCATAGTTTTACACTATTTCACGTAGGTATACGACGGCAACATATTTTACAATATTCATTTCCCAGTGCAGTGGCGCGTGCGATGTTTAATAGTGGATATCATTGGTACAGAATAATGAGACTATAGAACAGGGCTTGTTAACGATACCAAATTTACACTAAAAGTAACGTTAAATAACGTTATTTTCATACGGGTAGTAGTAGTGGTACTGTTATAAGGGGTATCGATAATACAGATTATAACGTTATCAATTAACGATATAAGACTTTTTTCAATACTTGTAAAATATTATATAAATAGCTCTAGTAGCCTACTAGACAAACTCGCATAATTTATTCTGTCAAATATCGAAAAGAAATACAGTGTTAACAATACCTTTTATCGTTATTATCATTAGTAACGTTATCTGATTTATCGGTAAATAGTGGGAAAAATACTGTTACCCAGCATAACGTTATCTTTGCTGATAACGTTAACACCGTTTGACAGAATTAACGTTACCAGATTTTTAACGGTATTCCATATACGGTATTTATAGTAAACGCTTAGTCCAAAAAATATTTATCTAAAATAATGAACTTAAAACTGAGCCGAAACTCGGTGTGGAGTTATGTTCTTTTATCACAGAGATGCCGTGGTCACCTTCCGGCTTCATCATGAGATCAGGTCTTATCAGGTCCTCATCAGGTCTTGATCCTGTATTGCTACCATAATATTGCATTGTCACCCAACTTACATATAAGTATTATATGTGAAGTTTCAAGTCAATCGAATATTTAGAAGTGAGTCTAATTTGGCAGGTAATTATAACGTCAAATTATAATTTTTTTGCAGAAGGTCAACACATCTGGAGGTATAGGATTTTGTAGTTTTCAGGCTCATACGACATCTACAGGAAGAGATTCCTATTCTAGGCCGGGTAACAGACGGCTTGAGTAGGAACATATATCCATGTCACATACATACTGAAAACATACTTCTGCACTCTCCCTTTTGACGTGACAACGTCTTAAATTAGGTTGCGGCTGGGAGTCACTTATGAAAAAGTGTAACTCTCGGTAACGTTACGATGAGTCACCGAACGAGAGAGAGGCCCGCCGAATGCCTTGCGTCTCTCTCCCACTCAACTATGATCGGTCTGCCGCGCGCGTTGTCACGTAAAATCTTCGCCCGTAAAACCGACTTTACAGGCAACCATTTTTTTTAGTAACGTTGCGTATTGAATTATCGGATAACATTGCAACATGTGAGCTAATTAGTGAGATTTATTGAGATATTTTTATTATTTTGAATCAGGGAAATTATTTTTAACCTACTTCAAAAAAGGAGGAGTTGTTCGTATGTTTTTTTGTATTTTTATGTATGTTACGACTAACTCCCATATCATTATTTTTTTATTTGAATGCCTTACTACTACTTTACTTTACTACCTAGTTGGTCTCATATTAATATGGTGAAGTCATGATGAAGAACTTTGAATATATGGAAAAAATCTTCAAAGAAAATGAAGCAGGTTGATTTTTTTGTTATTTTATTTATTATTTATAGAGTAAATAGGTGTAACAATAACGAATTATCATACAACAATGTATTATTAAATATCACAGTTTCAGAAGATGTATTTCAGTTGACAGTAGTTGCGTATTTTGTAGTTTTTGAGATTATTATGTGTTGGTGTAGTTTTTTTGTACAAGCAATGGTATTTACTTATTGTACCTAGCACCAATACGAGTACGGTATTTTAATCCATATGAGAAAAAAGTCTAAATATATATTTTTCATCACATCTATTCGAAAAACGATGATTTTATTCCAAATATTTAGGGCTAAAGTCACTGTAATTCTCTAGACACTGAAAAGTAAAAAGTAAATTCCATAGGCGTTAAAACACATTTAAAAACCGAACACGAATGTACAATCAAAAATAATATTGGCAGTCAGCTAAAAAACAGAAGAATTTAGTTTTAAAATTATAAAGTATAGGCAAGGGCGTCGTAATTTTTTAAAATTGAAATACAACCCGTTTTACGTGGATGACTCTAGGTCAAAATGTTTTGGTTCTCTTGCTTCAAAATAATTACTTATTAAAAACTAATAAAAACGGGCAATTGTTGTCTTTGATTTAAATATTAATTTTATTAAGGAAATAGTAGGTTATTTTTAAATGTGACTAAATTGTGTGATTAAATGTGACTCTTGATGAGGCCGATAGTAAAAAAATATGAAGTTTACGTACGAGTATAATATACATATTTAAATCTATAAAGAATTGACAAACAAGGAAAAAGTAATGAAACGATTCTAATGACTGGAAGATGTATAAGATGTGGTAGTCCTAGAAAAATATTTTCATAGTACTTCTTCGTTGAAAACGCCACCAAATAAAGGTTAGTAACTGACTGTTAAACTCGAATCTGATTAGGTATATGTAGGTATTCTACTTTCGTTATAGGTATATATTTGCTTTTTCTCATAGATGGAGATGAAAAGAAGAATGTGCTACACGGTGTACGGTAATAGTTTTTTATCTCGGGCGATATACTTGAATCCCTCGCTTCACTCAGGATTCCACCGTAGAATCCCTCGCTACGCTCGTGATTCTATTGTGGCATCTTTCGTTTCGCTCTGGATTCAAAGTAGCGCCCTCGCGTTAAAACTATTACCTTTACGCCTTGTAGCACAATCTACTATTTGAGATAGCTTAGGCTAAAAATCAGTCGGAAAATGTTAGTTTAGTTCATAAAATAACAAAATAAATTTCAAAATTCTACTCAGTTTTTAACCGACTTCATAAAAGGAGGAGGTTATCAATTCGACTGCAAGTTTTTTTATTTTTATTTTTTATTTATGTTTTTTACGCGTATCTTCGCCAATTGTAAACCGATTTTGATAATTCTTTTTTTATTTGTAAGCCTTTACTACCAAGTTGGTCCCATTTTAATTTGGTGAAGATATGATGAAGAACTTTGGAGATATGGAAGAAACTCCTAAAAAAAAATTGAAGTCGGTTTTTTTTTTTGTTAAAAATGTAATTATATGTTTTTATAATCTGTTTCCAAACACCAAATAGTATCCACCATGCTATTACATCACACGTCAGTGTAAACTAAAAAAACATCTTACACGGGCTTTTGTTTACATGGATAACTGACGTCATGACCACAGATCAATATGGCGTCCACTGCTCTAACCTCTTCAGCAAATTACGCGCGAAATTGAAAATGTTAAATTTTAATGCATTTTTATGGTACTTATTATCCATAGAATAAAAAAAAAATAACAATGGAATCTAATAAGACAATTTTTTAAAATAGATGGGTGTATATATACCCTGTTGTAAATAGATATGCTAATTTGAGATTGTGACCATTCGATACCTTCGATATTTTTCATTCGGTCCACTGAATTTTAGACACCGAATCCTTTCCTAACGGACCTTTTCCAGGTACCGTTATAGAACAATCGAATTTCAAATATCGGTATTCCGACACGCGGATACGCCCGTCCGAAAATGACGCGCGTCATGTTTTGATGCGCGTCAAACGGCGCGTCAATTTGACGCCGGGCCCCGCCAGAAGTTTATTTTCGCGAAGCGAGTTTTATATTACGCATATTACGGGTACCATTGTTTGGAAACGACCTCGAAATTAAGAACACGATACCGTTGTGTACGTATCGTGGAAAATTTTATAAGTAATATTAAATGATTTTTTTTTAATAAATACATCTCAATGCCTACATACGAGATTTCAGATCAAATCGAGGATAAATAATTGTACTATATGTATGCTTTGTGATCCAGAGGTTGTGGGTTCCTATCCCACTGAGAAGCATACTTTGTGAAGGCTTATGCGGTCACCGCTATGTAAAAATCGCACTAAGCCATGACGTCATGCGAAATTTAAATGCGCTGAATCTTCGTCATTTATTGTTACTCATTCATACATACTATCACGCCTGTTTCCCACAGGGGTAGGACGTCCACTTGCTACGATCCTGACATACCTCTTTCGCTTATCAACCTCTCTTCATGTGTGCGTGGAAGCGGGAGCAAAATTTAGATTATTAACATCAGGCGCCCTCTTAAGAGGGCACCTGATGTGGATAGTCTAAGTTTTGTTTTTCCCGCTCCAACGCACACACATTTACTCTAGCCGAAGCGAGACAGCGAAACCATGCGGGGTGGAAAGACCATGGTAGGTCAATGAGGCTGGTTTTGGTTTTGAGGTTTTTTTCGTTTTACAAGGAATATTTAAGAGTTATTAAAAAAATAAGACATATTATGACTGCCTTATGTTTAATGCAATTATAATCCAAAGTTACAAAGGCTAATTTATTGTATTTCTCGAATACTTTCCGTTTTAGTATAATTTAGAGGCAACCTCGCAATTTTTTTCTATTGAGAAAATTTTAAGCAATCGAGTTTTCGAAACATATTATGTATAGAGTTAGTCCTGAATTTTGCTGTGTTTTTATCTCAAAGTGAGTATTTCGTTAATATTGATAATATTTAAGATCGCTCTAAGAACTTAGGGTAGTACGGGCTCTTAAATTATCATCAAACAAACATACATACTTACATACATACAAACGCCGGATTGTTCTAGTAGACTCGGAGATAGGTACTTATACCCATATATTCACTTCCGGCCCCACCGGCACACTATCCGTTAAAATTAATAGCCGCCATACCTACTTACCGTGCACGTGCCGTGTAATTAAAATTGTCGTATCGTGCAGGTGTTGAAATTAAAGCTGTTACCGGAATAGGTTTAGGTGATATCACGGTGATGAAGGATAAACAACTTTAATTAAATTCAGTTTATTAGTTGCATATCATAGAAAAACTAAGAATGTACCAGCTGCTACTCTTGCCGTGCAGATTGTAAAAGCCGATCGAGGGAATGGGCGTGAATGTGAATCACGTTGATAGGCGAAGCGGCTAGCAACCCATCACTATTTTGACTCCTTGTTCCACCTTCATGGCCACCATCACGCTAAAAGTGGCATTTGGTTCTTGCGGCCCTGGGCTATCAGTTCCACCCATATGATTTATTTTCATTTTATTCCTCTGTAAGTATGTTAGGCGATGTCTTCGCCAATTGTGAACTGATTTTGATGATTATTTTTACATATGAAAGCCATTACTACCAAGTTGGTCCCATAGTAATTTTGTGAAGAAATGATGAAGAACTTTGGAGAGAAAATTGTCGGAAATATAAGTCAGTTGTTATTTTTGTTGAAAAAATATTATAACGCAAAGAATTCGTAAAGCAATTCTAAGAAGATCACTGAAAATTTCCTCAACATTGTAATTCAACTTTCACCTACAAATTTATAAAAGCCCAACTACGTAACACAAATTAAACCCCCCACCAAGCGCACAATCCAATTCAGAACTTAACCAGAATGCACTTTAAGAGACAACAAAAAGCGACCAAGTTTTCCACTCTGCCCGTCCGTATGTCGCTTCAGTTCTCAACTCTTATGATACAAGGCGGAAACTTCACGTTTTATTAGTTTACTTTGTTCCCGGTTGACTTGATTTATCTGGCAAACAGGGAAGGTCTGACATATGCATTTTGATTTCATCTTGCTGCTTAATCATCATCATAATCATCATCATCAGGTCTTTTTAGGGTTCCGTACCCAAAGGGTGCAAACGGGACCCTATTACTGAGACTCCGCTGTCTGTCCGTCTGTCACAGGGCTCTATCTCTTGAACCGTAATAACTAGACACCTGAAATTTTTACCGATGAGTCTGCGAATCAGGTGCGCGCGGGCTTGGCGCGGGGCGCCTCTGACGTTATATAAGTTTTTTAAATATTTTTTTACTCTAAAATTGTACTATGCCCAATACAATAAACAGTGAAAATAGTATTACTGTGGCCGCTATAACAAATACTAAAAATAAAAAAAAATAAAAATTAATGGGGGTCGTCATACAAAAAAACGTGTTTTTTTTAGCGTTTTCAACTCGATCTGTCACAGTGCTCTATTTCTTGAACTGTAATAGCTAGACACCTGAAATTTTCACCGATTATGTATTACTATGACCACTATAACAACAAATACTAAAAATAAGATAAAGTTAATAATAATCAAAGGGGGTCGTCATACAAGAAACATGTTTCTTCAGCGTTTTAAAACATTGTACGGTGGTACGGACTTGCCCGTTTATTTAGTCTCCACTGTAGTAGTACGACCCTCACTGTACTACCAGAGCCATATATTAGCCACAGCAGTCAGAGGATTTGGCCTACACTCTCCACGCTGGCCAGACGGGTTGGAGAGGTCTCACTGATGTTTATAAGCTTTGTTCAGCTTGTGTTCCCTAAGTCGCCTTCTACGACATCCACGGGAAGACTTGGAAAGGTCCTATTCTACTCTGCGGGGAACCACACGTGCTGCTTTATCTTATAGCGCATTCCCGGTTCCATCCTCAGCTGCGCTGATTTAGAGCCCAGGGTGCGCTTTCCCGCTCTGTCTACTCCAAATTTAATATGCAGGTCAATGGTCACCCAAGGATGCTAAAGACCTTGCGAAGTGGAGAAGAAATAGCTAAATTAACATGATTTAGATTCTCGCCCATTCCCTCGATCGGCTTTTACGATCGGCGCGGAAAGAAAAGCAGCTGGTACATTCTAAGTTTTTTCTATTCACCCAGACCAACATGGAAGCAATAACGAACCTAACAAGTTTATTTGCCAGACCAATAAAAAAAACCCCCCGACTTTCAAGCGTTCACCCCAATAACTTTTAAACGGCTGAACCGATTTTCATCAAACATAGCTAAGAACCTTGTCGAGAGACAAGGCTTTCGATAAAAAAAAACCGCATCGAAATCGGTCTATTCCTTTAGGATACACAGATATACAGGCACACAGACACGTTTAACTTATAACTCTTTTATTGTCGGGGAATAAAATATATGACCACAACACTATCTTCAAGCCTTCATGAAAAATCATTGTATCAAGTCGACGGCACTGCAATATTTCACACTCGGTACAGTCTCGCGCGTATGTTTGGGCTCAATGTGGCAGAAAATTTTACAAATAGCCTAGCTTTGCAGACTAGGTCATGTCATATATGTTGTACTTTGGCTTATATTGTTGTACATATATCAGGTTAATTGCTGTTGATGTATAACAACATTAACAACCTTAGTTTTTCAAGCGCTCGGTTGTATGGTTGTACGCGTTGCTGGCGTTTCCGCAATTTAAACACATACGAGTACATACACTCATCATCATCAGGTCTTTTTTAGTCTCCACTGCAGGAGTACGACCCTCTCTGTACTACCAGAGCCATATATTAGCCAGAGGAGTCAGAGTATGCGGCCTACACTTTCCACGCTGGCCAGACGGTTGGAGAGGTCTCATTGATGTTTATAAGCTAAGTTTAGCTTGTGTTTCCTAAGGAAAAAATAAATTTGGAATGAAGTTTCGAAAACCGGACAGGAGGAGAAATTATTTCATCTTACTTTAGTTTCAATAATCTTCTTCTTCTTCCTCACTTTAGCTTCAATAATATGATTGGGAATATTGTTTTGACAACGATTTTCGTCCGACAATTGCATGTTCCGACGTTAATAGCAGCGGTAATTGCTTTCATATATAAATCATAGCTATCTGACGGGACAATCATCCGTACATTAGTTATATACTCGTAGCTAGGCATTAGTAGTAACAGTGATATAATAATAACAGACAAGAATCTATTTGACATATGGGCTGACTAGTAAGTAATTTATCATTCTTTTAGAGCATGTTCAGTCCATCAAACGGGACCAACTCCAAAATCACGAAAAAGATATCAATTCAGCGCACTTCCGCTTGCATCAACATATGTTCGCGTTTTTCTTCTGTACGTCTCCCGAGGCTTACTGTTTTTTACTGTTATTTTAATTTCATTATACTTTAGTGATCTAGTATGTCCCTTCCACGTTGTATATAAAGTTAATACTTATATCTAAATTTTGTGCCTCGGGAGGCTCCTCTTTCCCCGCCTTTTCTTTATTCTGGGTTGGCTCTGTATGTCAACTCCTCATATAGTTCTGTCCTTCGCCATCTCCGTACTAACCCCCAGTTCCTATCTCACATTTCTCTCTCTTTCTCGATCTTCCTATTCTTTGAGCCTCGCGCGGGAGGCTATCCAACACATAACACAACAGCGACAAACTTCTACGTTAAAGACTGAATTATGTCACCTTTTTTGTTTAAAATTTATAGCAGTACTACGCACGCACCTTATATTAACGCGTGCTAAAACATTCTTAACATTTCGCAAACACGGCGCGTCGCTTCGCCTTTAATAAATCACTCATAACACGTATTCTTTAGTGCTTAATGCTGTGAAAGACTACATCAACCCCTTTATTGCTTTCTTGGCGTATTCGCTTTGGTGCCAGTTTTTCGTGAGATTGATGGATGTAAGCTTTCTCTGCAACTAGGAGGAAAGGAACAAGGTTTTCTTACCGGTTCTTCTTTAGTAAATATATATATATGACAGTTCGCATCCATGATACAGAATTGAAAAAAAAACATTAATCGTGTACTAAGTATTTTGGAACCCTTGTACCCCTTAACCCTTTAAGGTAACAAACTAAATAAAAGTTAGTTCAATCAAGTAGATACAGAGTACACACGTATGCGTTTAAAAAAATCTAAAAAACGTTTAAAAATATTCAAGTCTAGTTCCAGGTCCACACAGGTGCGTTATAGGCGTGTGGCTTCCTTCTTTCTTGTGAACTCTTCTTGGTCCGAAATTTGACCACAGCCTTATCTCCGAAACTACTGGATCAAAAATTTAAAAAAAAGCTATAGATTTCAGAAAAACTCATGAGAAGAACAGAACCTTCTTCACGCGAGTTTACCTCGCATTTGACCGGATTATTTTGGGTAAATCTGGCTCCAAAGGGAGTACACTCACGTGATAACTCAGGATGATCATGAGAATGAGCGCAGTTAAGAATTTATACCTGCTCTAACGTGCGGCCATAGGATTAGCGATTACGCGCCATATATCACACGGGGACGAGCGAAATTAGTCCCTAAACAAGTGGCAGTAAGATTCATTATACGACTTGCATATATAAAAGGCTACACAATTAACTTAGAAAGCTGGTGATTCACGCACTTAATGACTTCAAAGAAGCAATATTTTAGTATAAACATAGTGCGCAACTGTAATTTAATTTACATATAAATACACTATAACGTCTTTAACCTAACTGGGTGGACAGAGCATAAAGTCCGTAAGAACCACAGGCCATGGATCAAGATAGACCCCTCTGTATGAATTTGCGTGTCAATCTGACGTCAAATTGACTTCATTCAGGATCGTCACTTTTAGTCCGTGTATGTAAATTCATTAGATCGGACATTCATTATCTACAGTAAAATACCTAAATCTGCCGTTTTGTGCCATAGAAACTCATCGAAAACGTTAGAGGAAGTAATAAAAAAGTTTTATTCCGTTCGTAAGTAATTTTTTTATTAAATTTATTGTATTGAAAATTGGCACGCCAGTTTTCATACAAATCGAAGGACTTTCTTTAAGTATATAATATACAGATCTGTGGTAAGAACCAAAGGTTACTTTTAGCATGAAGGTGGTAATAAGAAATTCAATAAACGGGCAAGTGCGAGTCGGACTCCTACATGAAGGGTTCTGTACCACCGTACAATGTTTTAAAACGCTGAAGAAACACTTTTTTTGTATGACGACCCCCTTTAATTTTTAACTTTATTTTATTTTTAGTAATTGTGGTCATAGTAATACATAATTGGTGAAAATTTGAAGTATCTAGTTAATGTCATTATGAAAATCAAGTTTAAAACGCTAAAAAAAAACACGTTTCTTGTATGACGACCCCCTTTAATTTTTAACTATTTTTTATTTTTAGTATTTTTTGTCATATCCGCCACAGTAATACATAATCGGTGAAAATTTAAAGAGTCTAGCTATTACGGTTCAAGAGATAGAGCCCTGTGACAGACGGACAGACAGACAGACGGATAGACAGACAGACAGACGGACAGACAGACAGACAGACGGACAGACGGACAGACAGCGGAGTCTCAGTAATAGGGTTCCGTTTGCACCCTTCAGGTACGGAACCCTAAAAAGTGATAGGTTTCTAGCATCATTGCGCACTCCCGGGGCGGTGAGCTCTTATTTAGTTTAGTTCAGACAAGGAGAAAAATACTTAATACGTAGTGTAATAAGGTTGACTTCACTGTGAATGTTATTTGATATTCAAGCTGACAGGATTTCGCTTTGATTGTGTAGGATATCTAGTTGTATAGTTGATCGAATGTTGCTAGCCGCATCGCCCATTAACATGATTCGACCATTCCCTCAATTGGCGTTTATGATCTGCACGGGAAGATAAGCAGCTGGTAAATTACTTCTAGACCAGCGTGGAAGGAATTGTATACTAAAGTAACAATTAACGTCGAATAAACAACAACAATATAACTATTGACGTGTTAAATTCAACAATTAACGCTACGTTTAATCAATGGCGCTGGCACCTGAATTCGTGCAGTTTAATTCGTTCAAATGTCTCGGTTATTTGTAGTCGGGGTCGCGTAACTAATTGCTTTCTTCCAATTTGGGCCTGATAATGGGTCGGATTGGTCTAAATGGAAGGCTGAGGCGGAAATCAAGCACAAGTAAACACCACCACGCAGGACTAAATACAAACAGTGCCAGTAAGACGTAACGAAATAAAGGAAACAAATAATAAAAAATGGTTGCCTGTAAAGTCGGTTTTACGGGCGAAGATTTTACGTGACAACGCGCGCGGCAGACCGATCATAGTTGAGTGGGAGAGAGACGCAAGGCATTCGGCGGGCCTCTCTCTCGTTCGGTGACTCATCGTAACGTTACCGAGCGTTACACTTTTTCATAAGTGACTCCCAGCCGCAACCTAATTTAAGACGTTGTCACGTCAAAAGTATTTTATTATTTGTTTACTTTTTAATTATTATGGTAGTTTCCCTAAAAATGAACATGGCCAAAACGAAAGTAATGTCGAATGTCAATGTTGTGCCCATAACTGTTTCTGTTGGGAGCTCCACCCTCGAAGTTGTAGACCAGTATACCTACCTGGGTCAATCGATCCAGGCAGCAAGTTCCAGCTTCGAGGAAGAGGTCTTTCGACGAATCCGACTCGGCTGGGCAGCGTTCGGGAAGTTACGCAGTGTCTTCTCGTCCAAAATACCTCAGTGCCTCAGGACGAAAGTTTATAATCAATGTGTGTTAACAGTGATGACTTATGGCTCCGAAACGTGGTCCCTTACTATGGGTCTCATAAGGCTCAAGGTAGCTCAACGGGCTATGGAGAGGGCTATGCTTGGTGTTTCTCTACGTGATCGAATCAGAAATGAGGAATCGTAGGAGAACAAAAGTCACGGACATAGCCCAGCGGATTAGCTCGTTGAAGTGGCAGTGGGCGGGACACATAGCGCGACGAACCGATGGCCGATGGGGCAAAAAGGTTCTCGAATGGCGACCACGTACTGGCAAGCGAAGCGTAGGACACCCACTCACAAGGACCTGACCAAGGTCGCTGGAGAGCGCTGGATGCAGGCCGCTCTAGATCGGTCATTTTGGAAAACTTTGGAAGAGGCCTATGACCAGCAGTGGACGTTATGCGGCTGAAATGATGATGATGATGATGATTATGGTTGTAACCTATAGTTTGTATAGGATTAGTTTTTTATTTAATTTCAGAAGAAAAAAAAGAAAAAAAAATAGTAAGTACTAATAGAAATTTGAGAAATCGGTCAAGGGGTTGCTGAGAATGGTCGGACTTGATGAAATTTGGTAGACGATTAGATAAGTATATTTTTATGTTAAAACATGTGCCAAAAGGTTCAAGGGTTTTCCGAGCCATACGATTTAACCCCTCAAGCCCAAAAGGCTCAATGGGGCCGATCGAACACAGACGAATCTCAACCTTATTGCATTGACATAAAAATATTGTTCTTCCGTTCCTTGACAAGAAAAAAATTTCCTTGGAAGGAAAGGTTAACAAGAAACTACGAGTATGTACAAGTAAAGTTTCATGGAGCCTCGAACGATGCTGCTCCAGAGCCCGAGGTGCGCTTTCCCGCTTGTTCTTCTCTAAATATAATATGCATGTCAATGGTCACCCAAGGATGCCGAAATTTGTCAATACTTTTTCGACCGGCTGCCTACCTGAAGTTAGGGTGGGTTCTTCGGGAATGCATTTGTGCGAAAAAAACGAAGTTGTCATTTTATTATTGCACTATGATAAATAAACTAAATTTACCCTTAAAAAGTATTTTTTTTTTTGCTAATATATTCTACGAAATATTTCCTTAACATTTAATTATTAAGGTGGTGATAAGAGGGCTGGCTCATATCTCGCGCAGAGAATTGCAGTAGCCATTCATGACCAACATTTAGATTTTTAAACACAGATTTATTTTTTAATTTAGGTTTTAATTTAGTTTTTTAATTTAGATTTTAGTTTAATTTTAGTTAAATAAATTGTATAATTTTAAAATCAAAATAAATAAATATTTAATTAATAAATTATGTTTTTTAAAATCGAAAGAAGACTTTTTTTGGTTAAAACTTGCCAAATACCTTGCAAAGGGGAAGAGAAATAGTCTGGCTATAGTTTAACGACCGGCCGCCTGTTTGACGTCAACCCTTCTTGGGAATACAGTTGAAGCACTAGATTTGTGTGCTTTTAACGCCTCTTACGACATCCACAGAAAGAGATGGAGTG
Organism: Acrobasis repandana; assembly: GCA_963576875.1. Taxonomy (NCBI): domain Eukaryota; kingdom Metazoa; phylum Arthropoda; class Insecta; order Lepidoptera; family Pyralidae; genus Acrobasis; species Acrobasis repandana. Next base: position 10,914,230 of record OY756241.1, on the reverse strand, counting down.
GTTCTATTCTAAGAGTAGGCCTTATAACATCGAGCTTCCTTTAACAGCTACAGTATCCGCTGCCGCTCACATCTCACACCGCCGTCATTATTTCGCGGGTTTCTTCCGTAGTCGCGGTTTTCTTGTCGCCTCACTGTTTTATAGTAGCTAGCGTTTAATTAAACTCATTCTTCGGCCGACGCCATTTTTCTTGTTATATATTTACTCGACGCTGTAATTTAAATAATAAGTCGCTATAATTAAGAGTTACGTCGCATGCTTGAGAAATTGATAACATATTTTTTTAATACAAGATTTTTTTATAAAAGTCAAAACATGTCATTACATCACCATCAGGGCTTTTTTAGTCTCCACTACAGGAGCACGACCCTCTCTGTACCAGAGCCATATATTAGCCAGAGCAGTCAGAGGATTTGGCTGGCCAGACGTGTGGGAGAGCTCTCACTGATTTATTAAAAGCTTTTATTTAGCTAGTTTCTTAAGTCGATTTCTACGGGAAGTTGGATTGAAGTGGTCCTATTCTATCTACTCTGCCGGAATCACACATACTCTTGTAGCCTATGGCTATTAAGATATCTATAGAAAGAGATTAATCCTATATTCGAAGAAAATAACAACACGGTGCATTTTCTTTACGAAAGCCAAACGAAAAGTACTAGGAACCCATAACTCGCTTGCCGTCGCGAAGTCCGCAAAACTCGAAACTTGCGCGAGTTAATTAATTTTAAAACTCGGCAACAACTCCACGGAGGCAACACTTTGCGCAGCTCGTATTAAAATATAATTAACCGCCCTCGCAGGGGTGTATCCTTATATCTGCTTTAACTAATTGCAACAGTTTTTCAGCAGATTTTTAAATGACGAGATTTTTAATTCGGCTGTATTTATTATATAGTTCTAAGTATGGGGAACTCCCAAAATTTAGTGTTTTTTTTCTATTTTGTGTGAAAATCTTAATGCGGTTCAGAGAATACATCTACTTACCAAGTTTCAAAAGTATAGTTCTTATAGTTTCGGAAAAAAATGGCTGTGACATACGGACGGACAGACAGACAGAATGAAATCCATACGGGTTCCGTTTTTTGCCTTTGGCTACGGAACCCTAAAAAGCACGACTATACAGTTGAGGATTCCACCGGGAACGCACTCAGATGAAGAAGATATTGCATAATATAACCAACTTTTTTTAAGTCCGTAAAAAAATAAATTGGACTCAAAAGGCGAGCTTCTTTAATTCAATCAACGGCATTACGACGTCCTGTTAACATTACAACTACAAACTGTAATAACTGCTTTTTACCAGCCATAAACGTGCGGCCGGCCTGACATTAATATGGGTTTATGACAATGTTCACATTGCCACAGTGAGCGAGTAGAATGGACAGTTGGGCGCTATTGAGTAAAGGCCTTCACCCGTTTCTTTGCTAATTGTTTTTCGTGTGAGTAAGTGGTCAACACTTGTGTCAGATTTTTCAAGCTGCCTAAAGAGATCTGACCAGGGCTTGGAATACTGTTAAAAATCTGGTAACGTTAATTCTGTCAAACGGCGGTAACGTTATCAACAAAGATAACGTTTTGCTAGGTAACGGTATTTTTCACACTATTTACCGTTAATCAGATAACTTTACCAATGATATTAACGGTAAAAGGTATTGTTAACACTGTATTTCTTTCCGATATTTGACAGAATAAATTGATTAGAGTTTGTCTAGTAGGCTACTAGAGCTATTTATATAATATTTTACAAGTATTGAAAAAAAAGTATCGTTACTTATATCATTAATTGATAACATTATAAACTGTATTATCGATACCTCTTATAACGTTACCACTAAAATAACGTTATTTAACATTACTTTTAGTGTGAATTTGGTATCGTTAACAAGCCCTGGATCTGACTGCCATACAATGATGAGAGCCGAGACCAACGGCTTTCAACGCAACGGTTGTTGAAAGCCGTTGCCGCCAAAGCCAAAGACGCCAACGCAATGGCAACGGTTTAGGAGGCATGTTATGCCTCCTAAACACGGAGGAGCTCGAAAAATGTTTGTGCTCAGCCATCCAAATGCGGACCACGCCCGGTGTCGCTTAACTTGCAAAAGAGCTAGTAATGCATACTCCTGTTGGGCCACCGAGCTCCTCACCTACTTCACCTCGACCACAGAATACATAAGAGTAGGTACAAACCTCGACGTCGGCGTCATTCCGACTTGACGCACAATAGCGGTGTGGCCGCGGCTTGCCCTCTCCCTTAGATCTAGATCCGAGGCTTTCCCTACTCCTTAGTGTCATTTGGTTGCATGCGCATTTCCGATTTTACATCCACAACTGTTAAGCCCAGAGTCCGCTTCCGGAATTATTCTTCTCCACGGATAAATGCTACCAAATTCCCCATCACTTTTTCTATGCTAGGTTGCCTGGAAGAAATTGCTTAGCGATAAGGCCGCCTTTTGCGCATTTCCTAGTTTATAGCCTGTATTTTTCTTTTGTGCAATAAAGGGCATTGTATAAATGGATAAGAAAAATCCGGAACCTTTCAAAATATTTGATTGTCGTTTTATGACTCACCGCCTGACGTCAACCCTCCTTGCTTTTTTTTTTTGATAAAGTGGCTAGCTCGACTAATGTGCCACACAGCCGCGCGGTCGGAAAAGCTATTAATACGATGTTATAGGCTCAAGGCGACATAAAATCCGGACTATGACCACTTTTCTCAATTAAATTACGTTAGAATGACCGTTTTAAAAAGTGTCTTGTAATTTTTTACGAGTTAACAAGAAAAATAATGATTAACCGTCGTCATAAACGCGTTTATGCGGAAATTATGAATAACATTTAAAGAGATTTAGTGGGAATGTAATGAAAAAGTGTGTGAAACCTGGCAAGTTACTCAGAAAACAAATGCATGGTTCTGTGAGAACAGTAGACCTCGCAAGCTCTTATAACTATGCAATAACCGACATTTTTCACTTTCCCCTGGCTAAGCAAAGCCATTTATTTCAATGAGCTAAAATTTTTAATGTGCACATCAATTAGTTGTGGTAGAGCCACGCTACCGGCCGAACTCAGTTTTGCTAGTAGCATGAATGGGCCGGCTCGTCCGGGGAAGTACCACACTCTCACAGAAAATCAACATCTGAGTACTAGCTTCCCCGCTTCTATGCTTCGTTCGGTGAGTAAGAGAGCCGGAGCTGGGGGGGCCCTGAAAGGCCGGTAACGCTTTTGTTACACCCCTGGTGTTGCAGTTGTCCATGGGCAGCGGTGATCACTTACTATCAGCTGTCCCGCTTGTTCGTTTGCCCGTTTGCCGTCCTATGACATACAAAAAAATCAAGACGAATTAATAGAGTCCAAACTCGGTGGGATAAGTTGTTTTATCACAGAAATGTCGTTGCCACCTTCCGGCTTCATCATTAGATCAGGTCATTGGTACTAGAATATTGCATAGTCACCCAACTTACATAAGTATGTGACGTTTCAGCTCGATCGAATAATGGGAAGTGGGTCTAATTTAGCCTTCAAGATTTGATTACGGACACAGACAACGAGACAGGGGAAACTAAATAAAAGCTTGTAATAAGTTGAGGGTTGAATGTCAAACATCACGGATCTGACAAGCCCCACGATTATTTTTGTCTCGTCAGTCAATTTTCTACGTACTTAACTTAAAATCGCGACGTCCTTACAGAAATCCCTACACCTGTTACATTGAACCACTACGGATCACCGTAAACAGCATCCTATTCCTGAAAGCGTAAAGTTTAAATTAGAATAGAATTATTTGTAGACACAGATGAGGTGATAAACTGGAATTAGGACCAATTTTAAGGCAAGGTCGTATTTTAGGATTTTTATTGGTTAAGCTTAGATCACACTGATAAAATTATTCTTAAATACTTGCTAATAATAGAAATATGCTTCTACGGGCGGCAAGAGGCGACCAAAGGACCAAGCACAAACATCTCGTTTTACAACTGCATTCCCAAGTATGGTTGACGTCGGGCGGCGGCCGGTTGTAAAATTTTTGCACAAATCGTTTAAACTGTTCCGGTTATTTCTTCGCGATCCGCAAGGTCTTCCGCATTCTTGAGTGACCATTGACATGCATATTATATTTGGAGAAGAAAATGCGGAAAAGCGCACCCCGGGCTCCGAAGCAGCGTAGCTGAGGATGCAACCGGGAATGCGCTAAGATCAAGAAGGAGAAGACGTCAGGCAAGCAGCCAGTCGTCAAACAACAGCCAAGACGTTTATTCCGGCTATTTCTTCTCCACATATTCGACATCCTTGAGCATTGGCATACAGGAGTTTGGAGAACAAACCTTTAAACTTAGAGTTTTTAGGCACTTCCACTTGCAATTAAACATAGGACAGACTTGATTGCGTAATATTTATTTATGGTTATGTATTTTTATATTTATTTTTATAAGTAATTGTGTATATGTTATAATAATAATAGTATGTGTTGTGATTATTATCTTTTAAATTTAGTTTAGTTTAAGTTTTCTTTATATATTCACACCCACATAAAACTCTCCAATCGACCCAAAGTTTTGACTGTTAAAGAATGCTTTTAGCATTAAGTCCGCCTGTTGTACTTTAAACATGTATATGTGTGTACAATAAAGTATAAATAAATAAACAAGCCAAAAAGCGCCCCACGGGCTATGCGACCGGGACGCAAGATTGAAGGTTCAATGTGACTCGTGACGCATACACGAAGACGTCCCGAGCCGCACACATTCGCCCTGAGGAAGGCTTCAGGATAAGGTCGAAACATGTCGGCCAGTAGCTGACGTTTAACCTGAGTTATCCGTTTCTTCTTCGTCTAAGCGCATTCCCGGTTGCATCCTCAGCTGTGCTGCTTCCGAGCCCGGGGTGCGCTTTCCGACTTTTTCTTCTCCGAAATATAACATGCATGTCCATGGTCACCCAAGGATGCTAAAGACCTTGCAAAATGGAGAAGAAAAAGCCGGAACAGTTTAAATTGGCTATAGTTTTACGACCGGCCGCCTGCCTGACTTCAACCCTCTTTGGGAATGTATTTGTGCGAAAAGTTTTACAAGCAGCCGCCGCCCGACGTTAACCCTCCTTGGGAATGCAATTGTAGCACAAGATGTTTGTACTTAGTCCTTTAGTCGCCTCTTACAACATCCATAGAAAGAGATTGAGTGGTCCTATTCTAACCACACGAGGGAACACAAAGAAGCATTGTCATTCAGGATTTAAGCAAAAGCACTACTGTGCACACGTCTCTATCTCAAATTTTGAACCAGGTCACAGGCCGGAAACTCCTAAGGTACGCGCAATATGCGTCACCCAGGCGTCCCCGTTCCCCGTCCCCGCACCTCTCCCCCGTTTTCGCCACGATTTCTCACGTTGGCCGTCAAGAACCGGGGGAGAGGTGCGGGTGCGGGGAACGGGGACGTATATTGCGCGTACCTTAGAAGAGTCCCTTCTGTTTACTCTTACTGTATTCTGTGACCAGGTCGTATATTATAAATTTTATTGTTTAGCTCGCTAGTTTTATTTCTACGGGCTTTGACTCCATCATACAAATATAACGTTTAATGGGTTGTAAAATTGCCTCTTGTAACCCACTTCAATATTGTAGGTTAGTTTAGTTTTAGTCTTACAATAGTAGGGGGGGAACCCAAGAGGGGGAGTTTTGGATTTACTAGAGCGCGTCAGATAAACATGCAGTCGTGTCGTGTCAGGATGACAGTACAATATAACGATTTCATATTGGTAAACTTATCGTGGAGCCGGGAGGTAGCCATAAGAACTCAGTAATGAAACGACGAAAACGTTTGGGCTCATTTGATTTGTCTTGACTAGCACTTTGGTCTCACAGTAAATGATTTTACAAAAAAAAATATTTTCCTAATCTGACGGTTTGAAATAAAAACTATTCATACCGTCAGATTAAGAAAATAATATTTTTGCAATTTTTTTTATTGCGAGACCAAAATGCTAGTCAAGACAAATAAAACTAAATTAAACATAGTCATAGATGTGAGACTAAATTCATTCTAAAAGCGCTAGCTGCTGGCAGCGCATTTTACAAGCTTTTATTTAAAATCACCTGTCCCGTTGTCTGTGTCATCATCACCATCCAGGTGTTTTGAAAGAAAGAAAAAAAGTTTATTTGACATATCACATACACACAATTATAATAACAGTTCTCACTATCCAAAATTATATCTGTGCCTATACCAAAATGGCCTTCTCTCAGCATAATGTTGTGGCCCTCCGACCACAACGCTGGTCTTCCGAGGACACCAACCAAACAAACAAAATAAAATAAAAATAAACACATACATAAAATTTAAACAAGCAAACCAGGGTGGCGCCACGTTAATTCTGTTTGCTCATAAGCAAAAATAATGAGAACAACTGAATAGATTCTATTAATACTAAATATAAATTGAAATAATAATTACAAAGATCTAATAATATTTTCTACTGAAATAATAATAATAAAAAGATTATATCGCTGGAATTTTACAATTTCTGAACACTTTAAATATATTCTTTGAATTTAATTTTAAAGGTTTTAATAGTAAGTTTAGTGTAACTTTTTTTAGTCTCCACTGCAGGAGCACGACCCTCTCTGTACTGCCTGTGTAATTTCCATATTTCTCAATGTTAGTTACTAGATAGTCCTTTAAATTATTTTATGAACCGCCGTTGAAAGTATTTACATTAGAGTGGCCACTTTTGTGGCTATCTAGTGCCTAACATTAAGAAATATGGAAATTTTCACCATATTTACGAGTTAAGGCCGTACCTAAATTTTCCGGGGTCCAGTGCTGCCCCCATATAAAATAAATCTAATCAAAGAAAACGGAGACATCATTTAAAATTTTGCAACTATCAAGTCCTAGATAACCCTTCAAAGTATTTTATGAACTACTGTTTACAGTTTAAAGTGTGAACGATGATCTTTACTACGCACATTAGCCAAAAGTGGCCGTTTTTCGCAATTGTGCGTAGTAAAGCTTAACGTTCTCACTTTAAATTGTAAGCAGTAGTTCATAAAATACTTTGAAGGGTTATATAGGACTTGGTAGTAGCAAAATTTTAAATAATGCCTCCGTTTTCTTTGAAATGATTTATTTTAAATGGGGGCAGCACTGGACCCCGGAAAATTCAGGTACGGCCTTAACAATTTATTTCAAATGAGGGCGTCACTTCTGCTTAGTATTCACCTTAATGTGGTTTGTACGAGACGAGTACAGAAACAAATTATAATCTAAACTGCCGTAAAATAAAACATTCGCGGGCAGTGAACAAAACAAATCTTCCCCGGGGAGATGCAATCCTTAATCATAAAGAGGGCATGTCATAAAGATTAAAATTGAGATTAACACACGAGCTTTGAAGACAAAATGAAGAGAGTACAGAAATATATTATTTTATTTTTTATTATTTGCTTGACTAACGTTTAAAAATATTTTTAAAAACAATTTTTCATTTAAAACAATGAAAGTGATCCTCAAGACGAATCAATTGAGCCCAAACTCGGTGGGGTTATGTTGTTTTATCAGGGATGCCATGGCCACCTTCCGGCCTCATCATGAGATCAGGTCTTTGGTACCATAATATTGCATTGTCACCCAACTTACATACGAGTAAGTATGTGAAGTTAATACTCGATCGAATATTGGGAATGGGATCTAATTTAGCTTGCAAGATTTGATTACGGACACAGACAACGGGACAAGTGAAATTAAATAAAAGCTTGTAAAATGCGCTGCCAGCAGCTAGCACTTTTAGAATGAATTTAGTCTCACATCTATGACTATGTTTAATTTACACACACAGACTTTAGCTGCATATTGAGCATTAAAGTCCATTTTTTTGCACCGGACGCTCAGCCGGCGGGCTTACGAGAAAATATTAACTTATTCATGGCTTGGATTCCAAAAGGGCAAACGCTGCGTCTATTGCTTTTTGTTGTTTTGTGAATAAAATGGTATTTCACATGATTTCTAAATTAGGAATACAACAGTTTCAGTGTATTAGGGACCAAAATCTTATGATGGCAGATGTAATCACGATTGCAGCATGAAATCCGTTATTACACTATCAAATCTTGATCCCAAATGGGGTGGACAGAGCTTATGGCCGCAAGACTCAAAGTCCACTATATTCGTGGGCCTTAAGGTGGAAAAAGGGAATCACAATAGTTATGGGTTGCTAGCCACATAGCTTAAAAATACGCCGCCGTGTGCGTAGGCCCTTGCATATATTGATGACAACATTACAAATTTTGTACGTACCGGCTTCTACCTTAACCTATACACCTAAAACCTCTTTTGTACTCGTATTATTTTGTCTTCTATACTTTTTTTTGGTCCAATAAATTACAAACAAACAAACAAATCTTACCACCTATCCTAACACCTACATAAATTAACGACACTGAACAGTGTCCACTGCGTATGAGCTCTGGCTCATAAGCGAGCATTATCTCTCACCATTAAAACGTCGCCAATAACAATTATCGTAGTGCACTATCTAAGTGCCGCAGCCGTGTTTGTGTGGAGCAGATAAGAGGTTCAAGCGGAAACACCTTGCATATTTGCTTAATGTTTACTTAATTCTAGGTCTGCTTTGATAAATTAACAATGACGCAAAGAATCAGGTAGTCGATGAATAATGGTCTAATTACGATCGAACTTTAAAAGCTTTTTTTGACAGGGAAAAATGAGTAAATATTTTAAAATAAGTTTGGAAAATCCAAAAGTGCACGCCTCATAATTTCATTTTTCACAATTAAATTGAAATTACGATTAAACTATATTGAATTGGACCGTGATCTTCGAAAGGACTTAGTTTTGGATAATACTGAAGCGTATAAAAAAAAAGATGGACTTGATCAGATAAGTTTTTCGGGAGTTATCGTGACCACGCCAGTTTCCATACATACAGACACACGGACGTCCACAAAATGATTTTATTAAACATTGTTTTTATTTATTTAAAAGGCAAAATGTCTTTTAAAAATGTCATAAGTGTTGAAACTAGTAACTAACTTTTTCCTTGACATTTATGTGTAAATATTATTGTACAAGTGCGATAGAAAATAAATAGAGACACATTTAGTTAAAAAAATCACTTGATTTTTGTAAGGCGAGAGTAGAGCACTACCTCATGCGCTTCGCTTATGAGGCGTGCAATAATTTTTAATAACAAGCTATTATCTAAAACAATGAGCTTAAAAGTTTAGTAGAACTAATTGAGCACAAACTCTGTGGGGTTATGTTGTTTTATCACAGAGATGCCGTGGACACCTTCCGGCTTCATCATGATATCAGGTCGTTGGTATCATAATATTACATTGTCAAGTTGTCACCCAACTTAAGTATGTAAAGTACTTAAGGCCGGTAACGCTTTTGTTACACACCTGGTGTTGCAGTTGTCCATGGGCAGCGGTGATCACTTACCATCAGGTGACCCGCTTGTTCGTTTGCCCGTTTGCCGTCCTATGACATGAAAAAAAATCAAGACGAATTAATAGAGCCCAAACTCGGTGGGATAAGTTGTTTTATCACAGAAATGTCGTTGCAACCTTCCGGCTTCATCATTAGATCAGGTCATTGGTACCAGAATATTGTTTAGTCACCCAACTTACATAAGTCTGTGACGTTTCAGCTCGATTCGAATGATGGGAAGTGGGTCTAATGTTGCTTGTAAGATTTGATTACGGACGCAGACAACGGGACAGGTGTAACTAAATAAAAGCTTGCAATTTAATGATACAATTACCTAAATTACATATTCGCTGAATTCTTGTTAAATTACGATCGAACTCAGCTTTTTTTGATTCTAAAAAGAAGAATAATAATACTGAACTAAATCCGGGATACGAGTAAGTAACTTTTAACTTAAATGATGATTTAAGAGAAGAATTAACGGTAACATACTGCATTGCAAGATTTTCTCCAACCATTCAAACATCGCTAATAAGGCAATAACATTGCACTATCTAAGTGCCCCAGCTGTGACCACTGTATGGTGCAGATAAGAGAGTTAAGCGGATTACTTTCACCGATATAACACGTCCGCTTACTTACAGCTTGATTACACTCCCACAAGTTGAAATCTGGCAATCAGAATCTTTATTAGAACACGAAACTGTAAGAAAAAGGCCGGTGAGCGAAGACCAAACTCGATGGGATTGCGTCGTTTTATTACAAGGTTCCTATAGCCTGAACCATATACCTTCCGGGCCCATCATCAGATCAGATTCTTATTATAATAATATTGCATTGTCATCTGATTTACATTAGCATACAAAATTAAATCTCAATCGAAAACTGGGATGTGGCTATGACTGTGGCTATGTAGTGTAGTGCAATATATGTATGTACAATGTGAGAAGCAATAAATAAATTGAAATTAAAGGCTCTTATTTACTTGCAAGATTTGACCAACAACAAATAGTATAGTATAAGACTGTGTAGCGATTGGACTTATCCACATGATCAGTCATATAGTTCCAGATTTCGGTGGTGACTTGCTTGAATATGTTATTGATATTTATATTACATTACATTATGTGTATCATGCTCGATACACATAATGTAATGTATGTAAATACTGTTGGCGTTCCTTATTTAATAAAATTACAAACAAAACTAACAGGAAACTACAGGATCTGCCATTATAATGAATCATCAAACGCGCGTCGCTTATATACGACACAGCACAGGTATCATCGAGGGATTATCAGGTTATAAGGTCATGTAGCGAGACCGCAAAGTTATATTGGACTTATCCATCCGTTCAGGCATATAGTTCCGGATTTCACTGGTGATTTGATTGAATCTAACAGGAATCTACAGGACCTGTCACTATGACAAATATCATCAATCGCCCGTCGCTTATAAGACACTGCACAGGTATCAATGTGGGATAATCAGGTTATAAGGCCATGTAGTGAGAACGTAAAGTTATTGGACTCATCCACACATTCAGGCACTTAGCTCCGGATTTCAGTAGCGATTGGATTAGTTCTAAATGTCAGATCAGAAGTAATCGGTAAAGTGACCATTTTGAAATTCAGATTATAAAATAAATAAATTCTCGTAGCGTGACCAACACAAGTAACTAGATTAAGATGATACTTATGTGTTATGGATTTTATCTTTGAACTGTTTAAAGGTACTAGGATTATTTTTTGAAAAGCTAATCATTATCCAGTCTATCTCTCGTACGTATCCTTTAACAGTTTATATCTGTTTCACCACCCATCACCACTCTGAACGCCATGTTCAGTAACTAGGGCACTGTCTACCCCGCAAGGGTCGTAATAAGGATTAGTGGTATTGTTTAACATTTTAGTCAGCCTAGAAAATGCAATTTTCTTAACGAAATGTTACTGAGAATTAGCACGGGAATTAGGATCAAATCCTAAGTAAACGGAACATGGAGGTGCCGAATATCCATCCAAACATGAAGATTACAGGCTTATCACACCCACTCCGCGTCCGAGAATAGTAAAATAGGTAAAATTGATCGGCGATAATAAGCTCGTATCATTTTATGTAACAAGATAAAAAGCGTAGGCGTCAGTATTGAGCCTTGAGGCATAACAGTATTTTCTGGATTGACTTTCCAGCGTGAAACGTCAATACAGTTCTTGGAGTACAATTCTCAGATAAATCAACTAGCGATACTACTACGCATCGTATCAAGAGAAGTCTTTGATAACGTTTTAGTAGAATTCCTAAGGTAGATTCCATAGAAGTAACGTTGAAAGCCTTATCAATGTCTAAACACTTTGTCGGAGTGATAAAAATATAGGATACGATAAAAATAACAACAGTTTAACGCCTACAGACGTAAGTGGCCCGAAAAGCGATCTGTCTGCTTGTCATTATATGAGTAACATAGTGAATATACTAGACTATAAGCAGCGTGGTTCTCGGCAGAGAAGAATAGGACCACTCCAAGTCTTCCTGTGGATGTCGTAGAAGGCGACTTAGGAACACAAGCTAAACAAAGCTTATAAACATCAATGAGACCTCTCCAGCGTGGATATTGTAGGCCAAATCCTCCGACTACTCTGGCAGTACAGAGAGGATCCTGTATTGGAGACTAAAAAAGATCTTGATAGTGACTATAGTAAACAACATTACACACAAAATGAGATCAAATTCTAAATACACGGTACACTAATATCTTGGATTACGGAGAGGTATCGACTATATATCCAAACAGGAAGATTACAGGCTTATCGCATCAACTCCGCGCCGAAGGATACTAAAATAGGGCATTAAACGTTACGGCAACGGTGATCGGTGGTAATAAGCTACCGTTGAGTTTATTTAATCTTGTTTCATTTTGCGATAGCAAACTTGTGGAAATTATCATATTGTAATTGAATGTTTCACTAAAATATGGAAGAGTAGTAAGCTACCTACTAACTTCGAGAGAGTGAGCGAAGCAAGCGAAGTTCTCAGTCGTTCAGTCCGGTGTTTGTATGTATTTTTCTCCGACGACAACGTCTTCTATACTAGTGGTTCTATAAGAACAGTAGCCTCGCGAGCCCATATAAACCTGCAATTACCGACACTCTCCCTTCCCCTGGCTTAGCAAAAAGCCATTCCAGTGAAATCCGTCCATATATAACGCTACAGCAAACTTTGTCCTTATCACAGTTTTTTTTTTTTGCAAAATCTTGTGTAGAATAAAGTCCTTACAGTGCCTCTACAACAAAGTCTCCCCCCCCCCCCCCTTTTACCCTCAATCAAAAATCCCGATCGACTAAAAAATTTAATTTAATCAAGAAACTTGTGTACCAATTTTCGTCAAAATCGGTTGAAATATGCGACTTGTAGGCGAGAACAAAGAGTCGGACAAAAAGCATTTTTGCCCTATCTCGAAACTGAGACGTTTCGCCACATATTACAGTAAGAGTAAACAGAACGGACTCTCCTAATGTACGCGCAATATGCGTCCCCGTTCCCCGTCCCCGCACCTCTCCTCCGTTTTCGCCCTGATGACACAAGTTGACCCACAAGAACCGGAGGGGAGGTGCGGGTGCGGGGAACAAGGACGCATATTGCGCGTACCTTAGGAGATTTCGTTCTGTTTACTCTTACTGTATTTTGTGGTTTCGCTTGCTCGGTCAAACAGCTAGCTATATTTTATCGAAACTTTCTCTTGTTACCTCATGAAATATAGCAGGTGACTAAATGACATATATCTCTGCAACCCCTGCGGTAGTTCGATAGATAAATATCTCTCTTGATATGGAATTGAGACGTATAGAAAGCAAAGAAAAGACCAAATTTTCTTTCTATCTAAGTACCTGAACATCATCAAACTTGCTCACCTCGTGAGCGCGTAATGACGTCTTGTTGAACTTTCAGCCGTTCAAGCCCTTATCGCTCTAGATTGTGACGCCTCGTACAGCCTTCGGAAGCATTCGGAAGCCTTCAGAAGCTCATCGCAGGAAATCCGCGAGCTTATCTTCCCTTACAGCTATCTTAACGCTGATGGCTTCGTCCGTTAGCTTTATACTATACGCTTATATGACTATTACGTGGCGAACGTTGTCGAAACCTGAGATATTTCTATCGATTTCATACATTTACAAAAAATATACAACAGAGCCTAGTGTCGTAATACTCAAACGTCACGTTTGATTGGCGTGATTGTGTGTAGGTGGAGAAGGTATTAAAAATAGTTACGGGTAAACAGAAATATTTTGTTGTGACTGTGCTAGTGCGTCGCACTTTTTAGGGTTCCGTACCCAAAGGGTACCAATGGGACCCTATTAGTGGGACTCCGCTGTCTGACCGTCTGTCACAGGGCTCTATCTCTTGAACCGGAATAGCTAAACACTTGAAATTTTCACCGATTATGTATTACTGTGGCCGTTATAACAATAAATATTTAAAAATAAGATAAAATTTATAATTAAAAGGGTTTGTCATATGAAAAACGAGTTATTTTTAGCGTTTTTAACCCGATCTTTATAATGGCATTAACTAGAGGTAGATACCTACTTGGAATTTTTACCGATTATACATTACTGTGGCCGCTATAACAAATACTAAAAATAAAAAAAAAGTTAAAAATTAAACAAGGTCGTCATAAAAGAAACGTGTTTTTTCAGCGTTTAAACCATTGTACGGAGGTACGGAACCCTTCATGTACGAGTCCGACTCGCACTTGACCGGCTTTTTATTATTTTCCAATAGGATGAATACTTAACGAGAAGCGGTTAAATTTAGTACGTAAACACAATCGTAAAAACTTTATTCTCCAGATGTTCTCAGGTATTTCCTTTTTATCTTTGTCTTTGAAAATTCTAAAATTAAACGTTACAACTTCTTAAAGAATGACTTGTCTAATCATCCTTTCTTCTAAACTTGTACGAACTTAATTAAAAAGTTAAGTTAACTCGTAATTTTGGGGACACCCAAACCCAAATAACATTACTGTTTACACAATCATTTAATACCAGCGGGTCCAGTGTACGGATTAGATACACAACAGATCCCACGTTTCTTTCAAATACTTGTATCAACAATAACTTTCTACAATCTAAATAAAAGAAAAAGTATAGCTACTAGTGTTTCTTGTTGAATAGTAGAAGAACGTCAGTAGTTATGTTTTATTTGATAAACGTGGTAGTCGTCAGCAAGGATGATATGCATTCCAATGGTCCCACAACCAAAGATGCCAAAGACCGTGTGAGTGAGAGAGGAAAATATTAAAAAGGGGACTTTAGGCTTATGAGACGCGCGAATACGCTTTGAAAAATAAGTTTTCTTGGAGTCTCCCTAGAACACCTTTCTCTCTTTCTCTTTCTTTATATTAGCGCATGTAACAGCAAACAGCAGTATCAATATTTCAAGGTTTTATTTAGCTTGTCTTGTTTGTTGTTGTTTGGGTCAAATCTTGCAAGTTAAATTTGAGCCCATTTCAGGTTTCCGATTGAGATCAAATTTTGAATGCTAACGTAAATCAGATGAAAATGCAATATTATTTTAAGCTGACGAAGTCCTGTAATAAAACGACGCGACCCCATCGAGTTTGGGTTCATTACATTTGTCTTGATAAGTACTTAGGCCTCACAATGAATTGTTTTCAATTTCGAAAAAGTTAATAGCAGTGCGAAATACTAGTCTTATTGAAATGTAAGTAAGATGTTTACATTTTTAGTTTCTCCAAAAATTACATTAAAATATAGGTAGGCACGTTGACTTCATAATTTACTGAAATGCACGTTTCTCTTCTTTTAAATAAAAGGTCAACCTACGCAGTTACTTTGTTTATAGATTAATGCTATTTAATAGGTCTTTGCGTGTATATAAAACATTGGCACTTCCTTCTAAAGTCTTCTCGTCTCAGCATCACTAGTGGGTTCCACCCGAGGCTAAAAGGTCTTACTTAGTCGGCGATCATCATCATCCGTGCGTCCGTTACCTAATCTAGGTGATTTGACGAGGTTACTACATGTGTCGGCGATCTTGATGCTTAAAATCGATACGAAAGATACTTACTGAAAAAAATCGAAGTTACTTGTAAATTGTGCTTTTTCAAGGAGCTTATACTCTGCATCTGTCTCCTGTGTGGACCCTCCACAGGGTCTTATCCCTTCATATCACGGAATCCGCAAACTTGGCCCATATTAGCCGCTCCCAGTTTAATTTACTTAGTAAGCGATCTCCTTGATGCTTTATGTGGGCGAGATGCGGGTAATGAGTTACGTGAAGACGTATTTGTACGTTTGGTTGGACATATTATGACAATAACGACTAAACTATTGGACGAGGGAGCGAAGTTCTCCGACTCTACTTCAACAGTTTTGTGTATGCATGTTTGTTCGAATAATGCTTGAATACCTTCTTTATAGGCTTTATCAGACCACACCTTCTTCGTCTGTCCCGTCTCCCATTTTAGGTGGGGTCGGTTCTTCTTATTCTTCTTTGCCAAGTTGTTCTATTCTGGGTTGTCAGTGCGTTAAGATTTTCTTTATTTATTTTTCAGGCCATGCTAGGCCACGAGGAGGACGCCCTACCACGCTTGTTCTCCGGCACCTCAAGCGCCTTGTGAAAGACATAGTCGCGGTCCCTTCGCATCTGCTCATGCAGACGAACGGCACGTTATCGCCGGCAGCCGTTGACACTGCTTGACAACAGGTCGGGACCCGGCGGCAGCCGACGGCAGTCGACGGCGAGTCGACGGCAAAAACAGAAATAGAGCGACTTACAAATAAACGGGCAAGTGCGAGTGGACTCGTACATGAAGAATTCCGTAACACCGTACAATGTTTTAAAACGCTGAAGAAACACGTTTCTTGTATGACGACCCCCTTTAATTTTTAACTTTATTATATTTTGACGTGACAACGTCTTAAATTAGGTTGCGGCTGGGAGTCACTTATGAAAAAGTGTAACGCTCGGTAACGTTACGATGAGTCACCGAACGAGAGAGAGGCCCGCCGAATGCCTTGCGTCTCTCTCCCACTCAACTATGATCGGTCTGCCGCGCGCGTTGTCACGTAAAATCTTCGCCCGTAAAACCGACTTTACAGGCAACCATTTTTTTTTTTAGTATTTGTTGTTATTGTGGTCATAGTAATACATAATTGGTGAAAATTTCAAGTATCTAGTTAACGCCATTATGAAGATCAAGTTAAAAACGCTGAAAAAAACACGTTTCTTGTATGACGACCCCCTTTAATTTTTAGCTATTTTTTATTTTTAGTTATATCCGCCACAGTAATACATAATCGGTGAAAATTTCTAGTGTCTAGCTATTACGGTTCAAGAGATAGAGCCCTGTGACTGACGGACAGACAGACAGACGGACAGACGGACAGACAGCGGAGTCTCAGTAATAGGGTCCCGTTTGCACCCTTCGGGTACGGAATCCTAAAAAAATAAGTCATACTGACTTGACTTGTGATTTAACACTCTCACAATCCGTATATCGCATGTGGTATGTATAGGTACGAGGCCCTATTTCCTGGCAACAAAAGACAAAGGCTGACCATAGCTCGCACCCTCGCACCTTAAGCTGATTAGATAGCCGTTATCTCCACACCACACGCCTTTGTTTGAGGTGACGGCTAAAGCGGCTCATCTTGCGTGAAATTCATTACACTAGCCTATACCAGAT
This sequence comes from Acrobasis repandana, assembly GCA_963576875.1. Taxonomy (NCBI): domain Eukaryota; kingdom Metazoa; phylum Arthropoda; class Insecta; order Lepidoptera; family Pyralidae; genus Acrobasis; species Acrobasis repandana. The sequence goes on along the minus strand of OY756241.1, from coordinate 10,897,082 downwards.
ACACAATACAATGTACAATAGTAGTTCGTCTCAAACTGTGAGCTCGCTCCTCATATTTCGGCAACCCCTTTTACTCATGATCAAATTTAAATATTGATCTCTACTCCTACCTTTCTAAAAATTAAAGTTCTTCGGTAAAGGTAAAAATAAAGAAAACAGGGCAAGCTAAATAAAAGCTTGTATAATTTTAAACAAAAAAGGCGGCTTCCATTTCTTCCATTTCTGAATATTACAGGAGTTCCCAAGATTTCTCGAGGATCCCATTATCAGATCTTTACCTGGTAACAATAGGACCAACTTGCATGTATACCCTTTCAAACAAAAAAAGAATTTACTGAATCGGTTCAAAAACGGAGAGTTATGTACTTTCATACATAAAAAAACATACATTCGAATTAAGAAGCTTCTCTTTTTTATGAAGTCGCTTAAAAAATACTTAAGAGTCAAAAATGCTTAGCTTTGCAAGTGTCAATAATGCGTACCAACGTTTGGCAACTGACCTCCTCGTTAGTACTAGTAAACTAATCTAGAACGAAATAACCCTCATTTAGCTCTCAGCCTACCGCCGTTCGAGTTAGCACAAATACTTCATGTTATCACATCGTCATGTAGGCATTAGCAGGAACTTAAGGGCATAACAGATAAGACCTCAACCCGCCTAAACGATCGACAAGGTTTATCTAGACACAATACGCTAATGACAGATCATTTCACGTATCATATGGTTTTCATAAATATAGAGGTTTCAATATAAAAAAAAAACAAATCGAAACGTCAGCAAAAATTAATAAATATGCATGTTTCGTTATAAATTTCCGTATGCATACATTTAGTAACGATACAACGCGATAGTTTAAAAGAAGTTCGTATTTGGTGCGTTGAATGCTTTCGACAGCTCCGTTTCTTCGGGGGCCGTAAGGTGACGTATATCAGTGTTATTTTTCGACAGCAGTAAAAGCATCAGTAATTTTACTTACGTGACATTTAGAAGAGTCCAATATCCGTGGCAATCGTAGCACGTTTCCAATTAGCAAAAAAAAATATGTGTCGCAGTTAATGAAATCAACTTACCTGAAACAAAAAAGAAATTTATATAAGCTTTTCAGTAAAATAAATTATTTCATGCTGGTCTAGGAGAAATTAAAAAAAACTAAGACTATCAGCTGTTTCTCTTCCCGCATGGATCGTAAAGATCGATCGAGGGAATGGGCGAAAAGGCTAATTAATCATGTTAATATAAAACCGGCTATAGCACTATTATGATACCTTTTCCACTTTTTTCCCACAATCACGCTAAAAGTGACCTTTGGGTCTTGCAGCTCTGCGTAATTATGGATAGTGACGTGATAGTGCACATACGAGGGCCACACCGAAAAGATCGGGAATAGAAAAAAGTACAAAGATAATATAATAATGTTTACTTTTATTGTTTTTCCAAGTATTCTCCGTGACAGTCAATGCACTTTTGCATTCGATCAAACCAATTATTGAAACAATAATTCCAGTCTTAAGTGGATACAGTCAAAACAGCTGATTTGTAAGCTTCGACTGCCTCTTTTGGGCCGTGAAACCGTTGACCACGTAGCTTTTTCACGGATCTTTAATTCTTGGGAATGTAAAATAATAATTGGGGCTCAGGTCAGGGCTATACGGAGAATGGTCCATCAACTCCACGTTTTCCAGATTTAAAAACACGCTTGTTTTGCGTGCGGTATGTGGTTTGCATTATCATGGTGAAGGATTATACGACGATTCGGATTAATTTTACGAAGTTCTCTTATGACTTCCGGCAAACAAACTATTGTGTACCAATCAGCAGTAACCGTCCTTCGTTCTTGTAAAGGAATCGTAGCCACATGACCAGTTTTCCATACAAACGAAGCGACCATTTTTTTCGACACGCTGCGTGAACGAATAACTTTTGTTGGCTGGACCTCACCCTCGAAGACCCAAACTGCCGATTGATGTTTTATTTCGGGCTCATATGAATAAATCCACGATTCATCCCCAGAGACAATATTGTAAACTGCATTTGAGCTCCCTCTATTGAACCGTTGCAGAGGAGACCGACACCAATTAACACGAGCCGACTTTTGTTCCTCGGTCAAACGGTGGGGCACCCAGCGTGAAATTAACTTCTTGACACCCAGTTCATCATGTAAAATGGTCTGAATGGCTGTCATACCAATGCTAAGAGAAACCTGAATCTGCTCGTATGTCACATGTCTATCTTCTTTTATTAATTGGCGTACAGCATCGATGTTATCTTGTGTTACCGCTGTTTTTGGCCGACCAGTAGAAGGGACTGTGGTAAGAGAGGAACGTCCACGACGAAACTCAGAATACCAACGATATATAGTCGTTTTACTAGGTGCTTCAAGTTCATAAATAGAAACAAGCTCGGCGAGACATTGTTCTTGAAATACACCTCGACGAAAGTTATGAAAAATTATTGCACGAAAATTTTCCCGCGTAATCTCCATTTTTCTCACCGACTTGTCAAATTCAAATGGTCAATACTCTTTTCTTTTTTACTTTATTTAAAATTCAAAAATGGAATTGTGTTCGAAATAATACTACATTTCAAACAACAAAAAGGTTTTACTCAAATTTATTCCTAAGTATTCTATTCCCGATCTTTTCGGTGTGGCCCTCGTGTATACTCGTCGTATATTTAGTAAATATCACGATGACACATAATATGATTGTACATTGTTGAAATCAGGTATATGATTTTATACTGTGAAGTTCAAAATTGAAGCACAAACGTGGATAGACGATACATTTTAATCAGAAGCGGAAGCACTGTGAGCGTAGAAACAAAGGACTGAACTGAACGAGAAAGTTTGCCATTGTACATATTTGACTGATCACGGCAAACTTTCCTCACAAAATTTAAGTGTTTCAGTACGAATAAAACTGAAACGTAGACAACGTTCTTCAATGCTGGTCTGGGAGCAAAGACAAAAACGCGGAATGTATCAGCTGTTCTTCCTCCCATTCCAGTTCGAGAAAGTTGACCAATGTTGAAAAAAAAACCGTTATTCAAAAAGATACCAATGATGCTTTCTTTAATACTTATAATCACTACATAGTATAAAACAAAGTCGCTTCCCACTGTCTGTCCCTATGTATGCTTAGATCTTTAAAACTATGCAACGGATTTTGATGCGGTTTTTTTTAATAGATAAAGTGATTCATGAGAAAGGTTTATATGTATAATACATACCCGTGCGAAGCCGGGGCGGGCCGCTAGTTTTCTATAATAAGTTTTACGGAAAAAAAATTCTTACGTACAATCTTCTATAGTAAGGCCTCAAAAGTTCATCACAATCGGAAACCGGGAAGTGGCTCAAATTTAACTTGCAAGATTTGGCCCAAACAAATAAACAACAAACAGGGTCAGCTAATTAAAAGCTTTTAAAGCTCAGGTCAGCTGAATAAAGGCGCAAATTTGGGAATCTATTTAGATTCCCAAATTTCCGCCTCCCATAGCCTATTTGGGCTATGGGCTTGCAACCTGACACTATCATAATTCCCATTTTAAATATGTTTTCGTTAAATGTGTTCGCATAAAGTACGAAGAGTTATTGAGGACGACAATAGAAGGCAAAATCGAAGGAAGAAAAACCCAGACTCAGCTTTATGAAGCAAATAAAGGATAAAGTGGGAGTGTTGTCGTACCAAGGTGTGAAAAGGCTGGCTGAAGACAGATAAGAATGGAAAGAACGCCACCGATAAGAGCGTCGCTCATAAATTTTAATGGAATGAAATCGTTGCGTATACGTTTAAATAAACAGAAGTAGGGATTGAAATAAATGACTTAACTGAATGAGAAAGTTTGTCATTCTTTAGAATTGACTGATTGACACAAATTTTCTGCACAAAATTAATGAGTTTTAGAATAAATAAAGCTGAAACTTGGACCACGTCACTTATTTATATCAATAAGAACCTTTTGGTATAATTTTAAAAATGAGTCCGTGTCCAAGATAAATTTTAAACAGAAGCGGGGAACACTGGGGGCTTGAAAACAAAAGACTCGACTAAAAGAGAAAGTTTGCCATAATACAGATTTGAATGATCATAAGAAACTTGTACAAAAGAGTTATAAAATGAATTATGCTACAAAAGAGTTATAGATGAATGATGCTGAACCGTAGAATTTAATAACTTTTATAACGAGTGTGTTATAAAAGTTCGACTGAGCAAGCGAAGCGTCTCAGTTTCGAGACTGGCCAAAAATGCTTTCGTCCGTCAGTCTGTCAGTCGGTTTGTTCTCGTCTACAGATCGCATTACTCAACCGATTCTCGTGAAATTTTATAAGCAGGTTCGATAATTATAAAGAATTGTAACGTCGATTCAGTTTTTAAAAATTTTTCAAAATGGCGGAAATATGGGGGATTAAAAATTTTAAATAATAATATTTCAGCCATTTCGAAAAATGTTTAAATGACTCATAAAACTTTTTTGTTACCCTTATTAAGACGCAACTTTTTTGTTTGAACAACTTTTTTGTCTGAGCAACGTTTTTATTCGTTAAATTTTAACGGATGGGGTGAGTCGCGAGGTTTACAGTTCACAGAGCCACTAGTTACTATGGTGTCAGATTTATCGACTTGCCTAAAGGCATAGCAAGGCGAGCTGATGTAGCTCAACGACTGTTATGCAGTAACAATAGACACTAGTGAACTACGGTGCAGGTTTGCTTGGAATTCGCTCAACAGACTGCAAATCCAAGTAAGTCACTATGGATATCTTTTGTCCAGGTTAAGAATAATTAATTACTCACAAAATGTGTGAGAATATGGCTGGCACAAAATAAAACCCATCTACTTTCTTGTTCAGGGTGCCTTAACACCAACACTCTCGAAGATTTATTTGCGGCCACTGATAACACCCTTTAAGTGGCCCATTATTGAGCTGACAGAATATAGTAAACATATATAAAAATCGACAAGAAAAGAAGGGTTAAAACGTGTCCGTGGGTAGTCAATATATTTTAATCAGAAAAGAAACCACTTAGTGAAGAAACAAAGTACTAAACCAAACGAAGTTTGCCTTCGTGCAGATTTGATGGATCGTTGCAAAATTTCTAAAGAAGTTTTAAAGGTTAATTACTTAACTGTGCCGGCTTTTAATGATTTAAAAAGTTAAGTGCAATCATTAAGCAGCATTTTGAAAATACTACTACTATTGCTACTATACCTTTTTTTTTTTGAATTGACAAATATAGGTTGCCCCAGACGGCATATCCTACTCCACCGGACACGGTTTAAGGTGAAGACATAAGCAAATGGCCTTGAAGTGTGAAATAAATTGTGAACTCGTAAATATGGTGAATATTTCCATATTGCTCTTCGTCATGCACTAGATATTGCCCTTAAGTTATTTTATGAACTGCCGTTAAAACTATTATTGGTGATCCGTCTAGCTTTAAAACTTGCCGTGGCCACTTTTGGCGGAGGCAAGTTTTAAAGCTAGACGAACTAATGTAAATACTTTCAACGGTGGTTCATAAAATAATTTAAAGGGCTATCTAGTGCATGACGAAGAGCAATATGGAAATTATCTCCATATTTACGAGTTAACAATTTATTTCAAATGAGGGCGCCACTTCAAGGCCATTTGCCTATACCTTCACCTTAAGGAGCGGGCCGAAGGCCCGGCTTCCTATATTTATATACTACTAGCAACAGCTACTTTTGGGTCTTGGGAATTCCCTCGATCGGATTTTCCACTCTACATGGGAAGAGAAGTGACCCCTCGACTCTCTATCGACCACTATTCTAAGCGGAGTGTAGTCGATCCGCGCCGAGTTATTTTCAACTATTCCTATAAACGGACGAACTTCACCGACTGCAACTACATTTACAATGACAGCAAGGTGATTTAGGTTGAGAGGCTTTATGCTCTCTGGATATTTATGTCTGACTTTGTTTTACACACTATTAGTTATTTGTAGTTTATTATCACGAACCATTACATTTATATTTTTTATGTATATGTTCAAGGATTGGTATTTATTAAATCGGTAGTTATCTATGGTAGTCATGTTGGATTAGTTTTGCTTTTTGCGCCGAACATTTTTTTTTCTATTTATCCATATGGTTGCCATTAGTTAAAAGTATGTCTTTTTATCATATCTCGGCAAAATACAGACCAATTTGGCACATTGAAAATTGTATTGGTCACTTGGAAATCGGTCATTTCGGAAATCCTTGCGAGAGACCTATGCTATGTCCAACAGTAGACGTTATGCGGTTGAAATAGTGATGAACATGAAAACATAATTAACTTTCTATGCTTTCTACCAATATAAATGTGACACTGATCCAATTCCCAAAGAAAGTTGAAGTGAGGCAGGCGGCCGGTCGTAAAACTATAGCCAAACCATTTAAACTGTTCCGGCTATTTATTGTCTATTTCGCAAGGTCTTTGGCATCCTTGGGTGACCATTGACATGCATATTATTTTTGGAGAAGACAAAGCGGAAAAGCGCACCCCGGGCTCCGAAGCAGCGTAGCTGAGGATGCAACCGGGAATGCGTTCAGATGAAGAAGAAATGTGACACTGCTCCACTTATTGAGTACATTTCCTCTCAATCAACTAAAAACAGCTTGCAGTGAAAAATAAAACTACGTAACTAATTTCCGGCCGGTAACCGTGGTGACAAAATAATTAGTGAATAGAAGTGTTGACACATATTATTGACGACCTCCGTGGTGTAATGGTCAACACGCTAGTCCGCCAATCCGGAGGTTTTGGGTTCGATCCCCAGCCAGGGCAAGTTGGAAAATGGCCTTTTTCAAATTGTCCTGGGTCTTGGGTGTTTATCTATATGTATTTATTATAAAATATAATATCGTTGAGTTAGTATCCCATAACACAAGTTTAAAACTTACTTTGGGGCTAGCTTAATCAGTGTGATTTGTCATTATAAGTATGTTTAAAAAAATATATATGATCTCCAAAGCGATTTTACTTAATTATGTTTTATTGTAATAACTTTATTGTACCAAAAATTTAAGAATAAAAGACAACATAATACGAAAGAGCAAATATACAAAGGCGGATTATGTTTGTCGAGAACGAACATAAAAGGTAATAATAATTATATCATCACTAGGTCTTTATTAGGGTTCCGTACCCAAAGGGTGCAAACGGGACCCTATTACTGTGACTCCGCTGTCTGTCCGTCTGTCTGTCTGTCCGTCTGTCATAGGGCTCTATCTCTTGAACCGTAATAGCTAGACACTTGAAATTTTCACCGATGATGTATTACTGTGGCCGCTATAACAACAAATACTAAAAATAAAATAAAATTAAAAATTAAAGGGGGTCGTCATACAAGAAACGTGTTTCTTCAGCGTTTTAAAACATTGTACGGTGGTACGGAACCCTTCATGTACGAGTCCGACTAGCACTTGCCCGTTTATTTAGTCTCCACTGCAGGAGCACGACCCTCTCTGTACTTCCAGAGCCATATATTAGCCCGAGCAATCAGAGGAAAATAATAATTATATAAGGAAGCTTTTTTGCTTGCCCTGTTTGTTGTTGTTTCTTGGGTCAAATCTTGCAAGTTAAGAGCCCGTACTACCCTAAAGTTCTTAGAGCGATCTTAAATATTATCAATATTAACGAAATACTCACTTTGAAATAAAAACACAGCAAAGTTCAGGACTAACTCTAAACATAATAGGTATGTTTCGAAAGCACGATTGCTTAAAATTTTCTTGAGGGAAAAACATTGCGAAGTTCCCTCCAAATCACCTCAGAAGGATACTAAAACAGAAAGTATTTAAGAAATACAATAACATAAGGCAGTCATCCTATGCCTTACTTTTTAAATAACTCTTAAATATTCTTTGTAAAACGAAAAAAACCTCAAAACCAGAACCAGCCTCATTGACCCACCGCGATTACCGACGCCCCGCATGGCTCGCTGTCTCGCTTCGGCTAGAGTAAATTTGTGTGCGTGGAAGCGAGAGCAAAATTTAAATTATTGACATCACGCGCCCTCTTAAATTTGCGTCACTTCGCGATTAGGTTGAAATTTTGTAAGTATACTAATGTAAATCAGATGACAATGCAATATTATTGTGACAAGAAGCTGATCTGATAATGAAAAAATTTTGTTTTGTACAAGCTTTTCTTGTGAGGCCAAAGTCCATATCGAGATAAATTAAATAAGCCCAAACTCGATAGGGTTCCGTCGTTTAATTACAGGGTTTATATGGCCACCTTCCGGCTCCATCATCAGATCAGCTTTTTGTTACATAATATTGAAATGGCATCTGATTTACATTAGCATACAGAATTTCATCTCAATCAGATGAAACCGGGGAGTAACTTGATTTTACCCAAAAACATACATATACAGATAGGACTAAACAATAAAAATTAAATAACCAACTTTATTGCTGTATTCAGAAAAAGATTTATTTTTAGTATTATTTGTTGTTTTGTAAAAAATATTACACAAAATCGAACAGTCAAGTATCCAATTATCCTTCTACGCATTTCTTAATTTACTCCGTAACCCCTTCACAGAAAATTCAATTGCAAACACCAAGTGGTCCCCATCGGCGTTGGAAACGATAGAAAATACAGAAAATGTAACGAAGCGTCCGCATCGACGGTCTTGTTCGACATTTCTGTACAATTTCAATATAAAAATAGCGGTTCTTGGCGATTTCTGAATTTCACTTGCAACGCGGAGACTGAATTTTACGAATTCATTTAAACTTTTCAACTGATGTTACAATACTTTTAAGAGTTTTGGTATTGCTGAGTTTGCAACTTTTACTTCTTAAAACATGCATACAAGACTTCAACTTCACTTTAATCAACTGGAACATTAACATGTCTTTTTTTTTTAAATTTTACGGTCTTGGATACGAGTCATTTAGGCCTATCATAAGTTTTTCTTTTTTGCTGGTCTGGGAGAAAAGAAAAAAAATAGAATGTACTAGCTGCTTCTCTTCCCGTGCAGATCGTAAAAGACGATCGAGGGAATGGGCGAGAATCTGAATCATATGAATAGGCGATGCGGTTAGCAACCCATCACTATTATGACTTCCCTTTTCCACCTTCATGCCCACCATTACGCTAAAAGTGGCCTGGGCTTTACCGCCCTTGGCTCTGTCTACCCCGTTAGGGATAAAGACGTGATAGTGTATCTGTATCTGTATCATAAGTTTTTTGTTTCTTTTTCATAGCCAATTGAGTGGCGGACGGCGCCTTGAGATGCACACAGACCGCTAAACAAATATCACTACAGCCGTAGGTACTATGAATTTCCACTCACAATAAAAAAATACTAAAAAATGGAGTATTTTTTTTTAATTTTCCATACAAACAAACACTGTACAAATAATTTCCAACGAATTGACAATACGACCGCAACGAGAAAGTTAATGACCATAGCGTGCAGACAATAAACAACTTTAAACAGACAACAGGTCGACGAGTAAATTTCTTTGCGAACATTCGGCGGAATGCCTGCCTCCATTTAGCACCAGAAAAACTCGAATGAAACTCGGGCGTTACGGGCTGAGCTCGCAGTTAAAACGTGAAATATATTAGTCTGGGAGACTACGGCACATTCCGAGTCATACTCATAGTATTAGTACATAAGATTATTATTTAAAAAAAAAACAATGACACTCCGGGAGTGCCCGCAGAAGTGAAAACTTGAAACAAGTAGTGTCGGTTATGGTAACCGTGTCGCGAGTTCAATTGTTTTTTCCCATCTCAAAAAATGCCTAACGCGCCGAAAGAAGTTTTTTTTTTTTTAAAAAATAAGTTTGATATACCTAACTAATAAAAATTATCACAATCTGAAATCGGGAAGTGGCTTAAATTTAACATGCAAGATTTGACCCAAACAAATAAACAACATCAAACAGAGCAAGCTACATAAAAGCTTATAAAACCAATAGCTCCTAGATATTTTCACCCTAGTGTTTTAACAACTTGCCTCTTCGTCTATATAAAAACAAGCATACCAGTAGAATACTGCTAAAAACAGGTCCATTAACGTATATCACAATAAAATATTATAACCTCATTGAGAAAAGATAAAAACGTTTTTTTTTGTAACAACCAAGCCACTATGTATATAGTTTAGAATATTAGCTTCAATATTTTGGCTCAGGTTCAGACGATATTTTGACATATTCTCATACGTTCTTCTTAAGTCGAAAGGCTATTTATTTTATTTAAAACAAATTTGACCAGTAGACAAATTTGGCCACGGTGTCTCCCCTGGGTCATTTGCCGCATTCAGCTCTTGCAATGTGCAGGATGTAGGGCATTTCAGGCATGACAATAATGGCCCTTGGTTGGACAGCACTGCACTCGCATTTGTCGTTTTTGGAGTAACGTAGGTAGGCTAGAGACTACTGCTTCTAAGAGCACTTGCCTCTTCGTCTATAAAGCGAACTCAACACTACAATACTGCCCTGTAACGTTTATCACAATAAAACATAACCTCTTTGAGCCAATTGTCGAGGGGAGCCGTCATCGTGCCATATAAAGGATGAAAACGTTTTTGTAACGTGTCCTCGGTTCGCTGTCGACTTTTGATGTCATAATATTATGACAGATGGTATAAAAACTTTGGGAAACAATGGGTTTTTGAAAACACTCATAGAAATAAAGTAATTTTTTTAATTAAATTAATAGGGTTTCGTTCCCAAAGGGTGCCAACGGGACCCTATTACTGAGACTTCGCTGCCTGTCGGTCCGTCTGTCATAGGGCTCTATCTCTTGAACTTGAAACACAATTGCTAGACTTATTTAAATTTTTACGAATTTAGACGAATTAAAATTTTTACCGATTTATACATATACAGGTGACTTTCTAAACACTGTCCAAATTTTTGGAGCAAGTTCAGTCCATGATACTGAACTAGTTTCTACAAAAGAGTTATTAAAAATCGATAAAAATTGTTCGTCCTCCCATACAAAATCCGTCTGTCTGAGCGCTGATTTGTATAGGACGAAAAATTTTTATCGATTTTTAATAACTTTTTTTTTATAGAAAGTAGTTCAGTATCATAGACTAAACTTGCTCTAAAAATTTGGACAGTGTTAAAAAGTCAGCCTGTATTACTGTGGCCGCTATAACAACAAATACAAAAAATAAGATAAAGTTAAAAATGAAAGGGGGATATAATACAAGATACCGTGTTTTTTTAGCGTTTTCAGCTCACATATCAGATCATTGGTCAAATGACACAGGTATGTGAAGTTTCAGCTAAATCAAATAATGGAAAGTGGGTATAATTTAGCTTGCAAAATTTGAGTACAAACACACAGACAACGGGTTAGGTAAAACTAAATAAAAGCTTGTAAAAGTAACGTATATTCATACTTGAACCCTGAAAACATTACACTCCTTAAGCGCTGCTGTGTATAATTTATTTACATTTTTTCAAAACAAAAGAACCGAAAGAAAAGCTAAATATTCATACAAGTGTAGTATACTTGACGACATATTTTTTCTAGTTATTTTCGTTAAGAAAACAAACCACAAAACCGATTTTAATCAAATTTCTATTCTCCACCAGTAGAGTATACCCTTTCAAACACAAAAAGCATTTTCTAAATAGTTTGGAAAATCCAAAAGTGCACGCCTCATAGCGGTCACTCAATTCACAAAAAAAAACAGAACTTGAATATTGCATATTTATCGGTGTATTATGAACAAAATAAAAAATTTACTTTTAAATCTTCGCGCCATTGCCCACACAGAAAAGAAAGGTACTGCGCATGTATTGTCAATGTCAACGAACCTTATTTACATAGATTTAGATAGACCAACGATAGGTGGATTTCAGTTTATTGCTAATTATAATTAAACTACTTTTAAATAGACCGTGATTTTCGAAAGGACTTAGTTTTAGATAATACTTAAGCATATGAAAAAAAAAAGGGTTCGATTTGTTAAGTTTTTCGGGCGTTATCGTGACCACGCCAGTTTCCATACATACCGACACACGGACGTCCACGAAATAATTTTCTTAAACACTTGTTTTATTATTTTAAAGAACAAAATGTCCTTTAAAAATATCATGACTGTTGAAACTAGTGTTTTTTCTTGACATTTGTGTGTAAATATTATTCTACAAGTACGATAAGAAATAAATACCGACATTTTTAGTTCGAAAAATCACTTGATTTTTTTAAGGCGAGAGTAGAGCACTACCTCAACGCTCCGCTTATGAGGCGTGCAATAAATCGGTCCTCGAGTAAGCGGGGAAAATACATACATAAAAAAAAAACATAAAAGATTCCGACGAATTGATAACCTCCTCCTTTTTTTGATGTCGGTTCAAAACAAAGAACATTCCGTTATTATTATTACCTTTGAAACAAACCAGTTTACAACAAGTATAACAGAACAGGTAGGGCAACAACAGAAGGTAACCACTAACAAGTTTTAACTGTTGTAAACAGTACGAAATTGTTAAAGTTCTCTTACTCGTGTATCGTACAAGCTTGCAGCGAAGGTAGCAAATAAACGATGGGAGAGAAGGATATGACAGGAAATCACTTATTTGATGGTATACCAAGATATAGTTTTAAAAAATAAAATCCGACTACGGCAAAATTTATACTAATAAAATAATTCAGTTAATAAAAGTTAACGAAAAAAAAAAAAGACGGGTTGCACTCCGGGAGTGCCGGCAGAAGTGAAAACTTGAATATTAACGTTGTGCATTTTTGATATTTTGGAATGGTTAGGGAATAATTTTGCAGGAATTGATTAAATTATCAGTATAAAAGTACTATCATTTATGTGGTAGAATACAATATTTATTTATTGCGCTATCGTACACAAACATGTCAATTTATATTACATTAAAAAGTGTCCTGACGCGAGTTTAACATTTTTTACCCATTACAAAAAAGTGCACAACGCCGCTAAAGAAGTTTTCACTTCAAATATGTTTGGGCTTGTCCGGGATTTGAACCCGGGATCTCTCGCACCCTAAGCGAAAATCATACCCCTAGACCAACGAGCCGGCTGACAGCTTAGTCGAAATTATAGTATAAATACTTCTACCTCTCTCTCCTACGCCGCGCCGGCTGTCATCCCCGTCTTACGAATTTTCGATCAGGACACTTGTCCTGACGCGAGTTTAACATTTTTTACCCATTACAAAAAAAGTGCACAACGCCGCTAAAGAAGTTTTCACTTCAAAATATTTTTTAAACGTATAATTAAACTTACTGATAGTTCATACAAAGATACAAAAAACTATATCAGAGCTCAGATATTTTTGTAAAGTTATGTATGTGTGTTTATGTTAGAAGAAATTATGCCAAGAAGGCAAGATAACAAAATTAAATATTTTATTTTATTGACTCACTTTCAGCATCAGCATAATTATTTTAAAAAAAAAGACTTACTTAATTTTCTTTATCATGTTTTCACCAAATTAGTATGGGACCAACTTGGTAGGAAAGACTTTCAAATAAAAAAATAATCATCAAAATAGGGGAAGATATCGCGTAACATACATACAAATAAACGGGCAAGTGCGAGTCGGACTCGTACTTGAAGGGATCCGTACCACCGTACAATGTTTTAAAACGCTGAAGAAACACGTTTCTTGTATGAGGACACCCTTAAATTTTTAACTTTATCTTATTTTTAGTATTTGTTGTTATAGTGGTCATAGTAATACATAATCGGTGAAAATTTCAGGTGTCTAGCTATTACGGTTCAAGAGATGTGACAGACGGGCAGATGGACAGACAGACAGCGGAGTCTCAGTAATAGGGTCCCGTTTGCACCCTATGGGTACGGAACCCTAAAAAAACATACGGTTCAAATTAATAACATCGTCCTTTTTTAAGTCGGTTAAAAATGATGGTAACCCCGACTCAATTTTTTTATTTAATCACAGCAGACTGATTTATTTTATTTATTTATTTATTGTAAAAACTAAATACAACGGCTTTCACCAATTACAGCATATAGAAAGAACTTATAGCTAAATGTAATTAAAAAATTTACACAGCTGGTACGACGGGCGCCACCACTAATAATGTACAGTAAAAACTTTTTTTTCATTCTAGTCATTTCATTTTAAAAACATTTTTGTCATTCTCGCAATATACCAATAGGTTCCTTACAACCATATTCGTTCCATCAACAAACACATCACACTCAGGTTGCTGATTCAGGAATGTGTTAAGGTCCGTAAGCATGCGACATAGAGGAGATTGCTCATGTGATACCGTGCGTGTGACCGGTGGGGCAAACAGTTTTCGCGGCTGACATGAGCGTTGCACCAAACGTCTATTTGGTACATTTAGGCGACAAAGTTGATTATGAAGCTCGGGGACGTCGATAAAATTACGTAAAATTTTCAAACAGATTACCAATTGCCCAGCATCTCTACGGGTTCTAAGTGAGTTTAACCCAAGAGACCCTAAAAGAAACAACGTAGGATAGAGATAGGGATAATATCCGTAGATACGTTTATAGAGGTATCTTAGAAATGCCTTCTGAACTTTTTCTAGCATCAGCGTGTACGTCGCTTCATGAGGGTTCCATATGGAGCTAATGGATTCTAGTTTGCTGCGAACCAATGCATAGTATAAAAGTTTGATTGCATACGGATTATTAAAGTCTCTTGAGTTTCGTAAAACTGATGCACACGTCAAACTAAACACACCCCTCTATTCGCGTTAAAGGGTTACAAAGTTACAGTATCATGTTCACATGTTACAGTTGAAACAAATCAAATAAAAGCGTTGCAGAAGATCACAATAACGGTAAAGTGGGACTCAAAGTAGGAGCGACTTAATCTAATAACCTTACCTAGGACGTAGGAACTTGGTCGCGGCACATTTGCTGATAGATTTGTTGGCCGACTTGCCTTCAAACTTCAACGATCATAATAGTTACGTTAAAGTTACAGTGTTATTGGTCTAGTCATTAGTCATCAGGTCTTCTCTCGGTGTTCACAGGTTCACTCGGTGGGGTTATGTATGTAGTTTTATCACAGAGATACCATCCATGCCCACTTTCCGGCTTCATCATAAGATCAGGTCATTGGTATTTGGTACCATTCATATTATTACATTGTCGTTTAAATTACATAAGTTTTATTTGTTTGTTTGTTTGTAATAACTTTATTGTACTTGGAAAAATAAGTGTGTGAAGTTTCAGCTTAATCGAATAATGGGAAGTGGGTCTGCTTTTGTTTAGCTTGCAAGATTTAATTACGAACACACACAATCAACCGGACTTAGTACTAAAAAGTTGCATTAGTTTGGTCAACCGGACTAAGAACAGTCAGGTGGAACTAAATAAAAGCTTGTTGAATACATTGTTAAGTTATTAATTACTCGTATGTGCATAGCTGCTGTTATAACTTATAACAGACCGCAATAATCTGGAAAGTGGTACTCAAAGTAGGGCTCTATACTTGCGAGCGACTTAATCCAATAACCTCACCTAGAACGAGAAACTTGGTCGCGGCACACTTGTTGGCAGATTTGTTGGCCGACTCGTGTTATTAACAGGCTGTATCTAACGCGATTGGAGAAATAATGTATTATCGTTTTATATCACGTAGTCACAAAAGACAGTAAGAGTACGGAGTGTTGACTTGTCGTAAGGACTACGGGACGTATAAATAACAGAACGAGCAAAATATACACATGAGTTTACATACAGGTTCAAATGAAATATACTGAAACATTTTTAAGGGTGAATTTAGTCTATGATACTGAACAACTTTCACCACTACACATATCGAAATATGAAAAATATTTTTTTGACTCCCATACAAGTTGACCGTTTACAAGAAAGCAAATTTCCTTGCGGTGGGTTCTTATGTAGGTTTGATGCAAATCAGTTTAGCCGTTAAATTTAGCAGTTTAAAAGTTTTTGGAGGTTAAAGCTTAAAAGTCAGGACTTTCTCTAGCAAATGATAGATGGCGCTATAGACTAAGATCCCAGAGCGATCAGACATAACTTATTTTCACACGGACGAAACCTCAGGTTCTCAGTAGCGTCTCGTGTGCTTTGTAATACCTGCGTGGTTATGAAGCTCGCCTTGTGACACCTGGGCAGGTACCAGGTGAGGAAGGTAACTAAAACTAAGAGTTACTTAATACTTGATACATATTTTGTAAAATATTATTCTGAAGTAGTATACATAAGTATCAGACACTTTTAATGGGGCACAAATTTTGTCAGACGCTTTAAAGCTGCACAAAAAATAAATGAACTTAATAAATCGAGAGCTGGCACGAATTTTTGGGTAGGTATTTGAGGCAAGTTGAAAACAAGTTTAAATCAAAATGGTTTAGCCCCGCTACTCACCAGCCAGGTCTGCAGTTCCGTGTTGGGTTATACTAGGAGACGTATGTGCCTCAAATACCTACCCAAAAAATCGTGCCAGCTCTCGGACCAATAACTTATTTTTACATGTCTGGCTTTTAAATATGTTATTAATCTAACTATTACAAAGTTATATTTTATCAGTCAGACAAATTGTATTAACCAAACATCTCCTAAACTCAAAAATTATTCAGGCTGAGCACGAGCGCAAGAGCAATATGAGGTTATTTAACTTTTTGTATGGCTGATTTTGATATATATTTTGTAAATAAAATATTATTCTTAAGTAGTATCGTAAGTGTCAGACACTTTTGGTCACTATAATTTGTCTGACTGATAAAATATAACTTTGTAATAGTTAGATTTTTTGTGCTTTAAAGCGTCTGACAAAAGTTCTGGCCCATGAAAAGTGTCTGACACTTATGGATACTACTTGCTTATAGTTGGTGCAATAAATAAGTTTTATCTTAGAACATAAACACTAATCAATTTTTGCCCTGAGATGTCTGAATGTGCGCTGAATGTGTTACCCATGTGGTTCCGGGTTAGAATAGGACCACTTCATCTCTTTCTGTAAATGTCGTAAGAGGCGACTAAAGGAAAAATAGCACTTAAAGCTCGTGCTACAATAGATTCCTAAGGAGGGGTGACGTCAGGCAGGCGGCCGGTCATAAAACTATAGCCAAATCGTTTAGATTGTAAGAAAAAGCGGAAAAGCGCACCCCGGGCTCCGAATCAGCATAGCTGAGGATGCAACCGGGAATGCGTTCAGATGAAGAAGAAGATGTGTGAATGTGCGAGCGAACAGACCAAATCGCCCGACAAATCGCTAGCCGAATGTCACGCTTCAAACAAATTGCTAGATTAAAAACAGAAAACTCTTGCAAAGTTTAGTATTATCTGACTCTCGCGCTGTTGACATTCGGAACTGAAACACTTAATGAGGTACGTCTCTGTAATGAGCTTCCAAGAAAGTAGGTTCTAGTTCTCGGAATCATTAAACTTGTAAATACGTAGAATAATGAAGATAAATGAAGAAAATAAAGGAGATAAACGGGCAAGAGCGAGTCGGACTCGTACATGAAGGGTTCCGTACCACCGTACAATGTTTTAAAACGCTGAAGAAACACGTTTCTTGTTTGAAGACCCCCTTTAATTTTTAACTTTATCTTACTTTTAGTATTTGTTGTTACAGTGGTCATAGTAATACATAATTGGTAAAAATTTCAAGTATCTAGTTAATCTATACTAATATTATAAAGCGGAAGAGTTTGTTTGTTTGTTTAAACGAGCTAATCTCAGGAACTAATGGTCCGATTTGAAAAAATCTTTTTTTGTTGGGTAGTTCATTTATAGAGGAAGGCTTTAGGCTATATAACATTACGTTCCGACAACCACGCGAACTAAGTCGCGGGCACAGCTAGTGACATTATAAAGATAGTTAAAAACGCTGAAAAAAACACGTTTCTTGTATGTCGACCCCCTTTAATTTTCAATTTTATCTTATTTTTAGTATTTATTGTTATAGCGGCCATAGTAATATATAATCTGTGAAAATTTCAAGTGTCTAGCTATTACGGTTCATGAGATAGAGCCCTATGACAGATGGACAGACAGACGGACAGTCAGCGGAGTCTCAGTAATAGGGTCCCGTTTGCACCCTTTGGGTACTGCACTGTCGGCGTGTTCGTTTTTAGTATAACAAGTTTTAAATTGCCAGTCTAATTACAACATTCTTTTCGGATAATCGGGTGATTCAAGCCTGCAATATACCAGACTGGAAACAACTTTTCACAAAGTATTCCCAGTAAACTTAGCTTTAAGTAACGATTTGACGTCAACATTTGTGCAAAACAAAACAAAGTGACTATTATTAAGAGATATTATAAATATCCTATGATAATAAAGATATTTTGAATTTGAATTGAATTGAGATTTGAACCCACGAACTCCGGATCACAAGGCAAACTTGACCACTGGACCACGGAGGCAGTCGATAAGTTTTTTTTTTGACGTGACAACGTCTTAAATTAGGTTGCGGCTGGGAGTCACTTATGAAAAAGTGTAACGCTCGGTAACGTTACGATGAGTCACCGAACGAGAGAGAGGCCCGCCGAATGCCTTGCGTCTCTCTCCCACTCAACTATGATCGGTCTGCCGCGCGCGTTGTCACGTAAAATCTTCGCCCGTAAAACCGACTTTACAGGCAACCATTTTTTTTTTTAAAAATTAAGTTAATAAATTAATTAAGTTAGAATTATAATATATAATATTAATTTTCAGCTAAACACGCCTTAACAGTGTCGCTCATAATTTAAGGAGCCAACCGCCACTAAATTGTTCATTAGGCAAATAGATCCGTCGTCGCCCCGTAACCGAGGTCAAGGTCAGGTAAAACTTCCGTCCGAGCTTTCGGTTAATCGTTGTTTTAATTAGTATTATGGTTATGGTAAAGTTTTTATGGTGATAAGTAGTCATTCGTACCGTCTACCCGTGTGGTTTCGGGTTAGAATAGGACCACTCCATCACTTCCTGTAGATGTCGTAAGTGGCGACTAAAGGATTAAGCACAAACATCTCGTGCTACAATTGCATTCCCAAAGAGGGTTGACGTCAGGCAGGCGGCCGGTCGTAAAACTATAGCCAAATCTTTAAACTCTTCCGGCTACTTCTTCTCCAACACAAGCTCTTCGGCATCCTTGGGTGACCATTGACATGCATGTAATATTTGGAGAAGAGAAAGCGGGAAAGCGCACCCCGGGCTCCGAAGCAGCACAGCTGAGGATGCAACCGGGAACGCGCTTGGATGAAGAAGAAGTAGTCATTCGTAATTAGGTCGAAGTTTCTGGATACTAGTGGACGACAAACTCTCAAGACCGTACCAGAGAATGACATGTGCGATTTTCTGACAATTATATTTTAAAACCTTCAATAAAAAGCTAAAAAAAATATTTAAAATGATTCCATAAAAAAAAATACATTATTTATGACATAACCACTTCTAAACTCATGGTATTTTGCTGAACGAACGTATCTTTGGGTCTTTTGACATAATGGCTCTGTGTACCACGTATTTCATAATAAAAAATATATGAAAACCACTAATTTCATTTTGTTTGACAAGTTTCTTCCATATCTCCAAAGTTTTTTCTTCATCATGTCTTCAACAAATTAATATGGGACCAGCTTAGTAGTTAAGGCTTTTGAATAAAAAAATGGTTGCCTGTAAAGTCGGTTTTACGGGCGAAGATTTTACGTGACAACGCGCGCGGCAGACCGATCATAGTTGAGTGGGAGTGAGACGCAAGGCATTCGGCGGGCCTCTCTCTCTTGTTCGGTGACTCATCGTAACGTTACCGAGCGTTACACTATTTCATAAGTGACCCCCAGCCGCAACCTAATTTAAGACGTTGTCACGTCAAAAAGAATTATCAAAATCGGCTCCCAATCCTCCTCCTTAATTGAAATCGGTTAAAAAGATAAAGGCACAATTTCATTCATGTCACGCCACCTGATGGGTGAAAATCGGAAACAAAGGGGCGATGGCCTCTATTTCTTTTTTATGTTTGTTGCAAATTTTTAGTCAAAATAAAACCGGTCAAGTGCGAGTTAAACTCGCGTGGAGAGGGTTCCGTACAATTGATTGAATTTTTTATAGGTTTTCCTGTTATCCACAGGCAGTGCACTGTATGTAGGAATGGTAAATTTTCGCCTTTTTTCATGAATAAAATCAAAACTATTTATTTTACAATAATAACAAAAATATATTTGAGATCCTCATAACGAGCCCTTTCATTTGATATATGACACAGTAAGGTTTGCAAAACTTTTTTTTTCAATTTCCTAATTTATCCCCCGAAAATGACCCTTCTATACTAATATTATAAAGAGGAAAGATTTGTACCTATTTTTGTATGTTTGTATGTTTGTAATGAATAGGCTCAAAAAGTACTGGGCCGATTTAAAAAATTCTTTCAACGTTGGAAAGCTGCACTATTCCCGAGTGACATAGGCTATGTGTGTACCACGGGCGAAGCCGGGGTGGACTGCTAGTATTTTATAAAATATTTATTTACTTTGCACAAACGAGTATGTGTTTGGGTCATAGGATAACACCATCCTACCAAATTTCGGAGCAAATTGGCTGTGACAGGCGGACGGACAGACAGACGCACGAGTGATCCTATAAGGGTTCCGTTTTTCATTTTTTGTACGGAACCCTAAAAACCCCAATAAATTTTAAATGGCTGAACCGATTTTCAGCAAACATAGCTAAGAACCATATCGACAGACAAGGCTTTTGATTAAACAAGTTTATTTACGCAAATTAAAAAAAACCCCTACTGTCAAGAAACCCTGACTTTTAAGCGTTAAACCCCAATAACTTTTAAACGGCTTAACCGATTTTCATGAAACATAGCTAAGAACCTCCGCAAGGTAACTTGCTTTCACAGTAAAAAAAAATCGCATCGAAATCGGTCCATCCGTTCGAGCGCTACGATGCCACAGACAGGCAGACCGACACTAGCGTCAAACTTATAACACCCATCTTTTTTGTCGGAGGTTATAAATGTATATCCAACATTGTCACAAAAACCGCCTCATCATGCTACATTCATGAGTCACACAGGAATCATACCCCCTAATAACGCGGGGGTCACACTAAGCCGGTGTATATAACAAAAACAGCTAAGTGCCGATGATCGATTCGCTGGTGAGCCATTAGGTTACATGACACGTGTTACGTACATAGTAAATATGAAGATCAAAGAATGATAAGTACATACTTAATAATAATTTATTAGAACGAAGTTCTTTTTTGAGCTGTTCTTAACCTATCTATTTCTAACTGAAACTCCTCAAATTTGCCATCCAGCAAAGTGTTCACGTTCCACGTGCGTAGGTTACGGGACCCTATTGAATTGACATTGACGGTAGGTCTAATCAATTTTTTTTCTAATTGTCTTCTTTTTACTTTTTTTTCAAAATTCATAGTGGTCGCCTGTCAAATTTTAACTTTCAGTGTTTAACGCGAGACCGACAGCCGAGCTTAGTGGCAAGGACGAAGCCAGAGCATTTCTCAGCTCCCCCTCCACGCAGGCTAAGTAACTAAGCGAAGCCTGAGGCCGAAGGCTGAAAGCTGAGATGCCTCGCGAGGCCACAGGCCGACCTACTCGTACTTCCACCAAAGACTAACCTCTTTTTTTTTCATTAATCCAAGATCGCCGCCAATTCTCAACTGTAAAACTATCCGGTATCCAGGTATTTTTTGGGTCGCGGTATCCGAATTCAACAACCAACAACCGAACCAATCCCACCGGCAACAGGTATCCGTGTCAACAAGACTCTCAAGTTCACCTACTTGTCTATTTATGTTATGTCGGGAGTCTCGGCTTAAGCTGCCGATGACAAATTGACGTGGAACGAGGTGGGAACAGTTTTCCCCGAGATGGTATCGAGAAAAAATATTTCCCCTTTTGGTTATTTATAAGGAGGAACTACTATTTTAAACTTGCAATCATTAGGAGAAATTAGTCTTTTAGGCTATACAGGGTTACTTTTAAACATCGGCAATGTTTTTGGAGCAAGTTCAGTCCGTGGTACTGATCACTTTCCATAAAAACAATTATTGAAAAATGAAAAAAAATTCAGCTTCCCATACAAATCGGCGCTCAGCCAAATGGATTTTGTATGGGAAAACGAAACTTTTTTATCGATTAACGACGATGCCGGTGTTTTAAAAGTAACCCTGTAGTATAGCATCGCTCGATTAGACGAGGTTCTCTAAAAATGAAAACTAGCTCTGTAAATATATTTTTTTAAGTACAGAAAAAATTAATTAAATAAAACTTAATCGACCTAACGAGACTCAAACCATGGACTTTTGGATCATAGTTTCTCAAATGTAAATCAGATGATAATGCAATATTATTATAACAAGAAGCTGATCTGATGAGGGAGCCGGAAGGTGGCCATAGGAACCCTGTAATAAAACTTTCTTTTGGCTTTCTTTCGGCGTATTCGTCCCAGCAGTGGTCGTTCCGAAACGCTAGTGGTTTATAGCTTTTGCACTAAAAATACCTAATTAAAAATATTGACCTTCAATAAGTAATATATTTATCCTACATTGAATATATATTTTTTTATTTTGACTAACGACGCAACTTCATCGAGTTAGGGCTTAATTTTGATAAGTACTTTAAACTCAAAATAAAATTTAAAATAATCAAAATCAAATATTTATTCAGTGATAAGGCCTTTGCAGGCACTTTTACACGTCAATAATTATAGTGTACATTAAGTGTAATAGAAGATAGTACAATTTTATTTAACTTGGTTTTTCAATCTTTTTAGTGCGCAATAAAGTCGTCCGAATAAAGCGTCCGCCGAAAAAAACTCCCAGGCAATGTACGAAAGAATGATCTATATTGACTTTGTAACTGTTCGACTTCAACATAGGAATCCCAGTTAATTCTGTCTAGACCTAAATGACTTGGCTCCAAAGATATCTTGGCTCTAAATAAATTGAGATTAACTTTTGACGTGACAACGTCTTAAATTAGGTTGCGGCTGGGAGTCACTTATGAAAAAGTGTAACGCTCGGTAACGTTACGATGAGTCACCGAACGAGAGAGAGGCCCGCCGAATGCCTTGCGTCTCTCTCCCACTCAACTATGATCGGTCTGCCGCGCGCGTTGTCACGTAAAATCTTCGCCCGTAAAACCGACTTTACAGGCAACCATTTTTTGTGATGTTCTAAGAACTTTCCGTAGTAAACCATATCATCGAAATTGTTATTAGAGTTTCTATTCTTCGTAAGTAATCTCTCGCGGCCATTTACTATCTCTTGAGAACTATTTTGACGACAAAACATTTCGAAATTCTCATTAGAAAAATGATGGATGAAAGAACTTAAAAAAAATATATCCAAGATTAGTACATTAGGAACAATTGTTCATAATATTGACGAACAGAGTCGACCCTTTTTACAAGGTTTGTTGTTGTTTATTTATTTGGGTCTAATCTTGCAAATTAAATTTGAGTGCTAATGTAAATCAGATGACAATGCAATATTATTACGACAAGAAGCTGATCTGATGATGGAGCTGGAAGGTATTATAGGAACCCTGTAATAAAACGACGCAACCCCATCGAGTTTGGGCTTATTAGGTATTTGTCTTGATTAGTACTTATACTTATGTAATATAAGCTTTCACGAAAAAATTAAATTTCGAAAAACTTTTATTATTAAGTTGTACATTTTACACTCGGTAAGTATACTCTATCTATAAAGGGGCAAACAGAGTATTTGGGTCGTGCGGCTCTAAGCAAACAAAGCCGAGGGCCGCAAGACCCGAACGCCACTTACAGCGTCATGGTAGACAAGAAACTGGAAAAAGGAGTCAAAATAGTGTGGAGTTGCTAACCGCATCGCCTATTGACATGATTCACATTTTCGCCCATTCCCTCGTATCATTCTTCCAAGCTGGTCTGGGAGAAAAGAAAAAATTTAAAAGGTACCAGCTGCATCTCTTCACAGATCGTAAAAGCCGTTATTGTATACCCGGATATTAAGGTTACCCGGTAAGTACAACGGGTGTAAGAAGGCTGTACTCCCGCTGCTCCTACTCAATCATGTGCCAAACTACTTAAGCAAGGCGTTCGCATAGTTCGGCTAATTGTACTTTAAACTTCGACTATTAAAATCAGCGTAACTACCAATGAGCAGGAAATTACTGACCTTACACGTCCGTTTTGCAAAACCAGTGAGCTTTAGAAGAAGTGAGCTTTAGAAGAAGAAGTGAGCTTTAGACTGTACAAAATCTGGTAGCTTTTTGTTTAAAATAACATTGGTCAAATCTTTAAACAGCTTCCAAAGAAGAGTAACAAAGACGAAACAGCAAAGCAGTTCAGTACTGACGTTTAAAAGTTCTACTTTCCTAATTCGCTGTAATAAAAAAATGCTTACCCAAAATGAAACCTAGGTTCATTAGAATATACTTAGCATACGTAGCGTAGCGATCTATATCAGTTTTAAAACACATATAAAAAAGATTTACAGTTTACAACTGTAAGGATGTACACTGTCATATCTATTCTTCGTTAATCTTTTTACAAGCTTTTATTTTTTTTCAGACAAAATTAGGATTAATAAACAGGTCATGTAAATAACAATCAATATGAGCCAATCTAACGAAAAATAATGTAACGTAGAATATTTTAGTAAATAAGGAAAAAAGAAATAATCAAGATTTGGCGTGTATTTATTTCTACTTTGTCAAGACTAACAAAAAAAAATAAAGATGTTCCTTCGGGAAAACACTCCATAATTACAAGTCCTTAACTCAAAAAAAAACATGTAAACAAACCGTTTCGTGCCGCTAATGGACTTCTCCGCTTTTCGTCCCCAATGAATGAAAACATTTTACATGCGAAACAAAGCGGGAACTTATAAAAATTCAAATCAGATATTCCATCTGGCACCGAGCACTTTCGATGTAGCACAAACAAAAAGAAATCTCATAAAATTAATACTCGTTTAGCGGGGGGAAACAATCGTGGGTACTATTATGCTGAGAATAACGCGGTACAAAGTTTAATTTCATCACTCGATCTGTTTTTCCATTTATTTTCAACTTCATACGCAACAAGTGTAAAAAGACGGTAATATAGAGTGTATAAAATGGGCTTTCAAATCAGATATCGTATACCATCTCGCAATGTGGCACAAACAAGAAGAAATCTCGTATTATTAATACCCATTTAGCGGAGGAGAAAAATCGTAGGTACTAATGCGGAACGTAACGCGGTATAAAGTTTTATTTCATCACTGTCCTAAAACTTCATTTACCTATTTAAATTTATTTACAATAAGTCTACTTTAAGATTTCAAAGGCTTAAATGAGTCCTAAAATCAAATATTCAATTAAGCGATGTCTCTCAAAAAGCAATAAATTTCGTAAATTGAATACCCCAATACCGATGGATAAATGATTTTGCGTCAGTACTATACTATTATTATTTAGTGTGTAAGTCCTTAATGTATGTTTATCTAACAGACAACAGATGAATATTCAGTTATTGATAGAGACAGAATCATAACCTTTTGGTTTTAGTTAAACATGTAAACAGTATGAAAAAACTCGTAATCTTCAATCAATCCTCATGAGAATTGTCTAAATATATAGTAAGAAAATGCGGAAAATAATATCATAAACCTTTTACATTACCATAAGACGTTCTTTTAAAACATACCTGAAGCAAAATAACATGTAAAAATAATTGAAAGTGATATTAAACTTGAAACCAATTACTTTTACATCTAAGAAGAGTTTCTTCAAAGGCGAATATTCCTTTCGCATTTAGCTCGAATGAAAAAGCTGTTCCTGCGGAGTGTAGAAATCGCGGGAGTTGCGACGGCAAAGTTTGAGGTGTAAGGGAAGTTTAATGTGCTATGGTGGGTAGCGAGGCGCAATATAAAGGGCCACAGATGCGACACTGACTCAAAATAGTAGGGAGGCTAAAAGTATTAAAAAATATATTTTCGTTGGACTGAGTACTTAGTACTATACCAATGGCGTTGTCGCTTTCTAAATTGGTGAAAACGTAATATGACGTCATAAAGATTTTGTATGGCATTTTTTTTTCTAAAACCTGTCGTGTGGGGTATCAATGAAAGGGCTTTATGAGCTGGTTCTAGAAATATACTACATCATTACATTTCTGTCACCTGTTCAAACATACCATATAAAAACTTTCCCTGAGGCACTGGTATGACTCTCCATTGATTCAGCGTAACATATATACCTACTACTACAAACGAAACAATTGATCTGTACACACGTCGATGTGTGAGTTTTATACTTAGGGTCGCACCGCAGAATTATTTTAATACTTACCTACTAACGAGTTCGACATATTTACGATTATATTTTTCCATACCGGAAGATTTGCGAACACTATGACGTAAAAAATATTCTGTTATATATGTATTAAATGTTACAGAAAAGTCCGAAACAGCTACGTAATATCACTTCACAAATATTTTTCATTATGTCCATTGTCCATTTCACCATTAGTTCACTTTACTGATTATTATTGAGTCATTAATAATGTAACGCACTAATTTCACTAATTCACTATTGTAATATAGTAATTTGCATATTCGGCGCAAAACTATACGGTAATTATATGAATAAATTCAATAAAAATAAACAAATGTTTATCACGCTTACACATAGCATGTCAAGTTGTCATTGTCAACAATGGCATTTAGCACTATAACCCGCGGAAATCTAGTTGGCATCTGCGTGTATGTGATTACCTGTGAGCGAGGAGCCTATGTAACATTACCGGATTGCTTATTAGCAATCCGGTAATGTTACAATCTCGCTCTTGTGTATCTCCCGCCAATGCGAAAGAGCGAGAAGGGTATATATATCAAGATGGTTGCTGGGTAATAACGTGAAATTATATTGTTGCTTTGCTTACTTGTTTTCATCATTTGGAAATGTATGAAATATACGTTCTTTAGAGTATTGGGTGGATAAACAATTATTATACGCGCACCTTCTCACCATGATGGTTACTATTGGTTGACAGTTCTCAAGACAATACACGTCGCGTATTGCGTGCGGCTAGTAATTAAACCCTGGTTTGGAGCCGTCAAAGCTCACAAAGTGCGGGGGAGAGGTGCGGGGACGCCAATTTGCGGGAGACGCTGTGAGATACCATTCTGTTTGACTCTTATGTATTCTGTGCCTGAGGAACATATATCGAAATAGGGGAGAGGTGCGGGGACGCCAATTTGCGGGAGACGCTGTGAGATACCATTCTGTTTGACTCTTATGTATTCTGTGCCTGAGGAACATATATCGAAATATGAAAAGTATTTTTTGCTTTCCACATAAACTCGGATCAGCTAATCGGTCCAGTTTGAGGCCAAAAATTATATTTCATATTTCGATATATGTTCCTTGGGAAAAGTTTTTCAGTATCATGAACTGAATTCACCCTTAAAATAGTTTCAGTACATTTTGTTAAACCCTATTTAGCTATACTTCTACCGCTGTCTTTAACTGAAGTGACAGGAGACGAGAAAGTTATTTTATGTTGCACATGTTGTCGCAGTTATTGATATTAACGTGGATAAACCTGAGACACTGCTTAAAACTCGTTTGCTTCAATTGGGTATTTTTGTTGGTCAAAAATAAATTATTTGGTACTGTTAATAGAATAAAACGTCACAAAATAATGCCACTTGTCATTGATCCCATCCACTTTGAACGTGATTTTAGTTTTATTAATGCAAAAAAACGGATATTAAGAGCGCTATTTGATTCCAAGGAACTATGACGTCATAAATCGATATTTCATACAAATCCCATAGAAATTTTTTGTTTTTGACGTTAAGAAAATAGTATCTAATTTGACTTGATGCAAAATAGAGTATTAACTGTAGTGGAAGGCAGTGGATTTGACTAGCACAGGATCGTATAGAATGGCGCAAAAAAAGGGAGGCCTATGCCCAACAGTGGGTTGATGGGGGCTGACAGTAGTAGTAGTATGAGGACGAAACGTAAAGTGAACGAACGATGATCTGATACAACACGCCCTTTATTACAAGCTTTTATGTAGTTTCACCTGTCCCGTTGTCTGTGTCCGTAATCAAATCTTGCAAGCTAAATTAGACCCACTTCCTATTATTCGATCGAGTTGAAACTTCACATACTTATTTAAGTTGGGTGACAATGTAATATTATAGTACCAACGACCTGATATCATTGACGACCTTCGTGGCAATTTCCCATTATTCGCTGAAACTTTACATGAGCGATACTTGGGTCGGCCGGCCCTGGTATGCTCTGTTCACCCCCCGGCCCTCCTTCATTCTTTCGGCGTCCTTAACTTCGCCCATAATGTTAGGTTCGCGCACTACCTCTAGTATTTCGTCTTCTCAATTTTATACAACAAAATAATCTGAATCGAAGGATACAGTTTGAAAGCTACGACAACACCACCGATAGACACAAGGCACAAACGTCAAACTAATAACACCCCCTTGCGTCTCGGGCACAGAAGACAGTAAGAGTATACAGAACGGAATTACGGTACGCGCAATATGCGTCCTCGTTCCCCGTCCCCGCACCTCTCCCCCGTACTCGCCTTGTCTTAGCGGGCGAACACACACTGCACGGCGCAAGCGGCTGTACAAGAATAAGGGAGAAGTGCGGGGACGGGGAACGGGGACGCATTTTGCGCGTACCTTAGGTGATTCCGTTCTGTATACTCTAACTATCTTCTGTGTCTCGGGTTAAAAATACAAAATTCATCTACGTTCATTCATGTTTCACCCGATCAAGAAATGCTGCAGTTTTGAATTCCAAACAGACCAACTTGATACACAGGCACCTGACTCCGAGAGATCCTCGCCTCAACAGTTTGGCGGGCCGCCAAGGAACGCGACAGAAAAACATTTCAAATGCAACTTTACCTTTCACGAATGTAAATTGTATGTTTTATGAATAACAATGCTTTTCAGTGGCGACGCGACTCTCACTTTAGCTTTTAGAGTAAGGAAAAACCGATCAAGTGCGAGTTGGACACATGAAGGGTTCCGTACCTCCTTTAAAACGCTGAATAAAACACGTTTCTTGAATGATATGACATGAGTTTTTTTTTTACTTTATCTTATTTTTTGTTAAAGTAGTCACACTTTTCACAAACTTTTTACGTTATTTAATACATAAGAAGTGAAATTATCAAGTGTCTCGCTATTACGGTTACGCAGACAGACAGACAGACATTAGTGTCAAACTTATAACACCCCTATTTCTTGTCGGGGGTTAAAAAGATAAAGATCGTCATACAAGAAACGTGTTTTTTTATGCGTTTTAAAACATTATACGGAGGAACGGAACCATTAATATACGAGTCCGACTCGCACTTGACTGGTATTTTCTTTTCTCGTAGACCAGCATGGAAGCTTGGAAGTAGAAAACTTCGCTCGTTCAATTAACAAATGATTGCTATTGCAATTATTTTTTATAGAAACCTTAAACACAATAAAGCCACTCTTTACAGTAAAAAGCAATTTGCTCAATATTGGCCCTGCAAACTCAGTCCAACCAAGTTGAAATTAAATTCAATTTACTTCTTTTGATAGCAATGTCTCTATTAGCAAAAATGTATTTTGGTGCGGACCGATCACTTCTAAAATACTAGACTAGCCGCTTGCTTTGCTGTTGCTGTTGTCACTATATGACAGTCATTGAGTCTGATGCTTTTACAAATCACCGATCAGCTCAGCTCGAAAATCTGACACCAATGTTATCTAATGAACACACTAGAAAGAGATGCCTCCGTGGTCCAGTGGTCAAGGCGTTTGCCTTGTGATGTGGAGATCGTAGGTTCATTCTGGTTAGGATATGGTTTATCCGAAAAGAAAGATGATTCCGTGCTTCGGAAAGCACGTAAATCTGTGAGTCTCGAAGGCTATCTAGCTTTTTTTAAACCTATCCTAGGTTTGTTTCTGGTCTACCCTTTGGGTTGCGGAGGTCAGACGTCAGTCGCTCTGTGTAAAAAACTAGTAACCTCGTCAAATCACCTAGGTTAGGTAGCGGACCCCGGGCCGGGGCTCTGAAGCATTACAGCTGAGGATACAACCGAGAACACGCTCGGATGATGATAATGATAAAAGACTCGCATATATTCGGGCTGAAAATGAAGAAGAAATTAAATGAAGAATTTTATTTGCAAAAAAAGAAATACAATAGCGGCTAGATTTTGTAGCGGCAGCTGTGCTGCTTCGGAGCCCGGGGTGCGATTTTCCTGCTTTTTCTTCTCTAAATATTATCATGTCAATGGTCACTCAAAGATGCCGAAGACCTTGCAAAATCTAGGAGAAATTGCCGGACTTCAAGAGAGTCGGAGACGAATTTACGACCTGCCTGACATCAACCTTCTTTGAGAAGACATTTCCGGTCCATCCCTGCTAAAAGTCTACGCTCGGGCTCTGCGTCCTTTAAAACGAACGAGTCCCCGCGCCATTTCCCGATTCAATTACGAGTAGACATGAATGGGTATTTACTAACAGTCGTTCCCGGGAGCAGCTCGACACTAAGCTCTTGGGAAAAACCGGGAATACGATACCAGTGCAGACTTTCAAACCGGGAAAAGTTAAGCCAAATATGCAACACTTCCATGCTGGTCTGAGTAAATAAAAAATTAATGGGAGAAAAGAAATCTGGTACCAAATGCTCGTCATTTGCAGTCTGCGATAGTTAAAGCAGATCGAGGGAATATGCGAGACTAAGGAATGATCATAATGAATGATATGATGAACAGGATGGCGCAGACAGAAGGAGGTAGGTATATGCCCAACAGTGGGTTCATGAAAGCTAACTGTGGTGATGATAATGATAAAGAAATCAAGTCAATAGGCGATGCGGCTTATCACGCTGAATGTACGTTAGTAATTATATTAATTATGTCCTTAATATTGCCACAAACTGGGTTCCAACAGGTGGATACAGAAAGAGAGGCAGACCAAGGACGAAATAAACAGACGATTTGCGTGCATTTGACAAAGATTGGAAAGTAAAGACCAAAGATAGAGAATCGTGGAAGGAAAGAGGGGAGGCCTTTGTCCAGCAATGGGACATAGATGGCTATTAACAAAAATTTGCTTAAAAGTACGAGTAAACTTTGTGTTAGTCTCTGTCCACTAATGCCCCGCCGACTGCACTAAGCGTGACCTATGTGAGGCTACAGACCACGCTATAAATGTGGAAACCTTTTGGAGGAAAAAAAAAAAACCGGCCAAGTGCGAGTCGGACTCGCGCACCGAGGGTTCCGTACAAACCTGCAAGGTTTAGTATTTGGTATGAATTTCAATTTAATACCTCTACGCGTTTATGAGGAAATGGGTAGTAAGTTTAAAATTATTAAAAAAAAATATATTATGTGATGTAACTAAAAATTTATGGTTTTCGTAATTTTTCCTTTATCTATGCTATAAGACGTTGCTTCGTACCAAATTTCAAGATTCTGAGTTCACGGGAAGCACCCTGTAGGTTTTGATTCCCTTGCAAGTGTCGAAAATTTGCGGCATAAACGGCTGTATCTTTTGATTGCGTTGGCTTAGAAGTTTGATTTTTTCACAGCTTCAAGGGACAGTAGACCTGAGTAATTGATATAAATTTCAGCTTCATACCTCCACGCGTTCCTGAGAAAAAGGGTCTTGACAGACGGACGGACGGACGGACAGACGGACAACAAAGTGATCCTATAAGGGTTCCGTTTTTTCCTTTTGAGGTACGGAACCCTAAAAAGATTACATTTTGAGCTTTTGACGAAGAAGAAGACTCTGTCCCTTAAGGGATAAAAAATTGATCTAATTAGTATGTGTGTAGTAATGAATTAAGGTAAATATTTCCAATCTTAGGCGTTGATCCCGTTATATTCAGAGCCAAGAAAGATGCTCTCGATTCTCGATATCGCACTGCGAACTAATTTCACGGATGGTTGCACCCTTCACCCGACTGTCAGTGTCTTCGCCGTTATACTTAGTCAAATTCAGAATACAATCGCTGAAGTGACGTGGCGATGGACTCTTCTGAACTTCGGTGCGGCCATGAAACACCTCATAAAAATCTGCTCTCCTAAAATATTAAGTTTTATTTGGAGAGTTTACCGCCCATGCAAATTGGTAGCTGACGCTCATTCATAAAAAGCATTCTCTTTGTTAATGTTTATCGTGTGTGTAAGTGGCCAACACTGGTGTCAGATTTTTCAAGCTGCCTAAAGGCATCTGACATAGCTTGACGACTGCCATACAATGATGACAGCCGGGACCAACGGCTTATACGTGCCTTCCGAAGCACGGAGGAGCTCAAGAATTCTCTTTATAAATATTTAACGGGATAGTCAAGTATAATCGCGTGGGAAACACCCGCTTCATTTCCGTGACAAAGCAGACAAGCAAAAGATTCGCCTACGCTGGTACGGTCCGATCTTGCGGAAACCGAGAAGTTACGTAGGAAACAAATGTATAGCCATGCAGCCTCCGCCGGGGCCAGGCAGATGTGACGTGATAGACCCAATAAATGTTGGCTTGACGTCGTCAGGGAAGATATGCGTGCCAATGGTCTTACAACCAAGGATGCTAAAGGCCGTGCGAAATGGAGAAGAAAAAGCTAAAAAATGGACCCCGGGCTTCGCAGCATTATACCTGAGGATGCAACTGGAATTTTATAAATACAACAGTATTTAAACCGATTTGGCTCATATTCGAACTTAATATTAACTAAATTTACACACCTATCAAATTTTGTGCCGGTTGATCGTCGTACAAACATACATATTTACATACGAAATTATTTTTAATTTCACTAATGACATATCATTATAAATTTATAATTATAACATGACAATGTATTCCCAGGTCCAGTATCTAATTTTAATATCAGTTTAATTGTAAGTTGACGTATTTGGAGAAAATGCTGCAGTGCAGTTTGTTGCCGCTTCTTCTGCACTTGCGCTTAGGAAGCGGCACTAAACTTAGCTGTAAGTGAATGATATGACGTCAACAATTTTTATGAAATCGAAAGATAAAATTGACAATTATCCAAATATCCAGCAGCTGGCAGATGACAGAGACAAATGGAAGAGAATTTATACGCCACCGACAAGAGCATAGCTCTTAAATATAGATAGATAGATAGACAAACATGCAAAGATAAATAATGATTTTGTCTTTGACCAGATTGTTCAGGTAGGTTTGCTCGCTCGTTAAACAACGGAGTGTCGCTGTTTTCGTGGCCACGCGTTTACCGCGTAGATGCCGAGTCACGCTTGTTTCATAGTCCGTGAAATCCCTGATATACGCCTCTCATGTAAACTTTAAATTGTTCCGTGTCCTTTGTACGAAACTTGTATGTTTCATGGGTCGTTTGTATGATGTTACCAAGTTTGTCATTGTGTCACGCACGTGATAAAGAGGTTATGATGGCTTTATCTGCGAGTCTTCTTCTTGCACATTTCTCTATGTACTGTTTGTTTTGTATTTTAATTTCTCTTTCTAATTTAGAGTCCGTGAATTCCTTGATACACGTTCCTCGTGTAGACGTCTGCCTTCGAATTCTTTAGTCATTTTTTTTTGATTTGCTATCTCTTTACGAGCTAACTCCGTTTATCAATACAAGAAATTACGAAAAAAGTATATTTTGAAAACAATCTTTTATCTTATACAGTGAACTAAAAAGTTTAAAATGCTGCTCAAGACCAACCAATTGAGCCCGAACTCGGTGGGGTTATTTATTTATTTACAAAATTCATGTACAGTACATACAAACATAGGCACAAACAAAGTAAGAAAATAGAGTACACAGGTACTGCTTATTTCATAAGAAATCTCTTCCAGCATGTTATTTTTATTATTATTGGCTTCACTTATGTTGATTTATCACAGAGATGCCATGGTCACCTTCCAGCTTCATCATGAGCTCAGGTCAATTCTCCTCCAGTACCACATCTCGAAAGCTGCCAGCCTGTCACTATCTTACACAGTGAAAACTATATCGTAAACCAGAGGCTTCATATATACTAGTATGTCAAATAATTTTAGTGTCAATAAAGATTATTATTATTATTACTACTAGGCAAAGTATTATGTTGCCACAACTGA
Organism: Acrobasis repandana; assembly: GCA_963576875.1. NCBI lineage: Eukaryota > Metazoa > Arthropoda > Insecta > Lepidoptera > Pyralidae > Acrobasis > Acrobasis repandana. The sequence continues at coordinate 10,863,024 of OY756241.1, read as the reverse complement.
CTTATATTTCCGCTCGATTCCCAGCCATGTGAATAAATGCCAGTTCGCAAGTTACATCGCCTGTGCGATTGGACTTCGCGCTAGTTTCCCCGCAGACCTCTAACGGGGACTTATGGCTCGTGAAATTCGATTTCGAGACTGATATTTGTTTCTTACACTTTTGTGTGACTTTTATGGACTTACAACCAACTTGCTTAACATCAACTTAAACATTTTACTTTGTGGTGACGGCCGAGTAGAATACGTCAGATTTTGGCAAAATTTTGTATAAGGGAAGTAAAATGGGTTAAAAAAATATATTTTTTAGTCCGGAAGTTAGATTATCTAAAAATAATGGACCCATATTTTTCGGTTCATCAAAGTAGTGAAAATTCACAATGTTACAGCGCGTCGAAGATTCGGAGTGGGGGCGTCAAATGAAATCGTCGGGCGTCAATGAATGAATCTTCGTAATTATTATGCTAATCACAAAAAGAAAAAATACGTATACCATAGTTTTTAATAATCTTGAACCAAGAATTTGAAAAAAATATATTTTTAGCTCAGTTGAGTCATCAGGTAGGTACCTGATGACTCAACTGAGCTAAAAATATTTTTTTGCCAAATTCTGACACGTTCACAGTCAATCTATCATGTTCTTTTAAGTTCATATTTTGACTAAGGAAAACCAGTTAAAATCCAAAACAGCAATTTCTTTAAAACAACAAAATTTTGTCGAAACCTAACATGTCATTTCAAAATAAAAGCTAGATTACGTTTGTATGGAAAACGCGGAAAAGCGCACCCTGGGCTCCGAAGCAGCGCAGCTGAGGATGCAACCGGGAACGAGCTAAGATGAAGAAGACGAGGGAACAGACAAACATTCATACCTCCTTTTGGCTTCGCTGTGCAAAAACGTGTAAGATTCGACGCAGAAATCTGTAAAATTTATACAAACTCGAAGACAATCCGAAAGTTTCTGGTGACGGCATCAGAATTCCCTCCATTTGTACGTAATGACGCGTAGTACAAGGACTCCCAAAGCAACAGGTCCTCTGACTGTTTAGGGGCTGCTGCAAACAATGTGCGGAATTTATGGAATGGTCTCGATTCGACTTGATTTCAGTCGAGCTTGGACTTTAACATTTTTAGGGTTCCGTAGCAAAAGGGTGGAATCGGGACCCTATTACTGAGACTCCGCTGTTTGTCCGTCTGTCTGTCTGTCCATTTGTTACTGGGATTTTGAACCGTAATAGCTAGACACTTTTTACCGATTACGTATTACTGTGGCCGCTATAACAACAAATACAAAAAATAAGAAAAAGTTAAAAATTAAAGGGGTCGTCATAGAAACGTGTTTTTTCATCATTTCAAAACATTGTACGGAGGTACGGAACCCTTCATGTACGAGTCTGACTCGCACTTGCCAGGTATATTATTTTACGTGTTGAGCTTTTTGGCCGTCAGAAATGTGGTAGAAAAGTTTTGGATGACTATTCGCGAAAGTGACATATTGTGAAAATTACAAAGTGTGAAAGTGACGAGTTGCGAAACTGACCTTTTGAGAAAATAAAATTCTGCGAAAGTGACCAATTTTCGAGCGATGAACATTTCCGAAAGAGACGAGTTGCGTCACAACCGTCCTATTCTATTCTGCCGGGAATCACACGGCTACATTACAGCTAAACTCACCTCAAATTACATAGTCACAACAAAGACAGCTCGTCCAAGTTTTAAAGTGTCCAAAACATTAAGCATAACTATCCGGCATTACAGGCGGCTATTTGCAGCCGCATCTGGAAACTTCCAATTGGGGGACCGGAAGATAAAGCCATTTCGGTCGTCGAACAAAGTTTGACTTGCCGCGATTTCCTCTCTCAATTTATAAACGTTTCAAAGATGCGTGTGATGCGATATGCATCTTCAATATCTATCTACAATATTGTATACTCGTACATATTGCAAATAAGTTTACTTGTCAAGACAAATGTAATATGCCAAAACTCGATGGGGTTGCATCGTTTTATTACAGGGTTCCTATAGCCACCTTCCGGCTCCATCATCAGATCAGCTTTTTGTTATAATAATATTTTATAGCAATCCTTTGGTGAACCCAAATATAATATAGATCAATGGTCACCCAAGAATGCTGAAGCCCTTGCGAAATCGAGAAAAAACATCCGGAACTGTTTAAACGATTTGGCTATAGTAAATATAACGACTGCCTGACGACACTCTTTAGGAAAGCGTTTGTGCGAAATTTTTTACATCCGGCCGCTACCCGAGATTAACCCTACTTGGAAATGCCAGATGTAGATGTTTATGCTTAGTCCTTTAGTCGCCTCTTACGACATTCATGAATGAAGTGGTCCTATTCAAGGCCGGAAGTGAAACGGCCAATATGAACTTAATCTATGTAAAGCGATTATAACCAACATGGCAGCAGCAAGTGACCAAGGCAGTGCAGAGTTCTCAAACTCAGTCAAAGCGCGCTGGAACTTTGTCTTCAGTTTGCATTTTGATATTAATATTTAATGGTTATGTTTTGTTGAAGAAACACGTACCTATTTACTCATTTCTATGTATTTAGGTACGACAGTTTTGTTACGAAAGTATTTGTTTTTGACCATGTACTACAAATCTTTTGAAAGTAACACTACTACTAATGTCATTCCGTCTGAAATAATTTCACTGAAATGTTGTGTCAGAACACCATAACAACATCTAGTAGTTTTTGGTTGCAAATTACATTTTAGTTGCATTAGCGCATATGTATACTTGAATGGCAGCGTGACCTGTAGCGCACTTTCAGTGTCAAACTATATTCACCTTATTTCTATCTATGTAAGTATAGCTTGAGAAAGCCTTGGCCACTTGTGGACACGTTTACAACAGTAGTGGGGAGGGCCAGTTGATGATAGCATATGGCAGGATGTTGTCAATCTACTTCAGCAACACTCCCCTATTTGGTCGTTACGAATTTATAAAAATGCCATTTGGTCTAGAATAACTAGTTAAAATAAAATACGTTCTAAATGTAGCAGAATAAAAGTGACACTTACCACAGTAATAAAATAGATCTAGGACGTGATGGCAACCCGCTCGCCACTGAGTCAGTCAGTACGAATTTATAATAATGCCATTTGGTCTAGAATAACTTGTCAAAGTAAAATACGCCCTAATTGTAGCAGAATAAAAGTGACACTTACCACAGTGATAGGATAGGCCGGATTGATGATGGTGTACAGCAGGATGTGGTTGGGCCGCGCCGGCGGCTCGCGTTTGCGCCGCGGCTCGCCCGCCATGTAGTTGTTACCATTACTCTGTAAGCAAGAAAAGGAAAGTTAGTTTGTTTCAAGAAATTTTTTGACGTGACAACGTCTTAAATTAGGTTGCGGCTGGGAGTCACTTATGAAAAAGTGTAACGCTCGGTAACGTTACGATGAGTCACCGAACGAGAGAGAGGCCCGCCGAATGCCTTGCGTCTCTCTCCCACTCAACTATGATCGGTCTGTAGACGTTGTCACGTAAAATCTTCGCCCGTAAAACCGACTTTACAGGCAACCATTTTTTTTTTAATAGAAAGTATTTCAGTATCCTGAACTGAACTTGTTCAAATAATACGCATGATACTCTGAGAAAAAATAAATAACGAAGATACAGCGCATTTAAATTTCGCATGACGTCACGCTTTCGTACGATTTTTACACATGTGACGTCACAAGCCCCCCCCCCACTCTGGAACTTAGATACTCTGTATCTTTGTGAATTTTTACTTTTTTGATAAACTGAAAAATATGGCTACATTATTTTTGGATAATCTACCTAACGGACTAATTAGAATAATACTTTTCTGAACCAGTCGTCATCCCTATTTAGATGGTGTTTAAAAAGTCATCTAGCTATAACAGACCAAATAACATGGAGTCCAGCCACCTTTATACCACATTGAGAAACTGCCATCGCCCATCATGCAGTGTCATGTCAAATGGCAATGCGACGTATCCGAGCCGACGCGGCTTCGTGTTCAAACTGCAATATGATTTACGTCGGACAGTTAATTGCGTGCGGTGTCCGGCGTCCGTCCGGAAACTGTCCGCTAATTCTGATTTATCGCGTAACGATAGCCTAATGGACGTTCCTGGATTCGAGTTTTGCTTTCATTAGTGCTATTTGATCATTTATTTCTGATATCGTTGGCATGGAAGCAAAGAAAAAAACGTAGTATAAGCAGTCTCTTTTTCGATCGCAGATCGTAGAATTCAGTTTTGTCAATGTGGTAGACCTAAGAGATGCGGACTAGACGTCGTCAAGGATATTATGCCGACTATGCGTGACAATGGTCTTACTACCAAAGATTCTCAAGATCTTGAAAATTGGAGAAAGCTGGAAAGCGGATACCAAGCTTCACAACATTACAGCTGAGGATGCAACTGGGAATATGCTGAGATGTGAGGAAGATTGTAAAACTCAATCGAAGAAATAAGCTTAAACCTGGCTATGGGGCTAGCAAATTATCACTATTATCGATTCAGTTTGGAAACTGGAATTTCACTAACTATCTTACTAAGAGTAACCATTGGTTCCAACATATACCCAGCTGTTTAGTCTACCCTGTAAAGAGACAAACACGTGATAGTGTATCTGTTAGCGACGAAAAAGTAAGCCGGCCGCGGTAAGTTCAGACACCACTTAGAACGCGTCCATTACCCAAGCCGATTTTACTTACATTACTCAACGCCTCAACTGCTCGTACGCCAATCGTAGACATTTTCTACGATAATTTTAGAACATTTGTTAATATACCTATGTATTTATTATTTGTCCATATACGCGTAGTTAATATTAATTTCTTTAAGCTTGTATTAGACTCACGTGTACACGTTGGATAACTGTAAGTGCACAGAGAAGTTTTAGTCAATAAAGAACACATGTACGGAGGAATCGGAGGAACTAAGGATTTGGCTATCTATCAGTTGCAACAAAATAACACTCATTTAGAATTCACCCTAACAAGTTATTTAAAATCACCGATACAAATTTTCCGCTTCACTGGCGCTGTACACAATCTCTTCACTATTAACATAAACCCTATCAGAAAACTCGTTTTACACGTCTGCACGCAAAATGTCCTTTTCGCAAAACGTCTGGCTAAAATGTCCTTGGATAATTAAAACATCATCATCATCATCTTTTGAATCATCATCAATTTGAATTGTACTACTCGTCCAAAATTTGCTTTTATCCGCACCACCTGTAGGTTGACTGGTAGAAAAGGCCTTAAGTCCGCCTGTTACATTTTTTTGTAATAAAGTTAAATAAATAAATAAATCATCACTCCAACCGCATACCGGGCACAGCTGGACACAGGCCTCTCCCAAGGATTTCCAAAACACGCTGGAGATCGATCATTTTGGAAATCCTTGGGAGATAGCACAGAATACATAAGAGTCAAACAGAATGGTATCTCCCAGCGTCTCCCGCAAATTGGCGTCCCCGCACCTCTCCCCCGCACTTTGTGAGCTTTGACAGCTCCAAACCAGGGTTTAATTACTAGCCGCACGCAATACGCGACGTGTGTTGTCTTGAGAACCAATAGTAACCATCATGGTGAGAAGGTGCGCGTATAAAATTTGTTTATCCACCCAATACTCTAAAGAACGTATATTTCATACATTTCCAAATGATGAAAACAGGTAAGCAAAGCAACAATATAATTTCACGTTATTACCCAGCAACCATCTTGATATATATACCCTTCTCGCTCTCTCGCATTGGCGGGAGATACACAAGAGCGAGAGGGGTATTAGCAATCCGGTAATGTTACATAGGCTCCTTACTCACAGGTATACACATACACGCAGATGCCAACTAAATTTCCGCGGGTTGTAGTGCTAAATGCCAATATTGACAATGACAACTGGACATGCTATGCGTGGAAGCGTGATAAACATTTGTTTATTTTTATTGAATTTATTCATATAATTACCGTATAGTTTTGCGCCGAATATGCAAATTACTATATTACAACAGTGAATTAGTGAAATTAGTGCGTTACATTATAAATGACTCAATAATAATCAGTAAAGTGAACTAATGGTGAAATGGACAATGGACATAATGAAAAATATTTGTGAAGTGATATTATGTAGCTGTTTCCGACTTTTCTGTAACAATAATACATATGAAACAGAATATTTTTAACGTCATAGTGTTCGCAAATCTTCCGGTATGGAAAGATATAATCGTAAATATGTCGAACTCGTTAGTAGGTAAGTATTAAATTAATTCTGCGGTGCGACCCTAAGTATAAAACTCTCACATCGACGTGTGTACAGATAAATTGTTTCGTTTGTAGTAGTAGTAGGTATATATGTTACTCTGAATCAATGGAGAGTCATACCAGTGGAGATAGTAAAATAAGACGACGAAATCAAAGATACGTCTCTTAATGTTATTTTCCTAGATTATAAAGCAAGATAAATTAATAATAAAAAAAAGGACAAACTGCACTAATTGAGCTTGCCCAAAGTAAGTATAAACTTGTATTATGGGATACTTACTCAACAATACTATATTTTATAATAAAACATATATAAATAAACACCTAAGACCCAGGACAATCAAAAAAATTAATAAACGGGCCAGTGCGAGTCGGACTCGTACATGAAGGGTTCCGTACCACCGTACAATGTTTTAAAACGCTTAGGAAACACGTTTCTTGTATGACGACCCCCTTTAATTATTAACTATGTCTTATTTTTAGTAGTTGTTGTTATGGCGGCCACAGTTATAAATAATCGGTGAAGATTTCAGGTGTCTAGCTATTACGGTTCAAGAGATAGAGCCCTGTGACAGACGGACAGACGGATAGACGGACAGACGGACAGACGGACAGACGGACAGACGGACAGACGGACAGACGGACAGACGGACAGACGGACAGACGGACAGACGGACAGACGGACAGACGGACAGACGGACAGACGGACAGACGGACAGACGGACAGACGGACAGACGGACAGACGGACAGACGGACAGACGGACAGACGGACAGACGGACAGACGGACAGACGGACAGACGGACAGACGGACAGACGGACAGACGGACAGACGGACAGACGGACAGACGGACAGAAAGCGGAGTCTCAGTAATAGGGTCCCGTTTGCACCCCTTGGGTATGGAACCCTAAAAAGGCCATTTTCCAACATGCCCAGGCTGGTGATAGAAACTAGAACCTTCGGATTGGCTGTAATGTTGACCATTACATCACGGAGGTCGTTATAAACCATCGTTATAACAAACTGGACATTCTGCGTCTAAACTATTTAACATCGCATCGCATCCGCTAATCCCAATTCCATTATTTCAAATTCCAACACTACCACTCCGCACCACAGAGTTCACATTTACAGAGTCGGCAAAGACGTGTTCGAAGCGTACAAGCTTTATTTGAATTTAATTTTAGTACTGATGTTGCTACATTGAAATTCCGTTTCATGATGTTTGAGTGCGCGCTTTCAGTTCGTGTATGTGTCATTTATGTTCGGGCGAATTGGCTCTGGAGATTTACCGTTTCTTAAGATGTGGAGGTGACACACGCGATGTGTTTTTAGCTGTTGCACGGAATTTTAAGATGAATAACATAAAAAGTAATGAGAGTTGGCGTGAGTTGTGATTATCTTTTTAACCGATTTCAAAAAAGGAGGAGTTTATCAATTCGACTGTATGTTTATTGCACGCCTCATAAGCGAAGCGCATGAGGTAGTGCTCTACTCTCGCCTCACAAAAATCAAGTGATTTTTTTAACTAAATGTGTCTCTATTTATTTTCTATCGCACTTGTACAATAATATTTACACATAAATGTCAAGGAAAAACACTAGTTTCAACACTTATGACATTTTTAAAAGACATTTTGCCTTTTAAATAAATAAAAACAATGTTTAATAAAATCATTTTGTGGACGTCCGTGTGTCTGTATGTATGGAAACTGGCGTGGTCACGATAACTCCCGAAAAACTTATCTGATCAAGTCCATTTTTTTTTATACGCTTCAGTATTATCCAAAACTAAGTCCTTTCGAAGATCACGGTCTAATTCAATGTAGTCTAATCGTAATTTCAATTTAATTGTGAAAAATGAGATTATGAGGCGTGCACTTTTGGATTTTCCTAACTATATTTTTTTATTTTTTTTATGTATGTTTGTTACACGATATCTTCGCTAATTGTAAACCGATTTTGATAATTCTTTTTTTATTTGAAAGCCTTTCCTACCAAGTTGGTCACATTTTAATTTGGTGGAGATATGATGAAGAACTTTGGAGATGTGGGAGAAACTCCTAAAAATTTGAAGTCGGTTGTTTTTTAGGGTTCCGTACCCGAAGGGTGCAAACGGGACCCTATTACTGAGACTCCGCTGTCTGTCCGTCTGTCACAGGGCTATATCTCTTGAACCGTAATAGCTAGACACCTGAAATTTTCACCGATTATGTATTACTGTGGCCGCTATAAAAACAAATACTAAAAATAAAAAAAGTTGAAAATTAAAATACAAAAAACGTGTTTTTTCAGCGTTTTTACTCTATCTGTCACAGGGCTCTATCTCATGAACCGTAATAGCTAGACACCTGAAATTTTCATCGATAATGTATTACTATGACCACTATAACAATAAATACTAAAAATAAGATAAAGTTAATAATTATTAAAGGGGGTCGTCATACAAGAAACGTGTTTCTTCAGCGTTTTAAAACATTGTACGGTGGTACGGAACCCTTAATGTACGAATCCAACTCGCACTTGCCCGTTTATTTTGTTAAAAATTTAATTATTATTTGTAAAATGTATACATTGCAGTCAAAACTCTTAACTTAACTCTTTAACTTTCTCCATTTCAATGTGTCTGTTGCTATATGCGACGACTATAAAAAAAACCTAATAAATCCATCCATATTTCTAATACCACTAACGATACTGCTCTGGGAGAAAAGAAAAAACTTAGAATGTACCAGCTCTTTCTTTTCTCGCGCAGATCGTAAAAGCCGATCGAGGGAATGGGCGAAAATGCGAATCATGTTTATAGGCGATGCGGCTAGAAATCCATCACTATTTTGATTCCTTTTTCCACCATCTCGCCATTCTCGCCCTCCATCACGCTAAAAGTAGCCTCTGAGTCTTGCGGCTCTGGGCTCTGGCTGCTTAGAGCCGCAGGACCCAAAAATGCTGGTTGTCTGGAAGAGGTCGCTCTAAGCGATAAGACCGCCCATTGTGCCAATGTGTATTTTATTTTGTTAATTTTTTTTGTATTGGTGCAATAAAGAGTTTTCATTCATTAATTCATGCTCTGTCTGCCCCATGAGGGTAAAAGACGTGATTGTATGTACGTATGTATGCATTAAAGATTTAATCGAAACTGAATATAAAAACGGAACTGTTTAGCATTTCTAATGATTAGTTATTAAGGCTATTTGGTTGGTGACCCGAATTTTGGATGGGAGTGGGGCGATCGGGGACCTGCTTGCCATAATCGATATTGTTCATTTTGTTAATTGGATTTTTATCAGGACCAATTTGCAAACTCATAGCGGGAATAACTGACCGGACGAGCGAAGCGTCTTTGTTTCCGCTTCGGCAAAAATTCTTTCGTGTGTCCGAATATCCAGATTTCCGGCTGTTTTCGCCTGGTTCACGTGAAATTTTGTAAGCAGAGGTTCGAAAATTACATAGGAATTTGTCAATTCAGTTTTTTTTAAATGGCGGAAATATGTGGGAAAACTTAAAAAAAAACATGTTTCCTCGCGTTTAGCGTTTTTTAACGTAATATTAAGTATACTCACGAGGTCTACAGCTGACAGAGCCGTTAGTTTTGCACCTACGAATAATAAATTCTCTAGAATTGTAACGCTCCTACATTCACCGCTTCGATTCTGATTCCATTTACGCAAACAAACTAACAGTAATAACAACGCAACACTTAAACACACACATAGACAAATATGCATGCGATTGGTCGCGACAAGGTCACGCTTCGTCGGCGGGTGGGGGCGGTCACCGCAACGAGCGGTGGGGTACAACGCGTGACTTAGGTACATTTTGCATAACACTTTCCACAGATGTCAAGTATGGATTATTAAAATGTTTATGAAAGATGAGTCCTGTGTTTCATGTCTGTATGGCTTCTACACTACTTCACGGCACATGACGGCATTTTTAATGAATCAATTATCGCAAAAACACAGCAATATTCTCAAAGGAAACTTTTTGCGACGCAACCGCACGACTCGAGTGTCACAGCGAACTGTCGCGCCGCGCGTTTCATATTTTAAGCCCCGCCCGCCCCGGTACATATCGCCTGGAATGATTTTTCGGGATTATTTACGCTTCTAGGGATTTTTATTCGTAGTTTCGCACACACACCTCGCAGTTGATGAGGAGCTCATTGCCGTAGCGGGAGTATGCTTATCATGTTAAACCATCCCAGGTGGGGTTCGACAAGAAGTGGCATAAAATATTTGTTCTCTTTAAGAATCGAATAATGACTACATGAGCGTGTGTTTGAACCGTTCTCAAGTGAAGTATGAATGAATGAATGATACGCATAAGTCACTGCTGGTTAAGACTGGCAGTGACGGTTTTATCAGAACAACTCCGAATAATTATGAAAATAAGTTTGGAAAATCCAAAAGTGCACGCCTCATAGCGGTCACTCAATTTTCACAAAAAAAAAACAGAACTTGAATATTGCTTATTTATCGGTGTATTATGAACAAAATAAAAAAATTACTTTTAAATCTTCGCGCCATTGCCCACACAGAAAATAAAGGTACTGCGCATGTATTGTCAATGTCAACGAACCTTATTTACATAGATTTAGATATACCAACGATAGGTGGATTTCAGTTTATTGCTAATTATAATTAAACTACTTTTAATTAGACCGTGATTTTCGAAAGGACTTAGTTTTAGATAATACTTAAGCGTATAAAAAAAGAAGGGTTCGATTTGTTAAGTTTTTCGGGCGTTATCGTGACCACGCCAGTTTCCATACATACAGACACACGGACGTCCACGAAATAATTTTCTTAAACACTTGTTTTATTATTTTAAAGAACAAAATGTCCTTTAAAAATATCATGACTGTTGAAACTAGTGTTTTTTCTTGACATTTGTGTGTAAATATTATTCTACAAGTGCGATAGAAAATAAATGGAGAGACATTCAGTTAAAAAAATCACTTGATTTTTGTAAGGCGAGAGTAGAGCACTACCTCAACGCTCCGCTTATGAGGCGTGCAATAATCAATACACATTCTAATAAATTACAGGTAGAGTTAAATCAGCTTCTAATAATTACGAAAATAATTAAGATTGATAACACAATATAAGAATGAAAAAGAAAATCTCTTTTTATGGTTTAGGATTTTTCTTCTCCACTTCAATCCTCCAAGAAAAAGTCAGAAAGTATTCCCAAAGAGCGTTGATGTCAGGCAGGCGGCCGGTCGTAAAACTATAGCCAAATCATTGAAACTGTTCCGGCTATTTCTTCTCCATTTTGCAAGGTCTTTGGCATCCTTGGGTAGCCATTGATATGACATACATGTTATATTTAGAGAAGAAAAAGAGGGAAAGCGCACCTCGGGGTCCGAAGCAACACAGCTGAGGATGCAACCGGGAACGCGCTTAGACGAAGAAGAAGAAAAAGTCAGAAAGTGCACAACGGGCAACATCAGCACAACTAAAGAAGAAATTGTAACGCGCTAAATGAGAAACAATGGAAACGCTTCCGCTTCAAACTCGCACCAAGCACAGCTCGCCGCGCGCCGTCGAATCATGTTTATGAATATTCATACACCGAAGCCCTATTACATTTGTTGTAAGCTGTTGGCGGAACAATAGCTTGTTGCAATTAATTTGTGTCATGTCGAGACGCGTGACCCGGACTGCGTTGTTTGGATTAGCAGGAATGAGACGTCGCTGGGCTCATTTGCCTGTTGTCTTTGTAACTCTTTACACAATATTAATGTACAATCAAGTTACAGAGGCACCTCTGTGGGTTACGAGGGCCACGCCGAAAAGATCGGGAATAGAAAAAAGTACAAAGATAATATAATAATGTTTACTTTTATTGTTTTTCAAAGTATTCTCCGTGACAGTCAATGCACTTTTGCATTCGATCAAACCAATTATTGAAACAGTAATTCCAGTCTGAAGTGGATACAGTCAAAACAGTTGATTTGTAAGCTTCGACCCTCTCTTCTGGGCCGTGAAACCGTTGACCACGTAGCATATCTTTAATTCTTGGGAATGTAAAATAATCATTGGGGCTCAGGTCAGGGCTATACGGAGGATGGTGCATCAACTCCACGTTTTCCAGATTTAAAAACGCGCTTGTTTTGCGTGCGGTATGTGAGCTCGCATTATCGTGGTGAAGGATTATACGACGATTCGGATTAATTTTACGAAGTTCTCTTATGACTTCCGGCAAACAAACTGTTGTGTACCAATCAGCAGTAACCGTCCTTCGTTCTTGTAAAGGAATCGTAGCCACATGACCAGTTTTCCATACAAACAAAGCGACCATTTTTTTCGACACGCTGCGTGAGCGAATAACTTTTGTTGGCTTGACCTCACCCTCGAAGACCCAAACTGCCGATTGATGTTTTCTTTCGGGCTCATATGAATAAATCTACGATTCATCCCCAGAGACGATATTGTAAACTGCATTTGAACTCCCTCTATTGAACCGTTGCAGATCAGACCGACACCAATTAACACGAGCCGACTTTTGTTCCTCGGTCAAACGGTGGGGCACCCAGCGTGAAATTAACTTTTTGACACCCAGTTCATCATGTAAAATGGTCTGAATGGGTGTCATACCAATGCTGAGAGAAACCCGAATCTGCTCGTATGTCACATGTCTATCTGCTTTTATTTAATTGGCGTACAGTATCGATGTTATCTTGTGTTACCGCTGTTTTTGGCCGACCAGTTGAAAATTCAAAATATCTTTATTATCATAGGATATTTATAATATCTCTTAATAATAGTCACTTTGTTTTGTTTTGCACAAATGTTGACGTCAAATCGTTACTTAAAGCTAAGTTTACGCCGCTTCCTAGGCGCAAGTGCAGAAGAAGCGGCAACAAACTGCACTGCACGTTTTCTCCAAAGAGGTCAACTAACAAACTAAAAACTTAAAATTAGTTATATAGATGGACAGAGATTACATTGTTTATTATGTCATAATTAAATTGAATTATAAGAATTACGAAATTTAAAATAATGTCAATTTGTAAATTTAGTATGTACCAATGTACCTAAATTATGACATGTCTAAGTAAACAAACCTTTAAGAGGGACCCGCGCCAAGCTCAAGCCAGACCTTTTTGTCTAAAGCCAGACCTTTTTGTCTAAAGTAGAAGGGACTGTGGTAAGAGAGGAACATCCACGACGTAACTCAGAATACCAACGATATAGGTATAGTCGGTTTACTAGGTGCTTCAAGTTCATAAATAGAAACAAGCTCGGCGAGACATTGTTCTTGAGATAAACCTCGACGAAAGTTATGAAAAATTATTGCACGAAAATGTTCCCGCGTAATCTCCATTTTTCTCACCGACTTGTCAAATTCAAATGGTCAATACTCTTTTCTTTTTTACTTTATTTAAAATTCAAAAATGGAATTGTGTTCGAAATAATACTACATTTCAAACACCAAAAAGGTTTTACTCTAATTTATTCCTAAGTATTCTATTCCCGATCTTTTCGGTGTGGCCCTCGTAATGTGATACTCTTAATTTAATCCGTTTCAATAAATCAAGTACTTAAATATTTAAGAAATTGGACTAACCCCAACGTGTGGGGTATCCTTGAAAAGGTCTTTTAAATTGCAACAAAAACTGCCTAGAAACTGTGTAAATCAAACCACCAGTCTTGAGATAATCTAATACAAAGTTAAAATTTGAGGTGTCCCCCCACCGTAACTTTTGAAATATTACTAAAATAATTCTGAAAAAAATGTGGTATATACCTCAAAGTATGTACTATCAATTAAAACTATAGCGGTCTCGGTATCATAGATAGTTATTTTTATACAACTCGACCAACTTATGTAGTTACAGTCGGCCGAACAAAATGTATGGAGTCAACCGCAAAATGAAATTTGTATATTCTAATGTTGTTAAGATAATGCTACGGAACCTTTCGAGTGCGAGTCCGACTCGCACTTGGCCGGTTTTTATTATAAAAGTGTTTCATTATTAACATTGATAATTATATCGTGTAGACATTGACTACATCGCAAATTAGTCGATCGATTAAAAAATAAAAAACTTTTAATTCTTTGATCAATTAATTTACGATGTAATCAATGTCTACGCAACATAAAAAATAAATAGTCCTAAATATCCACGATATAATTATCTAGGTTAATAATGAAACACTTTTATAAAAATGAGACACATTTTTTAATTATCTTTAAAGATGTGCGAGCGAGACAGCCAACCAAGTGTAAAATGCCTCTTTAACAAGATTTATTTAAAGAAGTACAAAGTTTATTAATAGTTTATACAGCGTCACATACACTGAACTTGCTCTTAAATTTATTTGCACTTTATTAAAAGTACCTATATATACATAGGTATAAAGAACCTGTAACGAATAAATCACTGTTCACATAAACATTTTATAATTACAAGATGAGAGAATTTCCATTCTCTTCATGCATCGCACCATTCATCAAAGCCATTTCATAATTACCCCACAATCCCAATTTACGACTTCAAAATTAAACCAGGACATAAAAGCGGCCATCTTTTGTTTTCGAATTCAAATAAATGTTGAAATAACAATACAGCTGTCGTTAACACCGTCGTGTCAAAGTAATATTGTTTGTTCGTTTATAATTTAATGTATCGTGCTTTAATTACGTTAACTAAAGGCATTAGCAGCTTGTAAATTAGAATTCATAAAACTATAACTAGTAGTTCGCCGCGATTTAGAGGCCCCGCTCGCTTCGCTAGCTCGGTCAACTATATAGATAAACTAGCAGTCCACCCCGGCTTCGCCCGTGGTACACACATAGCCTATGTCACTCGGGAATAGTGTAGCTTTCCAACGGTGAAAGAATTTTTTAAATCGGCCCAGTACTTTTTGAGCCTATTCATTACAAACATACAAAAATAGGTACAAATCTTTCCTCTTTATAATATTAGTGTAGATGTAGATGTAGATTAATTCATTATTCTCGTAATTTACGAGCAGCGCTCTTGTCGGTGGAGTTTCTTCCATTCTTCTCTTCTCTATCTTCCGCCAACGTCTTTGACATCTTGATAAGACACCGACATCACCACTTCCTTGACTAGCTCCATAAAGTTGTGCCTGGGCTTTCCTCTTCCCCCTCTTCCTCCTTTCTTCCTCGAGCCCAAACTCAGTGGGGTTATGTTGTTTTATCACAGATATGCCATGGCCACCTTCCGGCTTCATCATGAGATCATCATTGGTACCATAATAGGTATTGCATTGTCATCCAACTTACATAAGTATGTAAAGTTTCAGCCCAATCGAATATTAGGAAGTGGGTCTAATTTAGCTTGCAAGATTTGATTACAGACACAAATACAACGGGACAGGTGAAACTAAATAAAAGCTTCTAAAATGTTCAATGTCTTGGAACTCATCAGAGCACATTTATGTTTGACATAGCCAATCCCTTTTCAAGAACATACGTAAACTCCTTAATTACAGTCAAATTGTAAAAATACTAGTAGTTCGCCGCGAACTGAGACCTCGCGATTTTTTATTAATATTTCAAAAACTACTGAACCGATTTTGATGCCCAACAAACTTGAAAATTCTATTAATATTTCCTACATGCCTATTAAATTTCATCAAAATCGGACCATCGGTTCGGCATTAATCGCGGAACAAACATACATACATACAAACAATGTGTTTTCGCCCCAACTTGAATTTATAGCCCTCGCTCCCTTCGCTCGCTGGGTCAAAAATAAGTATTTGATTCAAAAGGCAGGTAAGTAGGTCACAGCCAAAGGTATGGCGACTTGTTACCCTCCAGTGAAAATATAACGAATGCCCCGATAATTAAACACGTGAAAAATGACACTTGCTCGCGCGTGCTAACGATTCTATACATGTGTGGTTTTGTGTAAATAGGGCGGCGCAAATGAGTCACCAGGGAGCAAGCATAAACCTATTACTACCAAAAGGAAAGGATAAACTAAATTAAAGAGTGTATGCGTAAAGATACGCTCATAAAATATTTATATAGTTTTTTGAAGTGAAAACTTCTTTAGCGGCGTTGTGCACTTTTTTTGTAATGGGTAAAAAATGTTAAACTCGCGTCAGGACACGTGTCCTGATCGAAAATTCGTAAGACGGATGGAGAGTAGACAGCCGGCGCGGCGTAGGAGAGGAAGTATCCCCCTCTCTTTCTACGGCGCGGCGAAAATGTATGCCTGCGCCTGCTGTTTCGTTTAGCTGAGATATAAACTTTTTAATGTAATATAAATTGTCATGTTTGTGTACGACAGCGCAATAAATAAATATTGTATTCTACCACATAAATGATAGTACTTTTATACTGATAAAATTAAAGCAATTCGTGCAAAATTATTTCCTAACCATTCCAAAATATCAAAAATGCACAACGTTAATATTCAAGTTTTCACTTCTGCCGGCACTCCCGGAGTGCAACCCGTCGTTTTTTGTTACTTTGAATTTAGATACTCGTCACACAATATGGTCGAAATGTGATGCCAGCTGTACCACAGAATAAATACCAGTACTCACGTACAGAAGTCTCACTCAGAAAAGAAATTCAAAGAAATATCTACTCAATGTGGTTAACGATACGGTTTGATTTAGCTCACGTCAGAACTCTGCACCTTTTTGTTTAGATACCTAGACATCCATTGCAGGCCAATTTCATCCTTATTACTCTGGACAAACGATTCGTGTAACTGAATTTACCACTCTAAGGGGCCGCTGAGCACATTGTAATAATGTAGGTATATTTTCGATACCTAAACGGGGAGTGGCACAGGCCTGGCTGTACACACTCGCCGAGACACTCCGAGAGAGGGCGAGAGCGAGTGTGTACGTGGTGCTCTCGTCTCGTTTCGCTCTCTCTCGCCTTGCCTCGGCCTGGGTCGGTCTCGGTCCCTTGTCGGTTTGTGCACCCGTGTCAAAGGCTCTCGTACGAGTCTCGTTGGCTCTCGCAAGTGTGTACAGTACAAGTATGCTCTCGTCGAGCGACTTCTCATTTCATAAATCTTTTGCTAATCGGAGATTTTATTGACCGAGCGAAGAGAGCGAGGGCTATAATTCAAGTTGGGGCGAAAACACATTGTATGTATGTATGTATGTTTGTTCCGCGATAACTGCCAAACCAATGGTCCGATTTTGATGAAATTTGATAGGCATGTAGGAAATACCAATAGAATTTTCAAGTTCGTTGGGCATCAAAATCCGTTCAGTAGTTTTTGAAATATTAATAAAAAATCGCGAGGTTTAAGTTCGCGACGAACTACTAGTAATTCTAAATCAGAGCTTCAATAGTTACCTTTAGAATTAATATCTTTCTGGGACAAAACATTTATTCAGTTGTTATTTTTCAGATAGAATATTCAAAACGTACAAAGTATCCCTTTGAACTAATACCTATCTCATTTCTTTCATTACAGCTTTCATTGATGAAAATGACTAAAAGCAGATTAGATTTATAAATAAGATAATATTAAATTTGCAATAAATAAGGTGTACGATACAGATGTTGGAAAATACAATGAAATACAGTAGCTTAACCTATTTAGCCATATTCAATTGAACAGACAAAACATACCAACAAAACAGTTCGAAGGCATATTTTGAATGAAAGGATTTGTCTCCAAATAAAATCCCATAAATAACTGAAATTTTTCATCTCATTTTTCATCGTGAATAGCGAATGTCAAAATCAGTCGCATCTGTACACAATTTCCGACGCATAAGACACACGACAATGGCGTTCGAGAAACGGGGACAGTCGGGATGACAATAACGAAGTGGTCGTGTTATAGCTACTCTGCGTCACAAAAAGGTAATTTTTTTGCCCTTTATTACATATACCCTTTTTTGATTTACATTCGTATTTTTAAAAGATTAACTGTATTCAGCAGGCCAGTATGTTGTGTTATCTCCCGCGGGTTAATTTGAACAAATTTTTGTAGCGTATAAACATGTATTTAGGTTAGGACTACCATTTTCCTGCGATTCCGTTTGCATGAATTTCACATTTAAGAAATTTAATGTACATTTTCGAGAAACAGCCGCCTGGCCATGACCAGCCCTGGCCACTCTGGAAGTCTATAAACAGACTGAAGACACAAGATGGACGTGGCAGGAGAAATCTAAAAAGGTTCGGTTATGTTACGTAAACAGTGCACATGTGGACATAATAAACAAACAATGACGAATCTATTGGAGTGTCCATCTTGTCATGAATCTTGCACACTAGTTGTACCAGGCCTGTGTCACTCTCCGTTTAGGTATCGAAAATGTACCTACATTATTACTATGCGCGCAGGCGGCCCCTCCGGGTGGTAAATTGAGTTATACGAATCGTTTGTCCAGAGTAATAAGAATGAAATTGGCTTGCAATGTATGTCTAGGTATCTATACGAAAAGGTGCTGAGTTCTGACGTGAGCTAAATTAAACCATATCGCTAGCCACATTGAGTAGATATTTCTTTGATTTTCTTTGCTGAGTGAGACTTCTTTACGTATTATTTATTCTGTGGTTGTACTATTATGTATTCTGTGACACGGGGTGACCTAATGCCGGTTATGGATAATACATTTAAAAATAATGAAATATTCTGGATAGCAATACTTTCATTTCACGGTGCCAATGAAGCGAAATTTCAAATGAATAAAACCAATAGATACATTTTTCTAGCCACAAACGCGTCAGATAATTTAATCAAAAGTATTTACGACACCAAAGAGCATTCATATAACCATTACCGGGTAATAAAAAGTTGTTAAGAAGAATTTCGTCGGCCGGCCGGATTGTAACACGAGGTGTGATAATAACGCCGGTAAATGTGTCGCCGCGGTGATTATGTTGCCATAGAGTAAGATGGGATAGAAGTGTAGATTACTATTATTTTTTTGCTTACGGACAGAATGTTTGCCTTGTGCTTCCCGGCAGAGTAGAATAGGACCACTCCAAGTCAGCTCGAGTAATTTTTTTACCTTATTATTGGTGGTCACCCATCCAAATGCGGACAACGCCCGGGGTTGCTTAACTTGTGACAACACTAGCAATGCGTACTCCCACTGGACCACCGAGCTCCTCGAGCACAGCGAAGTAAAGCTAGCGGACGAGAGAGACGAATATAAGGAAATTGATACTCCACCGACAAGGGCATAGATCTTAAATATTTAGATGATGGGCAAAATATACTATAATAGTGTGATGTTAATACGTTCATAACATAAACGATGGATATAAAATAAAAGATAGACCTGAAATTGTTATATAATTTAATAAAACGTGTCTTAACCCTTTCACCGCGAGACTTTATGTCAGTTGTCGTGCTCCTAGCGCGAGGAATTGTGAATATCCATAGATTTGGTCGGATAAATCCGACGCTCGCGGAATGGGCACGAAAATGTTTGTCGGTTTAATCCGACGTTCGCGGTTAAAGGGTTAAAGTAAAAGCATGTTGAATTTCATTAAATCTGTCAGATAACATGACATTTTGTAGAAAAGTAAATAGAGTAGAGGATTCTGTTACAACAAAAGTTGCGAAGGCAATTTTTTATTTATTTAGATATTTTTTATTATTATTAAGAGAATACATTTTTTCACTATTAAGCAGACTGTTTCGGTTTAGGCACAGAATAAATAATACTAACGTACAGAAGTCTCACTCAGCTAAGAAATTAAAGAAATATCTACTCAATATGGCTAGCGATATGGTTTAATTTAGCTCACGTCAGAACTCAGCACCTTTTCGTATAAATACCTAGACATTAATTGTTAGCCAATTTCATTCTAATAACTCTGAACAAACGATTCGTATAACTGAATTTACCACCCGGAGGGGCCGCATGCGCGCATAGTAATAATGGTACATTTTCGATACCTAAACGGGGAGTGACACAGGCCTGGTTTAGGTCCGTTCATAGACAAACGCATTTCGCATTTATTACTTACGTATATTATGGATAAATATAAGTAATTTATAATAAGACAACATATTATCACAGCTGTAAATGAACACTAAAGATTATAGAACAAATTCAAAATCAATTTACTTTTACGAAAAAAATTTTATTGAGCTTTAATAATTTTAAACCAAATTTAATTTACGTTACAGTTAATATTTAGTCCATGCGATTAAAATAAAAGCCGCCTCTACTCAAAGCTAGTCTATGTCGACAAGGGGTTGCCAAGACCTGCATGTAAAATTATTTAGAAGCTTGTTTAGGTCAGTTACTGGAATGGAGTTATTAATTTAATTTAGTGAACAAACTAAGCGTTAAACAGGGAGAGTATTTTGTCTTTCATTTACTGACAAATCATTGCATTCTTGAAATAAATCCGGCACAAATACGTTTCGTATTTCGCAACGAGCCCTGCTGAGAAGAAACGCTGAAGGAAAGTCATTTATACAGTATTGGCCGCCTACTACGCGCCAGAAGGGCTTCGTCAGTTGACAAAAATATTATGCCTAATACAATGCACAATATATATGTAAAGCTTGCGAACGAGTACCAAATTCAAATTACAGAAATAAGTAACACTGAGTTGTATTATATAAACCGGGCAAGTGCGAGTCGATAGAGGAAAATGGAAAAGACTCACATGTAGTCCTTATTCTTATTTTTAGTATTTGTTGTTATAGTACAGTAATACATAATCGGTAAAAGGTGAAAGTTTCAAGAGCCATGTGACAGACGGACAGACAGCGGAGTCTCAGTAATAGGGTCCCGTTTGCACCCTTTGGGTAAACCCTAAAAACAGAGCCGAGCTGACCAGTCCCTCCCGGCGGCAGTATTCACGAGTTGACGCGTGAATCAATCAGCCATCGCTGAACTCAACCATATAAGAGGGAATCCATGGTTGGAACAACCGTCTCTACATCCACTACTCATTGACATAACGATAAATAAAAACCTATACCTCACGCTATATCTCACGCCGTAATTAGAGGCAGACAATGCGTAAAATCACTTTCTCTATTACGTGTTGTTTGCGTGATGCACATCGTTTCCGCCATCGCGAGTGTTACGATCGCTTTCGCGGTTTTACTTTTGATTTCTACGTGATTTGCCGGAGATACTAATAGGAAGGAATTATACTATTATTATTAGGCATTATAATATTTGCAGGGAAGGAAAACATAGTCAAAAAGATTATGTAAGTTAAGAGCGCGTATGAACCTCATATAGTACTTAGAGCGATCTTAAATATTATCAATATTAGTGAAATACTCACATTGAAAAAAAAAACACAGCGAAGTTCAGGACTAACTATATACATATAATGTTTCAAAAACACGAATGCTTAAAATTTTCTTGATAGAAAAAATTGCGAAGTTGCCTCTATCACCTCAGAATATACTAAAACGGAAGGTATTCAATAAATACAATAAATTAGCCCTTGTAACGTTAATAACTTTTAAATATTCTATAAACACAAAAAAACCTAAAAAAAAAACGCGTATACTAGCGCCTCATTGACCCGTCGTGACCGTTTGACCCCGCATGGCTCGCTGTCTCGCTTCGGCTAAAGTAAATTTGTGTACGTGGAAGCGGGCGAAAAAATTAGATTTATCAGCATCAGGCGCCCTCTTAAACAACGACGGGTGTGATCCACTCTTGAATTGGTGATGACGATATATAGGTACGCTACGTATTTAACCCTAATGGGGCAGAAAGAGTATTTAGAGTCTTGCGGCTCTAAGCAGAGGCCCAGGGCCTCAAGGCCTAAAGATCACTTTTAGGAAATGTCCGGACCTTTATCGAAATGTCAGGCTAAATTGTAACCCTACCTGCGTAATAATAAGATGGCAATGGTACTAAACAGAGCATAAGTATTAAGGGAGCATAAGCGTATTTCGGTCACGTCGAAGGGTCTCCAGAAAATAATCCCGCAGCCTAAATAAGCCGTTGTTTTGGCGGGATTACGGTGGCTCCAGCTAATAAGTACGTTTTAATGCTGTTGGGTTTCTGTTTCTGCCTGCGGCTTTAAGTCCAGTTGTTTTGTTTTTAGAATTCCGACCCAAATATCTAAGTCATTGGGTCCCGTTGGCACCCTATTACTGAGACTCCGCTGTCTGTCCGTCTGTCCGTCCGTCTAACACAGGGCTCTATCTCTATCCAACTTGTTATTTTCACCATCAAAAATAAGATAAAGTTAAAAAGTAAAGGGGGTCGTCATACAAGAAACGTGTTTTTTCCGGTGTTATACCCTTTATGTACAAGTCCAACTCGCACTTGGCCGGTTTTTCTAATAATTTTTGTTAAAAAAACAAACGACACAACCGATTTTAATAAAATTTCCATGGGAACACCTAGAAAGTATACCCTTTCAAACAAAAAAAAAACATCCCAAATCGCTCCAGGCGTCTTCGAGTAATCGGGAAACATACATAAAAAAATCCGACAAATTTATAACCTCTTTTAATTTTAAAGCCGTTTCAAAATTAGAACTTTACATAGGTAGCTCGGAGAAACTCAATACATAGATACATACGAGTACACTGGATTATCAAAGTAAACCCGAAAACTTCGCTCAGCATACTTACTGCATTTTCACACTAAAGTTAAAGCCAATAAGCACTTCTAAACATTACTTATTCACTTTCCTTTTCACCGTGATCACTGCATTAAATTTCCTCTCTCATCTCCCAAATAAAATTACGGATCTCTCCCTACTTTTATATTAAACTCTACACCCCTTAATTCGGGATCACGGGTGGATTTCGGTCTCTGTTTGGCGAGTCGAATCTGTGGGGAATCACCTGCGCAGCTTAACGAAAGCCCATAAGCTTTTTACGCGACTGCCCAAATTAAAACGAATTTAATGTTTTTAATCATTGCAGATACCTTTAATCAGCTAGAAAATTCTAACACTAGCTGTTAACATACTTACTCGAGGTGTGTCAAATTTAATTTACAAAAATAAGTAATACTGAGTAGTCTTAAAAGACGGAGCCGAGCTGACCAGTCGCTACTGGCGGCACCAGTTTAGAATTTGACTATATACTCGTAATAAAACTGATGTTAAGGAATCTAAGTAAATCAAGTCAAAGTCAAAATAAATTTTATTTTGACTTGACATGAGTCCGTAACTATTAACTGACGAACTATGTACTGCTGAGCGTGGGAGACAGAAGCAGGATCCAAGGCACCCACTACATAACTACGAACCAGCTCCTAACAGACTTATAAGCCTGCAGTTTTCTGAAGAGCACGAATGCTCTAAAGTGTAATATCAAAGACGCCAGGCTAAATCTGTGGGAGAGAAGCCACACTGTGCCTAGTTTTATACCACCACGTGAGGAACTTCCCCCTGGTCATGATTTGCCATGGCGTGCTTGGTAAGCGCATAATACTCGTAGACTGCGAACCCAGGTAGGGCGCAGCAAAGGAAATTTGGTCCGGTGGAAAATACTGGACAGCACGCAT
The DNA here is from genome assembly GCA_963576875.1 of Acrobasis repandana. Lineage (NCBI taxonomy): Eukaryota > Metazoa > Arthropoda > Insecta > Lepidoptera > Pyralidae > Acrobasis > Acrobasis repandana. Next base: position 10,839,340 of record OY756241.1, on the reverse strand, counting down.
GACAAACAGTGCGAATGCGGCTTCTTTCCACAAACAATGTCCCACCTTTTGTCATGTCCGAGGTGTCCAAACACCTGCACCTTGGATTACCTATACACCACTTCCGACAATGCATTAGAGGTAGCCCGTTTCTGGTCCAATAAAATATAACCATCGACACAATAAGAAGAAGAACTAACGAACTAGGTACGTAAATACAACGGTCACAAAATGTCCGTCCAGATTGTCACGCTCAAAATGCGAGCCCTCGACAGTTTCCTCGTCCGTCGACGTCAAAATAAACGACAATGAACGTTCATTCACACAGCAAGCTGACAAAGAGACGTCTTTTTATTATATGTTTGTTTCGTTATGACTCTTGGTCAATTGGACCGCGTTGTGCGGAAATGTAACACATAATGATATACTTTTGAATTGTTGCGTTATATATAGGGATGCATCCGATACCGATACCGATACCGATACCGATGCCGATATATCGGCGGTATTTTTATTGACGATACAACGATACTTTTTAAATTTTGCGCTTCAAGAAGGTAACGTGATCGCGTTTGCTGTTCGTCTATTTGATAGTTTGGAAAATAAAGAAATATATTACTTACCTACAACGATTAATCCTCGTTACAAAGCACGAATACTCGTATTTCAATTACAATTTACTACTTCTAAGGCAAAAAAGCGTCTTAAAGAGCTACTTAATCTCGATGTGGCTCTGCATTCTGAAAATATTTCAGACACACCTATACCTCTATACCTAGTACAAGTTCTAAGATGAATCCGTTTTTGGAGCATTTATGAAAATGTTATTAGAGAGCCCGAGGAAGATGAGCCCCTGTCCACTCTGAGCTGTAATTCTCTCAAAGAATAAGTCGAAAGATACCTAAGGTCTTCTAATATATCGAGAGATGCAGACCCGCTTGTTTTCTGGCGCAATCATGTCTTATAACCAAACTTTAAAAAAAAATGGCACGGAAATACTTTAGTTTTTAAATGAGTTCTGTCGCATCTGAGAGACTATTTTCTACTGCAGATCTCATTCAAACAGTCTTGCGAAATCGCCTTTCCCCGCATAACTTGAGAATACTTTGTTTTTTAAACAAAAACTTCAATAATGTTAATTTTAATACTAACACCTTAATTCTAATTTTAATTATTAATTTTAATAACTAATAATGGCATTCTTAGTCTGTATTTTTTTATATGAAATACATTTTTTTTTATTTATTTTACCATTTTTATATTTTTTTTCAGCGTATCGGTATCGGCATCGGTATCGCCGATATTTTTATAGAAGTATCGGTATCGGTATCCAATCGGCAAAAAGGCGTACCGATGCATCCCTGGTTATATATCTTTCTCTATGTTAAACCACTATCACCGAGCCAGTGAAGGAAATAGCTTGTTTTTAAAAAGCGGCCAAGTGCGAGTTGGACTCGCCCATGAAGGGTTCCGTAGCAGCAAATTGCGGTTTACGATTTATGACGTATTAAAAAAAACTACTTACTACCTACTTAGATCTCGTTCAAACGAATTTTCGGTGAAATTTTGCATAGTATTGTACATCATATATTTTTTTTAGTTTTATCATTCTCTTATTTTAGAAGTTACAGGGGAGGAACACACATTTTACCACTTTGGAAGTGTCTCTCGCGCAAACTGTTCAGTTTAGAAAAAAATATACTTATATTAAAAACCTCAATATCATTTTTGAAGACCTATCCATAGATACCCCACACGTATAGGTTTGATGAAAAAATTTTTTGAGTTTCAGTTCTAAGTATGGGGAACTCCCAAAATTTAGTATTTTTTTTCTATTTTTGTGTGAAAATCTTTTTATCTAAAACTCTTGTCAAAAACTTACCAAGTTTCAACAGTATAGTTCTTATAGTTTCGGAAAAATATTGCTGTGACATACGGACGGACAGACAGACATGACGAATCCATAAGGGTTCCGTTTTTTGCCATTTGGCTACGGAACCCTAAAAATGTTTATGTCTGTAGCCTCGGAACTCCCATCACTGACCTACCCGATTCGAAAATTTTTCCTTGTTTAAAATGATGTACTTCCAGATTGATTCGGTAGACATTTTATCAAAAACTACTGAAAGTTTGGTTTATAAACCTAAATTAATACTTAGGCGACTTTTATATACTGTCACTGGTTCTGAAGTCGGAAATTTGCTTTGAAAATATATTTACTTAGCTTTAGTAAGTAATTTTCTTTAGTAGCTGTAGCTTTCCGGCTTGAAGAAGCAAGTTGAACGAGTTTTAAGTCTACGGCGTAGCATTTCGTAGCAAATCGTAGCCTAAGGCAATCTACGCAGTGCTACGACAAAAGGGCTACGGACTATATGGTTTAGCCGACTATATGTCAGTCTGAAATAATATCAAATCGTTTCGAAGCAAGAATAAGACTACATACTTTTTTTAAAAATAGTTTTCCAGTATATTTAGTGATAAGCCTGCCTACCTACTTTATTTTAAATTTACTTTTATTCATTGTAATATTCAGTAGGAGCAATTAAGGCCATACCTGAATTTTCCGGGGTCCAGTGCTACCCCCATTAAAAATAAATCAGTTCAAATAAAACGGAGACATTATTTAAAATTTTGCTACTACCAAGTCCTAGATAACCCTTCAAAGTATTTTATGAACTACTGTTTACAATTTAAAGTGACAAAGTTAAGCTTTACTACGCACATTTGCGAAAAACGGCAAATTATTTAAAATTTTGCTACTACCAAGTCCTAGATAACCCTTCAAAGTATTTTATGAACTACTGTTTACAGTTTAAAATGGCAAAGTTAAGCTTTACTACGCACATTTGCGAAAAACGGCCACTTTTAACAAACGTGCGTAGTAAAGTTTAACGTTCTCATTATGAACTGTAAACAGTAGTTCATAAAATACTTTGAAGGGTTATCTAGGACTTGGTTTGATTTTTAAATGGGGGCAGCACTGGACTCCGGAAAATTCAGGTACGGCCTTAAGAAATAAAGTTAAAGAAAATTAAAATAGCCAAAATTGCATTCGAGGGTTAACGTCAGGCGGCGGACAGTTGTAAAACTTTTCGCACAAATACATACCTTCGTAAAGAGGGCTGGCGTCAGGCAGGCGGCCGGCTTTAACTGTTCCGGCAGTTTCTTCTCTACTTCGCAAGGTCTTTGGCATCCTTGGGTTACCATTGACGTGCATGTTATATTTGGAGAAGAAAAAGCGGGAAAGTGCACCCCGGGCTCCGAAGCACAGCTGAGGATGCAACGTAAGCAGGTAAAGTGCCTGCGAAGGCCAAGTTACTAAATAAATATTTGATTCTTGGTTCTTAATGTGCGCAGGTTTTTTTTCTTTTCTCCTAAAACAGCATGGAAGAATTCATAAAGAAAATTAAAATGGCCACCGACCAAACCACACACTGCCAAGTATCGGTTTAAAAAGTTAATCATCCCGCAACAAACTGTGTGCGCCCGAGCGCGGTCCGAAACAATCGTGAATGGATTAACTTGAGGAGAAAAATGGCCGGTCGTTAGTGAAGGAACATTTTCCTCGTTTTCGGTTTGGAGGGGGAAATAGGGGGTTGGTGACGTGATTGTTAGAAGTTTGTCGACACCCATCATCAGATCCATATGCGTTACTTAAAATAAATAAATAAATAGATACGGACAAATTACACGAATTGAGGTAACCCCCAAAGTAAGTTTTTAAACTTGTGTTATGGGATAATAAGGGTGTACTTTCTTATACAGACAAAAGTTTAACAGATTTTCGTTATTTAGAAAATTTTTACAAGATTATCATGTCATAGAATAATCAATATGTAGGTTACTCAGTATAAAGAATTTTTAATAATAGATTTTCGTTGCACAGAAAATCAATAATTAGAATGTTTGTTATGAAGTTTCATGAAAGATTATACCGAACAAACAATATTCTTTAAAGAAATATTCTACTGTTTGATTAGTTTGTTAAATGAAGATATGAGATTCTAAAATTCATTGAACTGTGTTTCTATAAATTGTGTTTCATTCAAGTAAATAGTCTTTGAAACAATATTATTGAAATAAAAATATAAGAATTAAATATTCTATGAAAATTTTTCTGTGAATCGAAATTCTATGAAATTTCAGTCTGTGAAACAAGGGGCACCCGGGATAATAACTTAACGATACTATATTTTATGATAAATACATATAAAGAGACACACTCAAGACCCAGGACAATTTGAAAAAGGCCTTTTTTCAACTTGCCCTGGCTGGGGATCGAACCCAGGACCTCTGAGTGACGGCCTAGCATGGTAACCAATACGCCACGGAGGTCGACAAACATATAATACTTGATGAATAAACCTCATACGTACTTATACAGTACGTTCGTTCAAATCATCGGCGGTTATCCAACTGCACCGTCGCGGAGCGCGGTTTCTACATACTACGCGCGGTGACGCGTTTTCAGTGGGTGGGAGTAGGCGTGTTTTCTATACAAACTGAGCTACTTGCATACAATGTTAAAAATCTGCCGTGCCGCGCTCCGCGACGGTGCGCGGTGCAATGGGATCACCGCCTAAAACAATCGTGAATGGATTAACTCGGCGAGAAAAATGGCTGAACTCAATTTTCTTTATTCTCGTTTGCGACATCGAAGATCGAGGTGGATCAACTGCGGACTTTCTAGGGTTCCGTACCCGAAGGGTGCAAACGGGACCCTATTAGTGAGACTCCGCTGTCTGTCCGTCTGTCACAGGGCTCTATCTCTTGAACCGCAATAGCTAGACACCTGATTTTTTACCGATTATGTATTACTATGACCACCATAACAACAAATACTAAAAATAAGATAAAGTTAAAAATTGAAGGGGGTCGTCATACAGGAAACGTGTTTCTTCAGCGTTTTAAAACATTGTACGGTGATGTTACGGAACCCTTAATGTACGAGTCCGACTCGCACTTGCCCGTTTATTCAAAATTGGACCCAGTAAGTACAGATTCAGACTTTATGTATATTATGCGTAGTTTATTTGGGACCATCCACATTATATTACGACACAGCGATGGGGGAGGGGGGAAGTCATGCCAAATGTAACAGTACGTGTTAAGGGGATACAAAAAGACCAGTGTGTTCAAATGGGGGCACCATTTGAAAAGAAATATTTCAAAGGAAACGGAGATATCATTTAAAATATTGTCTTTGTAAAGCCCTTGATAACCCTTCAAACTATTTTTTGAACTACTGTTTACAGTTTAAAATGAGAACGTTAAGCTTTTCTACGCTTTTTTGCGGAAAACCGCCACTTTTGGCAAAATTGCTAAGAAAAGCTTAACGTTCTCACTTTAAGGCCGTACCTAAATTTTTCGGGGTCCAGTGCTGCCCCCATTTAAAATAAATCATTTCAAAGAAAACGGAGACATTATTTAAAATTTTGCTACTACCAAGTCCTAGATAACCCTTCAAAGTATTTTATGAACTACTGTTTACAGTTCATAATGAGAACGTTAAACTTTACGCACGTTTGTTAAAAGTGGCCGGAACCACTGGACCCCGGAAAATTCAGGTACGGCCTTAAGCTGTAAACAGTAGTTCATAAAATAGTTTGGGTTATCTAGGGCTTGGTATAACAAAATAAGTATGTGAAGGTTCAACTCGATCGACTAATGGGAAGTGAGTCTTAGCTTGCAAGACTGGATTAAGGACACACATTCAATCGGGACAGGTGAAACTAAATAACAACATACATACATACACACTATCACGTCTTTATCCCTAATGGAACATTTTTGAGTCTCGCGGCTCTAAGCAGCCTGAGCCCAGGGCCACAAGACTCAAAGGCTACTTTTAGCTTGTGGGCGAGATGGTAGAAAAAGGAATCAAAATAGTGATGGGTTGCTAGCCATTTCGCTTAACAACATGATTTGCATTTACGCCCGTCCCTTGATCGACTTTTACGATATGTGCGGAAAGAGAAGCAGCTGGTTCTAAGTTTTTTCTTCTAAACCAGCATGAAAGCTTGTAAAAAACATAGCTTATTAAAAATAAAAACAATAAGCCTATTATTTCCCCCCGTTAACCCGTGATTTGCGAACAGCCGAACGAAACGACCCCCATAATCCGGTGATCATTGACATGGAAAAGTTTTTCCAGGCCGGCCCGCGTGATTACCGTCATTAAAAGTTATGAACAAACAAATTACGTGTAATCAAGTGTATTACAGGGCTCTCTGTAATCAGTGGAGAAAGAGGGTGTTTTTCCTACTGATGAAATTGGGTATCCAGTTTCAATAGCCAAGCTGAATAACAAGTGTTGAAGCAAATGATCGCAGCTGAACACCGATCAGGTTCATTGTAAGTAAATAAAAAAAACCGGTCAAGTGCGAGTCGGACTCCGTACATGAAGGTACGTACGTACATGAAGGTTTCCGACCCTTCGTACAATGTTTTAGAACGCTGAAAAAACACGTTTCTTGTATGACGCCCCTAATTTTTAACTTTATTTTATTTTTAGTATTTGTTGCCACGCTGCTTATAGTTGTACATAATCGGTGAAAATCTAGTTAATGCCATTATAAAGATCAAGATAGATAACAGACGCTAAAAAAAACACGTTTATTTTATTTTATTTAATATTTATTGCACAATAATCTAACGATTATAATACAAAAGGTAAAAAACTTAAGGCTAAGCATTGTCTACCAGTTCACGTTTCTTGTATGACGACCCGTATTTATTTTTACAAGCTTCTATTTAACTTGCAATGTATATATATTGCATAACTATGTATAACTATGTTTGTTCGGGTGGGATCTTGCAACTCAATTTTGAAGCAGATATCTTCAACTGATTGAGCTGAAATTTTGCGCGCATATGTATATCGCATGACAATGCAATATTATGATGACTTAGAGCTGATCTGATGATGGAGCTGGAAGGTTGAGTTTAGGCTTATTTGTATTGTGTTGACAAGACCTTTAGTCTCAGAATAAAAGCTTGTACAAAAAATATATTTTTTATAAAAACTTATTTATTTTTAAAAACTTTTAGTAAATAATTATTTATTTTTATCTCATTTTTAGTATTTTTTGTTACAGCGGCTACAGTTGTACATAATCGGTGAAAATTTCAATTATCTAGTTAATGCCATTATAAGGATGCTAATTTAGCCCAAACCCAACACGTTATGATTTTATTTTAGAGTTCATGGGATGAAATAGATTAACAAATTTTTTTTTCATAAAAATAAATATTTATGGCCTTATTGATTGAATTTACTGTGACGTCACATAGGCAACCAGCGGACCCTCCTTTTGGCTTCGCTGTAGTCGGGTAAAAAGGGATAAAAATAAACGGGCAAGTGCGAGTCGGACTCGTACATGAAGGGTTCCGTACCTCCGTACAATGTTTGAAAACGCTAAAAAAAACACGTTTTTTGTATGACGACCCCCTTTAATTTTTAACTTTATTTTATTTTTAGTATTTGTTGTTATAGCGGCCATAGTAATACATAATCTGTGAAAATTTCAAGTATCTAGTTAATGCCATTATAAAGATCTAGTTAAAAACGCTGAAAAAAACACGATTTTTTGTATGGCGACACCCTTTAATTTTTAACTTTTTTTTATTTTCAGTATTTGTTGTTATAGCGGCCACGGCCACATAATCGGTGAAAATTTCAAGTGTCTAGCTATTACGGTTCAAGAGATAGAGCCCTGTGACAGACGGACATACAGCGGAGTCTCAGTAATAGGGTCCCGTTTGCACCCTTTGGGTACAGAACCCTAAAAACGAATATTCTAAGTACAAATGAAAATGAGAAATAACTACTTTGCGACTAGAAATCGAACTTTCCTACGTGTAAGTGCGACCATAGCGCCCACATCCTATCATTTCAAAGGAACTACCCCGGTATTCTGTTACCTGGAAAATGATTTCAAGATTATTACTTTCCTATGAGAAGGTATATATATATATCACACATCTTTTGTTGCGTAAAAGCTGTGCGATGTAAATACTTGTATGTTTGTTTGTTTGTTTGTTTGTAATAACTTTCTTGTACTAAGAAAACACATAATTAAAGACAAAAACAACATATACAGTAAATTGACAACGGCGGACTTATCCCATAATGGAATCTCTTCCAGTCAACCTGCGAATAAGTAGATAGGACAATTACTCACAAGAATGTATATGTAATGTATGTAATAAATTAATCTGTTTTACAAGCTTTTATTTACGAGTAACTTGCAATGTATGTAACTATGTTTGTTCGGGTGAAATCTTGCAACTCAATTTTGAAGCAGATATCTTCAACTGATTGAGCTGAAATTTTGTGCGTATATGTATATCGCGTGACAATGCAATATTGTAATGACTTGGTGCTGATCTGATGATGGAGCTGGAAGGTGGCCATAGGAACTCTGTAATGAAACGACGCAACCCTGTTAAGTTTGGGCTTATTTGCCTTGTGTTGACAAAACCTTTGGTCTCACAATAAAAGCTTGTACAATATATATATATTTTTTAAAAAAGCTAAAATATTATACAACGTGGAAGGGACATTCCCGTAACAAATCGAACCACTGTCTATACTACATCATTATAGTATAATAAATTAGAAAAAAGACGTGGACTTTCAGTGAAGTGGACGTTCAGGGAAATAGACCTAATGAACCAACTGGACCTAACGCGCCAAAAAGGTTGATGATGAGTGTATACATACACTATCACGCCTGTTTCCCACAGCGGTAGGCAGAGACTATGGACCTCCACTTGCTACGATCCTGACAGACCTCTTTCGCTTCATCTACACTCATTACATCAACCTCTTCATACATGCCCTTCTGTTACGAATGAGTGTATGTATGTAGGTAATTCTTTGACTACGCAGGTAATGCCGCGTGCTACAGCTAGTAATTTAATAAAAAGCTTACGCTTAGTCATCTATGTCATAGCTTTAACCCCAAAACGAACTACATGTTCATAAAATACTACAAAAAAGGCAGTTAACAACCTACGCCAAATTAAGTCTATGACCCTGGGAACCTTCAGCGCCCTGGGCAATTTGGGAAATCGTTTTCCATTTTTCATTAAGCAACAAACAGTGTATTTAACGTTTAATAAAGTGCAAACATCGTAAAACGTATTAACTGGACTCCGTCATACAACAATGAGGTAGAGAAGTATGTCCCACAGACTATATACAACGTGGAAGGGACATACACGTAACAAATCGAACCACGGTCTATACTAGATCATTATAGTATAATAATATTAAAATAAACAAAAATAGTTTGGAAAATCCAAAAGTGCACGCCTCATAATCTCATTTTTCACAATTAAAGTGATTTTGATTGTTTTATTGCTAACTTAAAACGAAGAAAAGTATGTGTCGGCTTTAACGCACGACTGGAGATTATTTTTAACTTCCCGCTGAGAAAGATATAGCGGGCACTGTGAAGGAGGACCCATTGCAAACCTCTTTGCCTACACCCCGACGATCTACGCGTGCGCGAAGAGCAGCTCAAGGTTTGTCACCCTGATTTGTTTTTGACAGTAAGATTTTGGTTTGTAACAAAATGGCGAGCTCACGCGCGACGATTTGAATTATTTTGCTGCTCGCTATAACTAAACTACATTGAATTAGACCGTGATCTTCGAAAGGACTTAGTTTTGGATAATACTGAAGCATAAAAAAAATGGACTTGATCAGATAAGTTTTTCGGGAGTTATCGTGACCACGCCAGTTTCCATACATACAGACACACGGACGTCCACAAAATGATTTTATTAAACATTGTTTTTATTTATATAAAAGGCAAAATGTCTTTAAAAAATGTCATAAGTGTTGAAACTAGTGTTTTTCCTTGACATTTATGTGTAAATATTATTGTACAAGTGCGATAGAAAATAAATAGACACATTTAGTTAAAAAATCACTTGATTTTTGTAAGGCGAGAGTAGAGCACTACCTCATGCGCTTCGCTTATGAGGCGTGCAAAAGTAATTTGGCATTCCCATACAAAAGTGTGATTTTAATTGCATTATACTTTAGTCATCTAGTTTAGTCCGTGGTTCGATTTATTACGGGTATGTCCCTTCCACGTTGTATATAAATAAACATTACATGGTATGTACTCGTACACTAAAATTATTGACGTTTAAAAGTGCCTGCGAAGGCCTAATACTGAATAAATATATGACTCTTTGATTCTATGTGATTGGGTATATTTAGCTGTTTGAATAGAAAGCTTTTTGTTCTTTTAAGTTCATAAATTTACCGTGTGAATCCAGTTAAAGCATTCATACATATTCATCATCGTCAGGTCTTTTTTAGGGTTCCGTACCCAAAGGGTGCAAACGGGACCCTATTACTGAGACTCCGCTGTCTGTCCATCTGTCACAGGGCTCTATCTCTTGAACCGTAATAGCCAGACACTTGAAATTTTCACTGATTATGTATTACTGTGGCCGCTATAACAACAAATACTAAAAATAAAAAAAAGTTTGGAAAATCCAAAAGTGCACGCCTCATAGCGGTCACTCAATTTTCACAAAAAAAAAAACAGAACTTGAATATTGCATATTTATCGGTGTATTATGAACAAAATAAAAAATTTACTTTTAAATCTTCGAGCCATTGCCCACACAGAAAAGAAAGGTACTGCGCATGTATTGTCAATGTCAAGAAGAAAAGAAAAATGAAAAGATTAACATTGTATCCAGAAAAAGAATGGAAGTTAAGAATGGCTAAAAGGCAGATGCTAAACGCCGTAAAAAAAAATTAAAAAAAAATTGTCAATGTCAACGAACCTTATTTACATAGATTTAGATATACCAACGATTGGTGGATTTCAGTTTATTGCTAATTATAATTAAACTACATTGAATTAGACCGTGATGAAATAAATAAAATAAATAAATATTATTCTACAAGTACGATAAGAAATAAATAACGACATTTTTAGTTCGAAAAATCTAAAGTGGTCCTGGCAGAGTAGAATAGGACCATTCCAAGTCTCCCCGTGGATGTCGTAGAAGGCGACTTAGGAAACACAAGCTGAACAAAGAATTTTTTTTTAAGACTCAGTTTTTTGTAATTTTTTTAAAATGGCGGAGATATGGGTGTTTAAAACTTTAAAATAATTATATTTCAGCCATTTTGAAAAAAAAAATATGTCAGACAACTTTTATGTTACCCTTATAAAGCCGCAACTTTTTGTCTGAACAACTTTTTATCCGATAAACATCAAAGGATCGGTGAGACGCGAGGTTTAAAGATCACAGAGCCACTAGTTTAGGAGCCACGATGACACAGACAAACACACAGACACATATACACGTCAAACTTATAACACCCTTCCCTTTTCGTCAGGGGAAAGAAACACAAGTGATGTTTAGCCTAATCTCTACCCTATATCTTTTCATCTATAAATTAATCGTATCTAGTTTCCTACATCTACGCGTTAACCCTAATGCGTTTTATTATTTCCAATAATTAATATCGCGTTTGTTATTATAGTAAGCTTTAATTGCTAAAATTATTGGCTTAATTATGGCGATTTGCGATTAAACTCGTTAAATTGACGACTAGCTTTATTATTATAATTCCGTATGGTTTCGTTGAAATATAATAACTTTTGGTTTAAAACAATATTTATGGAAGGTAATAACTGATACAAAGGTCGACCTCCGTGGCGTTGGTTAACACGCTGGTTCGCCACTCCGGAGGTTCTGGGTTCGAACCCCAGTTAGGGCAAGTTGATTGTTGATTAAAGTAGTTCGACTTTAACTTTGACTTTTGAAAAAATATAACCTTAACGTTTTTATTTATTGCAACACTGATTTGCAAAACGGTTAAATATTTTTGAAGTGAAAACATTCTTAGGCGCGTTTGGCATTTTTAAGACGAGAAAAAAAAGCGGCCAAGTGCGAGTCGGACTCGCCCATTAAGGGTTCCGTAGCAGGAAGTAACATAATATAAAAGTTCTAAAGGTAAATTGCCGTTTACGATTTATGACGTATTAAAAAATAACTATCTATAATACCGAGACCGCTATAGTTTTAATTGAAAGTTCATACTTTGAGGTATATACCACATTTTTTTTTAAATTATTTTAGTAATATTAGGTCCTTACATATGAAATTGCCGATTTTCAATACTGGCAACTTTAAAATCAAATATCTTGCGTTTCATTAGGAATTCCAAATTCAAATTTATTTCGAAATAAAGCCAGAAAAATATTGTTTTAAAATTCGTATTTCATTTGTTTTAACATCATTTGTTTGAGTTTCAACATTGCTATAACAACAACTATGGACAAATTGAAAATTCGCGGTATTTACGAATACGAGTTCCACCGTGGCACCAGTGCTGCAGAAACGACTCGAAGAATTAACGACGTGTATGGACCAGGCACCGCTACCGAACGAACGGTGCGTTTTTGGTTTCAACGTTTCCGTTGTGGAAATTTCGATTTACACAATGAGCCTCGTGGACGACCTGATACTCAAGTGAATAACGAAGAATTGAAGGCGATAGTGGAAGCGGATCCATCTCAAACCACTTCTGAATTAGCAGCAGCCTTCGGCGTAAGTGACAAAACGATACTTATCCACTTGCGCCAAATCGGAAAAATTAAAAAACTCGAAAAGTGGGTACCGCACGAATTGACTGAAGCAAACCAACAAACACGCGTTGCTTGCTGCGTTTCTTTGCTTAATCGCCACAATAATGAGGGGATTTTAAACCGTATCGTGACTTGTGATGAGAAATGGATCCTGTACGACAATCGGAAGCGATCATCACAATGGCTTGACCCTGGAGAACCGGCAAAACCTTGCCCTAAGCGAAAACTGACCAAAAAGAAGATTCTGGTTAGTGTTTGGTGGACCAGTGCTGGTGTTATCCACTACAGCTACTTGAGATCAGGCCAGACGATTACTGCAGACTTGTATTGCCAACAATTGCAAACAATGATGGAAAAGCTCGCCATTAAACAACCGAGACTGATGAATTGCTCTAGCCCACTGCTCCTTCAGGATAACGCTAGACCACACACTGCACATCAAACGATCGCCAAGTTAGAGGAGCTGCGACTGGAACCTCTGCGTCACCCACCATATTCTCCAGATCTTGCCCAAACCGATTACCACTTTTTTCAAAATTTGGATATCTTTTTACAAGGAAAAAATTTCAAATCTGATGAGGCAGTCGAAACCGCCTTCAAACAGTTCATAGACTCTCGCTCCCAGGATTTTTTTTCCAAAGGTATCAATGATCTGCCTATAAAATGGCGGAAGTGTATCGATAACAACGGCGCATACTTCGATTGATTAAATAATAATTTCATTAAAAAAAACTTGTTTCACTTTTTTGATACTGAACGGCAATTTCATATGTAAGGACCTAATATTTCAAAAGTAACGGCGGCGGCGGAACTTAAATTTTAACTTTGTATTAGATTATCTCAAGACTGGGGGGTTTGATCTACATAGTTTTAAAGCAGTTTTTGTTGTATTTTAAAAGACCTTTTTAACGATACCCCACACGTTGGGGTTAATCCAATTTAATTTTTTAAATTCACTTTTCGCTGTATGGGAGGGGGGGCTGAAAAAAAAACATTTTTTCATAATTTTAAAAAGCAACTTTCGGATCTTCAATATTTTTATTATATATCTGTCTCTCCACCAATTTTCGTGACAATCGGTGCAGTAGCGGCGGAGTACGAGCCCGGACGGACACACGGACAGGCGGACATGACGAAACTATAAGGGTTCCTTGTGGACTACGGAACCCTAAAAAAACCATTGAACTCGCGACACTGTTACCGACACCACCTTGTTCAAGATTTCACTTCAGTAGGCACTCCGAGAGTGCCACTGTTTTTATTTAATTCAAATCAATTAAATCTTTATAATATTAGTATAGAAACATAATGATAGTGAAGTAAATAAAAGATAGACTTTTAAATAAAACAATTTAAAAAAACCTGCTGGTACTTCCTATGAATTTCTTTTCTTTTGTCCCAGATTTTTCGTATATGCAATAAAGAATTTTTAAATTAGAATTTAAATACAATTTCAAAATGGATGTGAATATTTTAAACTGAGTCTATGTGAACACATTTCGACACACGAATTAAACGCTGAGTTTTCGTTCATTAAAACGATTCGAACGGGAATGAATGCTTTGTACGCGACCGCGGCCACCACCCACGTAATAAAACGTTCGGCGTCACGCAATTTTTGAATGCAATTATCGGGGAAATGCATGCGCCCCATTGTGTAGACGAAATTCGGTTTTCATTAAGCGGTTATGGTTTAATCTGCGGCCAGGCCATGTTTTAAATAATTGATTAACTTTATGGAATGATTCGATTTTTATGAAATTATTGTTAAATTTGCGAGATAGTATTGGCTGAACATTAAAACATTAAAAGGAAGAGCGTTTAAAAAAGGACTGACAAAATGGTTACTAGAGCATTGATTTTACTCTATATCGGATAGCTGTGCCCGCGACTTCGTTCGCGTGGTTGTCGGAACGTAATGTTATATAGCCTAAAGCCTTCCTCTATAAATGGACTACCCAACAAAAAAAGAATTTTTCAAATCGGACCATTAGTTCCTGAGATTAGCGAACTGAACTCTCAACAGTCATTGATGAAAAATTAAAACTTTCCGTCAATACAAATTTTATGGTGAAATTATTATTTAATTTTGCGAGATACTATTGACTGAACTCTCAACAGCCATTAATGAAAAATTTAAAACTTTCCGTCTATACAAATTTTATGGTGAAATTATTATTTAATTTGGCGAGATACTATTGGCTGAACTCTCAACAGTCATTGATGAAAAATTAAAACTTTCCGTCAATTCAAATTTTATGGTGAAATTATTATTTAATTTGGCGAGATACTATTGGCTGAACTCTCAACAGTCATTGATGAAAAATTAAAACTTTCCGTCAATTCAAATTTTATGGTGAAATTATTATTTAATTTGGCGAGATACTATTGGCTGAACTCTCAACAGTCATTGATGAATAATAAAAACTTTCCGTCAATACAAATGTTATGGTGAAATTATTATTTAATTTGGCGAGATACTATTGGCTGAACTCTCAACAGTCATTGATGAAAAATTTAAACTTTCCGTCAATACAAATGTTATGGTGAAATTATTATTTAATTTGGCGAGATACTATTGACTGAACTCTCAACAGTCATTGATGAATAATTAAAACTTTCCGTCAATACAAATGTTATGGTGAAATTATTATTTAATTTGGCGAGATACTATTGGCTGAACTCTCAACAGTCATTGATGAATAATTAAAACTTTCCGTCAATACAAATGTTATGGTGAAATTATTATTTAATTTGGCGAGATACTATTGGCTGAACTCTCAACAGTCATTGATGAATAATTAAAACTTTCCGTCAATACAAATGTTATGGTGAAATTATTATTTAATTTGGCGAGATACTATTGGCTGAACTCTCAACAGTCATTGATGAAAAATTAAAACTTTCCGTCAATTCAAATTTTATGGTGAAATTATTACTTAATTTGGCGAGATACTATTGGCTGAACTCTCAACAGTCATTGATGAATAATTAAAACTTTCCGTCAATACAAATGTTATGGTGAAATTATTATTTAATTTGGCGAGATACTATTGGCTGAACTCTCAACAGTCATTGATGAATAATTAAAACTTTCCGTCAATACAAATGTTATGGTGAAATTATTATTTAATTTGGCGAGATACTATTGGCTGAACTCTCAACAGTCATTGATGAAAAATTAAAACTTTCCGTCAATACAAATTTTATGGTGAAATTATTATTTAATTTGGCGAGATACTATTGACTGAACTCTCAACAGTCATTGATGAATAATTAAAACTTTCCGTCAATACAAATGTTATGGTGAAATTATTATTTAATTTGGCGAGATACTATTGGCTGAACTCTCAACAGTCATTGATGAAAAATTAAAACTTTCCGTCAATACAAATTTTATGGTGAAATTATTATTTAATTTGGCGAGATACTATTGACTGAACTCTCAACAGTCATTGATGAATAATTAAAACTTTCCGTCAATACAAATGTTATGGTGAAATTATTATTTAATTTGGCGAGATACTATTGACTGAACTCTCAACAGTCATTGATGAATAATTAAAACTTTCCGTCAATACAAATGTTATGGTGAAATTATTATTTAATTTGGCGAGATACTATTGACTGAACTCTCAACAGTCATTGATGAATAATTAAAACTTTCCGTCAATACAAATGTTATGGTGAAATTATTATTTAATTTGGCGAGATACTATTGACTGAACTCTCAACAGTCATTGATGAATAATTAAAACTTTCCGTCAATACAAATGTTATGGTGAAATTATTATTTAATTTTGCGAGATACTATTGGCTGAACTCTCAACAGTCATTGATGAATAATTAAAACTTTCCGTCAATACAAATGTTATGGTGAAATTATTATTTAATTTGGCGAGATACTATTGGCTGAACTCTCAACAGTCATTGATGAAAAATTAAAACTTTCCGTCAATACAAATTTTATGGTGAAATTATTATTTAATTTGGCGAGATACTATTGACTGAACTCTCAACAGTCATTGATGAATAATTAAAACTTTCCGTCAATACAAATGTTATGGTGAAATTATTATTTAATTTGGCGAGATACTATTGACTGAACTCTCAACAGTCATTGATGAATAATTAAAACTTTCCGTCAATACAAATGTTATGGTGAAATTATTATTTAATTTGGCGAGATACTATTGACTGAACTCTCAACAGTCATTGATGAATAATTAAAACTTTCCGTCAATACAAATGTTATGGTGAAATTATTATTTAATTTGGCGAGATACTATTGACTGAACTCTCAACAGTCATTGATGAAAAATTAAAACTTTCCGTCAATACAAATTTTATGGTGAAATTATTATTTAATTTGGCGAGATACTATTGACTGAACTCTCAACAGTCATTGATGAATAATTAAAACTTTCCGTCAATACAAATGTTATGGTGAAATTATTATTTAATTTGGCGAGATACTATTGACTGAACTCTCAACAGTCATTGATGAATAATTAAAACTTTCCGTCAATACAAATGTTATGGTGAAATTATTATTTAATTTGGCGAGATACTATTGGCTGAACTCTCAACAGTCATTGATGAATAATTAAAACTTTCCGTCAATACAAATGTTATGGTGAAATTATTATTTAATTTGGCGAGATACTATTGACTGAACTCTCAACAGTCATTGATGAATAATTAAAACTTTCCGTCAATACAAATGTTATGGTGAAATTATTATTTAATTTGGCGAGATACTATTGACTGAACTCTCAACAGTCATTGATGAAAAATTAAAACTTTCCGTCAATACAAATGTTATGGTGAAATTATTATTTAATTTGGCGAGATACTATTGACTGAACTCTCAACAGTCATTGATGAATAATTAAAACTTTCCGTCAATACAAATGTTATGGTGAAATTATTATTTAATTTGGCGAGATACTATTGACTGAACTCTCAACAGTCATTGATGAATAATTAAAACTTTCCGTCAATACAAATGTTATGGTGAAATTATTATTTAATTTGGCGAGATACTATTGACTGAACTCTCAACAGTCATTGATGAATAATTAAAACTTTCCGTCAATACAAATGTTATGGTGAAATTATTATTTAATTTGGCGAGATACTATTGGCTGAACTCTCAACAGTCATTGATGAAAAATTAAAACTTTCCGTCAATACAAATGTTATGGTGAAATTATTATTTAATTTGGCGAGATACTATTGGCTGAACTCTCAACAGTCATTGATGAAAAATTTAAACTTTCCGTCAATACAAATGTTATGGTGAAATTATTATTTAATTTGGCGAGATACTATTGACTGAACTCTCAACAGTCATTGATGAATAATTAAAACTTTCCGTCAATACAAATGTTATGGTGAAATTATTATTTAATTTGGCGAGATACTATTGACTGAACTCTCAACAGTCATTGATGAATAATTAAAACTTTCCGTCAATACAAATGTTATGGTGAAATTATTATTTAATTTGGCGAGATACTATTGACTGAACTCTCAACAGTCATTGATGAATAATTAAAACTTTCCGTCAATACAAATGTTATGGTGAAATTATTATTTAATTTGGCGAGATACTATTGACTGAACTCTCAACAGTCATTGATGAATAATTAAAACTTTCCGTCAATACAAATGTTATGGTGAAATTATTATTTAATTTGGCGAGATACTATTGACTGAACTCTCAACAGTCATTGATGAATAATTAAAACTTTCCGTCAATACAAATGTTATGGTGAAATTATTATTTAATTTGGCGAGATACTATTGACTGAACTCTCAACAGTCATTGATGAATAATTAAAACTTTCCGTCAATACAAATGTTATGGTGAAATTATTATTTAATTTGGCGAGATACTATTGACTGAACTCTCAACAGTCATTGATGAATAATTAAAACTTTCCGTCAATACAAATGTTATGGTGAAATTATTATTTAATTTGGCGAGATACTATTGACTGAACTCTCAACAGTCATTGATGAATAATTAAAACTTTCCGTCAATACAAATGTTATGGTGAAATTATTATTTAATTTGGCGAGATACTATTGACTGAACTCTCAACAGTCATTGATGAAAAATTAAAACTTTCCGTCAATACAAATTTTATGGTGAAATTATTATTTAATTTGGCGAGATACTATTGACTGAACTCTCAACAGTCATTGATGAATAATTAAAACTTTCCGTCAATACAAATGTTATGGTGAAATTATTATTTAATTTGGCGAGATACTATTGACTGAACTCTCAACAGTCATTGATGAATAATTAAAACTTTCCGTCAATACAAATGTTATGGTGAAATTATTATTTAATTTGGCGAGATACTATTGGCTGAACTCTCAACAGTCATTGATGAATAATTAAAACTTTCCGTCAATACAAATGTTATGGTGAAATTATTATTTAATTTGGCGAGATACTATTGGCTGAACTCTCAACAGTCATTGATGAAAAATTAAAACTTTCCGTCAATACAAATTTTATGGTGAAATTATTATTTAATTTGGCGAGATACTATTGACTGAACTCTCAACAGTCATTGATGAATAATTAAAACTTTCCGTCAATACAAATGTTATGGTGAAATTATTATTTAATTTGGCGAGATACTATTGACTGAACTCTCAACAGTCATTGATGAATAATTAAAACTTTCCGTCAATACAAATGTTATGGTGAAATTATTATTTAATTTGGCGAGATACTATTGACTGAACTCTCAACAGTCATTGATGAATAATTAAAACTTTCCGTCAATACAAATGTTATGGTGAAATTATTATTTAATTTGGCGAGATACTATTGACTGAACTCTCAACAGTCATTGATGAATAATTAAAACTTTCCGTCAATACAAATGTTATGGTGAAATTATTATTTAATTTGGCGAGATACTATTGACTGAACTCTCAACAGTCATTGATGAATAATTAAAACTTTCCGTCAATACAAATGTTATGGTGAAATTATTATTTAATTTGGCGAGATACTATTGACTGAACTCTCAACAGTCATTGATGAATAATTAAAACTTTCCGTCAATACAAATGTTATGGTGAAATTATTATTTAATTTGGCGAGATACTATTGACTGAACTCTCAACAGTCATTGATGAAAAATTAAAACTTTCCGTCAATACAAATGTTATGGTGAAATTATTATTTAATTTGGCGAGATACTATTGACTGAACTCTCAACAGTCATTGATGAATAATTAAAACTTTCCGTCAATACAAATGTTATGGTGAAATTATTATTTAATTTGGCGAGATACTATTGACTGAACTCTCAACAGTCATTGATGAATAATTAAAACTTTCCGTCAATACAAATGTTATGGTGAAATTATTATTTAATTTGGCGAGATACTATTGACTGAACTCTCAACAGTCATTGATGAATAATTAAAACTTTCCGTCAATACAAATGTTATGGTGAAATTATTATTTAATTTGGCGAGATACTATTGACTGAACTCTCAACAGTCATTGATGAATAATTAAAACTTTCCGTCAATACAAATGTTATGGTGAAATTATTATTTAATTTGGCGAGATACTATTGGCTGAACTCTCAACAGTCATTGATGAAAAATTTAAACTTTCCGTCAATACAAATGTTATGGTGAAATTATTATTTAATTTGGCGAGATACTATTGACTGAACTCTCAACAGTCATTGATGAATAATTAAAACTTTCCGTCAATACAAATGTTATGGTGAAATTATTATTTAATTTGGCGAGATACTATTGACTGAACTCTCAACAGTCATTGATGAATAATTAAAACTTTCCGTCAATACAAATGTTATGGTGAAATTATTATTTAATTTGGCGAGATACTATTGACTGAACTCTCAACAGTCATTGATGAATAATTAAAACTTTCCGTCAATACAAATGTTATGGTGAAATTATTATTTAATTTGGCGAGATACTATTGACTGAACTCTCAACAGTCATTGATGAATAATTAAAACTTTCCGTCAATACAAATGTTATGGTGAAATTATTATTTAATTTGGCGAGATACTATTGACTGAACTCTCAACAGTCATTGATGAATAATTAAAACTTTCCGTCAATACAAATGTTATGGTGAAATTATTATTTAATTTGGCGAGATACTATTGACTGAACTCTCAACAGTCATTGATGAATAATTAAAACTTTCCGTCAATACAAATGTTATGGTGAAATTATTATTTAATTTGGCGAGATACTATTGGCTGAACTCTCAACAGTCATTGATGAAAAATTTAAACTTTCCGTTAATACAAATTAACGTTAGGTATAGTGAAATTTTTGTTAAATTTTGTAAGATGCTATTTGCTGAACTCTAAACAGTCGTTGATGAAAAATTTACATTTTTGTAAATAATTAGGTACTTGTTTTACGCTACTATAATGAATTTACAAATTTCATTACAAGTTTTTAAAATAAGGAAAAATTAAACATAAATCAACGGTACATACTCTATTAACGCCTGTATTTTAGGAAAAATACAGGCGTAATTGAGAGCGGCTAGCCAAATGAAGCCAGTCCAATCACGTACGGTTTAAATATAAATGGGGGGCAGCCAATAAAAGGGCCCGGCCGGGTAAACGTTTTATTACGACCCTCGTAGACAACCGGTCAAGTTGTCCGGTGAATTATTACTTTTATATGATACGATACGATTCTCAATAGGGATGAAGAAAAAAATTTTTTTTTAATTATAAATTAGTATTGTAGCAATATAAGAATATCTACGTAAGAAACTACTGTATCAAGCATGACGCGCGGCCTTGAATACTTTCTCACTCGCACACTCCCTGTCTCGCTCGACGGAGCGATCGACCCGAATGCCGACGAGGTACCACGACGGGGCGCCCGACCGACCATATAAAGCGGCGTTCGCCCATCAACACGACACACTTGTCCGGTGGAGTAGGATATGCCGTCTGAGGCAACCTATATATGTCAATCCTAAAAAAAAAAAAAAAAAACAACACGACACTTTTTAGCTAGCGGTCTAGCTGGAGAGACGGCCTATGCTATCCTCGAGCGAACACCGAAGTGAGTACGGGGTCGCACACGCCTATGCGTTCCGCCCTTAAGCTCATATGTATGATTATGTTAGCTAGGATAAAGTCTAAGTATTACATTGTTTTGTAAGTCTACTGAATATACCATTTGGAGTTCTAATTGGCGTCTCACTCAACTCCTTGTCTCAACCCTTCAGTATTTATAAAAATTAGTTTTTTGGCTAAAAAGGTAGATTATTAAAAAAAAATTGTATACGTATTTTTTTTCTCTGATTAGCAAATAATGACGAAGATACATACATTTTGCATAACGTCACGATCTAGTACGATTTTCACTAAACAGTGACACGTCCCCACTTTGATGCACTGTATCTTTGTTAATTTTCACTACTTTGATAAACCAAAAAATATGGGTCCCAGTACACATCCCTATTGTTTATCAAATAAAAAGAATTGATAAACGAACCTATTACTGGTCTGAGAGAAAAGAAAATCGTAGACTGTGCTTATCTTTCCCTGTAGAGAGTAAAAACTGTTCATGGTCCAACTCTTCCTGTCGATGATGTCGTAAGAGGCGACTAAAAGACTAAGCTTAAATATCTTGTGCTACATATGCATTCCCAAGGAGGGTTGACGTCGGACGGCGGCCGGTTGTAATTTTTTTTTGAACAAATGCTTTCCCAGAGATTACCCCTTTGGGAATGCATTTGTGCTACAGCTGCAATCTCTAACATCTACACGAGATGTTTGTGCTCAGTCCCTTAGTCGCCTCTTACGACATTCACAGGAAGAGATGGAGTGGTCCTACTTTAGGCAGGAAGCCATACGGCATCAAAACTTACTTAGCTCAGGGCCTGGGCATGTGTGTGAATTATTGTTCCCGAAAATGGTATCCTACCTAATAAAAATAAATCGGAAAGGGTCTGTAGGAGGTACGTTTTCGCATTTTTTATCAAATTTATTAGGTGTACAGTAATTCTATGGTGAAAATTGCTTCCATGCTGGTCTGGGAGAAAAGGTAAAACTTACAATGTACCAGCTGCTTCTCTTCCCGCGCAGATCGTAAAAGCTAATCGTAATGGACGGGAATCTGACCTATATCTATAGGTGATGCGGCTAGCAACCCATCACTATTTCACTATTTTGATTCCCTCTTTCCAATTTACGCCCACCATCACGCTAAACGTGGCCTTTTGGGTCTTACGGCCCAGGGCACTGTCTACCCCGTCAGGGATAAAGACGTGAAAATGCTGTCTTAAGACGTGATAATTTTATCTTAAGACGTGACTATGTTAAGCCGTGTGGTTCCCGGCAGAGTAGAATAGGACCAATCCAAGTCTTCCCTTGGGTGTCGTAGAAGGCGACTCAGGAAACACAAGCTGAACAAAGCTTACAAACATCAGTGAGACCTCTCCAACCCGTCTGGCCAGCGTGGAGAGTGTAGGCCAAATCCTATGACTGCTCTTGCTCATATATGGCTCTGGCAGTACAAAAAGGGTCGTGCTCTTGCAGTGGAGACTAAAAAAGACCTTATCATGATGATTAATGTTATCTATATCTCTGTGTTAAAACCAGTAACCTCGTCGAATCACCTAGGTTAGGTAGAGGACCACGGGCTCTGAAGCGTAACCGCTGAGGATGTAGTGATGTGTAACTCATACTTTTTAAATGAGGATGAGGGAGGACCTCATTTTCCCTCGCGAGGTACTCGCGACGGGCCCCTCGTTTAAGGCGAGGTGAAACGGTCGCTCGCAAAGCGGCAACGTCGCGGCAGGCGCGCGCGGCGACCTCGCGAGTTCGCGACAACTCGCAGCGTTGCCTCTTCGTACTGAATGAGGGAGGAAGATAGTCGTCACGACTCTTGACTTACGAGAGGTTTGCGCGCCCGTTTGTAAATTGAACGCTGAAACTATGTAAATAACGTTCATAATTTTTTATATGGAATGAAATGAAATACGTACCTGTTGTACTTTATTTTTGCACGTAAACATGTAGTTTATTTTTTTTCTAATTAAACTTCATTTCATTTTATTTAGTTTCATTTCGCCTAATTTTTGTTTATTTTAACTAATACACCGTGCCTCACTCCAGTATTTATTTTATTTATTTATTTATCAAACTTTATTGTCCAAAGTAAAAATATACTTTCAACAAATGGCGGACTTAATGCTAAGAGCATTTTCTCCCAGTCAACCATAGGGATAAGCAGAGAAAATTGTGCGGCGCAAAAGCTATAAATACCTATATACTTACATCAAAAATACTAAGTACTTCATACACACTATTATATATATATGTATATATTATATATAAATATATCAGAGTAAATACCTACTTACACAATACATATACTAATAAATATAATAACAAAGAAATAGCTAATGAAAAGAAGAACTGAATGATGATGACTTTATACAGAAAGGGAGTTTGAAAAGAGGGCGTGGACTTTCCTCTTAAAACAGAATTTGGTAGAAATTTCTCTAATATCAACGGGTAAAGAATTCCAGAGTCGTGAAGCTTGAAGAGAAAATGAGTTTGACATGAAATTAGTCCGAAAAAGGGGGATAAAGAGCTGACGAGTCTCATTAGAACGAAGTTGTCGATCCTGAGTGTCTGAAAGTTAGTTATATTTACATTTTAAATATTGAGGGTAATCAGGATTCGTAAGAATCGAAAAGAGAGTACACAGTAACCGAAGTTCCCTGCGTTGGCGGATAGGAAGCCAATTAAGCTCCGAACGATAAGAAGACACATGATCATATTTTCGAAGACAAAAGATAAAGCGAATACAGTTATTAAGGAGCCGATCAAGTTTATTGAGAAGGTCTACATTGAGGTCAGGATAACACACATCAGCATAGTCAAAGATTGGAAAAATGAAAGCCTGTACAAGTAAGACCTTTCTTTTAAAAGGCAGAAAATTCCTTAGACGGTTCAATTGCTGAAGACTAACAGTGATTGTACGACTAATTGCGGCTATATGAGTGGTCCAGCCAAGCGTGGAATCTATGTTTAATCCTAGGTTCTTGACAGAGTTGCAAAAAGGTATAAAATTATTATTGAAAATGACGGGTTGGATATGACTAGTATCAATCTGTGCAATCTGTCTCGAACTACCTACGATCATTGCCTGACATTTGGAGGGGTTAACTCTAACACCAAACTCATCAGACCAGGTCATAATAGTCGATAAGGCGGAATTAATTGTGGCAACACACGTATTGATATCTTCTACTGGCGACTAATCATAAATTTGAAGGTCGTCAGCGTAAAAATGGTAAGAGCAGCCAATCACAGAAGAAAGAAGATTTATAAAGATAGAAAAAAGCAAGGGCGACAAAATACCACCCTGCGGTACACCTAAAGAAAGTGTCATCCAGTCCGACAGGTCACGGTCCATTCGAACGGATTGCTGACGATCACGTAAATAATCTGAAAACCAATCCACCACTGAGGATGAGAACTGCAGGTGACTAAGTATGGCAAGGAGAATATCGTGATCAACCATATTAAAAGCATTAGAAAAGTCAATGAGAACTAGGATGGTGACCAACGTATTCTCCATGCCCAATCTTAAATCCTCTGTGACTTTAAGGAGAGCAGTAGCAGTACTGTGACCAGGGCGAAAACCGGACTGTAGAGGAGTAAGGAGCGAGTTGGTAAAAATAAAGGAAGACATTTGAGCGTGCGATTCAGTTACGATTTTCTCACTGATGCAATCATATTCATTTTATAGTGTCTGGCTGGCAACGCTACCTCACACACCTCACTCGTGTGCGTGCATCAGTGAGAAAGTAGTGAGGAAAATACGCACGCGCATCGCCCTCGACTAGGCCCTCAACGAAAATGAGGTGGTTCAAAGTTGAAAAACGAGGACTCCCTCATTCTGTCGCGACGAGGAACTCGAACGAGGCGCCTCACGAGTGAGGGGCTCATCACTATGAGGATGCAACCGGGAATACGCTCGGATGATGATGAATGTTATCTATATCTGTAAAACAGTCGCAAGGTATAAAATATTATAATGCCCCTATCCCCTATCCGTGGGTTTGTAGACAGTGTAGATAAAGGAGCACCCACATGACACGAGGCTGAATAAGTGTCCTCTCGATAAACGATTTCGAATGTGCTAGGGCCAGAGATATTTATAGCTCGTGATATACTCGGCCCTTCGAGGAAAAATAATTTTAAATGGATCTATAAATTAGGTCCTTTATGTATTCCCCTCTAATGATAATTCTCATGTCTAATAAGACATGACAATCTATTCAAAATAATAGTAGAAGTAGAAATAAACGGGATACTACGATGAAGTTTTTCCAACAAATTAAGGAAGGGTTCGGAGTAAGGTCCTACCAAGACATTAAAAAGATGGCAGAGAGACAAGAGGAATGGAGGCATCTCGACTTAACTCCACCGACAAGAGCAAGCTCTCAAGTTAAAGAAGAAAGAAGAATGTATTCCCCTAACATACGTCTTAATCCTAGAATCAGTCCTTCCCATACAAACGTAGATTAGATTTTATTTTGAAACGACATGTCAGATTTAGACAAAAAAAATTAATTTGAAAGAAATTGCATATATCTAGGCATATAACTGGTTTTCACAATCAAAATATGAACTTGAAAGAGAATTTAGTGTATCATATCATTTTTGATCATTAGTATGGAAAACTTTTAAAAACTTATATTTTTTTTCAAGCTCCTAATTGTAATGGCGAAACTAGTTATATGCCTAGAGAAATCTGACATGTCGTTACAAAATAAAATCTAGACTACGTTTGTAAGGAAAATTCTAGGTTGGTCTGGGGCAAGGGAGTTCTTAAGCACTTATATCTCAATCAGTCCTAAAGAGGAAAGATCGTCTTTTCATGATTTTTACAATCTAAAAAGAAACTTATTGTGTATGAATACACCAACCATCGTTCCGAACGAAAATTTCGGCTCACAAATATGCGTACAATAAAAATGCTTGATTTATTGACAAAAGCTTCAAAATCACTATATGTGTGCATATAATATTTAAGGAGTTCGATTTTTCAAGGGTTCCATCATCAGATCTTCACCTGGTGACAATGGAACCACCTTTCATGTATACCCTTTCAATACTTAAAAAAAACATATCATCCGAGCGTATTCCCGTTAGCATCCTCTGCGGTAACGCTTCAGAGCCCGGGTCCGCTACCTAACCTAGGTGATTTGACGTAGTTACTGGTTTTTGACGTGACAACGTCTAATAACTCGATACTACGGGCTACATGCACGAAAAAGATGACGTCATTGTCGCGTTACGCTCATTGTCGCGTTCCGCAAGCGAGAGCGCGGCACGAACGAGAGAGAGAATGTTTGATGTTGTCACGTCAAACTACCGTGCGTAAACCGACATTACAGACAACCAATTTTTTTGTCTGACCTCCGCAACCCAATAGGTAGACCAGAACTAATCCTAAAATAGATGGCGTTCGGGACCCACAGCTTTACGTGTCTTCCGAAACACGGAATCTTTCTGTTCGGATAAGTCGCTGAAAAAGGGAATCAAAACTGGTAGAGAAAGCCCAAGGCTTTAAGTCCGCCGTTTACAATTTTTGTAATAAAGTTGAATAAATAAATAAATGCAACATAAAATTAAGAAAAATAATTTCAACTTGACGTTTGTGTGACTTTGACGTTGCATAATCTGTGCCTCTCTCTTCCTCTGGCTTCGAGTCTGATGTACGGTCGTGTTTTAAACGTGTCGCAATTAAAATCTAAGTTTGTCAAGCAAGGAACCAAGTTTTATTAATACAATTACTTTTTACTACTACTGATACAGTCCACACTTCTTCACCTGGTTACTGGTCAAACTGTGTTCCTTTCTGCAATAAACTTTTTTTCTACAGCAATAGGCATGTTACGCCTCTTGTCCCAAATTCGCACCGCAGATTCTTGTGGTATCAGCAAAAGAGATTTAATTCCTTCGCTATTACACCGTAAGTCTCGTTCGGGCTATCTCGTCCCTCTCGGGTTTGTAAGAGCATTATTCCCGCGATTATGTCTTACTATTTCGACAAGATAACGGTTATTTCTTGCTGTGGAATGGAATCACTATTTACCCAATTGCGCCAGAAGGAGGGTTATGTCTTTCGAGTGTTTGTATGTATATTTCTTTCAAACGCTCTGCAGTATAAGCGGCTTAATAGATTTTAGCTTGAAAGGTGTCGTTAGATAAGTGACAATGGGTATATGAAAAATACGAAAACATTTCTTGGATCTACCACGTCTGCCGGGCCCCGGCGGAGGCGGCATGGCTATACATTTGTTTGCCACGTTAGTTGCCGGTTTCCGCAAGACATGACCGTACCAGCGTAGGTGACTTTCTTGCAGTTTGTCTGCTATGTCACGGACATGAAGGCTGCCGCGGTTGCGGGTGTTACTCACGCGATCTCTCCGTGATACTCATTGATACATAATTAGGTTATTACTAGTTTCACAATCGCACCACCTAATTATTATTTTTCAGCCAATCCTGTCACCCAAAGGTAGCCTGTAAGAGATTGCCTTGGCGATAAGGCAGCCTATTGTACACCGTTGATTTCTTTTTTGTATAGAATTTTTTTTTCAAGTGTTTTGGTGCAGTAAAGTGTATTATTCTTATTATTATGTTTTCTCAAGGTTTATCCTTCACGGGACGTATCCCGGACCTATGAGGCTTGCATGGGGACACAGGTCCAACATGTAGAGGCCTTGTGAGAGATTTGCTATAGTTTGTAATGGAGCACTCACTAGGGCATGACAATAAGGACACTATGACAATGTTCTTACTGACAATTCCCAGTAGGTGCAGGACTATTGAGAACTAATTAAAAAACAACATTAGGACTATTGGGATGAAATGCTAGTGGATTGGAACATGGGCTATGGGAAGGACTATGGCACCTGCCTGACCAATGTTTAGTAACACTGATAAAATAGGCAGGTGGTGACTCGCCGCCTCAGTCAATGGGCCCCCGAAAAAAGGCTGCACGATAATGTGCAGCAAGGAGGGCAACACTGGTTGAGTGGCTGAAGGGTGGAGAGGTGTCACTGGGCTTTAAACAACCATCATTTGCTCCCTTAGGGTCCCATCAGGTACGCCCACTCACCACTGACGTTTCACATCCACCCTACGAGCTATAGCTCTCGCGACTCCACTCTGGCCGGCCAATTAAGGCAAGACAGAGGTAGGGGTTCCTGTTACCTCATCGGTTTCCACTCCGTCCCACCAACAAAGGCAAGTCGGAGACGAGGAACAGGGGCCCTCCCCTAGGAGCACTCAGGTCCGTGGGGTCGCTACTCCCCAACAGCTCGCCACAAGCTGCCCTGCGGGTTATTATTATTATTATACTCAGCATATCCAGCGCAACATTTGCATCTCCGTGACACGCAGCTCCTGCTTGTGTCGCTCAAGCAATAGCCACGCTTCACTGCCATATAAAAGGACAGGTCTAATCTTCGATCATTAGATGCACAGTTGCCACCTGAAAATGGCACCGGAAAAACAAGGCATAAAACAGTATTATGCCTTATTTCGCTCTCATTCGCTCGGTGGCCGCGCGCGTGACGTTACGTCCGTTACGTCAAAGATGACCAATCTAACCAGAAGGTAAGATGTAACGAACTTAATACGGATTTATTTCCACGCTTATCTCAGTTACTTAAGGTTTAAATTAGATTAAACTATATGTCACTAGAACTTTTTTCGCAATACTTGAAATGGTATACATCTACCTATGTACGTACTGACACGGGGACAATATTTTGTATAATTTTGCAAGGATCTGTGCATCTATAGAATAAATGATCGAAGGGTCTAAAGATGGATATGTAGACCTGTCACTGGACCAGGAAAGATCATGGCCAGGTGTTAATTCTTAAAATAATTCTCGTTCGCTTAATTAGTTAAATGATACAGTAATATTTTTCACAATCTAGCCACACGAATCTACCGCAGCGAGCGTGACATCGCAGCGAAAGTACAATTAACAGTGGAAACTTCACAGATTAATTGCAATGTCGCCCCTATTACCGCTACATACGGCGTTTAAAGCGTTGTTTGCCGTGCTGACGACTGTACCAGCCTCGCAGCAGACCGCTCCCGTAAATCCGAAGATACTATCGCAGCTAAATAACAGACAATGGAGCTAAGTTTGAGCTTTATGGGGCAATGTGGTTTGCTGATAACTAGATACCATAAATATTACTGTTTATGCTTGTACAGGCAATATTGCCTCATTTATTAATAGGGTATTACATCCATTTTTGAAAAGTATCTTAATTAGATTCCCTGGTGCTAATAAACCATTAAAAAACCAAAAAAAATTATTTTATCGATAATTGCCATGAAAATGCATGCAATGCAAAGGTTTGTACAAGACGAGTACAGAAACAATGTACGATGCATACAGCGTACATTTTGTTTGTGTCAGCATCTTACGCGCACCGCGCCGCGACCCATTTAGTACCACATTATCATTCATCGCGCGTACTCATATCAGTTCTATCAATAAATCATTTATACAAATATCAATCGTGTATATCAATTAAAGGGTGTGTGGTTTAGAGATAGACCATACATCTTTATGGTCCTTTGAGCTACCGTGGCGGGACCAGATCGCGTGTGCTAGTGACTGTTTAGTTTGCCACGTGTTGTGTTCTGCATACGGATTTCATCATCAGCAATCAGCCTGTGGACGAGCATTGGTCTACTGGAACAGGACAACTCCATAAGTATACCTGTCTGCAATCTGTAAGTCATTTCATATCATTTAGGTAATTCCTTAGTGGTAGCGAATCGGTTGGATTGGCCTCCCACCAGCGGGTCTCACCAGTCCGATTGAGAAGGCGCATATATCGCGAAGGGACTACACCACTATCAGCTGCAGGTCAGTGTCTTACTGTTGTCTTATTTATCAACATTTATTATCAACTTTCGTCATGGCTAGCAAAATTGACAATCTCATAGAGAATCAAAAACAAACAGCCGATGCTATAAAGCAGCTTCTCCGGAACTTTAAAAAAGATTCGGCGGAACGTAAACATTTTACCTATATCAAAAAACGTCTTAAAACTCTTGACGCATACTGGCAAGAGTTCCAAATAAATCATATCAAATTGTGCGAGTTCGATACCCGCGGCTATACCTATTTTTCCGAAAACTTTTATCAAAAAACAAAAGATCTTTACATTGAAGCGCGCGACACCATTCAGGCGTTTGAGGCTTCTATCACGGCGAAACCTGAAACAAGGGATCGCTCGTCCGTGAACCCATCAACAGCGAAACAGAAGTTTATGAAGATACAGCCGCCGGTCAACCTCCACAAGAGCAGCAAGCATCAGTAAGCAGTAAGCAAGAGCAGACAATCATAGAAGAAAAGCCGTCAAGCAAATTTGTTTCCCAAGGGAATGCAAGTAAATTAGAAGAAATGATGCGAAAGCAAAGAAGCAATTTCAAGGCTTTATCACGAGCTATCAACCAATTAGATTTAGAAAATATTTCCGAAAAATGGGAATACGAAGATCTTTTAAAAACCATTCAATCAAGATGGTCCACTATCGACTCCTTACACTGGGAGATCGACAGCGAACTGTATGAAGAAGATGAGGAATACGAGCAGCAGTATAACAAGTACGAGCAACTGTACAACAATATGAGAAAATGCATTAACAGCAAGATGTGGTCAACAAAACACAGAGAAGACTGTACCCCGAAATTGGACATTGGCATTTTTGCGGGAAATTATCATAAATGGGAATCATTCAAAAATTTATTTTACGAGACCATTCATAAAAATAAATCAATGTCAGGAGCCCAAAAGACTTATTCAACACCTAAACATTAGTTCAGACAATTACCAAATCTGTTGGGAAATTTTAAATCACCGGTATAGCAACACTAAACTCATCTTTAGTTCTCATATCAACATCCTTTTATCAATTCACACTATGCAACATCAATCGGATACACAAATAAAAAATCTGTTTGACACTACAAACGAAAGTCTAAACGCTATCAAAAACCTTGGTGTTGATATCTCTACGTGGGATCCCTTAATCATTCATTTACTATCCCAAAAACTGGATTCTCAGACCCATGCTGATTATATCGATTCATTAGAAAATCCCAGGGAGTTACCTAAATTATCCGATTTTCTCAAATTTTTAGAGAACAAATATACATCTCTCGAAGCTTCTCGTCGCAAGCAATCCTCCTCTAAGTCTTCAACATCATCCACGGAGAAAGACGCTCCTAATCATCCATACAATAAAAATCAAAATCAGAAAAAACCAAATCATTATTATAATAAAAATAACAATCAATTAAGTGAATCAAACAGGCCATTTTTGCGCAACAATTCTACTAAAAGTTTCGTAACAAGGTCACAAAACTGCCCACTTTGCAAAGACAGCCACGGACTCTTCCACTGTAAAACCTTTTTAGAATCAAGCCCAGAAGCCAAACGTAATACGATTCAACGTTTACGTTTGTGTAAAAATTGTCTTTACAATCATAAAGATAAGGCATGTTTTTCCGAAACAAAATGTCGTGTGTGCCAGGGTCGGCATAACACTTTGCTACACGATGCCTTCTCACTCGAGACAGAGGCGGCGGCCGCGTCATGTAACTTGACTACGCCGATAAGCGCATCGCCTTCTACTTCTCGGGAACAAAAACATCGTAATAATAACGTTCATGTTTCACAAGATAAAATCACCGAAACTCTGTTAGCAACAGCAATTGTCCGTGTCAAGGGAGCGAATGGATCAATCTTTGAACTAAGAGCCCTCATCGATCAGGGCTCCCAAGTTTCACTCATCTCCGAAAACGCAGCTCAGATACTGGGTCTTCCTCGTCAAGCTTGTAAAGGTTCCATATTTGGCATAGGTACGCAACAGCACAACTGCAAGGGGTTGGTCACTATCTCAGCCTCTTCCTTATACTCTGACTTCACATTCGAACGTGAAGTCCTAGTAATGCGAACATTAATCAACCATTTGCCTAACTACTCGCTCGCCAAACCATCATGGCCATTCTTACAAAACATCCAGCTCGCGGATCCTGATTTTAATGTCAGTCGCCCGGTCGATTTGTTGCTTGGCGCGGACGTATACTGCGAGATTATTATGGCCGGCATTATCAAAGAGGAAGATTCATATCCCGTAGTACAACAAACTCGTCTCGGATGGATCTTGTGCGGAAACGTGCGATCATCTTATCAATGCAATGTCGTCATGAACAATATCGAAGACATACAAAGATTTTGGGAAGTAGAAGACATTTCGGAAAACAACGTCAATTTGTCATCAGATGATCAATATTGTATTCAGCAGTACAAATCAGAAACAGTGAGAAGAGAGGATGGAAGATATGTCGTAAGCCTACCCTTGAAATCTGACATCGATGAAAAGTTAGGCGAATCAAAACCAAGGGCAGTGGCACAATTTCTTCAATTGGAAAAAAGATTTTCAAAAAATCAACAAATTGCAAAAGATTACAAAGCATTTATCAACGAGTACATAGAATTAGGTCACATGCGTAAATGCACGAGAAAAGAATCACCTGATTGCATATTACCTCATCACTGTGTACTACGAGCAGACTCTACGACTACGAAGCTACGAGTTGTTTTTAATGCGTCATCGATGACGTCAACCAATTACAGCTTAAACCAATTAATGTACACAGGGCCAAATTTACAACAAGATTTATTTAGTCTAATATTGAGATGGAGACAGCATGAATTCGTGATAAATGCTGATATACAAAAAATGTTCCGTCAAATCATGTGCAATGAAAAACATCTAAAATATAAAAAAATTCTATGGCGCGATTCACCTCAAAAACCCTTAGATGAGTACGAACTGACCACAGTTACTTACGGTCTCAAAGCGGCACCGTTTCTCGCTATGATGACTTTACGTCAGTTAGCGGAAGACGAACGATCAAGATTTCCAGCTGCTGCCAAGGTCCTGGAGGAAGATTATTATACAGATGACCTGTTGTCAGGTCATAGCACCTTAGAGGGCGTCATACAGCTTAAAAAAGACCTTACGAATTTACTGAGGTCAGGGGGATTCGATTTACGTAAATGGGCATCTAACAAACCAGAAGTCTTAGGCAATATAGCATCCGACAATCAAGAACCATTTGAATTCAAACATCAGGAATCAACTAAGACGTTAGGCCTGAAATGGCACCCCTCTTAAGATCAATTCATGTTTCAAAATAAAATAAATACTGCGTCAACACGAACTACCAAGAGATCACTCCTATCAGATATTTCAAAAATCTTTGATCCTCTTGGGTGGTTGTCTCCGCTTTCTACAAAACTCAAAATCCTTTTCCAAAACGTTTGGACTATGGACCTTCAGTGGGACGACCAAGTACCAGAAAATATCAACTCTGAGTGGCAATCAATTAAAGAAAGTCTACCAGAACTAGAACATATCAAGGTTAAAAGGTGGTTACAGACACACAAGGACGAAAATATAGAGCTGCATGGTTTTTGCGACGCCTCGAATAAAGCCTATTCTTGCGTCATATATATCAGATCAAATATCAGTCAAAATCAATCAACTATAATTATTGTGGCGGGAAAATCGAGACTTGTACCTGTACGAGCCGAGCTGAAAAACTTTTCATTACCAAAATTGGAACTAAGCGGTGCTCATCTATTATCAAAATTGGTAAAAGCAGTCCAAAAATGTTTACCGAATAATAATGCGACTGTATACGGTTGGTCGGACTCAACGGCTGTACTTGGTTGGCTCCAAGGTGACCCTGGCCGCTGGAAACCTTTTGTAGCTAACAAGGTCAAGCAGATTGTCGAAATTATCCCTAAAGAAAAATGGAACTATGTAAAATCAGCCGAAAACCCAGCTGATTGTGCCTCTCGTGGGTTGTCTGTCGATCAATTACGAAATCACTCTCTGTGGTGGCACGGACCGTCGTGGTTAACATCATTCAAAGAAAATCAAGAAACCAGACCAACTTACACCACGGTAGAGGAAGCCAAAAAATCAGCACAAATCAATGTTTCTGTTTCGACACCTCAAACAGATGACATCGCACATAATTTATTAAATAAAAACAGCAACTTCAATCGAGCTATCAGAATACTCGCTTGGACGTTACGAGCAATATCACGCAATCAATCAAAACCAAAATACTTAACAATAACAGAAATGAAGAAAGCTAAAAACATTTTGATCAAGAGAGTACAAGAAGAAGAATTTAGTGAAGATATTATCAGTCTCAAGAAAGAAAATCAAGTTAATTCGAAGAGCAAATTGGTGAAATTGAATCCCTACTTAGATAAAGAAGGTATGCTACGAGTTGGCGGTCGACTCCGTAATGCGAATATCAATCAAGAAATGAAACATCCGCTTATCATACCCTATAGTAGTCACCTTACAGACTTACTTATAGATCAAGGGCACCGGATGACGTATCACGGGGGAGCTCGCCTTACATTATCATGGCTACGTGAAGAATATTGGATATTGTGCGGTAATCGTGCTGTCAAAAAACGTCTTCGAAATTGCGTCAAGTGCAGACGTCACGAACCAATCAAACACGATCAATTAATGGGAGATCTACCTTTAGCCCGCTGCAACCCTGATAGACCCTTCCAAAAAACAGGCGTTGATTTCACGGGATACATTGACGTCAAAGCAAATAAAGGACGGGGCGTGAAAACAAATAAAGGGTATATCGCTATATTTGTGTGCATGGTCACGAAAGCCGTACATATTGAATTGGTGTCGGACTTGACCTCCTCAGCTTTCCTTGCGGCCTTGAGAAGGATGGCTGCTAGAAGAGGCGCGCCGAGCCATATCTACTGCGATAATGGCACCAATTTCGTAGGAGCAAGCAATATATTGAGCAAAGAATACATCAACCTGCAACAAACTCTCGATACTGAATTTTTCGATGCCATTACTGATATGAAGATCTCATTCCACTTCAACGCTCCGAGTCACGCCAGTGCCGGAGGTCTGTGGGAGTCTGCCGTGAAGAGTCTAAAATTCCACCTCAAAAGGGTCATCGGAGAACAGAAGTTAACATACGAAGAGTATTCGACGTTACTATCTCAGCTAGAAGCATGCCTCAACAGCAGGCCACTCTGCGCTCTTACAGAAGATCCCGAGGACTTAGACTGTCTCACACCATCGCATTTTCTGGCAAGCGGTCCAACACTAACAATCATCGAAACAGAACGAGATCTACGTACTCGGTGGCAATTAACGCAGAAGATCTTTGACGATGTATGGAAAAGATGGCGCACCGAATATCTGTGTCAATTATCTGCACGGAGTAAGTGGCACCATCCCAAAGCTAATCTGAAGATCAATGATATCTTAATCATTCATGACGCAAATCTTCCGTCAGGAAAGTGGCCCCTCGGCAGGATCGTCGACATCCATCCTGGAAAGGATGGCTATATCCGAGTGGTTACCGTAAAAACAAAAAATGGAATAATCAAAAGGCCAATCACGAAAGTATCATTATTACCATGCACCGAAAACCAACCTAATAAACAAAACACTAAAAATATCGAGCAAGCAAATTCGCGACAGCAACAAGCAAATCCAGCACCTTCCAAATTTCGCAACGCCTTATTGACAACTATGTTGTTATTTTTGTTAGTTATCACTCCGATAAAATGCGACTATAAGTTTTCTCCCTTTGATATCAACCAGAGCATTTATTTTGACAAGATGATGAACATGCGATTAGAACGGGAAGAATGGAAAATTATCGTCTACTGTAATATGTCACCATATTGGAGAGGAACAGATCTATTTTTAAAATACATCAATCACCTTGAAAACATCTGTTCCACTGATAAAATAACACAATGCGACGTTATCATATTGCAACTACGTCACGGGTACGACGAACTTGAACATTACAACAGCATGTTACTCGGTCAGCAAAAATACGGAGTATGACGTCGTCGAGGCCTTATCAATGGCGTAGGCTACGTTGCCCATGAGTTATTTGGAATTC
This sequence comes from Acrobasis repandana, assembly GCA_963576875.1. Taxonomy (NCBI): domain Eukaryota; kingdom Metazoa; phylum Arthropoda; class Insecta; order Lepidoptera; family Pyralidae; genus Acrobasis; species Acrobasis repandana. Next base: position 10,802,622 of record OY756241.1, on the reverse strand, counting down.
TGGACGAAGGTTTTGCACAAAAATATCAAAAAGATATAGATTTGATCAGAGACAATCAAAAACATCTTGCATTACTATGGAAAAATCAGACGTCCATAGTAGAAGCTGAACTTAATGTCATCAAGAGAGTTGAACTTTCTATGTACCAACAACATAAGCTCATACGACAATATATGAACAACATGACAGCGGCAGTTAAATTATTAAAGGAAGAAATTCAAAAAACAGATATGAAAAATGATTTTACCTTATCAGCTGTAATAGCAAACAACATCATGATGAATTTAAGAAGTATACAGGAAACGCTAGTACACACATTAACAAACATCTATTACGAAAAGTTCAACTTCCATCTTTTAACACCCGAGCAACTAAGAGAAGAACTGAACATCATAACTGGCCAGCTACCAAAAGACCTGACTTTACCTGTAAATAATATTCAGACAGAAGTGGCTAAGATATTCCACTTACTTAAAGTAAAGGCACGGACTACCAAGGAATATCTTATTTTCGAAGTACGCGTTCCTTTGGTTAGCCGCGACAATTTTGAAATTTATAATATTATTCCAATTCCAAAACAATTAAGCAAAAGCATGGTCACCCTAGTGCCCATCTCGTCGCATATAGCGATAAACATTCAAAAGGATTCATATATCCCTATGACCTTGGCTGACCTACAAAAATGCGTAACCTACGACTCCAACGAATACATCTGTCCCCTGAAACGGCCTATTTATCAAATGACATCAGACGACAACTTGTGCATCAAAAATCAGACTTCTAACCAATGTGAAACAGTGTCAACAGTATGCCGAGACATGTGGACAGAATTACATTTAAATAATTCTTACATTTACTTTTGTTGTGGACAATGCATCGCGCGAGTCATATGTAGAGATAAAATTACATCCGAACACCTCAGCAAGGCCGGAGTCATGACATTGAATGATGGCTGCATAATCAAAACAAGCACATTTACTATCTACTCTGGAAAATCTCTATCAAACTCTTTGAGAACAGCAGTAGATGTCTTGGATGTCGAGATACCACCCATCAACAACATCATCAACCTCTCGATTACTGTTCCTTCCATATCAGAAGATTCGAGTGAAAGGAGAGAGAAACACACCCTGCGAGACATCGGTGCAAGGATCAACGACCTGAAATCACCAGAAACAAATATACTGGCTAATACAATCTCATATCATGACGTACACCACTACACTGTTATATACTTGTTGGTGTGTGTAGTGGCGTTAGCCGGTATTGTCTACACCGCGCGTCGAATTCGCAAACGCTGCGTGCCCTTGCAATCAGATCTCTCTCATTCTGCATCTCTTCGGGGGGAGCCCAGCGTACATTACGCTGTGGTTGAAGAAAGGACAACAGCAGCCGGCCCTTCTGACAAACACAGGGACAGAGCAACATCGCCAGTGATACAAAAAACATTTGTGAAAGTGAAATGAAATTTTTAAGTTTCTTATAACTAAATATATTGTAAAATGAAATATCTTAAGGTCATTTGTATCATGGATAGTTTTTATCATTCATCTCATCTCGCGCCCAGAGCATGTACGATGCATACAGCGTACATTTTGTTTGTGTCAGCATCTTACGCGCACCGCGCCGCGACCCATTTAGTACCACATTATAATTCATCGCGCGTACTCATATCAGTTCTATCAATAAATCATTTATACAAATATCAATCGTGTATATCAATTAAAGGGTGTGTGGTTTAGAGATAGACCATACAAACAAATTATAATCTAAACTGCCGTAAAATAAAACATTCGCGGGCAGTGAACAAAACAAATCTTCCCCGGGGAGATGTAATCCTTAATCATAAAGAGGGCATGTCATAAAGATTAAAATTGAGATTAACACACGAGCTTTGAAGACAAAATGAAAATTTGGTGTTTGATAAAAACTCAAAACCGTGAATTGAATATAAAATTTATTTTGTTTTTTTTTTTATGAACTTTGAAAAAAAACTTAGATTTTTTCTCATATAGACAAATACCATACTTCTTTTGAAATCTTCTGTGCTGGTCTGGAAGAAAATAAAAAAAAACTTTGCATTTACCAGCTGCGTATGTTCTCGCGCAGATCGTAAAATTGGGTGATAACGCGAATATTGTTAATAGCCGATGCTGCTAGCAACCCATCACTATTTTGATTCTCTTTCTCGCCCAAAGTCAAAGCTCAGTCTGACATTTTTTTTTTCATTAGCTGTATACCTAAAAATGAAGATTTATTCATGTACTTACGAACTCCTTAACCAACCAAACTAACTCACACGGTCCGCTGTGCAAACTAACAAGATTTCTGGAGTGACTTTCCAAGTCACTCCAGAAATCCTGTTCAAACACCTACTAAACGTCTAACAGTCTCTCGACACCCGATAGGCGTTGACAATATTGTGTTACGGTCTTGTTTGTCGGAAACCTGTGCATGTTTGTTGACGTGCGCTTACGAAGGCTCCATTTGATTGTTGTTATAGTAAATTGTGCTTGCTGCCGTCAAGTCGCCAAGATATTTACCTGTAAAGAAGAAAATAATATATTAGTGTGGTTTTCGGCCTAGATTTAGACGTAAGAAGCGACTAGTAGTCCAAGCACTCATATCTAGTGCGGCAACTCCAAGGAGGGTTGATATATCAGGCTGTGTCCTACTGTAAAACTTTTGCTGCTGCTGTCTACAGTCGGCGGTACTACTGATCTGAGGCCTGACGACACGACTGCGGCCGAGCATAGTCTCTAGCAGCGAAAGCTATTTCATAGAAATACAAAACCAGTAGTGTTGCCATGACACGTCGTCTACTGCTGCTGCTGGCTGCTGTCTGCAGTCGGCTCTAAAATTCTACCTTTATGCTATTTAAAAAAAAAAAGGAAAAAGGATTCATTATAAAACTTGGCACTCGTAATACGCAACGTTATAAATTTTAAAGTTAATTTCAACAATGACGTCTGCTACTTAATAGGCCATGTTTTAGTTACACGCGTCCAATTTGGCACGGCGTGAACGGAGCCTGCCTGTCTGGAGGGGATGCCAAGTACACGCTGTAATCATTACACTGGCGCCGCGTGATTAAGAGTTTTAGGGCTCCGTATGATCATGTGAAGGATCTAGCTAGACCATTTAAACTGGATAGACAAGTCACAGAAGGGAAAAAATATGTTGACAATTATGTGTTCACGACACAATAAACCCAGCTCGGGTGGATATTAGAAATATTATAATTAACATATTTAAAAACAATCTGCATTTTCCCCATATAATTAATATGCGATAAACGGGTTATGCACGTTAAAAGACAGCTACCTATAGTTCATTTGAAAAATGGTGTGCATGCCGACGGCGCGCACAAAGGCCGCGTCTTTGTTAAAGTCAAAGTCAAGTTATTTATTTGCATTGGCAGAATAAAATAGGACCACTCCACGTCTTCCTGTGGATGTAGTAGAAGGCGACTTAGGAAACACAAGCTGAACAAAGCTCATCAACAATGAAGCCAGGCATCAATGAAGCCTTTTCCTTGGCCAGCGTAAGGAGTGTAGGCCAAATCCTCTGACTGCTCTAGCTAGCTAAGTATGGCTCTGGTATTACAGAGAGGGTCGTGCTCCTGCAGTTCCGTACATCGTGCGCACCGCTTTTGGAGTAACCCTACTGGCTGTATACAACTAAATGGATTTAATACTGTCGACAGATAGTTCCAAAATTACACGACGCGGCGGGATATAGGGATGAGGGCGCTCACTGAGCCAGTAATTAAGGGCCCACGACTACAAAGAGATAGGTCAATGGAAATTACACCTCAAATTTCTCTATTTGTGAATCAGATTGGTAAGTATAAATCTTATGCCGGAAAGATCCCAACTAATATTATAAATGCGAAATTGAGTTTGTATATTTGTTTGTTTGTTGGTTTGTTTGTTACTTCTTCACGCTTTATCTACTGAACCAATCTTCTTGAAAATTCGCATACACATAGTTAGGAGTACTGAGAAGGACATAGGGTACCTTTCACCCCAGAAAAAAGTAATGTTTCCGTGGGAATTAGGATGCGCGAGCTAAGCCGCGGGCAAAAGCTAGTAATACGTCCGTTCAATGTTTTAAAACGCTAAAAAAAACACGTTTCTTGTATGACGGACTACCCCTTTAATTTTTTAACTTTCTCATTCTTAGTATTTGTCACTGATGTTTATAAACTTTATTTTATTTATTTATTTTATTTATTCAAGTACACTTGGAAAATTAACAAACATACACATAAAAAAATAAGGAAAACATAGTACTTAGGTGCTACTTATTTCTAAAGAAATTTCTTCCAGTAGACCCGCGAGAGGAAATGGGAAAAAAGAGGTAATTGGCGTGTACCTACAATACAAAACTAAATAAATAACTTAATAACTAAATAAATAAATAACTTAATAAATAAATAAATAACTAAATAAATAAATAACTTTGTTCAGCTTGTGTTCCCTAAGTCGCCTTCTATGACATCCACGGGAAGACTTGGAGTGGTCCTATTCTACTGTGCCGGGAACCTTGTTATAGCGGCCACAGTGATACTCGTACATAATCGGTGAAAATTTCAAGTGTCTCGCTATAACGGTTTAAGAGATAGAGCCCTGTGACAGACAGACGGACAGGCAGACAGCGGAGTCTCAGTAATAGGGTCTCCTTGGCACCCTCGTGGGTACGGAACCCTAGAACGCTACTTCGATCAGTCTTCTTCAACAGTTCCACTTCAGAAATGCAAGTGCTTGATTTACAGAACAAAAACATCAAAATCACCACATGTAATCATAGAATATTTAAGAAGTTCCCTCGATTTCTCGCGGATTCTATGATCAACCAAGGTCGCTAGAAAGCACTCCAGTGCTCCAGTGCAGTGCAGTGCAGGAGCCGCTTGCGTCCACGCAAGCGGTTCCTGATCGGTCATTTTGGAAATTCTTGGGAGAGGTCTATGTCCAGCAGTGGACGTTATGCGGCTGAAACGATGACGAATAATAATGATTATCTACACCTGGCGACAATATAATATTCCTTGATAAGTTTACTCACAATCACATCCTCACAGGCTCACACTGAAGTTACTTCCAGTGGAATAACAAGATTGTGCAATTTAGAACGTCTACGGTTCAAGGAAAGCCACAAGGACCTGATTCATCCTCCCCGATTGGGTTTCGTTGGGTGCTGTAATTATACATTCACGTGTCTTTGCATAGGCTCTCTCTCTCTCTCTAGCTTTAGTAAGATTTTTCAAGTCTATATGAGTTTCTCTCGGCGTTTCTTTTGAGAAGAGGACGTTCCAAACAGTTTGTAGCTTTATTTTTCTTTTTATTATCAGTCTAATTTTTACATTTACATTAACGTAAAAAAGTGCCCGCTGAGTGATGTTTTTAGGGTTCCGTACCCAAAGGGTGCCAACGGGACCCTATTACTGAGATTAATACTGTCTGTCCGTCTGACTATCTGCCTAATAAATATCTGATTCCTCTTCCATTCAAAATAAAGATAACTTCGATATTTTGAGACAAATGCGCTGAAAGCATTTGTTTTTATTGACAGAGCGAGCGAAGCGTCTCAGTTTCGAGATTGGCCAAAAATGCGTTTGTCTGGTTGTCCGGATGTCGGTTTGTTCCCGCCTACAGGTCGCATTTCTCAACCGATTCTCGTGTTTTATAAGTAGGTTTGATAATTATAAAGATTATTTTTGTCGATTCAGTTTTTGGAATTTTTTCAAAATGTAAGAGATATTTATTTATTTAATTATTTATTTTACTCTTTATTGCACACAATTTAACAAATTAGGCAGAAATAATAGAGATACATTTTAGCATTCAAAAGGCGGCCTTATCGCACAGCAAACCTTAGGGTAGTATGGATACAAAAGAAATTTAGATATGTTACAGGTGAGGTGCAATATTTCAAAGGAGATATACAAATAAAATATTATAGATACATAAAATATGGGTGAGATATGGGTGTTTTAAAACTTTTGAAAAATGTTTAAATTCGCGGGTCGAATGTGGATGAGAGAAGCTCAGGACCGTGGTAAATAGCATTCATTGAGAGAGGCCAGCAGTAAGAGGTTCAAGGCTGTGAATGATGATGATGATGTCATAAACCTTTTTTGTTATCCTTACTTTACTTACGCAACTTTTTGTCTGAAAAACTTTTTTTGTCCGATGAACTTTAACGGGTTGGGGGTGAGTCGCGAGGCTAACAGATCAGAGAACCACTAGTCTACTATTACAATACAACAACCCTATTTGAACATAAGGCGTGCGTTCAAAACGCCCCATTTCCATAGCAATACACGCTCTTTGTCTCGCATCAGCATTTCTTTTACATATTAAATTCGCCGTTTGCGTCGTCTGTGGAATGCGTTATTTCAAACACATACCGAATATTTACATGTCTCGCGTTTATTGTATTTGTATTATTGAAGAGATTGTGTCACGGGCGCGTTTTTGTGTATTCTAGTTTTATTGTTTCGTCAACTTTACCGTTAAAAGAAATGTCGAATATTCCTGTTTGTTGAGTCAAGTAGCATCATCATCATCAGGTCTTTTTTATTCCTCACTGCAGGAGCACGACCCTCTCTGTACTACCAGAGCCATATATTAGCCAGAGCAGTCAGAGGATTTGGTCTACACTCTCCACGCTGGCCAGACGGGTTGGAGGGGTCTCATTGATGTCTATAAGCTTTGTTCAGCTTGTGTTTCCTAAGTCGCCTTCTACGACATCCACGGGAAGACTTGGAGTGGTCCTATTCTGCTCTGCTGGGAACCACACGGCCAGCAATGTACAGTGAACTGGCGCAATAATGACCTAACGTGTGGAGGAGCCATAATGGTGAGTAATCTAGATATTCCTACATTATTATTGCGTCAATCAATAACTTTGAACGAATAAGAAGGTTATTCGGATTGGAATAAAAATAAATATGACTAGCGATTTATTGCACGGAAAATACGTGACCTTCGACAGATCCGGGTCTTTAAAAGTGCATAAAACTTGGTACAAGCACTTTATATAAGTTATAGACAAATATGTATATCATATTACTGCAGCAATAAGTTAATTTTTTCGTACATGAGGCCTAAGTACATATCAAGACAAATGAAATTAGCTGGAGCCAAACTCGATGGGGCTGCGTCGTCTTATTACAGGGTTCCTATAGCCACCTTCCGGCTCCATCATCAGATCAGCTTCTTGTTATAATAATATTGCATTGTCGTCTGATTTACATTAGCATACACAATTTCATCTCAATCGGAAATAGGTATTTGTGAAATCTATTGCTGTCGCGCTGTGCCCGAACAACAACCGAGCAAGTGCGATAGAGACAACTGCAGCTCGCTGCTTGCCATGCTAATAACGTTAAGACATTATTAAACCCATGGTTTTAAACTATTTATCCCAGTTGACACCCGTAGATAATAAAGTGAAACATTGGCTGATGTCAACTTGTTTTGGGTACATAGATTATATGTGACGTTCCGCGGGTAAAGGTACCTTATGGACGTTGGCGCTTAGGACGTTAAGAAAAACAATTCGTACAATTACCTTAGCTTGAATAAACACAATGTCGTAACTGCCACCGTCCATAAGGTACCTTTACCCGTGGAACGTCACATATATAAACCCTTTAGTTATTTCAAATTTTGTAATAAGACTAATAAAACTTTACGAAAAACATAATACTCTCTTACGGAAGCTGAGTAAAAATAAATCACACACTCAATTCACTTCGCCTATTTGGGCCTTTGTCTATCTGTTTGTTTTATTGCATGCCATGCCGTGTTCCCAATTGACCCAACCTGCATAAACCTACATTATTCCCCTGGGAGTGCGGAATTCGACACGTGCCTCTTATAAGGGTCGCTTCATATATAACGTTTAACATAATGTACTGAAACTATTTTAAGGGTGAATTCAGTCCATTATACTAAACAACTTTCCCCAAGTAACATATATCGAAATATGAAAAATAATTTCGGCCTCCCATACAAGCTGACCGATCTAATCCAATTTTGTATGGAGAGTCACCAACTTATATAATTATGTGAAGTTTCAGCTCAATCGAATATTGGGAAGTGGGTCCAATTTAGCTTGCAAGATTTAATTACGGACACACAGACAACGGGACAGGTGAAACTAAATAAAAGCTTGGTGGCGTATACCGCCGAAATAATGTATGAAGCGACCCTTATCGTGAACATTCAATAACACAGTCGTAAATAAGACAGCACGTGATTCGACTGCATTACACGATACGAGTACTTCCAGGTCTATGTGCACGTACCATCAATATCATGAAGTATGGAACGGACCCGAGGGAGTTTCTGTATGCAATTGTCTTCATACTATCTTAGGTTTAATCTTAGGTTTAATCTTAATTTTTTTTTCTTTTTTTTATGTCATAGGACGGCAAACGAACAAGCGGGTCACCTGATGGTAAGTGATCACTGCTACCCATGGACGACTGCAACACCAGGGGTGTAACAAGAGCGTTACCGGCCTTACAGGGTGGAAGGGGAAGGGGGGATGGGGGCTCCGGCTCTCTCACTCACCGAACGAAGCATAGAAGCGGTGAAGCTACTACTCAGACGTCGATTTTCTGTGAGAGTGTGGTACTTCCCCGGACGAGCCGGCCCATTCATGCTACTAACAAAACTGAGTTTTGCCGGTAGCGTGGCTCTACCACAGCTATTGTATTGTATCAAAATGATAATCTGTCTAAAGGCATCTGAGATTTTTTTACGAATATATATGTAGGTATAGATACACTGATACGTGAGAAACACCCGCATCCGCGGGAGCCTTTATATCCTTGAGAGAAACTGCAAGAAAGTCGCTTAGGCTGGTACGGTCGTGTATTGCGGAAACCGACAAGTTGCATGGGACACAAATGTATAGCCATGGGCGCCATGGTTTAGCCGGGGCCCAGCAGAAGTGGTAGGCTCAAGAAATACAAAAAACCGAATAAGTATACATTCAGAATGAGGGCGCCACTGGCGTTCGTATACCTTAAAATGAGTATTAATTCAATTCCAGTATTCTCATGCCTCCCAGGCACGACATAGCGCGACCCAATTAGGGCGACGGCGACGCGAGATGGAAAATCCGAACCATTAAGAAAATTAACGGACAAACCGTACGAATTCAATTATAGGGATGTCCCCGTTGATATCTATTGGGACGTAGGTATGCTGGAGTACGTTCTCTTTCATGAGGAAGAGATTATACATAGTGTTAATAAAAGAACGCAAAACCTCTCAGATGGTACCTCAGCCCATGTAACTGAACATTTTTTGTTCAACAACTTTCACGAAACTAAAAAAAAATATTTGAATTTTCATACAAACTGATCAGCTGATCGAGTCAATTTGTACAGAAATCAGATTTTTTTTTTGGATTTCGTGTAAGTTGTTCAGTTTCATGGGCTGAGGTACCATCTGAGAGATTTTGCGTTCTTTCATTAACACGATGTAAAGATAGATATCAGAGTCCGGTACTGAAGAAATGAGGGTATACACAGACGGCTCAAAGATACAAAATGGTGTAGGTGCTGGCCTATTCTCTCATGATCTCAACATTTACTCTGCATCTGCCCTGGGTAAGGACAACTCCATCTTTCAAGCCGAATGTACAGCTATAACCCACGCAGCTACAAAAAATATTAGGAGGAAGGTATCAGGTATGTCCATCCGTATCCTAACTGACAGCTCAGCGGTCCTACTTGCCCTCAGAAGGACACATGTGGACTCTGCCTTAATACAAGAATGCCACAGATCCCTAGAAAAACTCTGTAAGTATAACACAGTCACTCTCCAATGGATCAAAGGACACAGCAACTCACTGGGTAACGATGCAGCTGACGAGCTCGCGCATCGAGGATCGAGTATGACACCGTTGGGACCTCTTCCTATGGCTCCGATCCCCTTCACGCAGGTTCGCACCTGGATCAGAAATCACATTAGCGAAGAACAAAATCAATCATGGCAATCCCTCCGGACGTGTCGGCAGGCTAGGGAGGCACTACCCCAATGGGATAGTCGCCTATCCCGACGCCTGTTAGCACTACCCCGGAGGAATCTACGCCGTATGATTGACATCATTACTGGTCATATTGCACTAAACAAACACCTTTACACCCTAGGTATCACTGATAGCCCTCTGTGCAGAGCTTGCATGGAGGCTGATGAAACTGCGAGTCATCTCCTCATCGAGTGCGGTGGCGTCGCATACATAAGAAGAGGGTTCCTGGAACATCAAGGAACCGTGGAGGAAGCCGTGAGGGCGCCGGGGAGCGTTCTCGGATTCCCGCAGGAGCTGGGCTGGTTTGAAAACTGATAACGGCGCCGGCTCCCCAGGCAAAACGGGTTCAGCGCAATGGACCAAATTGCGGAAAAGAAGTCCTCGGGAGAAGTAGATATCAGAGATATTGGAGGTATATAGATTTCGCGATGAAGTGTCAAAAGTGTAACCTATTTGAAATTTAGTGGCGAAATTTTTTAACATGGTACCCCAGGACTTGTATGACGCTACATAATAGAAAATAGAAAAGTAGTTGTTCCAATCCCGTGGTCAAACGATGTGAAGGTTACTCAGGACGCTTAGCGACTAAAGGGCTTTTTCTACTAGCCAAAGGACCTCGCCATAACTATGACTCCTATTTGCCAAAAATAACTGGGGAAGATCTTGGGAACGTAAGAAAAGGGGACTTAATCGTACTGATGCGATTTCGCCCACGTCTTAATGTATAAGTCGTGGGCGATGTATAACTGTGTGTTGATCTTTCAAATAAACATTTTATCTATCTATCTATCCACGCTCCGCCTCTCTCTCTCTCTCTCTCTAAGTAAGTCTCAAATAATGGCTTCATATTCAGTCCATCGAGTAGAACATTACAGGTCAATGGGGTTGTCGAATAAACGGGACGATTTGGCACTCGCCGATGTAACCGGCCAGTACGTAATGTGGAAAAGCAAAGAGGTATAATTCAATTTGTTTTCATTTTTCCGGTTCCTTTTGTGAAGGTTGGCAACGCTGGCCTGTGTTGGTGGCCTGTTTCTTTTTCGGCATAACCGGTTACAAATAATATACAGCGACTAATAGAATATACTGAAACTATTATGGCGATTTACACCGAAAATGCATCCACGCGCGTTCATGCAGATCACGCGCCTACAAGCGGAGAAACATGCATCAATGCGCGTGGGTGCGGGGCGAGACGCAAGGTATGGCACACCGAGTTCGGTGGCACGCAGTGCCGTGCGTGATTTAGGAAGGAGTTCAAACGCTCTGTACTGCACTAGCGAACAGGTTAGAATGAAATGAGTCAGAGCCGGCGTGATCCACAAAACGCAAGTACGCGCGTGAGTGCGTAAAAAACCCGCACGATGATGCAGAACTGCACTCCCGCAAGTTCGCGCGTAGATGCGTCGACACGCAACATGCAGCGTGATGCGTGGCAGTAGTGTGATAATCGCCTAACTATTATAAGTGTGAATTTAGTCCATGATACTGAACAACTTTCCCCAAGCATATATTGAAATATGAAAAATATTTTTTTACCTCGCATACAAGTTGAGCGATCAGCTGATCCGAGTTTGTATGGAAAGTAAAAAAAATATTTTTATATTTCGATATATGTTCCTTGGGAAAAGTAGTTCAGTAGGACTGTATTTACCCTTAAAAAATAGTTATTGTATATTTTGTAAGACGTTATAATCGTTTTCAACAACAGCTAGGTAGTTACAATGGTTTCATAAGAATCATTAATTGTTGGCTTCGTTCTAGCATGAGGTCTAAATTAAATAAATAATTAGAGAAGGACAAATCACACTGATTAAGTTAGCCCCAAAGTAAGTTGAAACTTGTATTATGGTATACTAACTCAACGATACTAAATTTTATGGTAAATACATATGGAATGGAAAACACCTAAACCTAGGACAATTTGAAAATGGTCATTTTCCAACTTGCCCTGTCAGGGTATCGAACCCAGAACCTCCGCAGTGACGGACCAGCGTGTTAAGCAATACGCCACAGAGGTCGTCCTATGATATGATATGATATAGCTCGCTACTCTAGACCGAATTTTGTTAAAAATTTTACCAAGTAGACATCTGTCAAAATATTTAGCCCACATTTTTAGGACTCCGTACCAAAATACACAAAACGACCCCTTTTTATAAATCGGCCATTTAACTCGTAAATGTCTTTTTATTCAATTTCCCATCAGTGTATACTTTTTAAAGATTTATTAAACCAAAGTTAAGATCCATGAGCTTAATCACAGCCTCAGCGGGGAAGCCTCTTAAAGAAGAGTTATATTAAATTCTTTGGCGGCATATGAGTGTGCACAGTTAGACATCACAAAGGCGGTGTTATACATACTTCCATATGAAATTTGCTCTCATATTGAAACTGTTCATATATTATGTTACGCAATGTAAGGAAGGAACATTGTTCTCCTTTTTCATCTTAGCGCGTTCCCGGTTGCATCCTCAGCTGTGCTGCTTCGCAGCCCGGGGTGCGCTTTCCCGCTTTTTCTTCTCCAAATATTACATGCATGTCACCCAAGGATGCCAAAGACGCGTTGGAGAAGAAATAGCCATAATAGTTTAAAGATTTGGCTTTAGTTTTACGACCGGCCGCCTGCCTGACGTCAACCCTCTTTGGGAATGTATTTAAGCGAAAAGTTTTACACCGGCCACCGTCCGACGTTGTTTGTGCTTAATCCTTTAGTCGCCTTTTACGACATTCACAGGAAGAGATGGAGTGGTCCTATTCTAACTCGAAACCAAACGGGGATACATAAATCTAGATACTATTCAACTAGGGCAACTAATGACTAGGCTCCCGACATTCCTCAGGTCGATTGCGGTTTGTTTATCTCCTCTGTTTAAACATCAAGATATTGAATTCATCCATTTAGACTTCAGATCTGTAATTGATGTTTTGACGGCAGCCGACCGTCGAGAGGCTTACCCCGAATTCCGGGAGGATAAGCATATCGATTTAGCGGATAGCGTGTTACTGATGTTGTCATAATATTTGGCCTATATTAATACGAAATCTCTAAACTCTATCGATCTAGATAGAGTTTAGAGATTTCGTTTTAATGTATAGGATTATGTTTATTTAACTAAGATAAATCCGTTGGTCGAAAAAGATAAACTCTCAAACGATCTAATGTTATCTGCGGAGTCTTAAGGACGCGGCGCCTGTGAGGCCTGCAGCCAGAGATCTCCCCAGAGCCCCCCGGCGTGGCTTTCAGATAAGACGTGTTGATCTTACTTACCTGTGACGTAATTGCGTGTGCCTACGTAATATATAATAGAGTTATTCCATATAATAGTTTTATTAGTGCATTATACTGCTAACACAGAGTATACTATTCATTCATACATACATACAAGTATTGTATGTATCACGTCTTTATCGGCACCGGCCATGCTGAAGCGTTCCCTCGCTCTCTCTCGCTCTAGCAAATGACTGTTCTGATCGACAGAGAAGAATAGCAGCATAGGAAAGTGCTGTTCCGTGCTGACAGATGTGTCCCAATCCCAACCCTAAAAGTGGCTTTCGAGTGTTATTGTTTTAGAATCTGTCTATGACAGAGAAGGATAGCAGCATAGGAAAGTGCTATTCCGTGCTGACAGATGTGTCACAACCCTAAAAGTGGCTTTTGAGTGTTATTGCTTTAGAATCTGTCTATGACCGAGAAGGATAGCAGCATAGGAAAGTGCTGTTCCGTGCTGACAATTTAGAATCTGTCTCTAACTAGTGAATACACACAAGTGTGTTAGCCGTGTGGTTCCCGGCAGAGTAGAATAGGACCACTCCAAGTCTTTCCGTAGATGTCGTAGAAGGCGACTTAGAAAACACAAGCTAAACAAAGCTTATAAACATCAATGAGACCTCTCCAACCCGTCTGGCCAGCGTTGAGAGTCTAGGCCAAATCCTCTGACTGCTCTAGCTAATATATGGATCTGGTAGTACAGAGAGGGTCGGCACCTGCAGTGGAGACTAAACAAGACCTGATGATGATTTTACAAAAGCAAAGGAAGTATACGCTAGAAGCCTTAGGTTACAAAATAAATTAATAACACAAACAATACCTAAATCAGAGAGGTTTAAAAAGAATTGTCACTCAATGTGTATAAAAATTTACAACCACATACCTGAGCAAATAAAAGCGTTACCTTTGAATAGATTTAGAAGTACTTTAAAGGCTTGGCTGCTGAGTAAAGTATTTTATTCAGTTAATGAATTCCTGACTTGTAAACGGTAATAATACGCGATGCATGAATTTGTTTATTTAATTAAAAATGACATGAAAATGTATATGAAATAGCTTAGTAAATATAATATAATTAAAATTCTGCATGCCATATGATTAGCTAAATAGGACTAAGGACATACTGTATTTGACCATCTATGTAAAAAAAACCCTATTTACTGCAAATAATTGAATTGAATTGAATTGATGATGATGATGATACACAAGTGAAAGAGGTTGTAAATAAAACAGTATGGTATACAGGGTCTAGCAAAATATACTGAAACTATTTTAAGGGTGGATTCAGTCCATGATACTGAACAACTTTCCCCAAGGAACATGTATCGAAATATGAAAAATAATTTTTGGCTGCCCATATAATTTGACCGATCAGCTGATCCGAGTTTGTATGGAAAGCCAAAAATTATTTTTCATATTTCGATATATGTTCCTTAATTCACCCTTAAAATAGTTTCAGTATATTTTGGTAGACGTTATATATCCTTCCGGCTTTCAGGGCCACGTTTGAGACCCGTGTAAATATATAAATGCCGGATGTCCTTTAGCCGCTCTGAAGACATGTTTACGAAGCTTTTAATTACGAGACTTTCGAGTTCGGTTAATTAAAAAGTTGACGTCGACTGTAGGGTTACCATGAAATTATGTTATTTTGAACGGCGTAAATAATTTTAAGGCTTGTATGTCGTGATGAAGTGTTCAAAGTGCCTTTTTGAATGAGCATTGTTATTTTTTTTTAATTTCGTTTCGAGATATAGAGTTAATGAACAGTTGGGGGTCATTTTTTTTCGAAAATAATCAATAGTTTTGGATATTTCTACAAACAAACGTATTACCTTTGTTTGACGTTACTCCGCGGCTGTATCGGTTTAAGCTTCGAGTCCTTTCATTAAAAAATACGAGTCGCTTTATGGTATTTATCCGTCACTGACAATAACGTTAAATGTCACCGTTTCCGCCAGTCATAACTAAAATAATTAAAATTTTAACAAAAAAAAAACAACCGACTTCAATTTTTTTTAGGACTTTCTTCCATATCTCCAAAGTTCTTCATCATATCTTCACCAAATTAAAATGGGACCAACTTAGTAGTAAAGGCTTTCAAATAAAAAACGAATCATCAAAATCGGTTCACAATTGGCGAAGATATCGCGTAACAAACATACATAAAAAAACATAGTCGAATTGATAACCTCCTTCTTTTTTGAAGTCGGTTAAAAATAACTTTCCGCCAATCATGGGCAACTGAATTCACTGAATGACTGACACTGACAAAGATTATTATGACACCAGCGTGTTTTTTCTTTTTTTTTTTTAATATGTATTGGGCTTGGCCGTTGGTTTTTTAAAGCCGACGGCCGACACGACTTTGTCTTTGACATGATTTTTATAATAATTTATAAATAATATTCAAATTAGTTTCTTGAAATACGCTATAATTTGATATAAGAAAAAATAAAATTAGGGGTTCTACTTGTTCCAATGGTCGATTGGCAGAGAACGCCATAAGGCGTTAAGTCCGCCATTTATACACTTTTTTATGTGCAATAAAGTTTAAAAAAAAAAAAAATTAACAATGCCCATTGCGGATATTTCGTTGACATTAAATCTTAAAGTCCATTATTTTTGGATAATCTAACTGACGACGGACTAAATAAAATACAATTCCCACATCCCTTATGCTTCGGGTCGACTTTGTTGTTTGACAAATACTGCCGTAATGAGAAACCTGACAAAGCTTGACGACAGCTATACACAATGATGACAGCTGGGACCAAAGGCTTTACATACCATCCAAAGCACGGAAGAGCTCGAGAAAAATTTATGTTAGTTATTGTCACCCATCCAAGTGTGGACCATGCCCAGAGTTGCTTAACTTGCGAAAACGCTAGCAATACGTACTCCCACCAGGCCACCGAGCTCTAACCACTTACCATCTGGCAAGCCATATGCTTATTAAGCTTATTAAAAAAATCCGCAATGGGCATTGGATTTTGATGAGATCTTCTTTGCTATCCGCCATTCAGAATTCATTACAAAGAGTGAATGTTTATTCATAGTCAGTTCGGGAACACAAATTAATGGCACTCGGGCGGCCGCCGACTCTGTTTGACTTTTGAGGGCGCTGCAGAGCTTCCTAAAGTTGTTCAGGGCTTCAGCGGGGTGCGGATCAATTGTTGTTTGTTTGATTACGCCCGACGCTAAAGAGCTCACAATGCAGTACCCTTTATTGCATAACATAATTAGAGACCGACAGCATATTCGTTTTCCTTTTCATTTTCGGCCTCGTTCGGCCTATATATATATATCTGTAACAATAACAATGTACATTGTGTATTTTATGTATACTACACTTTATCTTGCAACCCACATTTAGACTTTCTATATAACCCAAAGGTTGACTGGTAGACAACGCTTTTAGCGTTTAGTTCGCCTATTGTTCTGTACAATTTGTATTTGATGGACAATAAAGATTAAATAAATAAATAAATAAAAAATATGATTCGGCGATATTTTTGTTTTCGGCCATAATCTAGCCGAAGCTTCAGAAAACTTAGAACTTCGTAAATTATCGCACGTCATCCTACCAGTCCAAACCAGCCTCCTTCGTAAAACTCTTAAATCCAAGAAAAACTAAAAATAATAAATCCAAGACAAACATCACATCTTCATCCTTAACGGGGTAGGCAGAGCCTGGGGCCGCAAGACTCAAAGGCCAATAGCGTGATTGTGGGTGTGAAGTGAAGGGGGATAAAGGGAATCAAAATAGTAGTGGGAAGCCTTTTGCCATGATTGTTCGATATTTTCGTTACCGTACCCAAAGGGTGCAAAAGGGACCCTGTTACTGGGACTCCGCTGTATGTCCGTCTGTGTGTCCGTCTGTCACAGGGCTCTATCTCTTGAACCGTAATAGCTAGACACTTGAAATTTTCACCGATTATGTAGCACTGTGGCCGCTATAATAACAAATACTAAAAATAAAAAAGTTAAAAATTAAAGGGGGTTTTCATACAAAAACGTCTGTCAGTTAGATTATATTAAAGGGGGTTGTCATACAAAAAACATGTGTTTTCAACGTTTTTAACTAGATCTTTATAATGGCATTAACTAGATACTTGAAATTTTTACAGATTATGTATTACTATAGCCGCTATAACAAATACTCAAAATTAAAAAAAAGTTGAAAATTAAAGGGGGTCATCATACAAAAAACGTGTTTTTTCAGCGTTTTTAACTAGATCTTTATAATGGCATTACCTAGATACTTGAAATTTTCACCGATTATGTATTACTATGGCCTTTAAAACAATAAATACGATAAAGTTAAAAATTAAAGGGGGTCGTCGTACAAGAAAAGTGTCTTTTTCAGCGTTTTTAACTCCATTGATGCCATTGCATTAACTAGATACTTGAAATTTTCACCGATTATGTAATACTTTGACCAATATAACAACAAATACTTATAAACGGGCAAGTGCGATTTGGACTCGTACATGAAGGGTTCCGTACCACCGTACAATGTTTTAAAACGCTAAAGAAACACGTGTCTTGTATGACGAACCTCTTTAATTTTTAACTTTATTTTATTTTCAGTATTTGTTGTTATTGTGGTCATAGTAATACATAATTGATGAAAATTTCAAGTATCTAGTTAATGCCATTATAAAGATCAAGTTAAAAACGCTGAAAAAGACACGTTTCTTGTATGACGATCTACTTTAATTTTTAACTATTTTTTATTTTTAGTATTTGTTGTTATAGCCGCCATAGTAATACATAATCGGTGAAAATTTCAAGTGTCTAGCTATTACGGTTCAAAAGATAGAGCCCTGTGACTGACGGACAGACAATCAGACAGACAGACGGACAGACGGACACACAGACGGACAGACAGCAGAGTCACAGTAATAGGGTCCCGTTTGCACCCTTCGGGTACGGAACCCTAAAAATAAGATAAAGTTAAAAATTAAAGGAGGTTATCATACAATAAACGTATTTCTTCAGCGCTTTAAATCATTGTACGGAGGTACGGAACCCTTTATGTACGAGTCCGACTCGCACTTGCCCGTTTATTACACTCGCGTGGTCTACAGCTCACAGAGCCACTAGTAGTCCGAGAGCTGGTAGACATTTCTGGGTAGGTATTTGAGGCAAGCTGGAAACTTGTCTTATATTTCACCCTACAATACCCTAACTCAGAACTGCAGACCTGACAAAAAATTAGCAGGGCTAAATCGACCAACCAATTTTCAGTTTTTAGCTTCCTCACAAATCATCATCATCATCCGAGCGTATACCCGGTTGAATCTTCGTCGGTTATGCTTCAGAGCCCGGGCGGGGTCCGCTACCTAACCGAGGTGATTTGACGAGGTTACTGGTTTTTATACAGAACGACTGCCGTCTGACCACCGCAACTCAAAGAGTAAACCAGAACCAATCTTAGGAGGATTTGAACAAACGCTAGATGGCGTTTGGAACCCACAGCTTTACATGCCTTCCGAAGCACCGAATCATCTTTCTTTATGGATAATCAGGCGATTCAAGCCTGGCTGGAAACATCGTTTCACAAAGTGTGCTTCCCGGTGGGATTTGAATCCACGACCTCCGGATCACAAGGCTTTGCCTTGACCCCTGGACCACGGAGGCAGTCACTTTTTAGCTTGCCACAAATACCCACACAAAAATGTCTCCTAGCTCTCGGAATTATAGTAATAGAAAATGGTCACGAAAATTTAGGGTTTAAATTCAGTGGGCACACTCGACATGACTCGTAACTTGGTATGCCAACCACACTTGACTAATTCCCCGGAGTACCTTTTTAGGACGCGCCCTAGCCTAATTTGGTTTACGAGAGGGCAAGGACGCCCCTGATCAAATGGAAATTCGCCGACGTAAAACCAAAAAATAAAGTCTTTGATGGCTTAAGAGACCTAGTGAACATTCCTAATATTGTTATCCTAGAAGAGAAGCAATGAAATAGGCATGATGACTGAAAAATTATTTTAGGTCCATCGGTTAGATTATTAAAAAATATTGTACACGTATTTTTTCTTTTCTCTGAGAAACAATAAATGACGAAGATACAGCGCATTTAAATTTTACATGACGTCACGCTATCGTACGATTTTTACACATCGGTGACGTCACAAGCCCCCACTCTGGAACTTAGATACTCTGTATCTTTGTGTATTTTTACTTTTTTGATAAACTGAAAAATATGGGTACATTACTTTTGGATAATCTGACTAACGGACTAATTAGAATAATACTTTTCTGACCCAGTCATCATCCCAATTAACATTTAAGATCGCTTTTTCCAATTGTACTACCATAAGAGCATTAGAATAGGGATGTGGACTGAGTCCGAAAAATTTTATTATTTAGTCTGTCAGTTAGATTATCCGTAAAGCGGCCAAGTGCGAGTCGGACTCGCCAATGAAGGGTAGCAGCAAGGTTTACGATTTATGACGAATTAAAAATAAAACTACTTACTAGATCTCGTTCAAACCAATTTTCGGTGGAAGTTTGTACGGTAATGTACATCATATATTTTTATTAGTTTTATCATTCTATTATTTTAGAAGTTACAGGGGGGGGGACACATTTTACCACTTTGAAAGTGTCTCTCGCGTAAACTATTCAGTTTAGAAAAAAGTTATACTAGAAACCTCAATATAATTTTTTAAGACCTATCCATAGATACCCTACACGTATGGGGTAGATGAAAAAAAAAATTGAGTTTCAGTTCTAAGTATGGGGAACCCGATTTATTGTTTTTTTTTCTATTTTTGTGTGAAAATCTTAATGCGGTTCACAGAATACATGTACTTACCAAGTTTCAACAGTTATTCTTAGTTTCGGAAAAAAGTGGCTGTGACATACGGACGGACAGACAGACATGACGAATCCATAAGGGTTCCGTTTTTTGCCATTTGGCTACGGAACCCTAAAAATGATGGACCCACACTTTTCTATTCATCTACACACGAACTTCAGTTTACAACTTTACATACTCGTAGCACTACTAAGTTGGGTGACAATGCAATGCGTGTTTAAAGTATCTTCCTTGCTGGTCTGGGAGAAAAGAGAAAAACATAGAATGTACCAGCTGCTTAAATAGGTGATGCGGTTGAAAACCCGTCACTATTATGATTTCCTTTTTCCACCTTAATGCTCACCATCACGCTAAAAGTGCCCTGGGCCTTACCGCCCTAGGCACTGTCTGCCCCGTTATCTTAAAGTATTTTAAACCCTCATATTGATAGAAATCAAGAAACATTTATTTAATGTCAAATATTCAAAAGAGAGATAGGGACAAAATTAAAATAGTTTTAGCATACAATTCAGTACCTAATTTGCAATTAGCCTATAAGCTTTTACACCACATTTCGGCCCGAGGCACAGAAGACAGTAAGAGTATACAGAAAGGAATCTCTTAAGGTCCCGCGCAATATGCGTCCCTCCGTCCCCGCACCTTTCCCCCGTTCTCGCCTTGTCTCAGGCGAGAGCGGGCGAACACACACTGCACGGCGCACGCGGTCGCACAAGAACGGGGTAGAGGTGCGGGAACGGGGACGCATATTGCGCGTACCTTAGGAGATTCCATTCTATATACTTTGTCGTCTGTGCCCGAGGTCACAAAATCTTTTATTACATTTTAAAATAGGTAAATCAGAAGTCTGTAGACACAACTAGTTTCTAATTAGTGTCGACACGAGCCGAGATCGGAGGTGTCACCCTGATTACGACGGCTCAATGCCGGCACTAATTAGTGCTGGAGGGTGTAGCCCACTTCATACTGAGCTGATGTTGCATTTTCGAGACACTGACTTTAAGGCCATACATGAATTTTCCGTGGTCCAGTGCTGCCCTCATTTGAAATAATCATTTCAAAGGAAACGAAGATATCATTTAAAATGTTGTCTCTACCAAGCCATAACCTTTCAAACTATTTTATGAACTACTGTTTACAGTTTAAAGTGAGAACGTGAAGCTTTCGTTCTCACTTTCAACTGTTTACAGTAGTTCTTAAAATAGTTTGAAGGGTTATCTAGGGCTTACTAGAACAAAATTTTAAATGATATCTCCGTTTCCTATCAAATAATTTATTTCAAATGGGGCAGCACTGGAACTTCGGAAAATTCATGTATGGCTTTAAAGCCAGTGTCTCTAAAATGCAACATCAGCTCAATATGAAGTGGGTTACACCCTTCGGCACTAGCCCTCATGTAGCCCCTTAATACTATGTATCATGTCCACAAGCAGCAGTGGCAGTATTGGCAGAAGGCCGAAGATGCGGGATCTGATAGGGTTTCTGTCAAACCCAAGCGCTGCGGTACGAAAGGCAAATAGCGAATCCTTCCACACACGTTTTCTTTCTTTACCGGCTTGTCCACTGTTGAACTAAAGGCCACACTTTATAATGCTATAATATAAAAAAAAGGTATTCTATTCCCACGATGGCCCAAAACTACGTCATGACTGTCACGAAAAATACCACTAATTTTCTCAATTGGTTAATGTAATAAAATACTAATATTTCGTACATATAACGTGTGATTCAACTGTTTTATTTTTAATTAGCGGCCCGCCCCGGCTTCGCACGGGTATGTATTATACATATAAACCTTTCTGATGAATCACTTTATCTATTAAAAAAAACCGCATCAAAATCCGTTGCGTAGTTTTAAAGATCTAAGCATACATAGGGACAGACAGTGGGAAGCGACTTTGTTTTATACTATGTAGATAAATGTAGATATTGATTTAGTACCTAGTTCATTCATGAGGTTTGTTAAGTTTAAAAAATTCACTTTGCTCGGGTAATTCAATCACACAGTGACAACACTCTCAACTGTCTAGTCACGTAACCAGCTGTCACGGGATGAGAATACCTTGCTTTACTAAACCATGGTTTCTTATAAAAATGCTAGTAGTGTGTTCACGCTCTAGTACATTGCAAAAAAAACTTTAAGTCGATAGAAAAAAGGCGCCCGTGGACTGGATTTTAATGCCTTTGAAATCATTACGCTGGCTGCGCTTTGAGGGACTTATCACACCTAGAGGCTAGACCGACGACATATAGAATATACATAAAAATACATTATCACGACACACTGATGGAGACAAAGCCCCGGCTCGTAAGACAAATTTCAAGTGCTAGACACTTGAAATTTTCACCGATTATGTATTACTGTGGCCGCTATAACAACAAATACTAAAAATATAAAAAAAGTTAAAAATTAATAGGGGTCGTCATACAAGAAACGTGTTTTTTTCAGCATTTTTAACTTGATCTTTATAATGGCATTAACCAGATACTTGAAGTTTTCACCAATTATGTATTACTAAGACCACAATAACAACAAATACTAAAAATAAAATAAAGTTAAAAATTAAAGGGGGTCGTCATACAAGAAACATGTTTTTCTGCGTTTTAAAACATTGTACGGTGGTACGGAACCCTTTATGTACGAGTCCGACTCGCACTTGCCGGTTTATTTGAGACAGTTATACTTACATACATACCTACCTACTGACCAATTGCAAACCGTGCTCTCTTTTCTATCCTTATTTCATTCCAATCAGTTCAGCCGTTTCGCAAACAAAAGTTCAAACTCAGAAACGTCTAAATTATCACATTTACTATGTTGGTTATTCTGTATGTTAAGTTGGGTTGCCGCTATACGCGGGAAGTCCCGCTTGTGAGACCCAAAAAATGCGTACAGAGCTCGTCTCTCTATGAAGGGACGAGGTGAATACGGGTAGCCATAAACGCGTCCTGGATTTAAAATCATAATTTTCCACAAATTCGTATTTTAAAGTTGGCAAACCAACTAGCATAGTCTAGCAATCCATCAACTCTTTTAATTCTCTTTTTCCATATTCTCGCTCACCAACGCGCTAAACATGGCCTTTGAGCACAGAATACAGTAAGAGTATTACATTCAGAACGGAATCTCCTAAGGTACGCGCAATATGCGTCCCCGTTCCCCATCCCCGCACCTCTCCCCCGTTCTTGTGCCGCCGTGTGCCGCGGTGCACACGTCAATGGGTGTGTGTTCGCCCTCTCTCGCCCCTCGACAAGGCGAAGACGCATATAGCGCGGGCGGGATCTTAGGAGATTCCGTTCTGTATGTAATACTGTTACTGTCTTCTGTGCTTTGAGTCTTACGAGCCGGGGCTTTGTCTCCATCAGTGTGTCGTGATAATGTATTTTTATGTATATTCTATATGTCGTCGGTCTAGCCTCTAGGTGTGATAAGTCCCTCAAAGCGCAGCCAGCGTAATGATTTCAAAGGCATTAAAATCCAGTCCACGGGCGCCTTTTTTCTATCGACTTAAAGTTTTTTTTGCAATGTACTAGAGCGTGAACACACTACTAGCATTTTTATAAGAAACCATGGTTTAGTAAAGCAAGGTATTCTCATCCCGTGACAGCTGGTTACGTGACTAGACAGTTGAGAGTGTTGTCACTGTGTGATTGAATTACCCGAGCAAAGTGAATTTTTTAAACTTAACAAACCTCATGAATGAACTAGGTACTAAATCAATATCTACATTTATCTACATAGTATAAAACAAAGTCGCTTCCCACTGTCTGTCCCTATGTATGCTTAGATCTTTAAAACTACGCAACGGATTTTGATGCGGTTTTTTTTAATAGATAAAGTGATTCATCAGAAAGGTTTATATGTATAATACATACCCGTGCGAAGCCGGGGCGGGCCGCTAATTAAAAATAAAACAGTTGAATCACACGTTATATGTACGAAATATTAGTATTTTATTACATTAACCAATTGAGAAAATTAGTGGTATTTTTCGTGACAGTCATGACGTAGTTTTGGGCCATCGTGGGAATAGAATACCTTTTTTTTATATTATAGCATTATAAAGTGTGGCCTTTAGTTCAACAGTGGACAAGCCGGTAAAGAAAGAAAACGTGTGTGGAAGGATTCGCTATTTGCCTTTCGTACCGCAGCGCTTGGGTTTGACAGAAACCCTATCAGATCCCGCATCTTCGGCCTTCTGCCAATACTGCCACTGCTGCTTGTGGACATGATACATAGTATTAAGGGGCTACATGAGGGCTAGTGCCGAAGGGTGTAACCCACTTCATATTGAGCTGATGTTGCATTTTAGAGACACTGGCTTTAAAGCCATACATGAATTTTCCGAAGTTCCAGTGCTGCCCCATTTGAAATAAATTATTTGATAGGAAACGGAGATATCATTTAAAATTTTGTTCTAGTAAGCCCTAGATAACCCTTCAAACTATTTTAAGAACTACTGTAAACAGTTGAAAGTGAGAACGAAAGCTTCACGTTCTCACTTTAAACTGTAAACAGTAGTTCATAAAATAGTTTGAAAGGTTATGGCTTGGTAGAGACAACATTTTAAATGATATCTTCGTTTCCTTTGAAATGATTATTTCAAATGAGGGCAGCACTGGACCACGGAAAATTCATGTATGGCCTTAAAGTCAGTGTCTCGAAAATGCAACATCAGCTCAGTATGAAGTGGGCTACACCCTCCAGCACTAATTAGTGCCGGCATTGAGCCGTCGTAATCAGGGTGACACCTCCGATCTCGGCTCGTGTCGACACTAATTAGAAACTAGTTGTGTCTACAGACTTCTGATTTACCTATTTTAAAATGTAATAAAAGATTTTGTGACCTCGGGCACAGACGACAAAGTATATAGAATGGAATCTCCTAAGGTACGCGCAATATGCGTCCCCGTTCCCGCACCTCTACCCCGTTCTTGTGCGACCGCGTGCGCCGTGCAGTGTGTGTTCGCCCGCTCTCGCCTGAGACAAGGCGAGAACGGGGGAAAGGTGCGGGGACGGAGGGACGCATATTGCGCGGGACCTTAAGAGATTCCTTTCTGTATACTCTTACTGTCTTCTGTGCCTCGGGCCGAAATGTGGTGTAAAAGCTTATAGGCTAATTGCAAATTAGGTACTGAATTGTATGCTAAAACTATTTTAATTTTGTCCCTATCTCTCTTTTGAATATTTGACATTAAATAAATGTTTCTTGATTTCTATCAATATGAGGGTTTAAAATACTTTAAGATAACGGGGCAGACAGTGCCTAGGGCGGTAAGGCCCAGGGCACTTTTAGCGTGATGGTGAGCATTAAGGTGGAAAAAGGAAATCATAATAGTGACGGGTTTTCAACCGCATCACCTATTTAAGCAGCTGGTACATTCTATGTTTTTCTCTTTTCTCCCAGACCAGCAAGGAAGATACTTTAAACACGCATTGCATTGTCACCCAACTTACATAAGTCTGTGAAGTTTCAACTCGATCGAATAATAGAAAGTGGGTCTAATTTAGCTTGCAAGATTTGATTACGGACACAGACAACGGGACAGGTGTAACTAAACAAAAGCTTATAAAAAATGTTCAGTAGTTTTATTTTTATTTTTGTCCATATTTCCTAACGTGGACAATACCAAGTTCCCAATTAGAGAAAGCACGGCGCACAGCACCACCAGTCACGGCGGTCGTTTGGCGACGATCCAATTTAGTCTCTTTGATGATGCCTCTCGTAAAACGGGACGAAGGAGCGTGTTCTGGACAATTGCTCAATCAATAGCCAGCGGAAAAATATCAACCCGGAAGGGGATTGGACTAAGAAGGGGCACTAAACTGTCAACGATTTGACGTCGGCGATCGAAATCGTAAAGAGTGTAGGCCAAATTCTCTGGCTGAGGTGTGCTCCTGCAGTGGAGACTAAAAAACACCTGATGATATTTGTAATCAAGAGCATAATTGACAATTACGAAGTGATCGAAGCATCTAATCAATGAATAGTAAGTACTAGT
The DNA here is from genome assembly GCA_963576875.1 of Acrobasis repandana. Lineage (NCBI taxonomy): Eukaryota > Metazoa > Arthropoda > Insecta > Lepidoptera > Pyralidae > Acrobasis > Acrobasis repandana. The sequence goes on along the minus strand of OY756241.1, from coordinate 10,776,463 downwards.
GGTTCTGTGAGAACAGTAGACCTCGCGAGCTCTTACGAGTATAACCATGCAATAACCGACACTTTTCCCATTGCCGTGGCTTAATAAAGCCATTTCAGTGAAATCCGCCCATATCTAACGCTACAGCAAACTTCCCCCTTCACTCCTTTTGGATTTTTTTTGCAATTACTTGTATAGATCATTAAAGACCTTAGTGTGCCTCTCAAATTTGATTGAAATCCGTTGATAAATAACGCTACAGCTACGAGTAAGTTTTCGTCTTTCCCGCCCTATTTCTCCCCCATACAAAATCGCGATCGACTGTTAAAATTAAATATTAAATCAAGAAACTTGTGTGCCAATTGTCGTCAAAATCGGCTGAAAAATGCGACCTGTAGACGAGAACAGACAGACGGACAAAATAATTTGTGACCAATCTTGAAACCAGTAGTTTCGTAGCAAATTAATTGTGACAGACAAGTGAGTTCCTATTCTATAAGGGTTCCGTGTTTACCTTTTGAGGTACGGGACCCTAATTAATTTCTGTTTACGTCGTCATTCGTCGAATTCGATAGCTATCATATTATTGGTGCCGAATTGGCATTAGTTTGAACTTTAATAGAGTAGCTACCCATTATAATTGGAGAGATACGCCAACAAACGAGACATTGTTTATGTTCTGACTCTATCAAAGTCTTCCATCATTACTGAAAGCGAATGCCAACTAGTTATGCCTACACTAATAAATTCAGCTGAAGTGGAAATCTGTTATTTCAACGAACGTGGCGGTTAGTTACTTTGTCAGAATTAACACTAGACAAAAAAGCCACATTTTCGTCAGTTGTTCTTGTATTGATTTTGTGTACTACTCAAAGGTATTTTCGGTCCGAGCTGCAGTTGTCTCTATCGTACTGGCTTGGTTGTTGTTCAGGCATGGCGCGACAGCAATAGATTTAACATGTACCTATTTTCAATTCTCTCGACCTTAGTCATCATCATCAGGTCTTGTTTAGTCTCTACTGCAGGAGCACGACCCCCTCTGTACTACCAGAGCCATACTTAGCCAGAGTAGCCAGAGAATTTGGCTTACACTCCACGCTGGTCAGACGGGTTGGAGAGGCTTCATTGATGTTTATAAGCTTTGTTTAACTTGTCGACCTTACTGTTTCCTCTTAATTTTTAGGGTACCGTATCTCAAAAGGAAAAAACGGAACTCTTATAGGATGACTTTGTTGTCCTTCTGTCGGTGTATCACGACCCTATTTTAGAGTTCCGTACCCAAAGAGTGCAAACGGGACCCTATTACTGAGACTCCGCTGTCTGTCCGTCTGTCACAGGGCTCTATCTCTTGAACCGTAATAGCTAGACACCTGAAATTTTCACCGAATATGTATTACTGTGACCGCTATAACTACAAATACTAAAAATAAAAAAAAGTTGAAAATTAAAGGGGGTCGTCATATAAAAAACGTGTTTTTCAGCTTTTTTAACTAGATCTGTATAATGGCATTAACTAGATACTTGTAATTTTTACCTATTATGTATTACTATAACCACCATAACTACAAATACTAAAAATAAGATACAGTTAAAAATTAAAGGGGGTCGTCATACAAGGAACGTGTTTCTTTAGCGATTTAAAACATTGTACGGAGGTACGGAACCCTTCATGTACGAGTCCGACTCGCACTTGCCAATTTATTTAGTCTCCACTGCAGGAACTCAACTCTCTCTGTACTACCAGAGCCATATATTAGCCAGAGTAGCCAGAGGATTAGGCCCACTCCACGCTGGCCAAACGGGTTGGAGAGGCTTCATTGATGTTTGTAAGCTTTGTTTAGCTTGTCGACCTTAGTTTCCTCTTAATTTTTAGGGTTCCGTATCTCAAAAGGAAAAACGGAACCCTTATAGGATCACTTTGTTGTCCTTTTGTCTGTCTATCACGACCCTTTTTAGGGTTCCGTACCCAAAGGGTGCAAACGGGACCCTATTACTGAGACTCCGCTGTCTGTCCGTCTGTCTGTCCGTCTGTCACAGGGCTCTATCTCTTGAACCGTAATAGCTAGACACTTGAATTTTTTACCGATTATGTATTATTATGGCCGCTATAACAACAAATACTAAAAATAAAAAAAAGTAAAAAATTAAAGGGGTCGTCATACAAAAAACATATTTTGTCAGCGTTTTTAACTAGATCTTTATGATGGCATTAACTAGAACCTTGAAATTTTCACCGATTATGTATTACTATAGCTGCTATATCAACAAATACTAAAAATAAGATAAAGTTAAATTTAGGGGGGTCGTCATACAAGAAACGTGTTTTTTTCAGCGTTTTAAAACATTGTACGGAGGTACGGAACCCTTCACGTACGAGTCCGACTCGCACTTGCCCGTTTATTTATTTAAAGTCTTATCGACCGAGGGTTTGCCGAAATATCGAATTAAGAGAGGTTGCGTGAGTTTGGGCCAAATTACTAGTTTAACCAAATTGGACATGCATGACACCAGTATCAGGTTCGACAAATACAAATACGAGTATATAACGCCCTCTCTTCCGCCGCCTATAAATAACACACATTTGTTCAAACATCCGGCTCCCAAGGGCTCACTTTTAATTAATTAATTGGTCGATAAATTGTGCAAGGAATATAATTTTTGCATGGGGAATTGAATAAAATGTGGAGTGTGGATGGAAAGTTATTTTACTTTGGAAGTAATTCACCCTGAAATATGTCGATGCCGTGAATACCTTCCGGCTTCATCATGAGATCAGGTCATTGGTACCATAATATTGCATCGTCATTCAACTTACATAAGTATTTGAAGTTTCAACTCGATCGAATAATGGGAATTTAAGTGGGTCTAATATAGCTTGCAAGATTTGACAACGGGACAGGTGAAACTAAATAAAAGCTTGTGAAAATCAATGTCTTTTGCTAAACGAATGTTAAGACACTTGAGAGACCACAAGAAAACTTTGGGGACAATAAACATTGACCGGTGCCATTCCACCAAAACATAAATAATATACATAAAAGAAGCAGGATTATTGGTGCAATTTGCACAAATGTTATCATTACACTGGCGTTGAAGTAATTCATTTTAGTGCTTTCAATGAGTCAAGTAGAGTTTGCTCTACATACGTCGCGCGTCGGTTCGCCAATCTTATTTTAAACAATTCGGCAAATATATTTTTTGGTTGTAAATTATTATACCTATTTTTAGGGTTCCGTACCCAAAGGGCGCAAACAGGACCCTATTACTGATACCGCTATAGTTTTAACAGTAGAATTAAAAATAAATAAGCTACCTCAGCTTTTCAGTTAGAGAAAACAAAATTATATAGTGTAATATACTCGTATGTACAATGTGAAAAGCAATAAATAAATTGAAATTGAAACAGAATTCGAGACGTGTAACGTTCAAACCATTTATTTATGTCACATCAAATATAGAGCGGTCGGCGAAAAGAGAGCAAAGGATATGAATCAATTTCAAAAGTTTCAGTTTCGCGAACACTATTCAGGGCGGGTTTCCGACGATGGTGTTACAAGGAAACGTGTGTCAAAGAGTTCCTCTTCAATATTTAAAAGTAAACTATTCTCTTGTGTAACAGTGTAACACCGACACAGTTGTCAATTCGCTAAAATGTACTCGCTTCTTAATTAAGGCCGTACCTAAATTTTCCGGGGTCCAGTGCTGCCCCCATTTAAAATAAATCTAATCAAAGAAAACGGAGACATCATTTAAAATTTTGCAACTATCAAGTCCTAGATAACCCTTCAAAGTATTTTATGAACTACTGTTTACAGTTTAAAGTGAGAACGTTGAGCTTTACTACGCACATTTGCGAAAAACGGCCACTTTTGGCTAATGTGCGTAGTAAAGCTTAACGTTCCCATTATAAACTGTAAACATTAGTTCTTAAAATACTTTGAAGGGTTATCTAGGACTTGGTAGTTGCAAAATTTTAAATGATGTCTACGTTTTCTTTGAAATGATTTATTTTAAATGGGGGCAGCACTGGACCCCGGAAAATTCTGGTACGGCCTTAACCGAGCGAGCACAGCGCCTCAATTTCAAGATTGGCCGAAAATGCATGTCCGTCTGTCCTACAGGTCGCATTTTTCAACCGATTTTGATGAAAATTAGCACACAAGTTCCTTGGTTTAGATTTTTTATCTCCTGGTGGGACTTATGTCCTTACTTTTCGTTAGTTTTTTGGAAAAACCTCATACTTGGTTTTCCTTTTCCTCGTGTCCCTTTTATTTTTAGGGTTCCGTACCAAAAGGGTGCAAACGGGACCCTATTACCAGGCCTGTGTCACTCCCCGTGTAGGTATCATAAATATACCTACGCGCGGCGGCCTCCGCGGGTGGCTAATTCAGTCGGGGCTTACGTGCGAGCAGTGACGCACGCGCGAATTTCTGATGTTTGGTTTGAGATTGACGATCTGTTTCGATATAAGTAGGTACTTAACCCACCTACTTAGGAACTTTTCTGTTCGCTAGCAAAATAATTATGAAAGTTACAGAAATGGTATGTACCTACTAAGTACATCCTATAGAATTCAGTATCTACTTTAAAGACTTTTAGCTGGTTAGATATTTCGCTCATGTTATATTATATTTCATTCATTATAGTTTACTTCCAAATGATGATACATACATACATAATATCACGTCTTTATCCCTAATGGGGCAGACAGAGCATTTTAAGTGTTGCGGCTCTGAGCAATCAGAGCCCAGGGCCGCAATTCTTAAAGGCAACTTTTAGCGTGATTGTGGGCGAGAAGGTGGAAAAGAGAATCAAAATAGTGATGGGTTGCTAGCCGCATCGCCTATTAACATGATTTGTATTTTCGCCCATTCCTTCGATCGGCTTCTACGATTTGCGCGGGGAGAGAAGCAGCTATGACCTCCGTGGTGTAATGGTCAACACGCTAGTCTGGAGGTTCTGGGTTCGATCCCCAGCCAGGGCAAGTTCGAGAATGGCCTTTTTCAAATTGTCCTGGGTCTTGGATGTTTATCTATATATGTATTTATTATAAAATATAGTATCGTTGAGTAAGTATCCCATAACACAAGTTTAAACTTACTTTGGGGCTAGCTCAATCGGTGTGATTTGTCCTTACATATTTATATTTAAGTTTTATTCTTGTCTGCCAGACAAGCATGGAAGACCGATAATACGGTGCGCTAAATGGCGATGTAGCTTCTTGTAGTAGTCAACCCTGGCGCGTCGCTCGCTGAGTCTATTTTAGTCGGTTTTGTGTGTATTATGAATCGTTTGTCTAGAGTCATAAGGACAAAATTGGCTTGCAATGGATTTCTGTAGGTCTCTAAACGTAAAGGTGCTGCGTTTTGACGCGAGCTAAATTACACCATTTTTCTAAACACTGTGAGTAGATATTACTTTGAAAACGTTTGCGGAGTGAGACTTCTGTACTACTGGTATTTATTCTGTGCTATTACTGAGACTCAGCTGTCTGTCCGTCTGTCACAGGGCTTGTTTTGGATAAAAGTACATATTGTTAGGAGACTAGCGCCATCTGCGTGTGATCTCCACAAACACGGGCAAGATTATCGATTTAGCGGCTGTCGAGCGCGGATTGTATTTGCCCGGCCAGAAAATAATCTTTGTCTATGGGTCGCGCCAGTCTTGACTGACGCCATTGTGAATGACTTGCGTTCTCCCGTCGAAAAAGAGCCGGAGGCCGGCATTTTGTATTTGATATATTGCGAATATTTCGTGAAGAATTGTCGCTAATTGTTGTTCGTGTGTGTGCCCAATTTGTTTGGAACGGCGTGGAGCCAAATTGTTTGTATTACGTATAAAAACAGTGATTTGTGTCAAATGTAAAACGCGTGTCATTGCGTCATTGTAAATTGTTGGTTTTTTCCTATTGCCCGTGTGATACGGAAGTATTGGTAAATTGACTATAAAAGAAACTTGTTGTGCTGTGGTGAAGTGGTGCTATAAATACGACGTATTCGTTTGGGGCGACATACATGAGCTCATGGGTAGGTTCGCTTAGGGACCCCATTTTCTTCACCACTGACTTGGGACCCATGGTGGGACCTAAGGCCGTCGCCAGCCCTGAGTAGGAGTTTGGGCTCGACGCGAAGGCCAGGCGAGGCTGCCTGAAGACTGCATGGATGCGGTAAGTTTTGTAATTAGTTTAATTACTTTTAATTAGAATTAAGTTTAACTCATAATTAGGTTAGGAGGTTCCCTGGACCTTATCTAGGTTGGTAGCAGACTGCGTAGATTTGTTTGTGTGTTTTTTTGTTGCCGGTGGGATTGCCGGACTCGTACCAAGAGCGTAGTTAGTAACATTTCTTGGTAGCTGAACGTAATCTTAGCTATCTGCGCCAACAGGGCTCTATCTCTTGAACCGTAATAGCTAGACACTTGAAATTTTCATTGATTATGTATTACTGTGTCGCTATAACAACAAATACTAAAAATAAAAAAAGTAAAAAATTAAAGGGGGTCGTCATAAAAAAAACGTGTTTCTTCAGCGTTTTAAAACATTGTACGGAACCCTTTATATACGAGTTCGACTCGCACTTGCCCGTTTATTCCTATTCTGAAGAGATTGTCATGTTTTATTAGATATCCAATCAGTTTCCCTGTTCTATTTTCCTACATCTATTTTTTACCCAGACAAGACTTCATAAATGCAATATTTTTCTAATAAGAGTCATTCATACACCATTTGCGACTTCCACTTGAATTTGTTACAAAAATCCTCGTTTTTAGCAAACGCACCATGCGCAGTTTCTGTCACAGCTGCCGCTTCAATCTCCATCCATTTTGTTTGCAGCGGAGTGGACGATACGCAGCGCCACAAGTGCCATAACATAAGGCAGGACAGAATGTTCCGAAGTTTCTTCATCTGAAGCTCTTCAACATCCATCGACTGTGCGCTACGACCTGAGATACCATGTGACTGCAACGTGAAATAGTATCTTCGCCTTAAGAGTCCGCTTACCCTAGACAGAATCAGAGTTTCCCATACAAACGTAGTCTACGTTTTATTTTGAAACGACATGTCAGATTCCGGTAAAAATGTATAACTTTAAAGAAATTGCATATATTTAGGGTTATAATTGGTTTTCACAGTCAAAATATGAACTTGAAAAAGAAAATAGTGTATTATATCATTTTTGACCAACAGTATGGAATACTTTTATACCCTTATATTTTCTTTCAAGTTCATATTTTGACTGTGAAAAACAAATATAACCCTATTTATATATAATTTCTTTAACGTTACAAAATTTTACCGAAATCTGACATGTCGTTTCAAAATAAAACGTAGACTACGTTTGTATGGGAAAGTCTAAGGTAAGGGGATTCTTTATTGAAAATATGTGATGATTGAAGCTTTCGCCACGAATTCGCAGCCACAATCTCGCATGTATGTACCATAACCATAACGACCAATTCAGCTAAGCTGTCGTGACCTCGAATTACCCGCACAATTTTCTTTATCACATATTACACTATACATCAATCTGAAGCATTACATTGCAAAAGCTTGTTTGGTACACCAATCGAATGTGGAAAAAATATGCATAATAAGTCGTGCAGGGTAAAACAACCAAACATATACATATAAACGCGTCTCGCATCGCATATAGGCGTAAGACAATCGACAATTAGCGTCACGTCTAGCGTCATCCTATACTACCTTCCTCAGCTCGTGCGAACAACTATCATAATAATCATCATAATCAGGTCTTTTTTAGTCTCCACTGCAAGAGCACAATCCTGTCTGTAGTACCAGAGCAAAACTTAGCCAGAGTAACCCAGAGTAGCCAGAGAGAGACGGGTTGGAGAGGTCTTACTGTTGTTTATAAGCGTTGTTTAGCTTGTGTTCCCTAAGTCGCCTTCTACGACATCCACGCGTAGACTTGGAGTGGTCCTATTCTACTCTGCCGGGAACCACACGGCTATAATATCAAGCAAATAGCCTTCTGTGTTTATTTACTTGTGGCGGTGCATGTGAGCTGCAATTTTAAATCGCCGCGCGGCGATATTTCACATGGCGGAATTTAATATCGGCCGTGTTTTCGTGTTTACGGGGCCTGTTACTACTTAGCCCTGTATCTGTGCACCAAGCGGTTACAAGTGAAATATTGGCTTTTTATGATTTATAGTGGACATTGATAAATGTTTCAAAGGATTAAGTGCAATATCTTTCCTACCGGGAATATGCTGGGTAGTTTTAATTTTATTTTGTACTAATGTTGTAAAGACTAAGATATTTGACGACCTCCGTGGTGTAATGGTCAACACGCTAGTCCGCCAATCCGGAGGTTCTGGGTTCGAACCCCAGCCAGGGCAAGTTGGAAAATGGACTTTTTCAAATTGTCCTGGGTCTTGGGTGTTTATCTATTTATGTATTTATTATAAAATATAATATCGTTGAGTTAGTATCCCATAACACAAGTTTGAAACTTACTTTGGGGCTAGCTCAATCAGTGTGATTTGTTACTATATTTATTTATTATATTTATTCTTTATTTTTACATCTGTTCAGGTCAGGGCTGAAAATATTACCACTGAGCTCTGTCTTTTTTGTATTGCTGTGGCACACACGTTTAAAATTGTGCAGGTATGTCTTTTTATAGTAACTCCTTTTCCTATTTTTGGTATGTGTGTAGCAGCAAATAAATAAGTTTATCTAAGTATATATAAGACAATCCTACGGGAACATCAATTTTTTTCAAGATAAAAAAAATTTTTTTTCATTAATCTCAACCTCAACCATGTTAATAGTATTTGAATAACTTTGTGAAAAAAAAATTATAACCAATATATTTAGAGAAATTAAAATTAGGCTTCAAATACGTTATGTGACGCTTAAAATTATGACAAATGATTTTATGTCAATAAATAGACAACCGATCAAAACACAAGAGTTAACAAATCTTGCATCCGTGCCAAAGCCCAAATGTGAAATGCATACTAAATCTTACACAACGGTTATGCCAAAATATATTGACATAATAAAAGTCGTGGGCGACGACATTCTCATATTAATGATGTTAAACGAAACTATTAATTATTTATATTGTTTCTGTGACCTATGAGCTAACAAGCGTGAAATCTTTTTCTTATGCACTAATGCATAATGCACTAAATACGTATATTAGTGATATCATTTGAAGACAACAGGGGAAAAAATAAACGGGCAAGTGCGAGTCGGACTCGTACATGAAGGGTTCCATACCACCGTACAATGTTTTAAAACGCTGAAGAAACACATTTCTTGTATAACGACCCCCTTTTAATTATTTACTTTATCTTATTTTTAGTGTTTGTTGTTATAGTGGTCATAGTAATACACAATCTGTAAAAATTTCAAGTATCTAGTTAATGCCATTATAAAGATTTAGTTAAAAACGCTGAAAAAACACGTTTTTTATATGGCGACCCCCTTTAATTTTTAACTTTTTTTATTTTCAGTATTTGTTGTTATAGCGGCCACAGTAATACATAATCGGTGAAAATTTCAGGTGTCTAGCTATTACGATACAATGAATAGAGCCCTGTGACAGACGGACAGACGGACAGACAACGGAGTCTCAGTAATAGGGTCCCGTTTGCACCCTTTGGGTACGGAACTCTAAAAATGACAATTGCAAGTTCATTTTGGGTTTTGCGGCACAGAGCCCAGGGCCGCACGGGAAGTGAAGCAACTGGTACATGCTAAGTTTATTTTTTTCCAGACCAGCATTTAATTACAGTAGGTAATTAATAGATCAATTAAAATAGCAAAATGCATTTACACCTCCCAATTCAACGAATGGATTATATATTTCTCGGATGTTAAACGCCGACAACTGGACCCTTTTTGCTTGGACGTCCACATATATGTTTTGTGCCATATCGTACACGACATATCGTATATCTATTCAGGCGCCACGTTTATGAGTTACCGGCATCTCGATGCTTTGCGAGGGATATACATACATACGTCTTTACCGGGAAATACGAGCGCAACATTGTGTCGATTGTATTTAGAACATATTGCATTGGTGGTGGGTCGGGGACGTGGACTCTCTGTCGCTCTAGCAAATGACGGTTCTGAGCGACAGACAAGGATAGCAGCATAGGAAAATGCTGTTCGGCGATGACAGATGTATCCCAACCCTAAGAAAAAAATCTGATTTATTTCCCCTTGAAAAAAATGTCTAGTTTTTGTCGCGTTGTGTATTAATTATTATATTGATAGTCATATATAATAATTAATATACACATTGAGGCATTGAGGCAGCTGTTGATTGGAGAGCTGGCAGCTATTTTGCTCAGCGTATATACATCGTGTTAATGAAAGAACGCAAAACCTCTCAGATGGTACCTGAGCCCATGAAACTGAACAACTTTCGTTCAACAACATTCACGAAACTAAAAACAAATTTGTATTTTCATACATATTGATCATCTGATCGAGTCAATTTGTATGAAAATCCGATTTTTTTAAAATTAATATACACTTTTAGGTAGCTGTTAATTGGAGAGCTGGCAGCTACTTCGCTTAGCGTGTATGTAAATATAGCGATTCAGCGAGGAAACGTTGCCAGTATTCTGGGTACGTTGCCTCAATGCGGTGCGTTAAAGGAATTATTCTAGTCGTTTTAGTATTTTATGTTTTATTGAATGTGTTACTGCTGATCAATCATATTTGTACAGAACATGGGCGGATCGCTACTAAGCTACTAGTAAATTATATCAGTAATAAAATAAGAGTATAAACATAAACGGAAATAAATTAGTACGTTTAATACGTTTGATGCTCTAATATAGAAAGTGTCCTTTACTGAGGACAGTTATAGTCCGTAAGTCACAACTGTACTAAGTCTGGGCGGAGCACTAGTAATAAATATGTTATATCATCGTCATGTTTATTACTCTCTGTGAGCTGCAGGACTTGGGAGTCTGCCTGGGCATGCTGACCCCTTGAAGTTTATTGGATAAAAAAGTTGTTCGGACATAAAAGTTGCGTCTTAATAAGAATAACGAAAAAGTTTTGTCATATTTAAATACTAGCTGTGCCCGTGACTTCGTTCGCGTGGTTGTCGGAACGTAATGTTATATAGCCTAAAGCCTTCCTCTATAAATGGACTACCCAACTATAAAAGAATTTTTCAAATCGGACCATTAGTTCCTGAGATTAGCGCGTTTAAACAAACAAACTCTTCCGCTTTATAATATTAGTATAGATTTTTCGAAATGACTGAAATACGATATTCTTTTCGTTTTAAACCCCCAAAATTCTGCCATTTTGAGTAATTTCAAAAATTAGCGACAAAAAATTCAACATACATAATTATCGAACCTGCTCACAAAATTTCACGGGAATCGGTTGAGAAATGCGACCCGTAGGCGAGAACAATCGGAAAACAGAAATTCGAACACACTGTAGAATTTTTGCCCGAAGCTGGAACAGAGACCTTCGTTCGCTTCGTTCGCTCGGTCGATTAATATGTTATATCATCCTAACATTTATTATAATCGTAAATATACTAATATTATAAAGCTAAAGAGTTTGTTTGTTTGTTTGTTTGTTTGTTTGTTTGTTTGTTTGTTTGTTTGTTTGTTTGTTTGTTTGTTTGTTTGTTTGTTTGTTTGTTTGTTTGTTTGTTTGTTTGTTTGTTTGTTTGTTTGTTTGTTTGAACGCGCTAATCTCCGAAACTACTGGTTCGAATTGAATAATTCTTTTTGTGTTGGATAGTCCAGTTATCGAGGAAGGCTATAGGCTATATAACATCACGCTACGACCAATAGGAGCAAAGATATAGTGGTAAATGTGTAAAAAACGGGAGAAATTATTTCATCTTTGAAGCCTTCCTTTGCGTGCGCCGTGAAAACGGTTCAAGATACACAAAAAATATGTATTAAAGAATAATAGCTCTTTTAATGATCTAAAAAACAGTCCGCGATAGTATATGGCTATCTTTTAAGATTAACTCACAAAAACCGTTTTTAAGGTAATTTGGTCGAAATAATTTGTTTAAGTTGTATCAACATAATAATATTAATCTTTATTCAAATAAATATGTTGTTGGTTAAGAGTACTTCATCTATACTAATATTATAAAGCGGAAGAGTTTGTTTGTTTGTTTGTTTGTTTAAACGCGCTTATCTCAGGAACTAATGGTCCGATTTGAAAAATTCTTTTTTTGTTGGGTAGTCCATTTATAGAGGAAGGCTTTAGGCTATATAACATTACGTTCCGACAACCACGCGAACGAAGTCGCGGGCACAGCTAGTTTATTATAATCGTAAACAAGATGTCGTTGAAACTGTAAATTATAGAGAATACAGCTCAAGATCTTGATAGCCCAGCGCGAAAGCAATCATTCACGGGACTGACTATCAGCCGTTTGATGCGCTAATGTCAGGAACCGTCCTTTAATGAGGACAGTCATCGTTGATAAGTCACATCTGTACGAAGTCTGGGCGGAGCACTAGTAATAAATATGTCATATCATGGTCACGTTTATTGAATCGTAAACTGAATATATCGTTGAAACTGAAAATTATAGAGAATACAAAGCATTTATTATCTATATATTATACAGGATTACTTTTAAAACACTGGCAACATTTTTGGAGCGAGTTCAGTCTTTTTTTTATTAGCGCTGAGCCAAATGGATTTTGTATGGGAGGACGAAATTATTTTATCGATTTTCGATAACTGTTTTCGAGGAAAGTAGTTCAGTATCATGGATTGAACTTGCTCCAAAAACGTTAACAATGTTTAAAAACACCGTAACCCTGTAGAAATTAATTGCTGTTTGTTAGTCTTACTAAAACGCAAGAACGGCTGGACCGATTTGGCTTACGAGTATTTTGTTCATATGGTGAGATAATCGCCTTGTCCCTATTTGGGGTCAGCTCTGTATGTCAACTCACTCCATCGTTTTCTCTTTTACCATTTTCCATCGTCTACAGCTTCAGACATTCCCCCCACATCTTTCTAGGCCGTCCTCTATCTCTATGGCCATCCAGCTTCAAGTTAACCATTTTATTAGCCAGATGTTCTGCATCCCGCCTCTTGATATATGACCGTACCATGTTAAACGGTGGCTTTGTAACTTCTCTATAATCAGTGATATTATTGAACTCCCATTTTAATCATTCCTGATCATATCCATCTTCGTCACTCCACACATCATCATCATCATCTGGTCTTTTTTAGTCTTAACTGCAGGAGCACGACCCTCTCTGTACTACCAGAGACATATATTAGCCAGAGCAGTCAGAAGATTTGGTCTGCACTCTCCACGCTGGCTGTCCCGTCTAGGGTTGAAGAGGTCTCATTGATGTTTATAAGCTTTGTTAGCTTGTGTTTCGTAAGTCGCCTTCTACGACATCCACGGGAAGACTTGGATTGGTCCTATTCTACTCTGCTAGGAACCACACGGCTAAGCCCCACACATCCACGTAAGCATTTACACATCTATTTAGGAACTATTTACACATCTGTACACGCAATATTTTGTGTAATCAGAGAATCGCTGTAAATAGGAACATTTACGTAGAGAGGAACGCAAAACCGTTAGCAGGCACTCGTTTATGAGCGCTAAGTGGAAAATAATCTTAATCACGACATTCACAACCTATTAACGTTTTTAACGTTGCCGCGATATTTCCTAAAAAAAAATACTCTTCTTCCTTGCTGGTCTGGGAGGAAATTAAAAACTTAGAATGTTTCAGTTGCTTCCCTTCATCGAGAGCGCATCCTTAGCTGAAGAGCTTTCGTATGAGATTTGGCTTTTTCTACTCAAAAGATGATAAGTATGTATATGATAATTTAAGAATTCCTAAGATAGCTGAATAAAGAAGAAAAACCGGCCAAGTGCGAGTCGGGCCACGCGCAGTTTAGGGTTCCGCAGTGGCGAATGCCGTCTTAGAGTTCACAACTCACGGTTTAACGACTCATCATCATCATCATCATCAGATCTTTTTAGTCTTCACAGCAGGAGCACGACTCTCTCCACTCTCTCCCTACCAGAGCCATATATTAGACAGAGCAGTCAGAGTAGGTTTAAAGACTAAAAACGTCTAATAAGTTGCTCCACTATAACTCTTACATACCCATTCAAATTACAACTTTCTAGTACTAATAGTCTCTGAGTATAACCGCGGCCAGGCAGACAGACAGACATGGCGAAACTACCACGGTTCCTTGTTTACTAAGAAACACTAAATATATCGGAACCATTTAAACGATTTTACACATACCAAAACAAAGATCACATATTCTAAGGCGGCAGTATGTTTTATTCAAACATCTTATCTCGGAAACGGGTCCCTTTTGTTGTTTCATATTTACGCTTTTGTAAATATCGTTCATGTGCAAGATTTGTTTCCTTCAAAAATAAAGTACAAGGAGATGGACCTGCCCCCGTGATCCGTATACTAGCAACATTTTCTTTGTAAATAATGGCTTGCAAATATATTTGACGACCTCCGTGGCGCAATGCCATGTGGTTCCCGGCAGAGTAGAATAGGACCACTCCAAGTCTTCCCGTGGATGTCGTAGAAGGCGACTTAGGAAACACAAGCTAAACAAAGTTTATAAACATCAGTGAGACCTCTCCAACCCGTCTGGCCAGCGTGGAGAGTGTAGACTAAATCCTCTGGCTGCTCTGGCCAAGTATGGCTCTGATAATACAGAGAGGGTCGTGCTCCTGCAGTGGAGACAAATAAAAAGACCTGATGATGTGGCGCAATGAACGCCTTCTCGCTCGGACTGCGCTCACAAATGCGCGCATCAATGTATGAAAAAAATCATCCCTCCGAGCGAGGGCATGCCAGTACGCCACTTCGAATTCGACCCCCGACCAGGGCAAATCGGAAAGTAGCCATTTTCTAATTGTTCTGATCTGGACGTAAACTGAGTGAAACGGGAACACGCGACATGTTCAGTCTATCTCTGTCACAAACACTACGTGCAAAAGAGATACCAGAATACCCGCACTCCTGCTTGACGCAGTCTACGCCCTCGCCCTTGCATTGGTATAATTTTCATCTTCGAAACTTAGCTAGCACTAGAGTCAGATAATCAGATTTTTCGAGCTGCCTAAGGGTTGGATCTCATCAGCGAGAGAGAGCGACGAAACGAACGAAAACAGCACGAAAGTGCTGTTCCGTGCTGATAGATGAGATCAAACCCTAAAGGCATCTGACGTAGCTCAATGACTGTCATCATCATCATCATCATCATCAGGTCTTTGTTAGTCTCCACTGCAGGAGCACGACCCTCTCTGTACTACCAGAGCCATACATTAGCCAGAGTAGTCAGAGGATTTGGCCTACACTCTCCACGCTGGCCAGACGGCTGGAGAGGTCTCACTGATGTTTATAAACTTTGTTTAGCTTGTGTTTCCTAAGTCGCCTTCTACGACATCCACGGGAAGACTTGGAGTGGTCCTATTCTACTCTGCCGGGAACCACACGGCGAGCTGTTAACTAACAATAACAGTAATTACACACCAGAGAACCAGGGTGCTGGTTTCCCCACGATGTTTTCCTTCACCGGATTCAAGTGGTGGCAGTTGAACGATATAAGTTCTATAAGTTCGTTATATAAGTTCCAGAACAAAAGTTGTTCAGTTTCATGGGCTGAGGTACCATCTGTGAGGTTTTGCGTTAGTTCATTAACACGTTGTATAAGTACAAACTCAGATACAAGTCGCGCCTAGTGAGGTTCGAACTCATGCCTTACAGACGCACAGCCAGTGTCTACACCGCTTGGCTATACCACCGCTTCACCGTCTCCGAGACAAAGGAGAAGTGTACGAAATAAAATCAAAGCGACCACTTGAGGAATTTTGCAGACGTTGAAGAATGAAGTCCATTGAATGTTCATGATTTACCTGTAACAAAAGAAATGTCATCATTAGTGAGGTACAAATGCGAAAGTTTGTATGGTATGTATGTTTAGGTTTATAGGTATGTATGTAAGTATGTATGTTTGTTCAGCTTTCACGACAAAACGCCACCACCGCCACAGCAGCGGTGACACTCCCTGTACGTTAGAGTTCGAACGCCGGTGACCTTGAGGCGACGTACGTGGGTTCACAATTTGCAATACTGTGCGTGTTTTTGAAAAATCACTGTTAGTAAACTACTACAGTTTATCTCACAAAAAATTACATAAAAATCGTAAGGATTTTCTACAGACACCCACAATAGCCAAAACACGATTGAGCATTTTTGGCTCGATAGAAAAAAAATCACAAACATACCTCTAATTTGTCTAAATTTGCCTTTATAATACATATTACTTTTTTACACAATCACTTTTTTATATGTAAATTATACCAAAAAATGTATTATATAATTATCTATCCGTTTTGGCTACAAAAAAAATTATAAATATAATACAAAAAAACAATATATAAAAACACTGAGAAATATCGTTGAGCACGGCTCCGGGCCTTTCTTCTCTTTCGACGAAGATATCACTGTGTTTTGTTTATTAAGCGCCGGAGCGCGTAACCACTGGTATGACTCTCCATTGATTCAGAGTAACATATATACCTACTACTACTACAAACGAAGCAATTTATCTGTACACACGTCGATGTGTGAGTTTTATACTTAGGGTCGCACCGCAGAAATAATTTAATACTTACCTACTAACGAGTTCGACATATTTACGAGTACGATTATATCTTTCTATACCGGGAATTTTGCGAACACTATGATGTAAAAAATATTCTGTTTTATATGTATTAAATGTTACAGAAAAGTCGGAAACAGCTACATAATATCACTTCACAAATATTTTTAATTATGTCCATTGTCCATTTCACCATTGTTCACTTTACTGATTATTATTGAGTAATTTATAATGTAACGCACTAAATACACTAATTCACTATTGTAATATAGTAATTTGCATATTCGGCGCAAAACTATACGGTAATTATTTGAATAAATTCAATAAAAATAAACAAATGTTTATCTTATCACGCTTCTACGCCCGGCTCGTCAATGGCATTATAGCACTACACTATAACCCGCGGAAATCTACTTGGCGTCTGCGTGTATGTGATTAACTGTGAGCGAGGAGCCTATGTATTTTTACCGGTTAAACTGCTGTCGATTGATAATCCCTCTCGCTCTTGTGTATCTCCCGCCAATGTAAGAGAGCGAGAAGGGTATATATATCAAGATGGTTGCTGGGTAATAACGTGAAATTATATTGTTTCTTTGCTACCTGTTTTCATTATTTGGAAATCTATGAAATATGTGTTCTTTGTTGTAATCGGTGGATAAACAATATTATTATATGCGCATCTTCTCACCATGATGGTTACTATTGATTGACAGTTCTCAAGACAAGAGACGTCGCAAATTGCGTGCGGCTAGTAACTAAACCCTGGTTTGGAGCTGTCAAAGGCTCACAAAGTGCGGGGGAGAGGTGTGGGGACGCAAATTTGCGGGAGACGCTGTGAGATTCCATTCTGTTTGACTTTTATGTATTTTGTGGCGTAACGCTATGGTTGATACCGAACCGAAATCGAATATCGTGCGGTGAGGGAGAAAGACGCGCACGTAGTACCAGCCCTCGGCCAAATCAGCCGGCGATGGGTCGTTCCACGCCCCACGCGCCTCTTAAGGCCCCCGCGCACATCCAGTCACCCACACATATCCGCAAGCGGTTTTACGTGCACACGTGTTGTTTCTTTTCGCGTAGTGTATATGTCGCAGTTTAATGGTATAATCCGCTAATTCACTAAACCTCTAGCTGTTTGGCATTTAAGTTCGGTTTTGTTAAACAACTGAAAATCACGGAACGCTTTCGGATGAGGTCGAAACTCGTCAAATATTGCATGCTTAAATCACATGGTTAACCGTAAACAAAGATGATTCTGTGCTTCGGAAGGCATGCAAAGCTGTGGGTCCCAAACGCCATTTAGCGTTTGTTTAAACCTATCCTAGGTTCTGTTGTACCTTTTGGGTTGCGGAGGTCAGACGGCAGTCGCTCTGTATAAAAACTACGTCGTCAAATCAGCTAGCTTAGGTAGCGGACCCCGGGCTCTGAAGCGTAACAGCTGAAGATGCAACCGGGAATACACTCGGATAATGATGATTCCCATTTCTAGCATATTACCTGACACGTACCGCAGGTTAATAATTCTTCCAGTTCTTCAATAGTCGACTTTATTTATATATACAACAAAGTACATATCCAAGTAAATGAGCTCTAGACGAAAGAGAGCCTTGAGCGTTGCAGCCTTTGAATCTACAGGTTTCTTTATCGAAACGCAACTTTGTATACTTCCGAGTCTAACTTTTTATACTGCCCAATAAAGTAACTTGGATAATGTGACTTAGTAACATTACAATTTAACTAGGTAAAAGCTAAAATGTTTGGTCCATTTCACCTATTTTCTTAAATAACTATATAATAAAATACCGATCTAAGTAATAATAAAATAAATATATTTAAATTTCTCATAAAAAGCTCTTTCATTGCATATGTAACACGATATTGTATACAAAACTTTTTTTTAAATGTCTAATTTACCCCAGTTAAGTGGCCCCCATTTTTGAAAATCATTTATTTACGTTATACGACCATCATAAGGTCACTGAGTTACATATGTGTATCGAATTTAAATTCAATCGGTCCAGTAGTTACGGACAGACAGACAAGTGAGTGATCCTATAAATAAGGGTTCAGTTTTTATCTTTTAAGGTACGTAACCCTAAAAATATATCAATGCTTCATTATAATATCAATAATTACTCGTACGTAATAATGCATAGGACGGGAATTAGAGATTTGCTTACTTTATTTTTATAGGGTTTTTTAGGCATTCAAGATGCAGTACTAAATAAAATACTCAAATTAAATAATGAAATAAGAAATGTTGAAAAAATACCACGTGAGTAGGACTTGAACCCGCGACCTTAGTCTCAATACGACTATGCTCTTACCATCTGAGCCATCACGTGTTCAACTTCGGAGTGCGGAGTGCTCACGTGGTACTTTTTCACCATTTCTTATTTTATTATTTAATTTGCTTACTTTTGCTGACAAGGGGGACGGAGGGTTAAATTGAAAATGCCTCAAATTCAGCTTACGTAATATTTGAACGATCCCCTAGTACAATTGATGTCACTAGTTCCTGATGTCTCATCAATAGTTTATCGGGTCATTCACCTGCACCGAATGCAAACTATTGCCAACAATAAAAACGTGACGACCATACAAAGTACCAAAAAGACTAACGGGACAGTACACGCGTCCGAAATAAACTCAGCTGGTCTGATGAGCTCCGGTTTGTAAGGGAAGTTTAATTTATTTTCGTATACAACGTGGAAGGGACAAACCCGTGCCCGTAACGTAATAAATCGAACCACGGGCTATACTAGATAACGAAATTAAAATAACAGTAAAAAGACCAAAATAAATTTCGACACGCCATACAAATCGCCCGAGCGGCTGCACACTTTTGTATGGAAATGGCGAATTTTTTTTTGTTTTTTTGCTGTTATTTTTATTTAATTATACTATAGAGATCTAGAATAGGCCCGTGGTTCAATTTATTACAGGCATGTACCTTCCACGTTGTATTTGCTGCAAATTTCTAAAGTATAAAAAATACTCGTATTATAAAATGAACTGGTCAAGAGCGAGAGGCTGCGTCCGAAGGAGGGTTATGTTTTTCGAGTTTATGTATGTAGAATGTGTTTTAAGTACCTATTTACATTTCTGTAGCACGCTAACGGCTTTAGCTGACTTCGTGCTTTCGGAGATGCTTCTTGTTATTTAATACTAGCTGTGCCCGCGACTTCGTTCGCGTGGTTGTCGGAATGTTATATAGCCTAAAGCCTTCCTCTATAAATGGACTATCCAACAAAAAAAGAATTTTTCAAATCGGCCCATTAGTTCCTGAGATTAGCGCGTTTAAACAAACAAACAAACAAACAAACAAACTCTTCCACTTTATAATATTAGTATAGATTGCATTGTCATCTCATTTACATTAGCATACAAAATTTCATCTCAATCGGAAACCGGGAAGTGGCTCAAAAACTTGCAAGATTTGACCCAAAACTTAAACAACGACAAACAGGGCCAAAGCTTAAGAAAATCTTGTAAAAAATATGGCAAAATCTTTCAAAATGCCACACCACATCATCAAAGCATACTGATCATAAATTTAAATGCCCGCAATACTATTTACTTCACTGGAATCTTAAACTTACTCAGTTTTGCAGAGCGATAAATTCGAATTGAAAAATATATGTTTCACTGCTTAGATAAATTTCTAGTTTATAGCTCTTTTGGGATGCAAGTTTATGAGTGCACATTACCAGCTCTTAGAGATTTAACGCGTGTATAGATTTTCTATGTACCGTCATTTCTTATTATGAGCCATTTTAGTTTTTATTTATAATTCTATGTCAACTGCTTAGTACTCACCGTTTTAAGAGATCATTACCAGCCAGGGCTTGTTAACGATACCAAATTCCCATTAAAAGTAACGTTTAATAACGTTATTTTAGTGGTAATGTTACAAGGGGTATCGATAATACAGTTTATAACTTTATCAATACTTTTTTTTCAATACTTGTAAAATATTATACAAATAGCTCTAGTAGTCTACTAGACAAACTCTCATCAATTTATTCTGTCAAATATTGAAAAGAAATACAGTGTTAACGATACCTTTTACCGTTAATATCATTGGTAACGTTATCTGAGTATCGGTAAATAGTGGGAATAATTCTGTTACCCAGCATAACGTTATCTTTGCTGATAACGTTAACGCCGTTTGACAGAATCAACGTTACCAGACTTACTTAGTTACTTAGACTCGGCTGACAAATTGCACAGCTCGACTCGTTATACCAAGACCCCCAGACTCGAGCACTTAAGTCTAAATAAAGACATGAGCGCAACATGGCGCTCGAGTCTTGATTCGCGCTCGAGTCGTTTTACGCGACGAGTCGCGCTCAAGTTCTTTTCCATTTGGAGTTCTTTTATAAATAAACAGGAAATAAAATATGTAACGTTGTGAGATATAATAGTAAATTATTTTTGTAACTTCTAATATTCTTAGCTTTTGAAAATCCTGCTAATATTATAAATGCGAAAGTTCGTGAGTATGGATGGGTATATGAGAATGTTTGTTACTCTTTCACGAAAAAACTATTGGACGAATTTGGTTAAAACTTTACAGTAATATAGGTTATACGGCAGATTAATCTTTCCATAATAGCATAACGAATAACAACGAAAAAATATTAAATATCATTGTGTTGGAATTATTTATTGTCTCCATTTTTATTCCAATAATAATAAATAATAACCACAGAAGTAAAAACGTAAGTTAAGTAAAGACTCGTAAAATAACAAGCAATAAATATTGTTCCGTACCCACATAACAAATAAGTGCCGCGTTTTTATCCCTCTTGAGGTACACAGAACATAATAATGCCATGCCTAAAGGCCACATTTAGCATGTTGCCACATAAACTAGGTATGTATTTTTAAATAAATCAACCTTGATACGCTCAAGACTCGATACGCTCGAGCTCTTTTTAAGACTGGAGTTCTTTTTGAGACGTGAGTTTCTTTTTAAGACTCGAGCTCTTTTTGAAATACGAGTTCTATTTTGGCGCTCGAGTCTTCGAAAAAGGACTGGAGCTCGGGTCGACTCATAGCTCTGAGTTTTGTTAGTACACCGAGTCTTGTAAAATTGAGCCGAGTCTAAAGAATTAAGACTCAAAGACTCGAGTTCTTTACATCTCTAGGTACTACTACTAGCTACTAGCAAAACTGAGTCTTTCCGGTAGCTTGGCTTTACCACAACTACATCTCTACCACATCTAGACAACTGCCATACAGCAATGACAGACAGAACAACCCAGTCGGGTAAAAGGTGGCGATTTACGGCAGCCCTAAGTTTCACTCACACACGGACGCGTATGTACGAACATTGCGTCTATATGGTTTTGTGAAAATTTAGTACGGAATGTATAGAGCTTCAGAGCGCCATGCTGTGTGGCTTCCGGCCTAGAATAGGACCACTCCATCTCTTCCTGTAGATGTCGTAAGAGGCGACTACAGGAATAAGCGCACACATCTCGCACTTACGTTGCATTCCCAAGTAGGGTTAATGCCGGGCGGCAGCCGGTTGTAAAAAGTTTTGGCACAAATGCATTCCCAATGAGGGTTGACGTCGCTCTGTGATAACCAGTAACCTTGTCAAATCAACTAGGTTAGGTAGCGGACCCCGAGCTGTGAAGCGTTACCGCTGAGGATGCAACCGGTAGAACGCCCGGATGATGATGAGACTATAAACTTTTACTGTTCAAGTTACGCGACTTTGGAATGCCTTACCCGAAGACATAAAAAGTATCTCAAATAGGTTCCTTTTTAAGAGAAATTCCACATGCACCTTTATGCCAATTTGTTGCAGCAGAACGAACCATTATCATAAATTGTTTTGTATTTTATATTATGTATGTGTATGTATGTATGTATGGATTGTATATGTAGATATGTGTATAAATACATACTTATCTTTAAGGTTAACGCTAAGGTTAACGTTAAGGCTAACGCTAATTTATTTTTTTCTGATTTTCCTAAAGGCTGACTGGTAGAGAATGCATTAAGGACTGTATGCACTAAGCCACGTGGTCGGATTTGGCTCTGAAATATGCAAAATTTTCCCGCTAGGGGGATAAAAATGTCAAGATGAAGTTACATAGAGTTAATAATGTGTAAACGGGACAATAGATGTAGGTAATCATAAATTGTAACGTAGAATTAGTATACAGCTTACTTGTTTCTTTTCGTCAAGACTTCCATTCCGCGATACTTATTAAAATTTTCAAATCAATCAAATCAAAGAATTATTTTGTTTGAATTATTATTTCTGAATTAAGGCCTTGGCAGACGTCATTATAATGTACTTAACACTTTAGTAGACAGGCTATCAGTAGAAAAAGTAAAGTCGAAAATACAGTAGTGTGCGTGAATGCAAGACGTTTATTTAAAAAGCGAGTTTAAATATATGTGAAATTCATATAGCACTTTCTAAAAAATCCAAGTTATAGTTATTCGAATCTTGCGTAAAATTTATTACTTTTTAAATTTATTAGTCGACCTCCGTGGCGATTCCTTAACACGCTAGTCCGTCACTCGGAGGTTCTGGGTTCGATTCCCAGCCAGGGCAAGTTGGTAAATGGCCTTTTTTAAGTTGTCCTGGTTCTTGGATGTTTATCCCATCAAAAACATAAATGTAAAAATGCCAAGTATAAATTCCGACAAAACAATTGAAATTTAAATAGCTGCCAAGTTATGTAGGTAGAGAAAACTGAAATTTATTCATAAGAATCTAAACATTTGACTTGGACAACATTAAGATTGCAAAGCACGGTCACCCATCCTAACTGTGACCAAGCTAGAAGTTGCTTAACCTGTAAAAGCACGGTCATTCATCCATCAATTTTTGAATTTATCGTATGCGAAGTGGAGCGAAATATTTGCACAAGTGGTTTTGATTACTCGTATTTTGAAATTTGTTAAAGCGCAAATAACAAAGAACCCTTAGAATAGAGAATCTGTATCGTTTCACGCAGCTTTTTAGGGTTCCGTAGTAAACAAGAAAACCTTATAGTTTCGTCATGTCTGTCTGTCTATCTGTCCCCAGTTTTACTCATAGGCTATTAGTACTAGAAAGCTGTAATTGGGCATGGGCATGGATATGTGGTAATAAAAACTTGAAAAAAACATGTGTGGTGTGAGACGTCGTTGAATAGGTCTTTCAAAAATATTGTAAGATTATGAACACCCTTTTTCGTTTTAGCAATCCGTTTGTGAAATATTTGGTTTTTGTTTGCAAATTTTTGTTAGAGTTATGTGTCTTCCCTCTCTGTCAGTTAAACGGTTATATATGGATACTTAAAAAAATTAACGGCAGTAGTATATAACGTCTCCCTGTACTAAAACTAATTTAAGGTGGATTCAGTTCATGATACTGAACAACTTTTCCTAAGGAACACATAATTAAATATGAAAAGAAAATGTTTGGTTTCCATTCGACCTCTGTGGCGTAATTGTTAACACGCTAGACCGCTAATCCGGAGGTTCTGGGTTCGAGCCCCAGCCAGGGCAAGTTAGAAAATGGTCTTTTTCAAATTGTCCTGGGTCTTGGGTGTTTATCTATGTATGTATTTATCATAAAATATAGTATCATTGAGTTAGTATCCCATAATACAAGTTTAAAACTTACTTTGGGGCTAGCTTAATTAGTGTGATTTGTCCTTACATTACCATACATATATTACAAAAATATTACATTTTGCCAAATCTTGTGTGTAAGAGATCAAAAATAATTTTTGTATTTCGTTTGTTCCTTGGTGTAAGTTGTTCAGTATCATGGACTGAATTCAGATCTAAAGTTAGGCAGTTGTTAGTTACATAAAACAAGTAGGTACTGACTACGGAACCCTACACTGCACGTGGCCCGTCACGGCACGTGGCCGGTTTATTTTGGTTAAGTTGAAATTTTAGGGAACCATAGACAAATTTATGATATTTCTGTGTAAATCAATATTACTTATCGCTGACATGACGTTCTCAAAAATACAATCAAATAGTATTTTACGCGAGCGGTGACTTGGAAAACTAAATGTTTTGTGTTCCACTGACAGGAAATGTACACATTTGAATTTTCTTTGTGAAACAATACGTTTAGCGACCATCTGCAATCGTAACACCTTTCACTTCTATTCACCTTATTATGTAAGTACGGAGGGTAAAAAAGATTGCACGTTGAACAGATCAACAGTCTCGGCTTAGCAGCTGTATGTGCTCAATCAATGACTTGACTGTTTGATTTTGTACAATATTTTTAACGAATCAACAAAAAGCACTAAAAAGAAATCTTTTCCTGAAAACAGCTAAAAAAATTGGTTAATTAATGAAGCAGTAATTAGCATTATTGCACCCTTTTATTTTTTATCTTCTAATAGGTTTTCCTGTAATCTATAAGTAAAGAACTATTAACTGTATATTTTTCAAAAGATTGGGTTCAGTGGTTTCGGAGAGTGTATTTTTATTATTTATTTTCAAAAATAACTTCAAAAACACCAACTTAAAAAATAAAGAAAAATATATTTAATATTATCATAAAATGCTCTTTCATTTGATATTTTACGCGATATAGTTCACAAAACCCTTTTTTTAATGTCTCATTTATCTCCCATAAAGTGGCCCCATTTTTTATTTATTTATTCATTTACCTACATTTTACTTCCGTCTTTGGGTCACAAATTTACATTATGTGCACCACATTTCAACTGAATCGGTCCAGTAGTTTAGTAGGGGGGGGGGGGGGGGGGGTAAATTTTCGCCCATTTTCTTAAATAACTTAAAAATACCGATCTAAGAAATAATAAAAAATAAATATATTTAAAATTGTCATAAAAAGTTCTTTCATTTGATATGTCACACGATTTTGTTATCAAAACTTTTTTTTAATGTCTAATTTACCCACAATAAGTGGCCCCCTTTTTTAAATTTCATTTGTTACATTATACGTCTATCTTTAGGTCACTAAATTACATAAGTGTAGGTACTAGATCTCAACTAAATCATTCTAATAGTTTCGTAGCAAATTGGCTGTGACTTACGGACAGACAGACAAGCGAAACCCTAAAAACAGTAAAAACACCGAAAAAATCGGTTCCTATACAAATTTCCCAGGCGGCTGCACACTTTTGTATAAAAATGCAGATTTTTTTTTGTTTTTTGACTGTTGTTTTAATATCATTATACTATACTAGCAGTCCACCCCGGCTTCGCCCTTGGTACACACAAAGCCTATGTCACTCGGGAATAGTGTACCATTCCAACGGTGAAAGTTTTTTTTAAATCGGTCCAGTAGTTTCGGAGCCATGTAATGCAAACAAACAAACAACCAAATCTTTTCTCTTTATAATATAAGTGTAGATAAATAGCCTACTATAGCCTGCCTGCCAAGCCAAGTATAGATCTAGTATAGCCTGTGGTTCGATATATTACGCATAATGTCAATTCGTATTTTGATATACATTCATGGGGAAAAGTTGTTCAAAATTTCAGACTGAATCACCCCTTAAAATAATTGTAAAACCCTAATTAAACAGCACCTTTTATTACAAAAACAGTTAATATGATTCCGCGACCCGAGAAAGTTCCAATCCGATTTTCACCCTAATCGCCAATTAAAAAATATAGGTAATAAATCAAACAAATTATTTTTTTCATTGACTTAATTTTCAATAAAATTTAAAAAAAAATGTGCGATGCCGTATCTGCGATAGCATTACATCTTTACTTGAACGTCAACAAAATGTCAAAACTGTACCATAGTGTAGCAAAAGTATGACATAATTTGGCAGTTTGTACATAGATTTTTATTGAAATATTTTAGACTGTAATGCAATTTTACGTAATTTGAAAATGGATTTTTTTGAAAAATTCGACACGGCCTCCTTCCTGAACGCCCGGCGGGCAACTGAATTTGTATGGAAGAATCATGGCCGCCATTTCAGAGATTTATGTCAAAAACGTTGCAAAACATCCAATTTTTAAAATTATTTTTTTTTATTATTGCGTGATTGCATTGTAAGCAAATATTAAGAATAATGTTTCAAAATAGCCTTTATTTTTATAAAATATATGCAATCCCTTGTTAGAATATTTCTTTACGCAGAAAAACAAGCCAGTTTGTAGCAAGATTTTCTAAAATATTTCTTTCAGGTTTCTTTACAATTATCTTACTTTTTCTGAATGAAAATTAAAAAAATACGATTTTCGTCTACTGGCTAGTCTATTCACCTATAACTAGGTATGTAATTTTCTTAGTGGTCTTTTCTACTTAAGCCATAACTATTGCCCGCGCAAAGTGCGTTTTGCATGTTTTTGGGTAAATTCAATGCTTGTTTTTAGGAAAACTACAAAATATTTTAAAAAATCCTTTTTTTCGTCTACTGTCCCAACTCTTCCTCTATCTATGTGTATACATTATTTGACTTAAATCAAACGCTTTCTGTACAAACTTGTTGCCCGCGCAAACCTAGTTTACATGGTGCCGACCCTTAAGTAGCATTAAGTCCACCTTTTGTACCATTGTGGTCATTAAAGATTTAATAAATAAATAAATATAAAAGTACTTACCAATAATAATTGGTCTAAACTAAAACAAACGAGCACAGTGAATCGCAAGCTTATTAAAATTGCGCCGAGAACTATTAAATATGAACGCGGCAATAAAGACAACTTGTCGACAATAAGATTTCATAACTTTACAAGAAACTATTAACAACGAAGCTCTTTACAGAAATGAATGTCTGCTAGAGGACTGCAATGTTGTTCTGTTAGTGCAGTACTTGTGTTTCAATGGCCTGGCCTGGCCTGAATTACTAGGGGCTTACACATGTTCATTGGTGATATAAGACAAGACACAAGTGGCATAACATATCTCCTTCCGACTTCTATCTCCGCGCTTTAGAAGGCACGTCAAGCAGTTGGACCTGGCTCCCACCATCAGATCACAGAAGCAAATCACAAACAATATTATGAACTAGTAGTTCTGTGAGAACAGTAGACCTCGCGAACTCTTACAACCATGCAACAACCGACACTTTCCCCTTTCTCCTGGCTTAGCAAAGCCATTTCAGTGAAATCCGTCCTATACGAGTATAACCCTACGGCAAACTTCCCCCTTCCACTCCTTATTTAGATTTTTTTTTGCAATAAATGTGAAGAAGTGACCTCGCGAGTTCTTACAACACATTCCACTTTACCCTGGCTTAGCTGCCATTTCAGTAAAATCCGTCCATATATCTTTGGTGCCTCTCAAATTTGATTGAAATCCGTCAATAAATAACGCTACAGCAAATTCCCCCCCTCTTCCTCCTATTTCTCCCCTAATCACAAAACGCGATCATGTAAAAGAAAAAAATCAAGTAACGTGTGCCAATTTCGTCAAAATCGGATGAAAAATGCGACCTATAGGCGAAAACAGACAAACGGACGAAAGCATTTTTGGCAAATCGAATCTATATAGTCTGAATGCCGGGTAAATTCCAGGAAGTAAGTTGTACGAGGAATGCATCCGAAGTTTAAAGTCCGAAATCAAATTTAGCGCAAACGGAATACGGACTCGCAGAAGTATTATAAGATATATCGGCACGGCACTACACAATACAATTCTATTCCATTCTTGGAGCGCACTCAGACGAACTGTAGAAGTACACGAAGCAAGATATTCAGAACTATTTTTAGGTACACGTTTTATTGCTCACATGATTGCGATTTACCGTCATATTTATAAGAATATGCCTTCCTAAATCATTCATAATAGTATGGGATCGTTTTAGTATTACGTAAGCAAAATTTGAGCCATTTTTATTATTTAACAAAAAAGGTTCGTTCTAAGTCCCGCTTATATAAATCATGTGTTCAAAGCGCGATAATTAAAAATCAAATACTCATGTAACAGTCTGTTTGGAGAGAATTTCGACTTGATTATTCATTTTGGAAATACTTTCAAAAGTTCTAGATTTTTCCGCTGACAGGATGACTGGTCTAGACTTATATAAGATCAATACAACACTCCAGTTCTTTGAGCGTCGGTTATGAGTTTCGAAATGGGCAAGTTTGGAAACAAAGAAGGAACTAGGTTTAATTAATTTGGGATAAGATTCCTTTGCGATTGGAGTGCGGAACCTAGTGGTCGGTTTTAATCAGTTTTATAGATGTGGAGCGATATTATTTATAACAAAAGAGACGAGGAATTAATATTATTATTAACAAGTAATTATTTAAATAATTAAATTTTTAACAAAAAAAACAACCGACTTCAATTTTTTTTACGAGTTTCGTCCATATCTCCCAAGTTATCTCCATAGTATCTTCACCAAATTAAAATGGGACCAACTTAGTAGTAAAGGCTTTCAAATAAAAAAAAGAATCATCAAAATCGGTTCACAATTGGCGAAGATATCGCGTAACAAACATACTCGTACATAAAAAATAAAAATAAACATACAGTCGAATTGATAACCGCCTCTTTTTTGAAGTCGGTTAAAAACAAGCTATTATCAGGCCTGTGTCACTCCCCATTTAGGTATCGAAAATGTACCTACATTATTACTATGTGCGCAGGCGGCCCCTCCGGTTGGTAAATTCAGTTAAAAGAATCGTTTGTCCAGAGTAATAAGAATGAAATTGGCTTGCAATGGATATCTAGGTATCTTTACGAAAAGGTGCTGAGTTCTGACGTGAGCTAAATTAAACCATATCGCTAGCCGCATTGAGTAGATATTTCTTTGAATTTCATTGCCGAGTGAGACACTTCTGTATTATTAATTCTGTGCTATTATCTAAAACAATGAACTAAAAAAATTAAACTGCTTTTCAAAACGAATCAATCGAGCCCAAACTCGGTGGGCTTATGTCGTTTTATCACAGAGATGCCGTGGCACCTTCCGGCTTCATCATGAGATCAGTATATTGATTCCATAATATTGCATCGCCATCGCCACCCAAATTACATAATTATATAACGCAATATTACGCTAAACGTAGCATTTGGGTCTTAGGACCTACTAGATTCTCTACCTACCGCGTATAATATAATGTTGCCAGTTGAAAAAAGCTTGCAAAAATGGAAAATTATATATATAATAAGATATCACTGTCTCTCTGTCCGTCCGTATGTCGCAGCCACTTTTTTTCGAAACTATAAGAACTATACTGTTGAAACTTGGTAAGTAGATGTATTCTGTGAACCGCATTAAGGTGACATGGGTTCACAATTTGCGATACCGTGCGTGTTTTTGAAAAATCACTGTTATTAAACTACTACAGTTTCTTCCTCAAAAAAAATTACATAAAAATCTTAAGGATTTTCTTTAGACACCCATAATAGTCAAAACACGATTGAGCATGTTTGGCTCGATAGAAAAAAATCACAAACATACCTCTAAATTTGCCTACATTTGCCTTTATAATACATATTACTATTTTATACCTTTTTATATGAAAATTATACCAATAAATGTATTATCTAAATATACATATATCCGTTTTGGCTACAAAAAAAATTATAAATATAATACAAAAAGAATAATAAATAAAACACAGTGAAATATTCGTCGAAAGAGAAGAAAGGCCCGGAGCCGTGCTCGACGTTATTTGCAGCGGTCCCAGAGTCGTCCCTTGCGGGACCATTATGAACCTCCAAATATTCGGACCGCCACAATCATTTGTCACTTCAATTCGCGAAAACGTTCATGAACAAGGACTCAAATATGTTTTTGTGTTCACATATTTAGTGGTTAAACTACTTCATTGAAACTTTTCCACTAATTCAGATGGTTAAAAAACAAATAACACCCAAAAAATTGTACTTCTAGGGTTCCGTAGTCCGACAAAGAACCCTTATAAGATCGTTCAGTCCGTCCGTCCGTCCTAGTCTGTCACAGCAGAATATCTTCTACGTTTATGGACTGATTTGCATGTAACTTGGTTCGAGGATACTTCACATATAGATCTCATTTTTAAAAATACAAAAAATTAAAACTACCATACATGTGAAGGGGGTGAATTATTTTTTTGAGTGCACCCCCTTGTGTAGGGTATCGTTGAAAAGGACTATGAAAATAAGGTAGGGTTTCCATATAACACTTTTTAATCAGCTTTACCATTTGCGAGATATAGCCCGCCAAAGTCGTTTACACGGTGTCCTCCTGTAATTTCTAAAGTCTTGGACCTATAAACTTCAAATCACTCACGTATAGAAACAGGCGCGGAAACTCTTATTTAAAATTATTTCGGGTATCCTGTGATGAACTTTTGAAATTATAAATAAAATAAAAATATATACCTTTTTCCAAAAGAACAGTATAAACTTAAAAAGTTTGGAAAATCCAAAAGTGCACGCCTCATAGCGGTCACTCAATTTTCACAAAAAAAAAACAGAACTTGAATATTGCATATTTATCGGTGTATTATGAACAAAATAAAAAAAAATACTTTTAAATCTTCGCGCCATTGCCCACACAGAAAAGAAAGGTACTGCGCATGTATTGTCAATGTCAAGAAGAAAAGAAAAATGAAAAGATTAACATTGTATCCAGAAAAAGATTGGAAATTAAGAATGGCTAAAAGGCAGATGCTAAACGCCGTAAAAAATAAAAAAATTAAAAAATTGTCAATGTCAACGAACCTTATTTACATAGATTTAGATATACCAACGATAGGTGGATTTCAGTTTATTGCTAATTATAATTAAACTACTTTTAATTAGACCGTGATTTTCGAAAGGACTTAGTTTTAGATAATACTTAAGCGTATGAAAAAAAAAAGGGTTCGATTTGTTAAGTTTTTTGGGCGTTATCGTGACCACGCCAGTTTCCATACATCCCGACACACGGACGTCCACGAAATAATTTTCTTAAACACTTGTTTTATTATTTTAAAGAACAAAATGTCCTTTAAAAATATCATGACTGTTGAAACTAGTGTTTTCTCTTGACATTTGTGTGTAAATATTATTCTACAAGTACGATAAGAAATAAATACCGACATTTTTAGTTCGAAAAATCACTTGATTTTTGTAAGGCGAGAGTAGAGCACTACCTCAACGCTCCGCTTATGAGGCGTGCAAAAGTTTCTTTACATATTTTACTGTTAGCACTGAATGAAGCTTCAATGACTACGGAACCCTACTTTATGCGTGGTCCGACACGCACTTGGCCGGTTTTTTATTTTAAAAAGCATTTTGTTAAATGTAATTTAATTTTAGAACAATAAAGTACGGTAATTAAATAAATGTGGAATCGCTGTACCGTAAAGGTATTATGAGATTTAGCCTTAGCTATAGTACGTCAATTTTGTTCCCAGTCCAAGAATGCTTAACATATGCTACTAATTCAATAAATTTAGGATAACAGATGAAATCTAATAAACTTTGGAATGTGCCACAATAACAGTCATATCAAATGCTAATATGAAATAAATAATCGTTTTATAGAACCATAAAAACCTCGTAAAACTGATCATCAGGAATAGAAGAAATACCTATGTGCATTTTACACTCTATTTAATGGAACACATATTACAATGCCTGACAATCCCAAGGTTTAATACTGTGATAATAACAGACTATAAAAGTTTGCATTCGACAGTAACCGCAATAACATGAACAAAACGCATCCAGAATGTTCAACATTAAACAAACGAGAACTCGTATCTCCTTCCCTTTCCCTCATATTAGGAAAAACAGAGACAGGTAACAAAGTTGGTGTAAGTTTTACAAATGTGGACTATCATCTAGCCACTAAAGCTTAAACGCAAATAAATTTCTTCATGAGATCACGCCAGATTAAGTTAATGTCCCACTCGAATATAACCTTTAGGATTCTTAGATCAAGATACAAAATGCTTAAGCAAATGTGGAAGTCTTTTACACATTTACACATGCAGTGCACAGTTAACATGAATTTTGTGAAACGTTATTAGATGCAAATTGAAATTCAATTCAATTCAATTCAATTCAATTCAATTCAATTCAATTCAAAATATCTTTATTATCATAGGATATTTAAAATATCTCTTAATAATAGTCACTTTGTTTTGTTTTGCACAAATGTTGACGTCAAATCGTTACTTAAAGCTAAGTTTACGCCGCTTCCTAGGCGCAAGTGCAGAAGAAGCGGCAACAAACTGCACTGCACGTTTTCTCCAAAGACGTCAACTAACAAACTAAAAACTTAAAATAAGTTATATAGATGGACAGAGATTACATTGTTTATTATGTCATAATTAAATTGAATTATAAGAATTACGAAATTTAAAATAATGTCAATTTGTAAATTTAGTATGTACCAATGTACCTAAATTATGACATGTCTAAGTATACAAACCTTTAAGAGGGACCCGCGCCAAGCTCAAGCCAGACCTTTTTGTCTTTAAGATAGTCATCGGTCCTATAATAAGCCTTCTCACAAAGTACTTTCTTTACATAAGCTTTGAATTTTCTGTCTGGCATATCAAGGACCGATTCTGACAATTTATTATAATAAAGTATACACTTCCCCATAAAAGACTTACTGACTGTATTCAGCCTGTAATACGGGCTAACTAAGTCATTCTTATTACGTAAATTTCTATCTGTAAAATCACTTACTTTATTGAACATGGAAATATTTTTCCTTACATACATTATATTTTCAAATATGAATTGTGATACAAAAGTAAGTATACCTATTTCCTTGAATAATTCCCTCAGTGAGTCTCTCGATCCTAAACCGTAAATAGCACGAATTGCTCTTTTTTGTAAAAGAAAAATAGTCATAATGTCGGCTGCACTCCCCCATAGAAGTATCCCGTAAGACATTAGACTGTGAAAGTAACTAAAGTACACTTGTCTAGCAGTTGCTACATCTGTCAATTGTCTTATTCTCCTAACAGCGTAAGCCGCAGAGCTAAGCCTATTAGAAAGTTTAGTTATATGAGCGCCCCATTGAAGTTTCGAATCAATTGTGATTCCTAAAAAGGTTTTTTGTTATTCAATCATCAAAATCATCTTAAATATATAGGATCAAAAGAGTAAATACGAAGAATTGTTTGAAATTCGTCCTGCTAGAATAAATTATGCAGATCTTAAATTTAGATCAAAAACCAAATTGATAACATAAATTTCTAGCAATCTACATTTTCGTTTTGTCTGACTTCGTTCACAATCTTTTTTTAACGTCTAAATAACAATATAAAGAACTGCGTTGCTTTTAAGTGTTACTAATCTTTCTTATTGCAAACGTCTCGAAATTGACGAGACATTTATACGTATAGACAATAAAATAAATGCTATTACTGCCATCGTGTCAGCTTCAGTGTCTGTTTTACGTTCATTTAATTGGCATCAACAGTTGTCTCTGGATGCAACAAAGTAAACATATGAATATTGAAACGTCGGATCTGGATTTCGGTGCATCTCGTATCCTGTTTATACCACGGTTATTCGTTATTCCTTTGATATGTCAGTCTAAGCTTTACTTTTACTGGTTGTTAATGTTAAGATTCTCTTTGAGCGAGCGAGCGAAGTTCTCCGACTCTAGTTAGACAATCCGGCGTTTGTATGTGTGTAAGACGATAACTCTAGTATCTTTGATCGGAACTTAAGCAAATTTTGTAGACGAGATAAGTTAAGTTTTAGAATTGTGGCAGATATTCACAGCAGAATAAAGAAGCATGATAGCTAAGGATGAAACCAGGAACAGCATACTTCAATGACAAAGTAACCAATATTACAACTAGTACAACTTGTTAAAAAAATTGCAGAGCAGCGAGTCGCATTATTACGAGACAGATCTTCCTCCGTGCAATGCGGTCTGAGCCGCCTGTATGTGCCATGTAAGATAGAATCACGCCACGTGTTTTCAATAATTTTCATCGACAATTCGTTGCGACGACAAGCTCTGGTGATATTACTCGTAAGTGCATTTTTAATTGTCATACAGTCCGTCACCACGTCTCCCATTTGCTCGCCTTAATTTTCGCATACCTTCCAGGTCTTTGACTCTGGCCAGCGATTAGTTAAATACCCTATAGCACAGCCAACTGTCGTCCGTCCGTCACTCCCTCCTGACATTTTGACAATCGCAAGACTTTATTTTTAGACTCCCTTGAATTTTACGCCACCAACATCCGCTTTCACATACACTGATCACCGCCGCTATTAAACTCTCCATTCGTATTGCTCAAAGCGAGAAATGTACATCGTATGATGCATGATATCGTCTATTAACTGGTGTTTTATAGTCCAGGCTGATTGTGAACCGCGAAAGCGATAAATTCTCGGTTTTATTGTTTCAAAAACCAGCAGCGAACACATTATAAGAATGTGGGGTGTACTATTTATTTTAACGGTTCATTCGGCGATAAAATACGGTCTTTAGGCGCTTGTGCCTACACGAGTATCCCGGCCATTAATGCGTCTTACGGCTTTCTTAGTCTTACGGTTTTATTTTCAATAGACGCTATGTGTAATAAATAATTAATCTTCAATTTATTTCGCACATGACCCGAATGTGTTTTTACAACACTCGTGGCGTCAATTCGTTATAATTGTTGAAATAACACACGCTTTATTATGATAACGTTATGAATGTTAATGTTTGCAGTTGTTATTTGAAGATTTATTATTCAAATTGTTACTCATTTGCTCATAATTGGGATGCAATGCATTTTAGCTTTCCATGTTGTTCTCTTTACTATTTTTTCATCGGTTCTAAAAAAGAGGGGTTACATTTTTAGGGTTCCGTAGCCAAATGAGAAAAAACGGAACCCTTATGGATTCGTCATGTCTGTCTGTCTGTCCATCCGTATGTCACAGCCACTTTTTGAAAAATGAATTTGAGGTTTCTAATATAATTTTTTTCTTAACTAAATAGTTTGCGCGAGAGACACTTCCAGTGGTAAAATGTATGCCCCCCCCCCCTGTAACTTCTAAAATAAGAGAACGATAAAACTAAAAAAAAATATATGATGTACATTACCATGCAAACTTCCACCGAAAATTGGTTTGAACGAGATCTAGTACGTAGTTTTTTTTAATACGTCATAAATCGTAAACCGCAATTTACAACGAACTACAATAACTTTTATATTATGTTACTTGCTGCTACGGAACTCTTCATGGGCGAGTCCAACTCGCACTTGGCCGCTTTTTTGATTGTATGTATTTTTTATGAAAGTTCACTGATTTCGAAATTAATTAACAAATTCAACATTCTTTCTTTTAATTTATATACTTATTACAATACAATACAATACAAAAATCTTTATTGCACCAAATAAAAACAATAAAAAATTACAAAGTTTACGGAACTTATAAATAAATAAGGTACAAGAGGCGGCCTTATCGCCGAAGCAATCTCTTACAGGCAACCACAAAGAGAAGGAGTGCGAAGTATATGAGTAAGATAACAGGTGGCGCAGTTAAATTTAAAATATAAATTATAAATAACCAATAGATATTAAAATACTTATACAAAATATATAACATTATACAAAAAAAGATATATTTCTATAAATATATGAATATATTTATATATATATTCATACCTATATATATACATAGCATAATAATAAATAATTTATTACATACATACAAATAAATAAATATCACAATGATGTAAACAGAAATAGTAGGGGAAAGAGATGAGGAACTAATGATTTTTAGTTAGGGTTTTAAATTTATTCAGTTTTATTATTGTCAAGGTCGTTCTATTGACAACAGGATGTTGTCGATTTCTTTTTAAATTATTTTCTATTTCTTAAAAGCAAGAACTTAATTACTTTTAAGGACAAGTGTTTTCAAGATTATGTCCAACCAAACTTGTCGAACCTTCACGATACCTTAAACGATCTCTAACAATATTGATGAAAAAGTGATCATTCATATTTCAATGTCCGGAAGGCTCGTACTCGTGTAGCGTTCAAGAGTGCAGTGCGTGCTCATTATCTTCGTGAACTTTCAGATAGAATATAGATATTATGATATAATATGTAGTTTACGTATAGTTTATTATATTATAACCATGTATATTTTGAATGTAAGTTTATTCATATGTATATATATAAATATATATTTATATATATTTATATATATTTATATATATATATATATATATATATATATATATATATATATATATATTATATTGTTACTGCTATCCTCATAAGGTAAATGTGACAATATCTACATAGCTTGCACCTCCTTCTAAAATTTTCTTTTTCTCGGCATCACCAGTGGGTTGACTGGTAGATAAAGCCTATGGCTTTAAGTCCGCCTATTACGTCTGTAATGTTAAACGAAATAAAAAAATAAAAAATAAATATTCATAATTTCTACTTTCAAATAAACAGGCCAAGTGCGAGTCGGGCTCACCCATAAAATATATTTAAAATTCTCATAAAAAGCTCTTTCATTTGATATGTCACACGATATAGTTCAAAAGTCTTTTTTAAATGTCTAATTTACCCCCTAGTGGCCTCCACATTTGAAATTCATTATTGTCTTTGGGTCACTGACTTACATATGTGTACCAAATTACAATTCAATCGGTCCAGTATTTTCGTAGCAATTTGGCTGTAAATGCTGTGACAGACGGACAGACAGGCAAGTGAGTGATCTTATTTGGGTCCGTTGTTACCTTTTGAGGCACGGAACCCTAAAAAGATGTAATATATCACCCAATGGAGCTAAAAAAAAGTAAAACAACTACAAATTCACACTGCTCATAAATCTTATGAAACCTGCTTTGCAGTTTTAATAACTTCTATTTAAGTAAAATCCTGAATTTTTAAATATTATCAAAGAAAACATAGTTTCTAGATTTATCAACCAAAAACATTTTGGAAATCATCATCTATTGACTACGTGACTAAATGTTCACTTACAAAAAAGATGTAAACAAAGTCGAAATCCGTAAATAAACGCCAACAAATTCATAACGCCAATAAAAGCTCAGAAACCTGATGATTCCTGATTCGGCGGCCCTCCGTCTGAGGAAATAAATTGTCCTCGCAATAAATAAACAGGCAAATCTCATATTGAAACGGCGCGCTGTCGGTAATCTGTCTCCCAGATAAATTTATTGGGTTTATTTCAAGTTTGCGGTGGAATTTGCTGTAAACATAGCAACTGAATGGTTAAGACACTCTCATCAGGTCTTTTTTAGTCTCCAATGCAGTAGCACGACCCTCTCTTTACTGCCAGAGCCATATATTAGCCAGAGCAGTCAGAGGATTTGGTCTATACTCTCCACGCTGGCCAGACGGGTTGGAGAGGTCCCATTGATGTTTATAAGCTTTGTTTAGCTTTTGTTTCCTATGTCGCCTTCTACGACATCCACGGGAAGACTTGGAGTGCTTCTATTCTACTCTGCCGGGAACCACGCGGCTTTAAGACACTATACTTAAAACAAGTTTATTTGTAAAACCCCAGCGTTTGAAGCGTTCACCCCGAATAACTTTAGAACGGCTGAACCGATTTTCATTAAACATAGCTAAGAACCATCTCGACAGACAAGGCTTTCGATTTAAAAAAACCGCATCGACATCGGTCAAATTGTTTAGGAGCTACAATACCATAGACAGACACACAGATACACAGACGCTACAAATGTCAAAATTACAAGTGGTCAAGACAAAGGGCAAAAAAGGTACCTTCTTATAGAGAGAGATAGTCTGATTAATATCCATATTTTATTCCTTTAATTGTCTTTTTCCCTCTTATCGGCATGTAATTTTGTTAGAATAAAACTTCGCTACGCGTCAAAAGTGAAAATCTAGCCTGTTTTCTGCTTAATATGACAAAATTATAATTACATTTTCTAATGAAATTTACAGAAGTCTCACTCAGCAAAGAAATTCAAAGAAATATCTACTCAATGTGGCTAGCGATATGGTTTAATTTGGCTCACGTCAGAACTCAGCACCTTATCGTATAAATACCTAGACATCCATTGCAAGCCAATTTCATTCTTATTACTCTAGACAAACGATTCATATAACTGAATTTACCACCCGGAGGGGCCGCCTGCGCGCATAGTAATAATGTATGTACATTTTCGATACCTAAACAGGGAGTGACACAGGCCTGGTTACACTTTTGAGTTTTGACACTTCATCTCTTGCAAATCCTTCGCGAACGACGCGATTCAAAAATGTGCTTTTTTTGAAACGCTCGCGCAAACCAGGCCTAGGCATACCGTTAAAAATCTGGTAACGTTGATTCTGTCAAACGGCGATAACGTTATCAACAAAGATAACGTTATGCTGGGTAACGGTATTTTTTCAACCATTTACCGATAAATCAGATAACGTTACCAATTATATTAACGGTAAAAGATATTGTTAACACTGTATTTCTTTTCGATATTTGACAGTGATAGTCTGTGCGTGCTACCTTGGGTTCGATTCCCAACGCGATGCAATACACTTGTATAATATACATATAATTCCTGATTACCCTCAATATTTAAAATGTAAATATAACTACCTTTCAGACACTCATGATCGACAACTTCGTTCTATAATATATACATATATGTAATAGTGTGTATGAAGTACTTAGTATTTTTGATGTAAGTATATAGGTATTTATAGCTTTTGCGCCGCACAATTTTCTCTGCTTATCCCTATGGTTGACTGGGAGAAAATGCTCTTAGCATTAAGTCCGCCATTTGTTAAAAGTATATTTTTACTTTGGACAATAAAGTTTGATAAATAAATAAATAAATAAAGAAATAATATTTTACAAGTATTAAAAAAGTATCGTTACTTATATTGTTACTTAATAACGTTATTATAACGTTTTATAACTGTATTATCGATTCCCTTATAACGTTACCACTAATACCTGTATGAAAATAACGTTATTTAACGTTACTTTTAGTGTGAATTTGGTATCGTTAACAAGCCCTGGCGGAAACATTCTTAATGTAATCCCCGATTTCAAATATAGCACTCCCAGTTCTGTTGCATTTCTCATGCCATCTATCTCTTTCATTGCCAATATCATGAAATTCATGTGACGGTTAGTTGGAGTATGTATAAACAGTAAATAAACTGTGTTACTTAGTATTATTGACTTTTGATGTTCATTCATTTGCCAAAAAAGCTAGCAAAAAAATTTATTGATGTGGCAGTAGTTGAAATGTGTATAAACACTTTATTAAATTAATGCATATGGGAATTAACGCGAAACGTACCTTTTTTTATTTATTTTGCTGACGTTTCGTTCGGGTTTCACCGAACGTGGTCCCAGCTTGACTGAAGCAGCGATGACGCCTACGCCTCCCCCTGCCCGGTGTGATCTTCGTCCACCGTCATATTGTTCATTCTCCAAGTACTGTCACACACTACACTCACAGTGTCCCTATTCCGTAACGCAACCGTATTCTGGTGGTTAACCGATTGTGCAAATGAAATTTGATGAAATTTTTGTTGGGTAGTCCATTTATAGAGGAAGGCTTTAGGCTATATAACATTACGTTCCGACAACCACGCGAACGAAGTCGCGGGCACAGCTAGTGTATTATAAAGGCAAATTAGGGGTATGTTTGTGATTTTTTTCTATCGAGCCAAAAATGCTCAATCGTGTTTTGGCTATTGTAAGAGTCTGTAGAAAATCCTTAAGATTTTTATGTAAATTTTTTGAGGAATAAACTGTAGTAGTTTAATAACAGTGATTTTTCAAAACCACACACGGTATTGCAAATTGTGAACCCACGTCACCTTAAACAACATAACCCTTGAAGAGTTGTTGAACATGACACTTTAAACTTTTTAGTTTAATGTGTTACACAAAAGCTTGTTTTTAAATAATAATTACTTGTTAATAGAACAACTCTTAGAAGAAAGACTCGATTAACACACTAACTTTATTGTACCGATACACTTTATAACACTAATATCAATAGGCAGTCCTAAATATGTGAGGGATGAGGGAAATCATGTTTAGCCCATGGAGGGCGCTAGCGGGGGCAGCCGCGCGCGCCAAAAGCACTGGTATGACTCTCCATTTATTCAGAGTAACATATATACCTACTACTACTACAAACGAAACAATTTATCTGTACACACGTCGATGTTGTGAGTTTTATACTTAGGGTCGCACCGCAGAATTAATTTAATACTTACCTACTAACGAGTTCGACATATTTACGATTATACCTTTCCATACCGGAAGATTTGCGAACACTATGACGTAAAAAATATTATGTTTTATATGTATTAAATGTTACAGA
This sequence comes from Acrobasis repandana, assembly GCA_963576875.1. Lineage (NCBI taxonomy): Eukaryota > Metazoa > Arthropoda > Insecta > Lepidoptera > Pyralidae > Acrobasis > Acrobasis repandana. The sequence goes on along the minus strand of OY756241.1, from coordinate 10,735,612 downwards.
AAAGTCGGAAACAGCTACATAATATCACTTCACAAATATTTTTCATTATGTCCATTGTCCATTTCACCATTAGTTCACTTTACTGATTATTATTGATTCATTTATAATGTAACGCACTAATTTCACTAATTCACTATTGTAATATAGTAATTAGCATATTCGGCGCAAAACTATACGGTAATTATATGAATAAATTCAATAAAAATAAACAAATGTTTATCACGCTTCCACGCATAGCATGTCAAGTTGTCATTGTCAACAATGGTATTTAGCACTATAATCCGCGAAAATCTAGTTGGCATCTGCGTGTATGTGATTACCTGTGAGCGAGGAGCCTATGTAACATTACCGGATTGCTAATACCCCTCTCGCTCTTGTGTATCTCCCGCCAATGCGAGAGAGCGAAAAGGGTATATATATCAAGATGGTTGCTGGGTAATAACGTGAAATTATATTGTTGCTTTGCTTACCTGTTTTCATCATTTGGAAATATATGAAATATAACGTATATTTCATACATTTCCAGTATTGAGACACTTTAGAGTATTGGGTGGATAAACAATTATTATACGCGCACCTTCTCACCATGATGGTTACTATTGGTTGACAGTTCTCAAGACAACACACGTCGCGTATTGCTTGCGGCTAGTAATTAAACCCTGGTTTGGAGCTGTCAAAGCTCACAAAGTGCGGGGGAGAGGTGCGGGGACGCCAATTTGCGGGAGACGCTGTGAGATACCATTCTGTTTGACTCTTATGTATTCTGTGCCAAAAGCCTGTTTGCCGAAGCAGTCTCATGATCTGAGGTGACAATTCACAGCTTCTGCTTCTAGGTTACATATCAAATGTCGCTCCTTGTAATAATTACAAATAATTATAAACAATGCCTATTTGTTCAATTAAATGGTCTTGGAACAATTCTACTAATTCAAGGTACACAAAAAACGGAATTACTTTTCACATGTAATCATTTTTAATCTTTATTTTTAAGTTTTAAAATTAGGAAAAATAAACTCATAGTAAACGGTGCCGCCATATTGATGTTATTTACCTCTTTTTTACTCGCACTAAATTGACAATGTAGGATGTCTCTTTCATTTTAGTTAAAATAAATACATTAAAATAAATCTAATTATAAGAGTAAATAATATTAAAAGAATATCGATATCGATAGTTTCACTCCGATTAACGCACCCTACGCAAATCATCGCTATTACGTCACGAATTGTATCAACCAATGACGGCGGTGAAAATGTTTCCCCTCCCCCACCAAATCTAGAGCGTTCAGTTTCTTTTAGAAATGTGTCTTCACGCTATCCATAGGCTGAATCGTCCTTAAGGCCGTACCCAAATTTTCCGGGGTCCAGTGCTGCCCTCATTTTTAATAAATCATTTCAAAGAAAACGGAGACATCATTTAAAATTTTGCTACTACTAAGTCCTAGATAACCCTTCAAAGTATTTTATGAACTACTGTTTACAGTTTATAATGAGAACGTTAAGCTTTACTACGCACATTAGCCAAAAGTGGCCGTTTTTCGCAAATTACGCACATTTGCGAAAAACGGCCACTTTTGGCTAATGTGTAAAGCTTAACGTTCTCACTTTAAACTGTAAACAGTAGTTTAGAAAATACTTAAGGGTTATCTAGGACTTGGTAGTAGCAAAATTTTAAAGGATGTCTCCATTTTCTTTAAAATGATTTATTTTAAATGGGGGCAGCACTGGACCCCGGATAATTTAGGTACGGCCTTAAAGGAAATGAAGTTGAAGAAAATAAAATGAAATTTGAAATTAAATGATGTTATGAAAAGCGGACAGGATGTGTTAAAGAAATAAGGTATGAAAACAATATGCAGCATGCAGGTAGCAGTGGCATGCAGCATCGTTACAAGGGTATAATAATAGCACGAAAAGTGAGAACAATAACATTATCCTAGATAAAAACAACGCTGTAACTGTAAATGATAAATCATATGACGCACAATAGAATTTGTTGAGCAAAAACGTTATAATTACAACTGAGAGGTATAAAGTGGACGTAAAATTGTTGGTGCAGTTTTACGAGAACATTATGTTGGCGGTTGAATCAGAGTGACACACGCCAACAAACTGAAAAACAATGAGGTTTATGTGAGCTCGTAGTAGTTTGTTGTTAGAAAATTTAATATGTGGCTCTGGTAGTACAGAGAGGGTCGTGCTACTGCAGTGGAGACTAATAAACGGGCCAGTGCGAGTCGGACTCGTACATGAAGGGTTCCGTACCGTATTGTTCCGTATTGTACGGTGACAATGCTTTAAAACGCTGAAGAAACACGTTTCTTGTATGAGGGTCGTCATACAAGAAACGTGTTTCTTCAGCGTTTTAAAACATTGTCACCTTTAATTATTAACTTTATCTTATTTTTAGTATTTTTTGTTATAGTGGTCATAGTAATACATAATTGGTGAAAATTTCAAGTGTCTAGCTATTACGGTTCAAGATATAGAGCCCTGTGGCAGATCTAGTTAAAAACGCTGAAAAATTTTTTTTTTTTGTATGACGACCCCCTTTAATTTTCAACTTTCTTTATTTTTAGTATTTGTTGTTATAGCGGCCACAGTAATACATAATCGGTGAAAATTTCAGGAGTCTAGCTATTACGGTTCAAGAGCCCTGTGACAGACGGACAGACAGCGGAGTCTTAGTAATAAGGTCCCGTTTGCACCCTTCGGGTACGGAACCCTAAAAAGGACCTGATGATGATTCATTTATTTTTTGTGTGTGTGTACAGTTTTCACAAATAAACGATATACATAGCTATAAAAATAATATCTATAAAAGAAATAGGCGAAAATCTGAATCGTATTAATAAGGAATATGCATGTAATACCAATCCGGCTCATATTTTTATTTTACAATTTCTATTATTACGTTACCACGCCTAGTTAATTATTTTTCTTATTAACTCTTATTTGGATTAGAAATAAATTATTGAAAATATGCAAATTTTGCGCGGGAACTTTTGACAAACAAAAGGGAAATGACGACAAAGTTCACAAAAAGGAAGTGACAAGTTCGGGTGCGTTCGGTAGGACTGTCCGTCCATGTAGTTTGACTATCGATGACATTCAAGATGTATGTACTTTTATATAGAGTTTTAACAAACATCACTGGCTGATAATATCGAAAGTACCCAAAAAAGAAAAACATGCATTGACAGCTTCTGTCTCTAGCGGATATTGCAAACTTTGACGTCATATTTTAAAATGGCCTGTTTTAGTTGTTATAATCTACATGCTATTTTTAATATTGATTTTCTACACCATATACATGTTTTTCGGCACTGATTTATTTTTTGCGGCTATATCTCGACGAGGACTATCGATTAAAAAAATTAAAAAAATGCATGCATACTCTCTATTAATAGACGATGCGTTTAGCAAACCCATCACTAGGTACTTTGATTCCCTTTTTTTTATCTTCACGCTAAACGTGGCTTTTGCCTTCTCTAATGGATAGAAGAGTTCGGGGCCCTAAGACCCAAGGCCACCGACAATCTCACACTATCACGTCTTCATCCCTAATGGGGCAGACAGAGCATCGCATTTTCGCCCATTCCCTCCATCGACGGGAAGTGAAGCAGCTGGTACATTCTAAGTTTTTTCTTTTCTACCAGACCAGCATGGTAGATCGTAAATCACAGACGCATAATTATCATCTGTGACAAGTTGCTATTTCAAAGGACCCACCATTACCTTGATGGACTTTTACGATTTGCGCGGGAAGAGTAGCAGCTGGTACATTCTTCTGCCATTCGAGCTAGCAGCCGCTGGTATTTAAATTTATGTCTTTTCACCCAATAAGCAAAGGAGCAAGCAATCAAACTAAATTTCACAATAAATCATCGTGACGATTTCTGACAGACTTTAAAACTTTGGACCATTGCAATAGGCGTAACAAAAACAACATTTAATTCCATTGCGGAATCCGGTGGAGCGATCGGTCGGTGGCTTGTCTAAAAATCGACAGAATGTTATGATCCGAAAGCCGAAAAATGGTTGGCGTTCGGCCAGCGCTCTGATATTGTGCATACCGCGTTTCGGTTAACGCGGATATTTTCCGATTTGTGAATCGTTCGATTCGCAAAATGTCCAATTGGATGTTCATTTGCATTCGTTGCCTACGTCTCTTTCATTATGAAACCACACCTTAAAAAGTTAGTTAAAATAAAGATTTAAAAAATGATTTCATCATTAGATAGATTTTATAAAATGTGTGGTTCCCGGCAGAGTACGAGTAGAATAGGACCACTCCAAGTCTTCCCGTGGATGTCGTAGAAGGCGACTTAGGAAACACAAGCTAAACAAAGCTAATAAATATCAATGAGACCTCTCCAACCTTTTAATATAAAAATGCTAATAAAATGTAATGTAATAAGTTCTGATTATGTCCAGCAATACCTAGACTTTTGTAAGTGACTGAGCTGATATATTTTACGACCCTGACGTTTTACGCATTGCATAATTTGAAAAGCAATCTTGCAATTCGGACTTAATGCAAGCAGGACATTTTGCTATAGAATTTTTCACATGGCATTTTGCGTATTACGCATTTTGCGCGGCTCGCTGGTATCCGCCGTGTTGATTCATACAGGGATTATTCGTTGGAAGCTTGTGCCGCCGACTGGTTTTGAGACACTTTGAGTGACACTTTTCAATGCAATTGCCTCCTGTTTGCTTTGGCGCTCGTTGCGCCTGTACGAGACTGTATGACATATTTTCAATGCTGGAGTTCTCCGGAAATTGTGGACTTTATAGTCTTTTTCATATCTCCAAAGTTCTTCATCATATCTTCACCCGCCAGGATTCGTCTTCCTACGAACGAGCGAAAGTTTCCGCAATACAGCATTTGCTTTTGTTGAAAGCTTGAAAGGTAATGGTAACCACCATATATTCCCCGCAGAATAGATTAGGACCACTCCAAGTGTTTTCGTGGATTTCGTAGAAGGCGACTTAGGAAACACAAGCTGAACAAAGCTTATAAACATCAGTGAGACCTCTCCAACCCGTCTGGCCAGCGTGGAGAGTGTAGGCCAAATCCTCTGATTGCTCTGGCTAATACATGGCTGTGGTAGTGTGGTAGTTGACAGATCTGCTGATCCAAGTTTCTACGAGTATGTAGTCGATAAACGTTCCTTGAGGGAAGTTGTTCAGTATCATGGACTGAATCTACCACTAAAATAGTTTAACCACAGAATACAGTAAGAGTAAACAGAACGGAATCTCCTAAGGTGCGCGCAATATGCGTCCCCGTTCCCCGCACCCGCACCTCTCCCCCGATTCTTGTGGACCAACTTGTGTCATTCATCAAGGCGAAAACGGACAAGGCAAGGCGTACTCACACAATTCACAGAATTCTGTAATTGTTACTGTATTCTGTGGTTTAAGTATATTTTGTTGACGTTATATACATTATATACGTTATATACATATCGATATCGAGCACATAGATACACTCGATATGATCGTAGCAACAGCGAGCTTAGAACGCCCACGCCGATCCAATGGAGAGTATGCATGCATTTTTTTTATATTTTTAATCCATAAGTCCTTGTCGACAAATAGCCGCAAAAAATAAATCAGTGCCGAAAAACATGTATATGGTGTAGAAAATAAATATTAAAAATAGCATGTAGATTATAACAACTAAAACAGGCCATTTTAAAATATGACGTCAATGTTTGCAATATCCGCTAGAGATCAGAAGCTGTCAACGCATGTTTTTCTTTTTTGGGTACTTTCGATATTATCAGCCAGTGATGTTTGTTAAACCTCTATATAAAAGTACATACATTTCGAATGTCATCGATAGTCAAACTACATGGACGGACAGTCCTACCGAACGCACCCGAACTTGTCACTTCCTTTTTGTGAACTTTGTCGTCATTTCCCTTTTGTTTGTCAAAAGTTCCCGCGCAAAATTTGCATATTTTTATTAATTTATTTCTAATCCAAATAAGAGTCAATAAGAAAAATAATTAACTAGGCGTGGTAACGTATTAATAGAAATTGTAAAATAAAAATATGAGCCGGATTGGTATTACATGCATATTCCTTATTATTGTCATGTATGTTCCGACCCGAGTTTCCAATTTATATTTTCTCTTTATTATTGTCTTGTTTCCACATTTGTATAAGATTATTGTTTTGTTTGTTCGAAGGTGCTTTGGAAGCCTATTGTGTCGTTTTCGTTTTGGACTTGTTTCGATTTCTTTGTATTAGTAATAATACGTTGCGATCACGAGTTTCATAAAAGAGCGGGTGAATTGGGGCGGGTTGCAATGGGCCGGGTCGTCGGGTCGCGTTGCAATAGAATGTCCATGCTTATCAACTTCCGCAACATATAATAAACGGGCAAGTGCGAGTCGGACTCGTACATGAAGGGTTCCGTACTACCGTACAATGTTTTAAAACGCTGAAGAAACACGTTTCTTGTATGACGACCCCCTTTAATTTTTAACTTTATTTTATTTTTAGTATTTGTTGTTATTGTGGTCATAGTAATACATAATTGATGAAAATTTCAAGTATCTAGTTAATGCCATATAAAGATCAAGTTAAAAACGCTAAAAAAACACGTTTCTTGTATGACGACCCCCTTTAATTTTTAACTATTTTTTATTTATAGTATTTGTTGTTATAGCGGCCACAGTAATACATAGTCGGTGAAAATTTCAAGTGTACTTATAGCTATTACGGTTCAAGAGATAGAGCCCTGTGACAGACGGACTTGCCCGTTTATTCTAATTAAGGTGAAGATATAGGCCTTGAAGTGTGAAATAAATTGTTAACTCGTAAATATGGTGATAATTTCCATATGGCTCTTCGTCATGCACTAGATAGCCCTTTCAATTATTTTATGAACTGCCGTTGAAACTATTATTGGTGATCCGTCTAGCTTTAAAACTTGCCGTGGCCACATTTGGCGGAGGCAAGTTTTAAAGCTAGACGGACTAATGTAAATACTTTCAACGGTGGTTCATAAAATAATTTAAAGGGCTATCTAGTGCATGACGAAGAGCAATATGGAAATTATCTCCATATATACGAGTTAACAATTTATTTCAAATGAGGGCGCCACTTCAAGGCCATTTGCCTATACCTTCACCTTAAACGAGTTTGCCTGGAAGAAATTGCTCAGCAATAAGGCCACCTTATGCGCATTTCCTAGTTTTTAAGATAATTATGTCCTGTATTTTTCTTTTGTGCAATAAAGGGGTATTGTAATGTGTTGTGTACCTCATCCTACAGGAATAAATTAATCTAAACCAGCGCAATGAGTACCGAACGAGTCGCTGCTTTGTCTGCAAGCCGCCAGTTTATTTGTAGAATTTAAGCGCGGACGTACGAGACGAGTAGGGTTGCCAGATGTTCGGGATTCGCTGGGATTGTCCCGGTATTTCATCCGATGTCCAGATAAATGAAATATATTTTTTATAACTGCGCGGCGCGGCGATAAGCATCAGTGTGCTTTGTTAGAAATAACAAGTAATTATTTAAAGAACATTTTTATAAACAAGCTTTTATCTAAAACAATTAACTATATAGTTTAAAGTGCTCCTCAAGATGAACCAATTGAGGTCATGTTGTTGTCTCACAAAGGTCACCTTCCGGCTTTATCATGAGCTCAGGTCACAGGTACCATAATATTGCATTGTCACCCAACTTACATACGTATGTGAAGTCTCAGCTCAATCGAATAATGGTAAGTGGGTGTAATTAGCTTGCAAGATTTGATGTATGGATATATAACACACGTGTGGTGTCCATAATCAAATCAAATCCAGGTGAAATTAATTCCCGTTTGCAACGATCCCCCCTTGTCAAAAGTTTAAAATCAGACAATAATCCTAAAATCCCGACATTCCCGACTGTTAAACATTTTGCAGTATTGTGGTAACCCTAGCTAGACCCCAGTAGTGTTTACAGAGTGGCGGTTAGGCAATATCGATTGAACTACGGAATCTGCTTCATAGCAATGAAATAGTTAGCATACTAATGTGAAAACTGCGTGTTCAATGGGAATTTATTGATGCAAATTGAAATATAGTTTATTGATTAAGTATTAATTGTTTTCAATAATGGCAAAAAGAGCCTATAACAATAAAAAACATATTTTTCATTCAAAAATCAGTCGCGCATTAAAAAATCGGCTTATAAAGACGGACTTTGGCTAAAAAGGATCGAGAACGTTTAGAGGCATTCGAAATGTGGTGCTGGAGACGTATGGAAGGTATAAGTTGGACAGAGAAAAAGACAAATGAAGAAGTACTTAATTTAGTAAATAAGAAAAATAACTTATTGAAAACAATCGATATTAGAAGAGGAAAGATGTTTGGTCTTCTTATACGCCACGATCAATTTATTAAAAACATAATGGAAGGAAAAATAGAAGCAAGAAGAGGAAAGGGAAGGCCAAGAAGAGCATTTATAGATCAAGTAAAGGAGAAAGTTGACGCCGTGTCGTATAGGGAGGTCAAAAGGATGGCTCAAGAAAGGGAGACATGGAAACTACTCCACCGACAGTAACGTAGTTCTTAAATTATAGATAGATAGAGTTTTAAATAACTGTCTATGGTTGGTTTAAAATCCACGCGACTTGTGTTAAGCCCGCCTTTATGTCAGCATCAACTGTTGCGGATGTTGATATTAAAATAAAAAACAATGCTGACAATCCGCGGATGCATGAACATGCGATTTTCAAATAACTTTTATTATTATTATTATTTATTTCCATAAAACAATATACATTGTGTCGGAATAACATGCTATTTTTGCTTATTTTTCACTATTCTCACAATTATTTCTGTCAGTGGCAACAGTTCGCAATTATTTTTACATAGATAAAAAATACCTTCACTGTTAATTTAGGATAAAGTCTATCTTTATATAAAAATTCTTCTGATCCGGTTAAGATTTTTGTTGAAGTTGATCGACCAACAAAGTTGGCTAGTTTTACAATGAATTTTGACTTGTATACACAATAATACACATCCCTAATGCCGCATACCAAAAAGGTTACTTAAAGTTGAAATATTATTAAAAAAAAAGGATTAAACATGTTTTTTTTTCTGTGCGTAATTTTTTACAAGATCACGGTCAAAACTGAAATATTTCTGAAAATATTTCTTACGGAACGTTATATTTATGGAAAAATAAAATATAATGTAGAACAAAGTCGAATAGCAAAAGCAAAATGACTGTATTTCTCCTCGTTGTGTCAATAAATCTAGAAAAACCACCGGCAAGATCCCCGAAATCCGAAATAAAACGATTGATAGTCGGATAACAGAATACATGTTCTACGAATTCGATGAGAGTAAATCTCTGAAATGTACGAAGGGCTGCCTTCATAACGGCCGTTTTATGACTGCTAACAGGCCATGGACCAAACAATATTTAAACAGCTGACTGCCAATCTTCAGGAATGAAGCGGCACCTGAGAAGAAGAAGACAGTTAATTTATTAATAATATATTTTTTTAACAAAACCAAAACAACCCAGTTCATTTTATTTAAGGAGTTTCTTCCATATCTCCAAAGTTCTTCATCATGTCTTCACCAAATTAATATGGGACCAACTTGGTTGTAAAGGCTTACAAATAAAAAAAGTAATTATCAAGGAGTTTTTGAAATCAGTTAAAAAAATATTTCAATACCTTCTTTTCAGCATATACATATATCCGACATCCGTGCACCGCTAAGCTAAAAGCCTCTTCCAATATCCCTTCATCGGCAGGGGCCTTTAAGGGTTTTACTCAAAATCACCACGTTAAATCAAAAATCAAATATTTACTCAGTAATTAGGCCTTTGCAGCCACTTTTAACACGTCAATAATAGTGTACATTACGTGTAATGTTTATTTATATCTCAATCAATCGTTCGCAACGACCACTGCTGAGAAGAAACGCCGAAAGAAACTCATTTACACAGTATTGTAAGTTAGTGATCGCAATAGATGGTACTGCCGGTTCTCCCTTACCTACACTACCTATGGTCGTCTCTTACGACACCCGTGGAAGACGAATTTTATATACTCTGCCGAACGAAAATATTATTTTAGCGAAATGATTCGTTATTTCAGCGCTTGACCAAGTTTATCATTCATGAACTAAATTTGTAAAATCTCGAAACTTAACTTTTTTACAAGCTTTTATTTAGCTTGCCTTGTCTTTTGGTTCTTTATTTGTTTATAGGGTTCCGTACAAAAAATGACAAAACGGAACCCTTATAGGAGTGCGTCTGTCTGTCCGTCCGTCTGTCACAGCCAATTTGCTCCGAATCTACAGGACCGAATCAGGTGAAATTTGGTAGAATGTTGTAATCCTATGACCTAAACACATATGTACCTACAAAGTTGATAAATATTTTTTTTTAAATAAAGGTCATTTTCAGGGGACAAATTAGGAAATATAAAAAAAAAAGTTTTGCAAACCTCTCTGTGTCATATATCAAATGAAAGGGCTCGTTATGAGGATTTCAAATATATTTTTGTTATTATTGTAAAATGAATAGTTTTGATTTTATTCATGAAAGAAGACGAAAATTGACCATCCCCTGATCTCCGAAACTACTAAGCCTAAAATTTTGGAAAAAATATCAAAATATAGTTCATTGCTTGTAGATTACAGGAAAACCTATAAGAATTCAATCAATTGTACGGAACCCTCTCCACGCGAGTTTAACTCGCACTTGGCCGGTTTAGTTGGGTCAAATCTTGCAAGTTAAATTTGAGCCACTTCCCGGTTTGATATTATTGTGACAAGAAGGATGGAGCCGGAAAGTGGCTTTAGGAACCCTGTAATAAAACAACGCAACCCCATCGAGTTTGGGCTTATTACATTTTGATTAGTGCAGGCCTTACAATAAAAGCCTATACATGTAAAAACTTTTTACATTGTAAAAAAGTTCACCCATTGATTTTTCGTTGGTCCAACTTTTAGTAAAACCAGGCCTGTGTCACTCCCCGTTTAGGTATCGAAAATATACCTACATTATTACTAAGAGGGCAGCGGCCCCTCCGGGTGGTAAATTCAGTTATACGAATCGTTTGTCCAGAGTAATAAGAATGAAATTGGCTGCAATGTATGTCTAGGTATCTAAACGAAAAGGTGCTGAGTTCTGTCGTGAGCTAAATTAAACCATATCGTTAACCACATTGAACAGATATTTCTTTGAATTTCTTTGGCGAGTGAGACTTCTGTACGGAGTACTAGTATCCTATTCTGTGGTAAAACTTAATTCTTTTTAAATCACTATCACTACATAGTATAAAACAAAGTCGCTTCCCACTGTCTGTCCCTATGTATGCTTAGATCTTTAAAACTACGCAACGGATTTTGATGCGGTTTTTTTTAATAGATAAAGTGATTCATGAGAAAGGTTTATATGTATAATACATACCCGTGCGAAGCCGGGGCGGGCCGCTAGTACAACATAAAGATGATATTCACTTTATTACTCCATAAAGGTTTTCGATAATAACGTGACATCTCCAACCCTGAGCTCTAACGATGTTAGTAAGAAAATGGATACAGATAGCAAAAACCACCGTTTATTTGCTATATCTCATTTCGCGCGATAACTGTTGGCTCAGAATGACAAATGACCTATATCGCACATTTTTTTCTGGATCACAGGAAAGAGGAGAAAATGACTAGACTCGTGGTCACTCTTAAGAGGGCGCCTGATGTTAATAATCCAAATTTTGCGCCCGCTTCCTCGCACACAAATTAACTCTAGCCGAAGCGAGACGGCGAGCCATGCGGGGCGTAGGGAATCGCGGCGGGTCAATGAGGCTAGTTATGGTTTTGAGGCTTTTTTCGTTTTACAAAGAATATTTAAGAGTTATTTAAAAAGTAACACATATGATGACTGCCTTATGTTTAATACAATTATAATCGAAAGTTACAAGTGCTAATTTATTGTATTTCTTGAATACTTTCTGTTTTAGTATAATTCTGAGATGATTTGGAGGCAACTTCGCAATGTTTTTCTATCGGGAAAATTTTAAGCAATCGTGTTTTCGAAACATATAATGTATATAGTTAGTCCTGAACTTTGCTGTGTTTTTATTTCAAAGTGAGTTTTTCGTTACTATTATTAAAGACTTTTACTATTTCGTTACTATTATTAAAATTATATTTAAGATCGCTATTAGGGTCATACGGACCCTTAACCTTTTCACCGCGAGACGTTATGTCAGTTGTCGTGCCCCCAGCGCGAAGCGTAGTGAATCGAAAATAAGTACCTACAAAAAATAGGGATGTGCAATACTTACGTATTAAGATATCGATAATTATTACAATAGGTATAAGTATAGCATAAACTTAAGTCTCCGCGCGTATATCCATTTATCTGGCTGTCTATATAGGCTTAGAAATGACTGGAGCGATCTTGATGACGTTTTTACTATTAAGAACATTTATCCGGATACGTTTTATTTAAGTACTTATAATACATAATAATCCGCGGTCGCAGCTCCCAGGTATAGCTGCGATATTATAGGTTGTAAATTACAATATCTAAGTATGTGCGAGTGTTTCCATCCCAACGATACTACCAAAACATATGACAAACAATCAATGTAGGCAACTTTCAACTGGCAAAAATGGAAATCTATCAAGGCGTGAATGGAAAACGATGATAATATATCATCATAGCGCACTCCCGATTCGCACTCCGGAGGTCGGGGTCGGCTACCTAACTTTTTGATGAAGTTATTAGTATTTAGATATTCAGTTCAATGGTATTTAGGTACACAGAGAAACTGCCGAGTGACCTCCGCAGTCCAAAGTTTGTGAAAGATTTGTGTTATGTTTTAATTTTTCTTGTTTGTACACTTCACCTAGGTACCTATACCATTCACCATAATTTTTATACAAATAAATGAATTGTCCAGAAGCTGATTGATGGTGTACTTACTTTAAATACCCTTACCCATACTATAATTATGAGGCATTTTTCGTAAGCTATTAAAACAAAAAGCGTTTAAAGGTTTAAAATGATTTATTAATTTGTACTTGACTTAGGTACTAACAATCACATTTAATCGTATCATAATCATGACTCACTAATAAATGACGGAGCTTTCTACTGCTGAAAGAACTTAGTAAACGTGCCAAAGGTGCAAATCAGATCATCAAGATGAAAAACTTTTTGCATGGAACTGATGATGGCAACTCGAAAAAGAAAATTGACATCAAGAAGTTCTCCATATTGACGAGCGACTAGCGTACCGTAGGTACGAACGAGCTGCTATAACAGCGGCGACATACATACCTACATACTGACAGCGGTAAACGACTTTGTTTTATACTATTTAGTGATAAACAAATTCGCAAACATACATGTACATTAACTTCTTAAATTACTTTACTTTTTTAGCAGTTGGTAACAAAATTATAAGTCCGTAGGTATTTACTACTCTCGCAATTGAAATAGGTGAAAAAAAACGATGTATTAAAAAACTTACCTCATTATCAATATCAAATTCATCATCTGTATTGTATTCTTCATTATCGTCGCCTTCAAGAATTCTTATCAATTCCTCCGCAGTAGTCATCACCACCAAAGAGAATTTAACCACACGAACGCAAGCCCAACACTAAAGAAGACGGCGCTCGCCTGTGACGTCACAAGCTGTCGCGTATATGAGACGTTCGCGCTGGGGAACTACCAACATTATGTTCTAAACATCTAGGCTTAGGGATGGGAAAATCAAATCCATTGCTGACATTTCGATAGTTCATTTACTAAGTTTCAAGGACATTAAATAAAATATACACAAATATTAGTATCAAAATTATTAATTAATAATATATGTGATAATTTTAGATCTTTTTATGGTGATATAGTCGGTATAAGAAAGAATATTTCAATTTACGTTTAATTTTTATCAGTAAATAAATCGTAAATGTCCCATCCCGCGTGTCACGTATATGTGACGTTCGCGGTGGACATTAATACAAAGTTATGAAAAATATATCTGAAAATTCGTCAAACTTTTGAAATTATTTTTGAGTCTTCTAATTATACGATTATAGTGAATATTATTGTAAATGATTACTAGACTACTTATATATCTAATATGAATATTTTTTTATCCGAATACAACAAAATGAAACAGAAAATTTGGATTTTACAAGGACTGGTTTTATGTCACGTATATGCGACGCTCGCGGAATGGGCTCGAAAATGTTTGTCACATATACGTGACGTTCGCGGCTAAAGGGTTAACATTTGAGATAGATCCCAGAGCGATCAGACATAACATATTTTCACACGGATAAAACCTCAGGCTCTCAGTTGAGTCTCGTCTGCTTTGTAATACCTGCGTGCTTGTGAAGCTCGCCTTGTGACACCTGGGCAGGTACCAGGTGAGAAAGGTAACTAAAAATAAGAGTAATTTAACTTAAATTTGTATGGCTGATTTTTATATATATTTTGTAAAATATTATTCTGAAGTAGTATCCATAAGTGTCAGACACTTTTCATGGGCCAGAACATTTGTGACAGACGCTTTAAAGCTGCATAAAAAATAAATGAACTTAACTTATTTTTACATACCTTACCTTTAAATATATTATTAATGCAACTATTACAAAGTAATATTTTATCAGTCAGACAAATTATAGAGACCAAACTTCCCTAAACACAAAAATTATTCAGCCGGGAGTACGAGCGCAAGAGGAATATGATGATTTAACTTAAATTTGTATGGCTGATTTTTATATATAAATATTATTCTGTAGTAGTATTATAAGTGTAAATCTTGGCAACAAAGGCACGTAGTTTGCTATCGAAAACGTTAAAGCAAATCTAACACTATACCGCCTCATCTCCCTTTTACCTGACCGTAGCATTTTTTGCTATCCTATCGCCCCATAAATAAATAGGAACATTGAAATAGATGCTGTATCGTTACACCATTACGCGGAAAAGTATTTTATTTTATACCTCCTTTGTGATTTTAAGCATGAAATCATCAGGTTGGGGAGTAGTGGATTCTTTTGATGTTACGTATCAGTTATTGGAGGTAGCTTTTTGTGTTCTTTAGCATTAATATACAGATATATTTAGCTCAGACATACATTAGCAAAATATAATTCTTTGAAACGTTCATTCAACTAATTGTTAACCTGATTGGTCCCATCAAAATGACCTGTCTTTTTGAGAATCTTATTTTTAGTTATTATAAGTAATACCCTATTAAAATTTAAAGTTGCCTCAAATACAATTTAGGGTTTAGTACCCGAAGGGTGCAAACGGGACCCTATTACTGAGACTCCGCTGTCTGTCCGTCTGTCACAGGGCTCTATCTCTTGAACCGTAATAGCTAGACACCTGAAATGTTCACCGATTATGTATTACTGTGGTCGCTATAACAACAAATACTAAAAATAATAAACGGGCAAGTGCGAGTCGGACTCGTACATAAAGGGTTCCGTACCACCGTACAATGTTTTAAAACGCTGAAGAAACACGTTTCTTGTATGACGATTCCCTTTAATTTTTTACTATTTTTTATTTTTAGTATTTGTTATACTCGTTTCCGCCACAGTAATTCATAATCGGTGAAACTTTCAAGTGTCTAGCTATTACGGTTCAAGAGATAGAGCCCTGTGACTGACGGACAGACAGACGGACAGACGGCCAGACGGACAGACGGACAGACAGCGGAGTCTTAGTAATAGGGTCCCGTTTTTCCCCCATCGGGTACGGAACCCAAAAAAAAAGTTGAAAATTAAAGGGGGTCGTCATACAAAAAACGTGTTGTTTCAGCGTTTTTAACGCGATCTGTCACAGGGCTCTATCTCTTGAACCGTAATAGTTAGACACCTGAAATTTTCACCGATTATGTATTACTATGACCACCATAACAACAAATACTAAAACTAAGATAAAGTTAATAATTAAAGGGGGTCGTCATACAAGAAACGGGTGCCCCTTGTTTCGCAGACTGAAATTTCATAGAATTTCGATTCACAGAAATTTTTTAATAGAATATTTAATTCTAATATTTTTATTTCAAATATTATTGTTTCAAAGACTATTTACTTGAATGAAACACAATTTATAGAAACACAGTTCAATGAATTTTAGAATCTCATATTTTCATTTAATAAACTAATCAAACAGTAGAATATTTCTTTAAAGAATATTGTTTGTTCGGTATAATTTTTCATGGAATTTTATTTTACTGAAAATTATTATTTAAGGAAGTATTAAGTGAAAACATTGTTTAATGCAATTAAATACCATATAATAAGTTAGAATACATTATAAATCGCTACCACAATATAGGTTAGGTTAGGTTAGGTTAGGTTAGGTTAGAAGTGCGACCAACACACGTACGAGCCGAGCGAGCGAAGCGAGCGTGCCGCGGCAGCGGCCGGCGAGTGCTAGGAAAGTTTTATCCATTTTACTAGAAAAGGGCAAACTTATAGGTTATTAATAATATTTAATTTGATATTCTGATATTAGAAACATCGCAAAAGTAAATGTTATTTGTAATAAAATTCTATGATTTCAAATTATTCATAACAAACATTCTAATTATTGATTTTCTGTGCAACGAAAATCTATTATTAAAAATTCTTTATACTGAGTAACCTACATATTGATTATTCTATGACATGATAATCTTTTTTTTTTCTTCTAAATAAATAATTTTCTAAATAACGAAAATCTGTAAAACTTTTGTCTGTATCCGAAACACGTTTCTTGTAGGGTGTACTTTCTTAGTACACCCTACAAGAAACGTGTTTCTTCAGCGTTTTAAAACATTGTACGGTGGTACGGAACCCTTCATGTTCGGACTCGTGTCCGACTCGCACTTGCCCATTTTTTTATATTGTTTTGAAAAATACTTTTGCACGATCAATCTATCCGTAACACATCAATCTATCCTAAATGTACGAGTATATACACACAACTGAACTAATAATTTCGACTTTTAATTACTACACTGAACACTAGTCTGCATTTTAAAAATAATAAATCAACACAAACATAAATACAACGAACGAATATACTGGTTATACTTACAAAACTGACAAAACATACAAACATTTGTATACTATACGCACCACAGGCGTAATAAATCTCCGAGCGTACGCCAGAATGAAAATTATGTTTATGTCTACGCTACAACGTTGTACACGCAGTCTCAATTAAACAGTAACGTTAACATTTTAATACACAATATAAAATAGGAAAAGGTTGATGCGTTCGTGGGAATAATCGAACGAACGAGCGACGCGGCGACGCGAGATAAATCTATTCGGACAATGAAGTCTGTATAATATGTATTCCCGACGATAACTTGAACTTCATGAAATCTCCATTAAGGCCGTACCTGAATTTTCCGGGGTCCAGTGCTGCCCCCATTTAAAATAAATCATTTCAAAGAAAACGGAGACATTATTTAAAATTTCGCTACTACCAAGTCCTAGATAACCCTTCAAAGTATTTTATGAACTACTGTTTACAGTTTATAATGAGAACGTTGAGCTTTACAACGCACATTTGCCAAAAGTGGCCGTTTTTCGCAATTGTGCGTAGTAAAGCTTAACGTCCTCATTTTAAACCCCGAAAAATTCAGGTACGGCCTTAAACAACCTTAAAAAGAATGTTTTAAGCCCTTGTTTTTCCGGTGCCATTTTTAGGCAACAGTGCATCTACAGAAATATATGATCGAAGATTCTTACATCACAAACGATGATACACTGACCCACAATCGCGACCCTACTTCCAGCTTCGCTTTACAAAACCTCGCGTCGCTTTGAAAATAAATCTACTTTGATCGCTGCCGTCTAGACCAATTCTAATGGATTGGGTATTCCCATTTCAGTTAAGAATAACCCGACATCCCGACAAGTTTCGACAATACCTATATCTGTACCGGCCGTGTTAGAATCGAGAACAGCGGAGATTCTCTTTTTGGGAACTGTATTTTAAATTTGCGGAAGGTTTATTTTAAAAGTTAGATCTGGATTCTGTGGGAAAGGGAAGAGGCCTTCTTACAAGTATATGGAACTGGCCTTACATTTAAACCGCGATATTCATCAAAAACTGTTAACCTCAAATATTATTAGACCTCACCTTAGCTTCCCATCAGGCTAGATAGAGGTCAAACGCACTCAAATCTCTAGTTAAAAAAAAAAGGGAACAAAACTCAAATTTTGAACACAAAGAGTGGAACTTAATTTTGTAATCTTAAATTGAATATTATTATTTTTTTTAAATAAGAAGCCTTTTTAGTATATCAAATTATATCAAAATTACTGAATATAAAGTTTTGAAATAGATTTTCTTTCAAAAATTTGAGCTAACTGGAAGAAAACAAAACAAAACTTCAACGGTTAGGGGTGAGTTGCGAGGTTACCAGCTCACAGAGCCACTAGTGTACGAACTCATCACAGAAGTATATCCCTCATGTATTGCAGTTACAGGTACTTTGTAAACAGATGATTTAATTCAACAATCAAAAACTCGAAACATCACCCGTCTTCTCGCAGTGGACGCAACCTACATTTTTCATTCGCTCTATAAATATTGTCAGGTCGAATGCTCGCTACGTGCAAAGGTCGCCACCACTATTTCCGTGCCGATCGCCCCGTGATTTATTTCCGTTCACCAAATAACGAGAGTACAGAACTGACATTTTATTAAATGTGAGAAGGGCGAGATTGAGAGTCGCCTACGCTACGGTAAAAAAACTGCAATATTACAGAAACGAAATACAATTTGTGTACTGTACTTTTTCTCCAACGCAGTGACAGGACTGACAGAAGAGTAAACAAATACTTTTTTAATACAGTTGCTCAAAAAGTGGCGTATTGCAGGGACGTATAGCGTTCGAGATGTGGGCTATTACATACTCGTGCTTTTTTTTTACCTTTCCCGAACTCGTGCGTTCTCTTTCCCAACTGTCAAAATAATGTCTATTAAAAAGAAAAACCAACCATGAAGTTTTTACTAAAATAATTCAAAGGAGTTTTTATGATTCATGCAAATACGTATATTTCTAAAAAGAAGCTACTAATTTGTTTCAATATCTGATTTAATGATTTGATTGAATGAGTTAGGTTAGGTTTCATTTCATTTCATCTCATTAAATTTCATTTTCATTTCATATCAATAAAAAAATTCTACTGAAGACTTGGCTGTATGGGCATAGTTCCCTTTACCTACCAAAATGGGTGAAGAAAAAAAAATCTCTGCTTATATTCTACGGTTGGCGCCATTTTTCAGAAATTTTCTTTGCGAGTTTAGTTGTTTGTTGCACAAAATGAGTAATTTCGACCCTAGTTTTTTTGAATTAACACCACCGGAGCTCAGTATAATGGCACAAAATGCTTCGGAGAACATTTTACCGGAAAAGTCAAAAAGTCGCTACATATCTACATACGACGAATTTATTGCGTGGAGAAAAGAGAAAAAAGCAAATAGTTTTTCAGAAAATGTTATGTTGGCATACTTCTCTGAACTCTCAGCAAAATTAAAACCTTCTACGTTATGGTCGAGGTTTTCGATGATAAAAAGTATGCTGAAAATAAGGAACAACGTGGATATAAGTGAATACCCAAAATTAAATGCTTTCTTAAAACGACAATCAGACGGTTTTACAAGTAAAAAGTAAAAAATATTAACATCGAATGAAGTGGAAAGGTTTTTGAACGAAGCTCCCGATGATCGTTATTTAGCCACAAAGGTAATTTATCAATAAGTAATTATATTTTTCTTTAGTATCGCAAAATACAGTCAATACATTATTTAAAAAAATATTAATCACATCCCTTTTTTTGTAGGTTGCTCTGATTTTTGGCGTTGTTGGAGCTTGCCGCAGAGAGGAGTTAGCCAATATTACTTTAAAAGATATTGAAGCCCATGGAGAAATGCTACTAATCAAGATTCCGAACACAAAAAATAAGATACTGAGAAGCTTTGTTGTTAAAGGAGATTTTCTTAGAATAGTGCAAAAATATTTGAATCAGCGGTCCCAAAAAGGAAAAACCGACCGTTTTTTTCAAAATTACCAAAAAGGGAAGTGTACAGCTCAAGCAATCGGGATAAATAAATTTGTAATATGCCAAAAGAAATAGCTACGTTTCTTGGTCTGCCGGATGCTGAGTATTATACTGGGCACAGCTTCAGGAGGACCTCTGCTACATTATTGGCAGATTCAGGAGCCAATTTGACGTCCTTAAAGCGACTAGGAGGTTGGAAATCAGACAAAGTTGCAGAAAGCTATATTGGTGATTCATTAAACAACAAACTAGAAACTGGGAAAAAATCACACAATCCATTAATTTAAGGTCCAGTCCGTCTCCTTCACATGAACGTTGAACGTTCGTCCATCTACCTTCGTTGATAATGATAATTCATCAGATCCAACTCCATCAACTAGCAAACGCCATTGTATGACAAATATACATGAACAATCATACGAAATTAATAATAGTTTGTCTCAAACAGTAAATATGCAACCTAAAACTTCCCCAGTTAGTATAGAAAACTGTACCAATTTCAATGTATATGTGAATTATAACTTTTATAAGAAATAAATGATTAGTTAGTTGAGTTTATTGTGTTTTTATTATTTTATTAAATTGCTTCATTTTTTCGCAACTGTATTAAAAATAGTCGTTCAGTACACGTGCGGAACCGTCATTGCAACTTGTTCCGACTGTCAACCCTCGCCTTCGGCTGCGCCTCGGCTCGGGTAGACATTTGTCGGAACTCTTTGCAATGACAGCCTTTCCGCACTTGTAATGAAATATACTATTTTAATACAGTTGCTCAAAAAGTGGCGTATTGCAGGGACGTAGTGGACAGGGCTTTTTTTACCTTTCCCGAACTCGTGCATTCTCTTTCCCAACTGTCAAAATAATGTATATTAAAAAGAAAAACCAACCATGAAGTTTTTACTAAAAAAAATTCATAGGAGTTTTTATGATTCATGCAAATACGTATATTTCTAAAAAGAAGCTACTAAATTGTTTCAATATCAGATTTAATGATTTGATTGAATGAGTTAGGTTAGGTTAGGTTAGGTTTCATTTCATTTTATTTCATCTCATTAAATTTCATTTTCATTTCATATCAATAAAAAAATTCTACTGAAGACTTGGCTGTATGGGCATAGTTCCCTTTGCCTACCAGAATGGATGAAGAAAAAAAATATCTCTGCTTATATTCTACGGTTGGCGCCATTTTTCAGAAAATTTCTTTGCGAATTTAGTTGTTTGTTGCACAAAATGAGTAATTTCGACCCTAGTTTTTTTGAATTAACACCACTGGAACTCAGTATAATTGCACAAAATGCTTCGGAGAACATCTTACCGGAAAAGTCAAAAAGTCGCTACATATCTACATACGACGAATTTATTGCGTGGAGAAAAGAGAAAAAAGCAAATAGTTTTTCAGAAAATGTTATGTTGGCATACTTCTCCGAACACTCACCGAAAAAATAAAACCTTCTACGTTATGGTCGAGGTTTTCTATGATAAAAAGTATGCTGAAAATAAGAAACAACGTTATAATATAAGTGAATACCCAAAATTAAATGCTTTCTTAAAACGACAATCAGACGGTTTTACAAGTAAAAAGTCGAAAATATTAACACCGAATGAAGTGGAAAGGTTTTTGAACGAAGCTCCCGATGATCGTTATTTAGCCACAAAGGTAATTTATTAATAAGTACTTATATTTTTCTTTAGTATTCAGTTTATGAAATCGCAAAATACAGTCATCAATACATTATTTAAAAAAATATTAATCAAATCCGTTTTTTTGTAGGTTGCTCTGATTTTTGGCGTTGTTGGAGCTTACCGCAGAGAGGAGTTATCCAATATTACTTAAAAAGATATTGAAGCCCATGGAGAAATGCTACTAATCAAGTTTCCGAACACAAAAAATAAGATACCGAGAAGCTTTGTTGTTGAAGGAGATTTTCATAGAATAGTGCAAAAATATATGAATCAGCGGTCCCAAAAAGGAAAAACCGACCGTTTTTTTCAAAATTACGAAAAGGGAAGTGTACAGCTCAAGTAATCGGGATAAATAAATTTGGTAATATGCCAAAAGAAATAGCTACGTTTCTTGGTCTGCCGGATGCTGAGTATTTTACTGGGCATATGGGGAGGGCTACGCTCGGTGTTACGGGTGTAACACCGAGCGTAGCCCTCCCCATAGCGCGTTGAGCGACCTTGAGCCTTCTTATGAGACCAATCCCTAGTAAGGGACCACGCTTTACAGTCACTAGTTATTATAATTGGTAAAAGTTTATGGCGAGTAACACATGTATTTAACATGCGTGTACCTTCTATACTTTCTTTAATTCCCGCCTCTGTAGATTTTGATGCGATTTTTCTACAATTGCATAGGGAGTTGGGATAGATTCGGCGGGAGAACGGGAGGGTTTGCACCTGATTGAATTTGAATAAATTATCGCTTTAGTATCTTGGGTTCCACTCGTTGCTTCCGTATTTGTTTGTTATATAACGTCTAACAAAATATACTGAAACTATTTTAAGGGTGACGTCAGTCCATGATACTGAACAACTTTCCCCAAGGAACTTAGATCGAAATATAAAAATAATTTTTGACTTTTCATACAAACTCGGATCAGCTGATCGGTCAACTTGTAGGTATACTTGTATATACTTGTTTTCATATTTCGATAAATGTTCCTTGGGTAAAGTTGTTCAGTATCGTGGACTGAAAGCACCCTTAAAATAGTTTCAGTATATTTTGTTAGACTCTGTATATGTCGACGTATGATTGTGAACGCCGACAGTTTATAAAATATCGCGCGAGATTATAAACTGTCGATAAATTGTGAACCCTACCGTACTGCTTACAATATAACGTATTAATTTACGCCAGTTTATAATCCAACCACATCAAAACCGTTAAATTGTAATCGGAACTGCACTTACAGACAGAATAGTGACATAGCCTCACATTTATTTATTTATTTATTCAACTTTTTTACAAAAATTGTAAACGGCGGACTTCAAGCCTCTTAGGCTTTCTCTACCAGTCAACGGACAGGTCTCATTCCGTAGAAGTTTTGTTATTCTCTGAACTTACATCTTTATGCAACCTTTTTATGGTATATTTACAACCATCTCTATACAATATTTTTAGGAGCCTACTGGCACAAGTATTTTCATACTTAAAAGTATGCTCCAATTAGTACGAGTATATATTGTAACTGTCCTACTTACCAAAATAAACATTTTAGATCTTTTTGATTTGACAACCGAAGATGGTTCAACTCCACTTCAGCGGTTAAAAACTGCTAACGTACCTGTAAACAAATGAAAATTCTGGTTTATATACTGATTTAAATTATATATCATCACAAAAGATACAAACGCAAAACCGGCGGCCGGCGATTGCTTTTTCGGCGATTTTTTTGTAAAAGTTAAGTGGGACTTTAAAAATCGTCTTATCATATCACACATTCATACTAATATTAAGGCCTATAATTTTCGCGGGTACTATACATAATGACTTGGCTACGAATACTATTTATAAACAGTGGTATAACAAAAATATAGGTTATGTTAGAACTGCGACCACCCCACGGTGCCAAGGTAGACAGCCTTTTCATACTATGATTACAGGGAAAAATGAATTCGCCATACTATTATTTATGCTACCTGCTTATTTTTTTTTAAATCCCAAATTGAGATTTATTTGTCGCCGCGTTAAATACATGCCTTATAATAAATAGAAAACATTCCAAATTTACGGTAATCTTCCAATTACGGCAATATTCCCAAAGTTTCTAGGGACGGCACCACGGCACATCACTATTTATACCATGCAGCAGAAATGTAAATTTTTTTAAAAGTACATTTTTTTTTGCTGACATTTCGACCAAACTATTAACTTTTATATAAAATGAAAATCATATTTATCTGAATTTATTCATGAAATATTTCAATTATATATTCGATTTTAAACAATTCGATACCGAAACCATTTGATAAAATAAATTAAAAGCGTTGACCAACACAAACAAACTGAGATGGCTTTTAATTACTTTTGGGGTTATTCAACGAAACTCATCAAAAACAAGTTTGTATTGAAACTTTTCAAACTACTTCAGCAAATAGACGCCGATCGCTTTTAGCCAACGTATATAACAGAATAAAATGTAAGCGTATTACAATAAGGAATATGCATGTAATACCAATCCGGCTCATATTTTTAATTTACAATTTCTATTAATACGTTACCACGCCTAGTTAATTATTTTTCTTACTGACTCTTATTTGGATAAGAAATAAATTATTGAAAATATGCAAATATAGCGCGGGAACTTTTGACAAACAAAAGGGAAATGACGAAAAAGTTCACAAAAGGGAAATTACAAGTTCGGATGCGTTCGGTACGACTGTCCGTCCATGTAGTTTGACTGTCGATGACATTCGAACTATTATATAGAGGTTTAACAATCATCACTGGCTGACAATATCGAAAGTACCCAAAAAAGAAAAACATGCGTTGACAGCTTCTGTCTCTAGCGGATATTGCAGAGTGACGGCTATTTCTCGACGAGGACTATCGATTAAAAATATTAAAAAAATGTATGCATACTCTCTATTGATAACTTAGGCACAGAATACATAAGAGTCAAACAGAATGGAATCTCACAGCGTCTCCCGCAATTTGGCGTCCCCGCACCTCTCCCCCGTTGTATGTGCCCCTCTGGCGCTCTAAAACAGGGTTAGTTGCTAGCCGCACGCAATTCGCATATAATAATTGTTTATACACCGAATAAAATAAAGAACGTATATTTCATAGATGTCCGAGTGACGAAAACAGGTAAGCAAAGCAACAATATAATTTCACGTTATTACATATAAAACAGAATATTTTTTACGTCATAGTGTTCGCAAATCTCCCGGTATAAAAAGTATTAAATTAATTCTGCGGTGCGACTCTGAGTATAGAACTTACACATTGACGTGTGTATAGATATATTGTTTCGTTTGTAGTAGTAGTAGTAGGTATATATGTTACTCTGACTCTAGGAAGTGTCATACCTGTGACTTAGGGTCGAATTACCAAACGTTAGGATTGCTACACACTTATTCGGTCCGGCATTTATCGGTACCGGCGGGGGGTAAAATCGAATATACGAGTCTGTAAATGAATTTTCGGGGAAAAAGCCGATATAATTGATTCGGGTCGGCTTTGTTCAACTAATACTGCCGAACGACAGTGCCGGCCCGAATACGTGTGTAGCAACCTTTAAAGTCAAAATTCAAGTAAGTAATGGTCCTCGTCGAACTGTGAACTTGCTAAGACGACCTAAGAAGATGATAATTAAGTTTATGCCAGACAGAAAATAAAAAGCTTATGTAAAGAAATTACTTTGTGAGAAGGCTTATTATAGGACCGATGACTATCCTCAAGACAAAAAAGTCTGGCTTGAGCTTGGCGCGGGTCCCTCTTAAAGGTTTTTATACTTAGACATGTCATAATTTAGGTACATTGGTACATACTAAAACAAATTTACAAATTGACATTATTTTAAATTTCATAATTCTATTCTTACATAATTAATTTCTAATTATGACATAACCAACAATGTAATCTCAGTTCATCCACATAACTAATTTTAAGTTTTAAGTTTGTTAGTTGACGTCTTTGGAGAAAACGTGCAGTGCAGTTTGTTGCCGCTTCTTCTGCACTTGCGCCTAGGAAGCGGCGTAAACTTAGCTGTAAGTAACGATTTGACGTCAACATTTGTGCAAAACAAAACAAAGTGACTATTATCAAGAGATATTATAAATATCTTATGATAATAAAGATATTTTGAATTGAATATGATCGTACCCGTACAATCCGTACATACATACATATAAACGTCGGATAGCACAAGTACTCGTAGTACGGAGAACTTCGCTCCTTCAATAACTTAGCGTTTTTAAAGCATTACAAGCGAATGCCATAACTAAATAGAATCCGATTAATCATACATCCCATCCCCAATTACGTACACCGATTTAAATAGGAATACTTGGCATAACAATTTAAGATATCGGTGTAATCTCTATTGATATTGCTCCGTTTAAATATGGAACAGGCGCCGGTGATTGGTTCTTGAGTAGTTTGAGTGCACGTGATGAGCAAGGGTTACCACGATTGTCTTACATTTTTTTCAAGTTTTTTTTTTACAACTGTCTTCTTCTTAGAGCGTTCTCGGTGGCATCCTTAGCAGTGCTGCTTCGAAGCCCGTGCGCAGGACACCGGGTTTTTCCTCTCCAGTTTAGCTATAACATACGACTGGGCAATAAATAACTTCCTTGGAAATGCAGTTGTTGAAGAATATGTATGCGCTTAGTCCTTTATTCGACTCTTATGACATCCATCCATAGGAATAGATGGAGTGGTCCTATTCAAAGCAAGAAATCACACGGCACCAAAAAAATCCCTATTGATTCAAAATGTGTGGCGAATGCACGATATAGTTTATTATTGCTACAGATACGCAATCTGACACATGAATGATCCCATCTGAGACTGAACATCGCGCTAATTGATTCTACGAGCATAAGTGCCAGAGATTCAATAGCGTGGGTTTGGAAGTATACATTGATGATATAAACATCGATTTACATAAACCGAAGCGATATATGTAGTGGCTCTGTAAGCTGTAGATCTCGCGAGTCTGACTTTGCTAGCCCCTCCACCCTCCAACCTTCTTCTTTCCAGAACTTGGCAGCTATTTGGACCCAATAAGGATGTTAAGTGGGTTAAAAATAAATTATTTTGTACTGATAGGAAAATAACTATTCATAATATAATGTGACTTGTCATTGATCACATCCATTTTTAACATGATATTAGATTTATCAATGCAGAAAAACTGATATTACGAGTATGAGCACTATTTGACTCCAAGAAACTACTTATGGCGTCGTCCGATATTTCATACAAATCCCATAGGAAATGTTTGTTCTGACGTTTAAAAAATATATATCTAATTTGAATTGTTGGAAACAAGCGGATTCTCTTGTCGGATATTGAACTTGACGCCCATTTTTGTTTTTGGTGGGTTGGATTTACACATGAAAGGCTGTGCGGGCGTTAGCCATGCCGCCTCCGCCGGGGCCCGGTAGGCGTGGTAGACCCAAGAAATGCTGGCTTGACGTCGTCAAGGATGATATGCGTACCAATGGTCTTACAATCAAGGATGCTCACGACCGTGCGAAGTTGAAAAGGAAACCGGAAAGCGGAGAATGCAACTGGGAATACACTGAGATGAGAGAGAGAGAGAGAGAGCAGCTGTGCGTGCGTTCCGCAGGCTGCCTGATGAAGTAAGATAAATTCCATGTCCAGTTGAGAATAACAGTTTTAAGACTCAGTCAGTAAAGAAAATAATAAATAAGTGAGCGGCAATCATAATTTGGACAATTCAATGAATACTTACGAAAACTTCGCTCGCTTGTTCAATGAAAGCTCCTTGAAAGTTTACAGCTGGAGTTTGGAGTATCACGATCGTGACGCAAACGAGAGCCGGTGGATTGCGTCAATCGATTGTGTGGAATTCACTAATTTATTGCCCGTTTGGCATTAAAAGTTTATTGATCCTTCTGTTTGAAGTTATGATTGATTCCACGTTCCATAGATCCGATAAATCGTTAAGTTTAAATTTACAAGTCAATTACTACTAGCGTCTAAGAAATCCTTACCTAAACCAGGCCTGTATCACTCCCCGTTTAGGTATCAAAACTGTCCATATATTATTACTATGCGCGCAGGCGACCCCTCCGGGTGGTAAATTCAGTTATGCGAATCGTTTGTCCAGAGTAATAAGAATATAATTGGCTTGCAATGGATGTCTAGGTATCTATACGAAAAGGTGAGTTCTGACGTGAGCTAAATTAAATTACTAGCCACATTGAGTAGATATTTCTTTAAATTTCTTTGCTGAGTGAGACTTCTTTTATTTTTAAGAGAATTAATAAGAGTATTTACATACCTAAACGTAAACACAAACCAACTTTTTGAATTTTTATAATCATATTTTTTTGTTTTTTTCACATTATAATTTTTTTCGTGGAAACAACTTGTGTATCAGCTGCTTCTCTTCCCGCGCAGATCGTAGAAGTCGATCGAGGGAATGGGCGGAAATGCAAATCATGTTTATAGGTGATGTGGCTAGCAACCCATCACTATTTTGATTCCTTTCCATCTTCTCGCCCACCGCCTCGCAAAAAGTGGCCTTTGAGTCATGCGGTCCTGGGCTTTAGTCTGTTTAGAGCTACAAGATCCAAAGGTAAAGACGTGGTGGTATGTATGTATATTTTTCCAATTTTTGTTGTACTAGTATTATTATTATTAGACAAGAGCCACTAAGCTCTAAAATAAGAAGAAAAAGAAGTGTTATAAACCAGTTGTAATTTTTGAAGTGAAAACTTCTTTAGCGGCGTTGTGCACTTTTTTTGTAATGGGTAAAAAATGTTAAACTCGCGTCAGGACACGTGTCCGGATCGAAAATTCGTAAGACGGATGGAGAGTAGCAGCCGGCGCGGCGTAGGAGAGGAAGTATCCCCCTCTCTTTCTACGGCGCGGCGAAAATGTATGCCTGCGCCTGCTGTTTCGTTTGCTGAAAGATAAACTTTTTAATGTAATATAAATTGTCATGTTTGTGTACGATAGCGCAATAAATAAATATTGTATTCTACCACATAAATGATATTACTTTTATACTGATAATAATTAAAGCAATTCGTGGAAAATTATTCCCTAACCATTCCAAAATATCAAAAATGCACAACGTTAATATTCAAGTTTTCACTTCTGCCGGCACTCCCGGAGTGCAACCCGTCGTTTTTTTGTGGTTTTACGTAAGTGCTCCGAAAAAGTTTAAACTATTGCTCTTACATGTCTTGCATTAAAGAAATACCAAACAGAAATGCTGTGGCAATGAATCAGAGTGCACACTGCTTATCCTTCTAATTTCAAAGACAGAATATAGTCCGGTCAAATTAGAACAAAAAATGGGAGTGAGGTTACAATAAGTCGCACAAAACTTAAAGTTGGTAGTATTGTTCAAAACACTATCAGAAATTAAATCTGAAAAGACCTCATCGATCCGATACCTGGAAAAAAATTACTGGGGGTCAAAGGTCACAAAAACGGGTTTTTCGCAATTTTCAGCAAAACAGTAAATTTTATCATAAAATCTTGTAGATAAAAACTTGTAGATCAATTATCTGTAAAAAATGTTTGAAATCTTTTTTACTGAGAGTCACCATTTCTGAGATATAACGATTCAAAAAGTTGAAAGAGAGAAGTGTGTTATGAACAATCCTACCAACTTTGAGCTGGGTGTGAACTATTGTAACCTCAGATGTCTAAATTAACCGGACTAATACCCAAGAAAATGAAATATATATATCAGTCAACAAACACGGAATATACAAAATAAATAAGAAAGAGATTGCGACAAAGCAGACAGATATAGGCCTGTGAAATCATAAGCGAAAAATTCCACGAAAGCTAAGAGGCTAATTAAAGACACCCCACGCGTGGGCCATAAACCCCAAGCAGATTGGGCATCGCAACACGGCGGTGTAGCAGTATAATGTAGACGAAAACAGCTGAGCGGACAGGGGGTGGCCACGAGACACACGATTAATCATAATCAATACAAATACTTAAATAAAACTGAAGTATCTCTTTTAATATCATAATAACATTTTTTTTTCTAAACGCTTATGAAAGTATATAGGGTAGGTAACGTACTGATAACAAAAAATATTGATAAATTTCATATAACTTAATCTAGGATACAATTTATACTCGTTTTATACTTACTAGCTTATACACAATATTAATTGCATAAATAGCATAAATAAATAGTACTGTTTTATTTAATAGATAGTACAACAAGGGGTACCTAGTACGAGGGCCACACCGAAAAGATCGGGAATAGAAAAAAGTACAAAGATAATATAATAATGTTTACTTTTATTGTTTTTCGAAGTATTCTCCGTGACAGTCAATGCACTTATGCATTCGATCAAACCAATTATTGAAA
The DNA here is from genome assembly GCA_963576875.1 of Acrobasis repandana. Classification (NCBI taxonomy): domain Eukaryota; kingdom Metazoa; phylum Arthropoda; class Insecta; order Lepidoptera; family Pyralidae; genus Acrobasis; species Acrobasis repandana. The sequence goes on along the minus strand of OY756241.1, from coordinate 10,705,495 downwards.
CAGTAATTCCTGTCTGAAGTGGATACAGTCAAAACAGCTGATTTGTAAACTTCGACCGCCTCTTCTGGGCCGTGAAACCGTTGACCACGTAGCATATCTTTAATTCTTAGGAATGTAAAATAATCATTGGGGCTCAGGTCAGGGCTATACGGAGGATGGTCCAACAACTCCACGTTTTCCAGATTTAAAAACGCGCTTGTTTTGCGTGCGGTATGTGAGCTCGCATTATCGTGGAGAAGGATTATACGACGATTCGGATTAATTTTACGAAGTTCTCTTATGACTTCCGGCAAACAAACTGTTGTGTATCAATCAGCAGTAACCGTCCTTCGTTCTTGTAAAGGAATCGTAGCCACATGACCAGTTTTCGAAACAAACGAAGCGACCATTTTTTTCGACACGCTGCATGAGCGAATAACTTTTGTTGGCTTGACCTCACCCTCGAAGACCCAAACTGCCGATTGATGTTTTCTTTCGGGCTCATATGAATGAATCCACGATTCATGCCCAGAGACGATATTGTAAACTGCATTTGAGCTCCCTCTATTGAACCGTTGCAGAGCAGACTGACACCAATTAACACGAGCCGACTTTTGTTCCTCGGTCAAACGGTAGGGCACCCAGCGTGAAATTAACTTCTTGACACCCAGTTCATCATGTAAAATGGTCTGAATGGCTGTCATACCAATGCTGAGAGAAACCCGAATCTGCTCGTATATCACATGTCTATCTTCTTTTATTAATTGGCGTACAGCATCGATGTTATCTTGTGTTACCGCTGTTTTTGGCCGACCAGTAGAAGGGACTGTGGTAAGAGAGGAACGTCCACGACGAAACTCAGAACACCAACGATATATACTCGTTTTACTAGGTGCTTCAAGTTCATAATAGAAACAAGCTCGGCGAGACATTGTTTTTGAGATAAACCTCGACGAAAGTTATGAAAAATTATTGCACGAAATTGTTCCCGCGTAAGCTCCATTTTCTCACCGACTTGTCAAATTCAAATGGTCAATACTTTTTTACTTTATTTAAAATTCAAAAATGGAATTGTGTTCGAAATAATACTACATTTCAAACACCAAAAAGGTTTTACTCTAATTTATTCCTAAGTATTCTATTCCCGATCTTTTCGGTGTGGCCCTCTTTCATGAAAATTGACCGAAGTATTTACTAACACACTTTAGTTGGTCATGTAGAGTAGGTAGTTTTGGCGATTTAAATGCTCAACATTATATTATATTTTCCTATAATATCTTGCTTGTGTGACTGTGATTGTTGAAAACCGTTTTATTTAGTTTTACAATAAATTAATAAAAAAATCATTAAGCCTATTTATTGTGTGTGGCGAATCGACGACGATTTCGCTTTCTATAATTATGAGAAGACTAGCTGTGCCCGCGACTTCGTTCGCGTGGTTTTCGGAACGTAATGTTATATAGCCTAAAGCCTTCCTCTATAAATGGACTACCCAACAAAAAAAGAATTTTTCAAATCGGACCATTAGTTCCTGAGATTAGCGCGTTTAAACAAACAAACAAACAAACTTTTCCGCTTTATAATATTAGTATAGATAAGGCGTTAAATATTTATAAATCAAGTAAGTAAAATGACAATCTCAAACTCGGAATTTCTAAGGAAAATTAACGACTAGATCTCTGATTTAGTGGCCCAACGTCAACGCAAGAATATAGATGAAAACGTGCGGACGTAAGACGGACAGGCATCAAGTGACCGACCATTAACAAGACAAATGAGCGCAAATGCTCGCCTGAAACCGGCGGAAAATCCGCGCCATGACTCATCACACCGAATTTACACTTTATGACAAAATAATTAGAATTATTTTCGCTTGACGAAATGGTCCTTGAAATGTTTTAATGGCAATAAGGAATGGCAGATTTGCTTTTCTACAAAGTTGACGCATAGATATAGTAAGTTGATAGATCAAATAATAAAATAGAGACTATAAGTGACCTACTTTTACTGAATAACATGACTCATTTGTACTAGAAATACAATGCTTCTGTTTTATTATTGTATTTTAAATATTCTGTAATCATAGCTACTAGCTTGTATTGTACGGTTATGACCAAATCCAATACATTTCAAATAGAATAAAATAAATAAATAAGTTTGGAAAATCCAAAAGTGCACGCCTCATAGCGGTCAATCAATTTTCACAAAAAAAAACAGAACTTGAATATTGCATATTTATCGGTGTATTATGAACAAAATAAAAAATTTACTTTTCAATCTTCGCGCCATTGCCCACACAGAAAAGAAAGGTACTGCGCATGTATTGTCAATGTCAAGAAGAAAAGAAAAATGAAAAGATTAACATTGTATCCAGAAAAAGAATGGAAATTAAGAATGGCTAAAAGGCAGATGTTAAGCGCCGTAAAAAAAAATTAAAAAAAAATTGTCAATGTCAACGAACCTTATTTACATAGATTTAGATATACCAACGATAGGTGGATTTCAGTTTATTGCTAATTATAATTAAACTACTTTTAATTAGACCGTGATTTTCGAAAGGACTTAGTTTTAGATAATACTTAAGCGTATGAAAAAAAGAAGGGTTCGATTTGTTAAGTTTTTCGGGCGTTATCGTGACCACGCCAGTTTCCATACGTACCGACACACGGACGTCCACGAAATAATATTCATAAACACTTGTTTTATTATTTTAAAGAACAAAATGTCCTTTAAAAATATCAAGACTGTTGAAACTAGTGTTAATACCGACATAAGAAATAAATACCGACATTTTTAGTTCGAAAAATCACTTGATTTTTGTAAGGCGAGAGTAGAGCACTACCTCAACGCTCCGCTTATGAGGCATGCAATAGTGATGGACAAATCACACTAATTGAGCTAGCCCAAAGTAAGTTTAAACTTCACACTGCAGACAAGTTAGTTGAAGTGTCAGGGCGTTATAACTATAAGAAGAATTTATCCACGATCAGAGAGTAGGTAGGCGTGGGCGACTGCCGTAAACAATGCAAATTTTTCTCCAGCAGATTCAACAAGTGACGGCTTTGAAATAAGCCTTTCTATCGTTGACAAATATGGAGAATCAAATCAAAACGTGTAATAAATAGGACCCATTTTCTATTGTTTTTTTGCAATATCTAAAATCACGATTAAAATGACAAGTGACATTGTTTTGTACAATAAAACAATAAAACTAAATGGCGGGACACACAGTGCTCGGGGACAGAGGAACAAGTTGTTTACAAACTTGATACTTTAATAATTAAATTTTTAACCAAAAAACAACCGACTTCAATTTTTTTTAGGAGTTTCTTCCATATCTCCAAAGTTCTTCATCATATCTTCACCAAATTAAAATGGGACCAATTTGGTAGTGAAGGCTTTCAAATAAAGAAATAATTATCAAAAGGCGAAGATATCGCGTAACATACATAAAAAAATTCATACGGTCGAATTAATAACCTACTTTTTTGAAGTCGGTTAAAATACTACTAATTTTAAAACGGTATTAGCAGTTTATTTGACTGAGGGATGTATCCTTGAAAAAACTTATTGAGCGAACTAGTGAAGGGTCTCCTACTACGTACTTGGTTATATGAGGACGGATTAAAGTAAAAATACCTATGTATATGTGTTATAATAATAACACTGCTCATCGATTGAATTGTCATCGAGTAGAAGCAATGTCAATAGTGTAACGGCCGATAAAAAAAGATAAGAATATTGTCCTTTCATTATGTGTTGCCATCTATCTTCACGGTTCTTGACACGAGATAGTGTGGACGGTCATCGATAATATCGGGATAGAATAAAGAGCGTATAGAAATACGTTAATTAGTTTTCGAAAAAAAGTGGCCAAGTGCGAGTCGGACTCGCCCATGAAGGGTTCCGTAGCAGCAAGTAACATTTTACGATTTATGACTTTTTAAAAAATATCTGCAGATTTATACGGCCGCCCCTCTCGATAACTTCAGCGACGCAGTGAGCATTATCAATTCCGACCTTGCCGCTATTGCGACTTGGTCCCATAACTTCGGGCCTATGGTCAATGCAGATAAATCCCAAGCAATAGTAATTGGTAGTCCACATTTCATGGCAAAGTTTCATTCCACCGTTGTTCCCAATGTTATGCTAAATTGTATTATTATTCCTTTCTCTCCAACAGTTAAAAACTTGGGAATAGTTTTGGATGAAACTTTGTCATGGTCTACCCAAACTAATGAGCTGAGTCGCAAAATGTTTGTGGGCATGCATTCTCTGAGGCGATTGCAAAATTTTCTCCCAATAAGGACGAAAGTATTATTGACACGTTCTTTATTAATTCCTATTCTTGATTATGCTGACGTTGCATATTTGGATCCTAAAGAGGAACTTCTAGATAAATTAGAGCGCCTCCAAAACAACTGTATTAGGTATGTCTTCAACCTTCGAAAATTTGATCACATTTCGGAGTCTCGCAAGAAGCTAAATTGGTTACCTGTTTGGATACGTCTTAACATCCACATTCTCTGCCTCCTCTTCAACGCCCTTTTTAATCCTTCTTCCCCTGATTACCTCCATTGCAAATTTAATTTTCGGGTTGTGTGTGGATAGTCGTTTGCGCACAGCCGACAGCCTCGTTTTGGACATCCCACCGCATTCGTCACAGTCTTACTCCAAATCGTTTAAAGTCTTGGCGGCAAGGCTTTGGAACTCACTTCCAGATGATGTAAGGATGGCACCTTCACTGGATTCATTTAAAACTAGATTATCGAAGTCTTCTCTGGTTACGTCATGCTTGGACTGAATGTAGTACTTATCTTTAATATTTATTAAATATATACCTATGTATGTAAGATATATACTTTATGTATAGTTTGTTTATGTGTATTGCTATAGGTATTTATGTAAGTATATTCGTATATATTTATGTGTGTAGATAAGTAATTTATACGTACCGGCTTCTACCTCTACCTATAATAGAGTAAATATCCTCTCAATCTATCGCAGGTTGACTGGAAGAGATCCCTACATGGGATAAGTCCGCCTTTGTATATTTGCTCTTTCGTATTATGTTGTGTTTTATACTTAAATTTTGGTACAATAAAGTTATTACAAACAAACAAACAAACTATCTATGATACCGAGACCGCTATAGTTTTAATTGAAAGTACATACTTTGAGGTATATACCACATTTTTTCAGAATTATTTTAGTAATATTTCAAAAGTTACGGTGGGGGGACACCTCAAATTTTAACTTTGTATTAGATTATCTCAAGACTGGGGGGTTTGATCTACATAGTTTCATAGCAGTTTTTGTTGCATTTTAAAAGACCTTTTCTACGATACCCCACACGTTGGGGTTAGTCCAATTTAATTTTTTAAATTCACTTTTCGTTGTATGGGACGGGCTGAAAAAAAATCATTTTTTCATAATTTTAAAAACCAACTTTTAGAACTTCAATATCTATCTCTCCACCAATTTTCGTGACAATCGGTGCAGTAGCGGCGGAGTACGAGCCCGGACGGACGGACATGACGAAACTATAAGGGTTTCTTGTGGACTACGGAACCCTAAAAAGGAGATTTAAGAAAGAAACTCATCAAAGAAAAAGTCGATTCATTTTTTGTAAATGAAAATAAAAATATATTGCTACTTTCTGTTTCTGACAGCACCAAAAAAAGTGATACATCTACGAGTACAATGACGCTATTTTGTGATAGTGTGAACATTGTTAACAAGTACTCTATACTTGATTACGATTTACGACGACGTAAGAATGGAATTTTAACAATCGTTTGCTAGGCGTGTCGCTACTCACAAGTTTTAATTAAAATGGAAATTGTAGTTTTACAGTTTTCACTGCGAACGACTGGATGTACTTTGATTTATTATTGACAGCCTGTTTTTTAAGTGAAAACTTCTTTATACGCATTGGGTATTTTTTGAGATGGGAAAAAACCATTGAACTCTACTGTCACGATCTAGTACGATTTTCACTAGACGGCCGTACCTGAATTTTCAGGGGAACGGTGCTGCCCTCATTTAAAATAAATCATTTCAAAGAAAACGGAGACATTATTTAAAATTTTGCTAAGTATTGCAAATTGTGAACCCACGTCGCCTTAATAGGCGAGGTGGCTAACAATCCATCACTATTTTGATTCCTTTTTCCACATTCTCTCCCCTCCATCACGCTTAATGTGATATTTGTATGCTAACCAAACATTCCTGTCCAGAAACTAAGGTCCTTTAAAAATACACGTTTCATCTCGCCTATTTCTCTTGAGACTAAAAGATTTCGCACTCCGAGACGGGATAGCCCGCATAAAGTATGAAATGTACAGAAATGCAACTACGGGTTGGATGGTTGGATATAAAAAAAAAGAATCATAGATACCGCCAGCATATTTACGGCAGGAATACGGTAGAAGGTTTTTTTATAAAGAAAATCCAATACAATAATGTGTCTGGGTAACAAGATATAGTTTTCAAAACTAAAACCCAACTACGGGAAGATTTTAACTTAAAGTTACGTTTATACAGGCAATTTTGGGGGTTAAACCGTCAAGTTACCCCCTTTGGGGAGCAATTTGTGGTAGAGCCACGCTACCGGCAAAACTCAGTTCACAGAAAATCGACGTCTGAGTAGTAAGCTTGAGAAGTAGTGCGGTGAGTGAGAGAGCCGGAGCCCCCCCCCCCCCCATCACCCCTCCCCCCATCAGAGATCATAATAATTGCGCTTCACTTCTGTTCTTACCACATTTGGCGCTAGTGTTTTTATTACCCACTCGGAATTATTTCATTTATTTATATTATCTGTTATTTACGGCGCCATCTGTTCGCGGTATCGGTACTAACGGTGGGATATTTGCTCTTGTCGGATATTTGGCCGTTTTAGTGTCAGTCAAACGTTTTCATGGTTGCCATGTGGCTCCCGGGTCCCGGCATAGAATAGACCCATTCCATCTCTTCCTGTGGATGTCGCAAGAGGCGACTAAGGGACTAAGCACAAACATCTAGTGCTACAACTGCATTCCCAAGCAGAGTTGAAGTCGAGCGGCGGCCGGTTGTAAAACTTTTCGCACAAATGCATTCACAAAGAGGGTTGACATCAGGCAGGCGAAAGGTCGTAAAACTATAGCCCAATCATTCCGGCTTATTCTTCTCCACTCCACAAGATCTTTGGCATTCTTGGATGATGATGTCATTCATTGACATGCATTTTATATCATGAGAAAAAAAAGCTGAAAAGCGCACCCCAGGCTCCGAAGCAGCTAAAAACAAGATGAATACTTAAAAGTACAGCTAACAGTTTATTCTATTCCGCCAAGTCATCCAATTACAAATACCAACTATAGGTACTTAATTTAGTCCTATCTATTGCCAGAAAAAATATTTTAGCCTTAAACCTCATAGCGAAAGCTTTGGGGCTAGTAACACATTACATTCAATTACGTGACGTCGCATAAAAAAGGCTTTCGCTAAGGCAGGCCTCGCCGGCTTAGGGCAAATCAAAGGAGAAACCAGGAAACTCAATGTGCCAATTACAGTATAGCTATTAATAACTCGAGGGCTTCATTATATTACAGGGTGAGTTACGTACAAAATAGCGGGAATACAGAAGAAATATTTAAGTAGGCATAATTCACCCAACATTGCGATCTTACAATCACAGTCCGATGAACTAGTTCTTTTTTCACCATATTCCATAAATTAGTTCTTTTTAGGGTTCCGTAGTCCACAAGGAACCATTATAGTTTCGTCATGTCCGTCCGTCTGTCTGTCGGTCCGGGCTCGTACTCCGCCGCCACTGCACCGATTGTCACGAAAATTGGTGGAGAGATAGACATTGAAGTTCCAAAAGTTGGTTTTTAAAATTATGAAAGAATGATTTTTTTTTTCAGCCCCATACAACGAAAAGTGAATTTAAAAAAATAAATTGGACTAACCCCAATGTGTGGGGTATCGTTGAAAAGGTCTTTTAAAATGCAACAAAAACTGCTTTGAAACTATGTAGATCAAACCCCCCAGTCTTGAGATAATCTAATACAAAGTTAAAATTAGTTATTTAGGGTTACCGTAACTTTTGAAATGTTACGTAAATAATTTTGAAAAAAATGTGGTACATAAAAAGTATGTACTTTCAATTAAAACTATAGCGGTCTCGGTATCACAGATAGTTATTTTTTAATATGTCATAAATCGTAAACCGCAATTTACCTTTAGAACTTTTATATTATGTTACTTGCTGCTACGGAACCCTTCATGGGCGAGTCCGACTCGCACTTGGCCGCTTTTATTTCACTGTTTCTATTCGAGTTTTGCACTACCCCTGTCATCCTCCACATCACCCGGTTGGTTGACTGGTAGATAAGGCTTTAAGAGCCCGTATGACCCTGATAGTACTTAGAGCGATCTTGAATATTATCAATATTAACGAAATACTCACTTTGAAATAAACACACAGCAAAGTTCAGTACTAACTCTATACATTATGTTTCGATAACACGATGTCTTAAAATTTTTTCGGTACAAAAAAATTGCGAAGTTGCCTCCAGAATTATACTAAAACGGAAAGTATTCAAGAAATACAATAAATTAGCCCTTATAACTTTAGATTATTATAATTGTATTAAACATAAAGGAGGGATAATATGTCTTATTTTTTTAATAACTCTTAAATATTCTTTGTAAAACGAAAAAAACCACAAAAAACAGAAACGCGTAAACCAGCCTCATTGACCTCCCGCGACCTTTTCACCCCACATGGCTCGCTGTCTCGCTTTGGCTGGAGTAAATTTGTGTGCGTGGAGTGGAAGCGGGAGCAAAATTTAGATTATCTACATCAGGCGCCGTCTTAAGTCCGCCATTACACTCGTGTATAAAGTTAAATAAATAAATAGAACTATTCGCCAACAAAACAGTTCATTCTTTGTCGGCCCGACAAACTATACAATGTGCTTTTTAATTAAATACAAAAATTTTAGAGGGGTGATTCAGTCGATCATTTTGAGCAACTTCTTCGCAATGAATGTACTTATATCGAAGTACAAAAAAAAGCCTCACTTCCCATAAAATCACGCCTCAAACTTTCATCACACATCGTAGAAGAGAATAGTATTTACAAATCTGTACTTTCCATTATATGTAAATTCAAACGGTTGCTAGCTCCCGGCGTATTTCTTAATAAGAGATGACTTGATTGGAGATGTTTGATATTTACGTTCATATATTCATTAACAGATAGAATGAATATGAGTAAAAAATAGATTACAAAAGGCGGCCTTATTGCAACTGCATTCTCTTAGAGTCAAAATATTTTCTTTTGAAAGAGAAAAAACCGGCTAAGTGCGAGTTAAACTCGCGTGGAGAGGGTTCCATACAATTGATTAAATTCTTATAGGTTTTCCTGTAATCTACAAGCAATTAACTATATTTTGAATTTTTTTCAAAATTTTAGTCTCTGCAGTTTCGGAGATCAGGGGGAATGGTCAATTTTCGTCTTCTTTCATGAATAAAACCAAAACTATTTATTTTATATCATCATCATCATCCCAGCCCTTCTTCCGCCCACTGCTGAGCATAGAGGCCTCTCTTCGTCGACGCCACCCATCTCGGTCCTGTGCTGCTCTCATCCAGGTGCGACCCGCGACTTTGATTATATCGTCAACCCATCGCATAGGCGGACGCCCGACGCTTCTCTCACCCGTTCTGGGCCACCATTCGGTCAGAGCCTTGCTCCACCTGCCATCACTCCGTCGGGCCAAGTCTCCCGCCCAGTTCCACTTTAAGTTCATGACCGTTATACCAACGTCTTGTACTTTACTACGTCAATCTAAATAAATCAAAATGGTTTATTTTATAATTATAACAAAAATATACTTGAGATTCTCATAACGAGTCCTTTCATTTGATATATGACACAGTAAGGTTTGTAATTTTTTTTTTTTAATTTCCTTATTTATCCCCGAAAATGACCCTTATTTTAAAATATAATTATTTACTTTGCACATATGTGTTTAGGTCATAGGATTACACCATCCTACCAAATTTCACCTGATTCGGTCCAGTAGATTCGGAGGAATCGGCTGCGACAGACAGACGGACGGACAAACAGACAGACAGACGCACGAGTGATCCAATAAGGGTTCCGTTTTTTAATTTTTTCGACGGAACACTAAAAACACTATTCACTTCTCACATTCATAATATTTAATTAATCACATCATTTACTAGAAAAGTAACATGAATTGACCTGGAATATCTGCCATCCCCTAATCGGATTATATTTGTAACATCCCATTTGGGCTTCGACACCTCGAATATATGTATGTCCAGTAATTATTTCATCCTATTTTGTGACGTCATAATCTCTCACAAATATCTTCTAATCGCGTGACGTGACTGTTTCATTACCGAGGAGTCAGTGGCCCCGTGGGTGTACGCATCAGCGGTTTCGCTAGATAAGCAACACCGGGCGTGGTCTGCACTTGGAGGGGTGATTACAAGTGGCATACAATTTCGTCAAAATCTGTTGAAAAATGCGACCTGTAGGCAAGAACAGACAGAAAAAAGCATTTTTGGCCAAACCGAAACTGAGCATATACAGGGTTAGTTTTTGGAGCAAGTTCAGTCCGTGATACTCAAGTACTTTCCATAAAAACAATTATAAAAATTGATAAAAAATTTCGTCCTTCCATGCAAAATCCATTTGGCTTAGCACCGATTTGTATGGATGGGAAGCCAAATATTTTTTTTCGTTTTCGATAAGGTCTTTAAAAAGTAACTCCGTATAAGGGTTGGGGACATATCTATCATCACTTTCCTATTTCCTAAGCTGCTATCCTTTTCTGTCGCTCAGAAGCGTCACTTGCTAGAGCGAGGGAGAGCGACGGAACGCTTCAGCATGGCCGGTGCTGAAGCGTTCCGTCGCTTTCTCTTGGTCCGAGAGCTGGCACGAATTTTTGGGTAGGTATTTGAGGCAAGTTGAAAACTTGTCACATACCTCTCCTATTATACCCCAACACGGAACTGCAGACCTGGCTGGTGAATAGCGGGGCTAAAGCAACCTATAATTTTTTTATTTTTTTCAAAAAAGGTATTTGAGGAAATATGCATCTTTTATATGTTGTAGTTTAATGTTTAAAGAATAAAAACATCAATAAGCCAGACGATTTAGTCGGGGCTTTGATATAGACAGGCGCGTGCAAAAGAATTTTTCAAAAAAATATAAAAAAGGTATTTGAGGCAAGTTGAAATTTTAAAAGGGTATTACTTATAACTAAAAAATAAGATTTTCAAAAAGACAGGTCATTTTGATGGGACTTTCTACCTGCCAGGTCAATCTAAATAAATCAAAATGGTTTAGCCCCGCTACTCACCAGCCAGGTCTGCAGTTCCGTGTTGGGGTATAATAGGAGAGGTATGTGACAAGTTTTCAATTTTCCTCAAATACCTACCCAAAAATTCATGCCACCACTCGATCTATCTCGCTCTAGCAAATGACGCTTCTGAGCGAAAGAAAAAGATAGCAGCATAGGAAAGTGCTGTTCCGTGCCCAGATGTGCCAACCCAACTCGCTTGTAATAATCACTGTACCTTGTACATTCAATGCACCATAAAGTACATGGAATACAATCATCATGTCACGTCTATAACTCACCCGCTTATCACACCACACTAGCACAAGGACGAACACACTTAACACACAAACTGCCGATTGTTGCGTTGAACTCGCTCTTATCACGCGTGTCGCGTTTACTATTGCGAATTAGTATACAAATTTACATTTTTTTGTATACATCGTGTTAATTAAATAACGCAAAACCTCTCAGATGGTACCTCAGCCCATAAAACTGAACTTTTGTTCAACAACATGTTCACGAAACCCAAAAAAAAAATCGAATTTTCATACAAATTGACTCAATCAGCTGATCAGTTTGTATGAAAATTCAATTTTTTTTTTAGTTTTGTGAAAGATGTTGAACAAAAGTTGTTCAGTTTCATGGGCTGAGAAACTGAAGACCCAGAATGCCCTGACTGCCCCGTTAGGGATAAAGACGTAATAGTGTGAGTCTGTGTGTGTCAAAGCAATTATACTACATATTTTACAGTACTATTTTTCAAAAAGCTTCACACGATAGTTCCTCTGGCGATTCTATTTCGACGTCTGCGCCTGCGCATCAGTCATGCAAGTGTCAACAGTACTGTCACACTTTGATTTATTGCCGCCACGTTGTTGAGGAATGTTCAAAAATTACATTCCCTGCGAGATTGACGGGTAACCTGTGTTTTTTTTTACTTTTTTCTAGATAAATTCATCATCAGCAGTCTGTTAATATAGAGATTTTTAGAACAAAAAATCACACCGACAAAAAAAATTTGTACTGATTTTGTTAATTTATTCATATAATTCACAATTTAAAAATCGTAAATACAATTATAAATAATTTGAAACATCCTTGAAAAAAAAATGGATAAACAAATATATTTGTGTTTAATATAATGAGATACCGACTGGCTAAAATACTATAAAGAAAAACATCAAAGTTAACCTTTGAAATGGTGTTCTAATATGCCAAAGCTATTTCAAAGGGAAACTGGTGACAAATCCGTTGGTTGTTCGAGCAGTTCGATAGAGAAACATTTTTAAGGAGTCAAATTATAATTTCGATTAGTTATGGGGTACCGAATTTAGGGCTGTCACCATGTATAGTTTGAATATTACTTGAATGATATCCTTGGATACGAAAATGCCGGAAAGCGCACCCATTACCAAAGCGCTCAAAGGAAAACTGGTGACAAACCTGCTGGTTGTTTGAGCAGTTCTTTTTAAACATTTTGAAGGAAAATCAAATTATAATTCCGGTTAGTTTAGGGATACCGGATTTAAACACTACTTGAATAATACCATTGGAGATTAAAAACACGGAAAGCGCACCCATTTCCAATATGGTATACCATGAGTTATAGTTAAAACATTACTTGATGATGTGCGATCTGGAAAGGTTTCTGTCAAACCCAAGTACAGAAGGTAAATATATTATATTATATTATTACGTTTATGTCACAAAAACGGCACTAGTATCGATGAAGACCAAAGATGTGTAGAGGCTTCGAGGCTCCTTTTGACGGCCGTGAGGGAAACCACCGTACTACATTCCCTTAAAAGGAGTTGAAGATGAAGAAAGTCATCTCCACTTAACTCTACCGACAAGAGCAAACTCTTAAATTACAAGAAAAAGTAAGTTAAAACACAAACAAACAAAAAAGATGCTTCGTTTTCCTAAAGGCTGATTGGTAGACAATGCATTAGCATTCCTTTTGTACCATTGTGGTCAATAAAGATTTGATAAATAAATAAAATAAAAAAAATGGTTGCCTGTAAAGTCGGTTTTACGGGCGAAGATTTTACGTGACAACGGCGGCAGACCGATCATAGTTGAGTGGGAGAGAGACGCAAGGCATTCGGCGGGCCTCTCTCTCGTTCGGTGACTCATCGTAACGTTACCGAGCGTTACACTTTTTCATAAGTGACTCCCAGCCGCAACCTAATTTAAGACGTTGTCACGTCAAAAATTATGCTCCATGAAAATGAAGGGAAGGGAAAGTTATTCCATTCCATTTCATGACGTTGACAACATACCTGTAACAAAAAACATTATTTTGTGAAACAAGTAGGTAATAATTTATATTTGATCATATACTTTTTAAATGAGTAGGATATAAAACAGTTTTTTGAATTGAAGATAAGGTTACATCCCGATATAAGATTTTAAGATATCAAAATTTTGTTTTAACGTGTCTTCAGTTACAGGAAAACCGAAATATCCTGCATGTTTAGTAACATACTTTCCATACAAATAGTCACGTGATCTAGTTACTATGGAAAGTAAAAAAATACTTTTTTCGTATTTCGATATTCATTTTTGGGGAAAAGTTGTTCAAAATGATGGAGTGAATCACCCCTTACAATTTTTGTACTAAAAAAATAAGCTTGCATTTAAGAGATTAAGCATCATAGTTTTTTCTTATGAATCAAAGTTTTTCTTTTCAATTATAACTTTTTCACAAAAACCTACACGATGCTTCTATTCTGAACTAACGAACGAACTTTCGTCTCGCACCTGACGAGTTATTTTTAGTATTTTTTAAACATTTTCGCTGGCAGCCCTACGACATGATTAATACATCTATTCATGTACGCGTGTGCGTCTGTCACTCGCGTATTAATAGCGTTGCATGTGCAATTGTGTGGGTGACAAACAACTTATTTATACACGGATGAAATCACCTGGAAATCTCAAACGGAGTGATTCGCTCAGCTCGTTATGAGGTGCAGCGGATATATGTGGCAATATCAACTGTCATGTCCATAATAACGAATCTCTGCATACTTTATAACATTAAAGTGAGTATGCTACCAATAAACAAGAAGCTCTAGTCTTTGCCGTACCCTAAAGTTCTTAGAGCGATCTAAATATTATAAATATTAACGAAATACTCACTTTGAAATAAAAAAGTTCAGGACTAACTCTATACATATGTTTCAAAAACACGATTGCTTGAAATTTTCTCGATCGAAAAAAATTGCGAAGTTGCCTCTAAATCACCTCAGAATTATACTAAAACGGAAAGTATTCAAGAAATACAATAAATTAGCCCTTGGAACTTTGGATTATAATTGTATTAAACATAAGGCAGTCATAATATGTCTTACTTTTTAAATAACTCTTAAATATTCTTAGTAAAACGAAAAAAAAAACTCAAAACCAGTCTCATTCTTCTTCTTGGCGTGTCGATGGTCTTTTTTTTGTCTATATTTTGTCAGCCCAGTACAGAGCCACTTCGTGTCTCGCTGTCTCGCTTCGGCTAGAGTAAATTTGTGTGCGTGGAAGCGGGAGCAAAATTTAGATTATCCACATCAGGCGCCCTCTTAAACGGTCAATTAAATAAATCTATACTAATATTATAAAGCGGAAGAGTTTGTTTGTTTGTTTTTTGTTTGTTTGTTTAAACGCGCTAATCTCAGGAACTAATGGTCGGATTTGAAAAAATCTTTTTTTGTTGGGTAGTCCATTTATAGAGGAAGGCTTTAGGCTATATAACATTACGTTCCGACAACCACGCAAACGAAGTCGCTGGCACAGCTAGTAACAAATATATAAGGACAAATCACACTGATTAAGCTAGCACCGGAGAAAGTTTAATGTAAATCAGATGACAATGCAATATATTATAAGAAGAAGCTGATTTGATGACGGAGCCGGAAGTTAGCTAAAGGAATCCTGTTATAAAACGACGCAAGCCCTTCGAGTTTGGCATTTGTCTTGATAAGTTCTTAGGCCTCACAATAAAAGCTTTTATTTTAATTATTTTTAAACAAAGTTTCGGAAACCGGGCTTAAATTAACTTGCAAGAATTGACCCAAAAAAAAAACTACAAAAAGGGTAAGCCAAATAAACCGTGTAACGCCTAAAAAAATTGTGGAACTTCATACTTTGAAATCCTAATGGTGTTTCCAGTTCCCACCCCTCTCCAGTCACATGCCGAAATGAGCTATTACTTCGACAACAAAACGTAAGGTAAATAGATCGTTTGTCGCGGGAAGCCGGCCATTAGTGCCGCAATGTACTACAAACACGCTATGACTGAAACTTGGGTGTAAGTTACAAGCAGAAAACCTATTTGTGCACAATTTATTTTAATGAATTTCTAGCCGAACAGCGCAAAGCGCTATCGAAGCGTCTCCGTCTCCGATTCAATTTGGCAAAAATGCTTTCAGATGTCCGTCTGGCTGTTCTGCTTTACAAGTCACATTTTTCAACCGATTTTCGAAAAAAATGTGAGTGAATGGTTTATTTTTCTAATAAAAATGGCAGAGCCATGGGGAATTATTTAGTTTCAAGCTAAGTAAAGGCAGACACGTGGGGTTTTTATGTGTGACTAGGTGATATAACTTATACGAGAAATTTTAAGCTATTAGTTTAAATGATCTTAGTTGACTATACTAAGCATCAATTAACGAGTCATCAGTTTCAATCCCTCGGATTGCGTGTACTGCCGTTGCTTCCCTTCCGGTTTTACACGCGATAAGCATCTTTTTGGTGTTTTTACCCATTTCCTTCAAAATAATGACAAGAATATTTTTGTACATCGTACGACAGCAATTTGCATCAAGTTTAATCTCGATTTCTTAGAATGAATGAAGATTTGATATTCGCGTTCGAAACAAACGTACTATCTTTATTTTTATTTTTTACTTGGACCACAATTTGGTTAATACCTACTTTATTTCACCTGTCCCCACCTTAGTCAAACAAAATTAATTTATACTTCAGATTCTTCTGATACCACACTAATTATATTACTTGCCTTTAAATTATAATTTAGTTTCCAATAAAGGAATGATTAAATTTTTAACAAAAAAAACAACTGACTTCAATTTTTTTAAGGAGTCTCCAAAGTTCTTCATCATATCTTCACCAAATGAATATGGGACCAATTCGGTAGTAAAGGCTTTCAAATAAAAAAGAATCATCAAAATCGCTTCACAATTGGCGAAGATATCGCATAACAAACATACATAAAAATAAAAACATACAGTCGAATTGATAACCTCCTCCTTTTTTGAAGTCGGTTAAAAATGCGTGTTAATACCGGTCACTGACCCATATTTTAGTTTCTGCTTGGGTGGCTTATTATGTTATAGTGCCGATAAAGCGGCATCGGCATTTTCAAAGAAGCAGCCTTCGTGGTGTGCCGACATACATGCCATTCCAACAAATGAACTATACAAAAAAAAATATTGTGATTTTTCTACTAGCACTTTCATATATTAGCACTATATCCTACTACTGACTAGTAGTGAATTCTCTCCGAAGACATGAGAATACCGAGATGTAGGTAATGGTTCGACCAATGTTAGTGTCAATGACCATTATTTTCATTTTGTTCGGCGCCTAGTATACTCTTACCTTGTAACATAATGGTAACTTAGCAACATTGATTATACGGTTCGAAAGCGACATCTATACAAAATTATAAAGCGGAAGAGTTTGTTTGTTTAAACGCGCTAATCTCAGGAACTAATGGTCCGATTTGAAAAATTATTCTTTTGTTGGGTAGTCCATTTATAGAGGAAGGCTTTAGGCTATATTACATTCCGACAACCACGCGAACGAAGTCGCGGGCACAGCTAGTATTGAATAATTCCTTTGATCGATTGCCCGGAATGGGGTAATAACTAGTAATAATAACACACCAACGTACTGAAATAATTTACTTTTATGGCGGAAAAAATGGCTGAAAGTAATTTTAATTGGGTGAAAGTATTTTTTAATGTTTTCGTAGGTCATTATTTCGTTACGTTTGTTTTATTTCTCAGAGGTTAGACGCAAAGGACTATTGACTTTAACTTTAAAGTTACTATTTTTACAAGCTTTTATTTAGTTTCACCCGTCCCGTTGTCTGTGTGTCCAACGTCCGTCTTGCAAGCGAAATGAGACCCACATCTCCACTTTAAATTTTTTAGTTCACTGTTTTAGATAATAGCTTGTTTTTGAAAATATTTTTCAAATAAATACTTGTTTATTTGAAAGCATTTATATGAAGAAGAACTTTGGAGATATGGAAAATCTCCTTAAAGAAATTAAAGCTGGTTATTTTTTGTTTTGTTAAAAATTCTATTATCTACTTAAAACCTTTTTAAAACAGCCCATCCCTGTGGTGTATCTGCAAAGCCCTGTTTTGTTTTAACAAATTCGTGCCACAAAAAAATATATATTACACTCGTATATTGTTAGTTGAACCAACCGTATTACGGAATGGAAATAGATTTCGGATGATCGCAAATTGCAGCCTTTGATACAGGCGGGGGGGGGGGGGGGCGATTGTGAGAGCTGAAATTATTAAGAGTAAATTGGCGTATATTTTGGCATTGTGCGTCCATTATCCGACCTCAAATTTATCAGCTGCGGGATGAATGGGATGTGGATTTATGGGATGACGACGCGGGAGAAATAGCGACAGTTATGGGTGTTTAAATTAACTGTTATAGTAAATTACTTGTACTGTGAAATAACATACAGGCTGAATTTTTAACCACCAGCCGAATTTTAGGAGCAAGTTCAGTCCATGATACTGAACTACATTCCATAAAAACAATTACCGAAAAACGATTAAAAAATTTCGCCTTCCCATACAGATTAGCTCTCAGCCTTACTGATTTTTTATGAAAGTAGTACAGTATCATAGACTGAACATGCTCCAAAAATTTGGCTGGTGGATAAAAAGTCACCCTGTATATTTTATGAATTATTACAATATTTTTATTAACCTTTTACTTTCGAAGCCGCCAGAATTGGCCGCTCAAACACGGTCGAGTCTCAACTATATTACATTGACATATAAATATTTCTTCCTTGACAAAAAAAAATCTTGTAAGGACGGGTTAATATAGGGTTATTGGTTATTAGATGCTTTCCTCTCAAGAGGTTTTAGGAAGTGGTATTGGCATTGACTGGACACTATATGAATTATGCAAAAGTTAACCATTATCGAGTAAAATAATTACTTATTTATTAAAAAAAAAATATTAGGTGGTTTCCTTTCAAGAGGATTTAGAAAGTGGTATTTGGCATTGACTGGACACCATATTGAATTATGCAAAAGTTAACCATTATCAAGTAAATTAATGTTTTTTTTTTAATTCTGGTTGTTATGTTCAAACATTTATTTAATAAAAATTGTTACGGTGTAAAAAGGTAGACTTTATAGCGCTTATAAAAAAATCATAACATGGTTCAAATCCGAGGTTCAAAGAGAGTTTATCATTATTAAAGCTATCATTTTCTTCTGGTCTACCCTTTGGGTTGCGTACGAGGGCTGTTTGATAAGTACCCGTTTTCTAAATATATTAATATCACTGGCCGCAAATAAGTATACCACCTTTTTAAGCCATTTTTCAGAGACGGGAAAATTTAAAAAAAATGGCATTCTTTTGTTTTTTTTCTCATTTGACAACGATTCAGTGAAAGCGTGAACTTAAAATTGTTAAAATGGAGAAAGAACAGTATCGGTCTGTAATTAGATTCTTATTTTTGGAAGGAAAAACATGTGATGAAATAAAAGTAAGAATGCAAGCGGTTTACCATGAATGTGCTCCTTCTATGACAACCGTCAGATATTGGTATAACGAGTTTAAGCGGGTGGGCCTGGGTGATCCTCATCAACCGTCTTTGATGAGGATCACCCAGGCCGGCCAGTTGAGGTGACTACAGACGATATGGTTAAGAAAATTGAAAATATCGTTTTAGCCGACCGCCGAATTAAACTTCGAGAAATCGTTGATGTTGTAAATGTTTCAATCGAGAGGGTACAACACATATTAGAAGAAAAATTGGGTATGAAGAAAGTATCGGCGAAGTGGGTGCCGCGTTTACTCACGGAGGAGCAAAAACGGAACCGAATGACTACTTCGGAGCAATGTTTGGCCGTGTTCAAACGTAACCCGAAGGAGTTTCTGTGTCGTTTCGTGACCGTGGACGAAACGTGGGTCCACCACTACACCCCGGAAATGAAAGAGCAGTCGAAGCAGTGGATTTTACCTGGTGAACCTGCTCCAAAGAAAGCAAAAACTGTCGTATCGGCTGGAAAGGTCATGGCGACCGTTTTTTGGGATTCGCAGGGTATTATACATATTGGCTATTTAGAAAAGGGAAAAACAATAACAGGGCAGTACTATGCCAATTTATTGGATGAATTTGACGCCGTGTTGAAGGACAAACGACCCCATTAAAAAAAGAAAAAGTACTGTTTCATCACGACAACGCCCCGGCTCATTCGTCCAGAGTTGTGACGGCTAAATTAGCACAGTTACGCTACGAACTATTGTCTCACCCCCCGTATTCTCCAGATTTGGCCCCATGCGATTTCTTTTAGTTTCCCAACCTAAAAAAATGCGATTTGGATCAAATGACGAAGTCATTGCCGCCACAGAGGCCTATTTTAATGACTTTCCAAAATCATACTTTTTGGATGGTTTATTGAAGCTTGAGTATAGGTGGAACAAATGTATAGAGTTAAAAGGTGACTACGTAGAAAAATAAATGCATATATACAAAAAAAAGTTTTTTTTTCCCATAAACGGGTACTTATCAAACAGCCTAGGTACATCAGACGGCAGTCGCTCTATATAAAACCAGTAACCTTGTCAAATCACTTGGTTAGGTAGCAGACCCCGGGCTTTAAAGCGTTACCGCTGAGGATGCAATAGAGAATCGCTCGGATGATGATGACGATACTCGATAGGAAGTATACATATATGAGTAGTTAGGTAATAAAAATCTTAACGACCCAAAAAACACGTGGACCTATGAAGAAACTGTAAATCACGCAGTTAATCACGCTGACGGACATAATCATAATTATGAACGTCACTTTAGCGTCACCCGTTTACGAGCTGAGATGTGCCATCTGCTTTTCTAGAGTGCAATAAAATATAGGCTAAGTAGTGTATTTGCGTCCAAAATAAACAATCTTTAGACAATTATTTATATGCTTTGCATATTGACACTTGCAGGACTGGGGCACGCTTAAATTTAGCATCTGCACCAATGTTGTATTGCATTTGGACGACTTTAGAGGTGTGTTTGGCAGGACAGGTTCTTTACTTCCAAACACACTTTTCGGCACGACACACGTACGTAGCTACTTCGACTAAGGTTCGGACGGTTAGGTTAGCCTAACCGAAATAATCTGTTAATAACCCAGTATTTAAAAAAAGTTGCACTCTGGGAGTGCCGACAGAAGTGAAACATAAACAAGGAGGTGTCGGTAACAGTGTCGCGAGTTCAATGGTTTTTCCCATCTCAAAAAATGCCCAACGCGCATAAAGAAATTTTCACTTCAAAAATTTTTTTTTTTTTGAGTGGATAAAGGATGGTCCCATAGAAATTTCATCAAAACGGTTGAGACGTTTGACGTTGGCTTCGGTTTTTAGTTTTGAAAATGATTGCCCCAGTTTAAGAAGACTATAAATTCCCGTGGGTAATTTAAATGTCATACAAAGAAGATTTATCTGCACAGAACAGAAGTGGAACAATCAAGAGCAACGGGCACCGAAATCAAAATATGCAAGGCTTGCATAGTTATGTTGCCATTAGTCTTAAGCGCAAAACATAAAAAGTGCAGAAGTGTAGCACAATAAACTATAATTCATTTTTAAGGATGCAACCGGGAATGCCAAGATGGACGAAGTGACTAGTAGCTATTATAGATCGAGAGCTGGCACGAATTTTTGGGTAGGTATTTGAGGCAAGTTGAAAACTGGTCACATACCTCTCCTATTATACCCTAACACGGAACTGCAGACCTGGCTGGTGAATTGCGGGGCTAAACCATTTTGATTTATTTAGATTGACCTAGCAGGTAGAAAGTCCCATCAAAATGACCTGTCTTTTAGAAAATCTTATTTTTTAGTTATAAGTAATACCCTATTAAAATTTCAAGTTGCATCAAACACCTTTTTTATATTTTTTTGAAAAATACTTTTGCACGCGCCTCGCAATATCAAAGCCCCGACTAAATCGTCTGGCTTATTGATTTTATTCTTTAAACATTAAACTACAACATTTAACAATGCATATTGCCTCAAATACCTTTTTTGGAGAAAAAAAAAAACTTAAAAATGTATAGGTTGCTTTAGCCCCGCTACTCACCATCACCAGCCAGGTCTGCAGTTCCGTGTTGGGGTATAATAGGAGAGGTATGTGACAAGTTTTCAACTTGCCTCAAATACCTACCCAAAAATTCGTGCCAGCTCTCGGGCCATGAATTTTTGAGAAACATTATAGGTATACAGAGTTACTGGTATCTAACGCATAACCTTTTTGGTGCAAGTTCAGTCCATGATACTGAATTACTTTCTATAACATTGAAAGAGAGCGCAGAGCCCTTTCAGTGAGAGGTAACATGCTAACCCGTAGATTTTCCATGTGTACAGACCAAGTCAAAGTGACACTATTTAAAGCGTACTGTCAGACATTTTACACGGGAAATCTGTGGGTTGCACATACCAAAAGAATGTTCTGCGTGTTCAGAACAACAATGTTTTCTGAATGCTGTTGGGACTGCCTCGCTTCTGTAGCGCGTCAGGGATGTAGATACCAGTAACCCTGTATAACGTCCAACAAAATATACTGAAACTATTTTAAGTTTGAATTCAGTCAATGATACTGAACAACCTTCCTCAAAAAACATACATATATCGAAATATAAATAATAATTTTGGCCTCAAGTTGACCGATCCGAGTTTTTATGGAAGCAAAAAATATTTTTCCTATATACATATAAATGTTCCTTAAGGATAGTGGTTCAGTATCATAGACTGAGCCTACCCATAAAATAGTTTCAGTATATTTTAACCGACTTCAAAAAAGAAGAAGGTTATGAATACGCCTGTATGTTTTTTTTTAAATGTATGTTTGTTACGCGATATCTTCGCCAATTGTGAACCGATTTTGATGATTCTTTTTTTATTTGAAAGCCTTTACTACCAAGTTGGTCCCATTTTAATTTGGTTATGATATGATGAAGAACTTTGGAGATATGGAAGAAACTCCTTAAAAAAACTGAAGCCGGTTGTTTTTTTTTTGTTAAAAATTTAATTATGTTTGACGTTATTAATGCATAAAATGCTTGTTTATACGCTTTACTGGGTATTTAAACCTGCATCGCATGTTGCCACTGCGATCATTGTATGACGAGTCATTTCTGCTCCCTCCATGCTTTGTGTTTAAGTCTTAAGAAAAGGAGACGTTTCAGTTTCCTAATTAAAACAGTAGTACTTAGTTTATAAGAAATGCAGTGTCCGTAATTTACTAGGGAAGAAGATAACTGCTTAAATTAAATTATTTATTAGTACACGTCGTTATCTCTAACGGGGCAGACAGAGCATTTCGGGTCTTGCGGCTCTAAGCAGACAGAGCCCAGGGCCGCAAGACTCAAAGGCCACTTTTAACGTGAGGGCGAGGTGGAAAACAAATCGAAATAGTAATAAGTTGCCAGCCGCATCGCCTATGAACATAATTCACATTTTCCGTCCCGTTGATCGGCTTTTACGATCTGCGCGGGAAAAGAAGCAGCTGGTACGTTCTTGGTTTTTCCTTTTCTCCCAGACCAGCACCGAAGATACGGGGGTGTAAAGTGTAAACTGGCAATACAACAGTTCATTTTTCGTGGCGAACTTTGTAGCCGTGAATATTTTATACTTACCTAAATCGATTTAAACTGGTCGGCCCTTCCGACTAAACTACGGGTAATCCCGTAGTTTAGTCGGAAGGGCCGACCAGTATTATATATAACTGTATTTTATTACAGGGTTCCTATAGCCACCTTCCGGCTCCATCATCAGATCACCTTCTTGTCACAATTGGAAAAAGTGGCTCAAATTTAACTTGCAAGATTTGACAGCGTGGAGAGGGTCAAATCCTCTGGCTGCTCTGGCTAAGTATGGCTCTGTAGTACAGAGTGCAGGGAGGGTCGTCGTGCTCCTGCAGTGGAGACTAAAAACTACCTGGATGATGATGATTTGCCCCAAACAAATAACAAACAGTGCAAGCTAAAATAAAAGCGGCCAAGTGCGAGTCGGACTCGCCCATGAAGGGTTCCGTAGCAGCAAGTAACATAATATAAAAGTTCGAAAGGTAAATTGCGGTTTACGATTTATGACGTATTAAAAAATAACTATCTATAATACCGAGACCGCTATAGTTTTAAATGAAAGTACGTACTTTGAGGTATATACCACATTTTTTTCAGAATTATTTCAGTAATATTTCAAAAGTTACGGTGGGGGGACCCCTCAAATTTTAACTTTGTATTAGATTATCTTAAGACTGGGGGGTTTGATCTACATAGTTTCAAAGCAGTTTTTATTGCATTTTAAAAGACCTTTACAACGATGACACGTTGACACGTTGGGGTTAGTCCAATTGAATTTTTTAAATTCACTTTTCGTTGTATGGGACTGAAGGGGGCTGAAAAAAAAACATATTTTTTTTTTTTTTTTTTATTAGAAATTTGAGTGCGTTTGATCTCTATCTAGCCTGATGGGAAGCTAAGATGAGGTCTAAGGTGTATCACGCAGACTCAAAAAATGCCTATTCACTCTTGCCTTGAAAATCCCTAAATTATATGTATGGGGAAACATCGACGCAGGGAGGGAATTCCACACCTTAGCGGTTCGCACAATGAAGGAGGAGGCGAATCGAGAGGTACGATGAGGAGGAATATCGACCACAATTGGGTGGAATCCCTGTCCACGTCGTGTTGTCCGATGGTGGAATGGTGCAGGGGGAATTAAATTATGTAATTCCTGCGCACACTCCCCGAAGTGCAACCTGTAGAAGACACACAGACTTGCTACCAGTCGGCGATGTTCGAGGCTGTGGAGCCGTCCTGCCGTAAGCAACTCATCACCAACGAGTCTTCTGGCACGTCTGTCGATAGCTTCCAGGGCTTCGAGCTGATAGCGGGCAGATCCATCCCATAGGTGGGAGCAATACTCCATACATGAGCGGACTTGAGCTGTGTAAAGGCTCAACAGTTGGTCAGGGGTAAAATATCGTTGGACCTTGGAGAGGATGCCCAGTTTTTATATATTTTCATAATTTTAAAAACCAACTTTTGGAACTACAATATCTATCTCTCCACCAATTCTTTTCGTGACAATCGGTGCAGTAGCGGCGGAGTACGAGCCCGGACGGTCAGACAGACGGACATGACGAAACTATAAGGGTTCCTTGTGGACTACGGAACCCTAAAAAGTCCGTAAAAAGCTTATATTATAATTGACCTATTCTGTACGGATGTCTTACACAATCTAACCACCCAAGCGATCAATCTCAATGAATCAAATCAATCATAGATTTGATCGAAGCCAGACCCCGACCAGACGACACCGGTGCTATTTTTACTTGCATACCACTGGGTGTCATTAACCTTTGATTTGATATTTGTAATGCATTACATTAATCATTTGGTTAATTGACTCAGTTGTTACTTTGAGGTTACTTCAATATGAATAAATAGCATATGGCTCAATTTACATTGCCGGGAAATGGATGTAAATTTTTAGGGTTCCGTACAGAAAGGGTGCCAACGGGACTATTACTGAGACTCCGCTGTCTGTCCGTCTGTCACAGGGCTGTATCTCTTGAACCGTAATAACTAGACACTTTTAATTTTCACCGATTATTTATTACTGTGGCCGCTATAACAACGAATACTAAAAATAAGATAAAGTTAAAAATGTAGGGGGGTCGTCACACAAGAAACGTGTTTCTTC
The DNA here is from genome assembly GCA_963576875.1 of Acrobasis repandana. NCBI lineage: Eukaryota > Metazoa > Arthropoda > Insecta > Lepidoptera > Pyralidae > Acrobasis > Acrobasis repandana. The sequence continues at coordinate 10,680,165 of OY756241.1, read as the reverse complement.
AGCGTTTTAAATTTATGGACGTACGGAATCCTTTAAGTACGAGTCCGACTCGCACTTGACCGGTTTTATAAGTGGATACCAGCATTTATTGTATGACTAGCGGGCGACATACTGGTGACATCTAGAAATAATACAGGATTTTGGCTTTCTAGCTACATTTTTTTTGTATGGGGTTGCCAGTCTTTAGTATTTTTAACCGACTTCAAAAAAGGAGGAGGTTATCAATTCGGCTGCATGTCTTTTTTTATGTAGGTATATTTGTTACGCGATATCTTCGCCAACTGTGAACCGATTTCTTTTTTTATTTACTACCAAGTTGGCCCCATTTTAATTTGGTGAAGATATGATGAAGAACTTTGGAGATATGGAAGAAACTCCAAAAAAAAATTAAGTCGGTTGTTTTTTTTTTGTTAAAAATTTAATTGTGTTCGTCCATGATTGTATTTATAAACAACCATCTGTAAGCAATAATCGTTACGTATACTTCGCAATGAACATTAGTTCCATTCAATGACCGCACCGATCAATTTATTAAGAGTAAGATAGCATTATTGCGATTTACGACACTACTGAATGCTATGAGAGGTTAAAACGAGTTAGTATGTCTGAATGAAATGAATGACCTACATGCTATATGTATAGCATGTACAATTCAAATACATTTTGTACATAATCATCATCATTATAACATTATTTATAAGGGATCTGTGTGGATTGAAAGAGGACGTAGCGACTAAAGTAGATTAAGATGGTTTAGGCATGTATAGAAAGGATGGATGAAAATAGATTAACAAAAAATATTTATAAGGCAAGTGTGGAAGGGAGAGCGGGACCGGGTCGTCCTCGGCGAACGTTCTGCGATCAGATTGCAGATGTTCTGAAAAAGGGAGAGGTAAGAAGTACACGTAACCGAAGGGCATGTATGAAGAGGTTGATGAGTGTAGATGACGCGAAAGAGGTCTGTCAAGATCGTAGCAAGTGGAGGTCCATAGCCTCTGTCTACCCCTGTGGGGAACCCCTGTACTTCAGCCGCGTAACGTCCACTGCTGGACATAGGCCTCTCCTAAGGATTTCCAAAACTCCCGGACCGATCTAGAGCAGCCTACATCCTGCGCTTTCCTGCGACCTTGGTCAGTTCTGACTACCTTGTGGGTGGGTGTTGTCCACGGTGTGACGCCTTGCTTGCGAGTACGTGGTCGCCATTCGAGAACCTTTTTGCCCCATCGATCATCGGTTCGTGGCGCTATGTGTCCCGCCCACTGCCACTCCAACGAGCTTATCCGCTGGGCTATGTGAGTGACTTTTACGAATTTCCTAATTTTCAATTTGTAGAGATACATAATATTTGTACGGAAAAGTTTTCTCATACCGGTCCTAATGAAAATAAAAATAAAAATAAACGGGCAAGTGCGAGTCGGACTCGTACATGAAGGGTTCCGTACCACCGTACAATGATTTAAAACGCTGAAGAAACACGTTTCTTGTATGACGACCCCCTTTAATTTTTAACTTTTTCTTATTTTTAGTATTTGTTGTTATAGCGGCCATAGTAATACATAATCTGTGAAAATTTCAAGTACCTAGTTAATGCCATTATAAAGATCTAGTTAAAAACGCTGAAAAAACTAATTTTTTTGTACGAGTATGACGACCCCCTTTAATTTTTAACTTTATCTTATTTTTAGTATTTGTTGTTATAGCGGCCACAGTAATACATAATCGGTGAACATTTCAAGTGTCTAGCTATTACGGTTCAAGAGATAGAGCCCTGTGACAGACGGACAGACAGCGGAGTCTCAGTAATAGGGTCCCGTTTGCACCCTTTGGGTACGGAACCCTAAAATGCTGTTAGCTGCTTCTCTTCCCTCAATAATTGTAAAAGCCGATCGAAGGAATGGAATTTCAATCATGTCAGTAACTAAGCAATGCGGCCCGTCACTATTTTGTTTCCATTTGCCACCTCTAAACGCGACCTTTGGGCTATATCGAATTTGGTTGAGTTGCAGCGATGGCTAATCCGTGCGTCAACACGTGAACGGTTGTCGCCAGGAGGGACTGGTCAGCTCGGTTTCTTCTTAGGGTTCCGTACAAAAAATGAAAAAACGGAACCCTTATAGGATCACTCGTGCGTCTGTCTGTCCGTCCGTCTGTCACAGCCAATTTGCTCCGTACCTACTGGACCAAATCAGGTGAAATTTGGTAGAATGTTGTAATCCTATGACCCAAACACATATGTCTAAAGTATTTAAATAAATATTGTTTTAAAATAAGGGTCATTTTTGGGGGACAAATTAGTTTAAAAAAAAGTTTTGCAAACCTTACTGTGTCATATATCAAATGGAAGGGGTCGTTATGAGGATCTCAAATATATTTTTGTTATTATTGTAAAATGAATAGTTTTGATTTTATTCATAAAGGAAGAAGACGAAAATTGACCGTCCCCGTCCCCCCCCTGATCACCGAAACTACTGAGCCTAAAATTTCGAAAAAAATATAAAATATAGTTCATTGCTTGTAGATTACAGGAAAACCTATAAGAATTCAATTAATTGTACGGAACCCTCCACGCGAGTTTAACTTGCACTTGGCCGGTTTATTTTGACTACTTAGTATTTCTTATTAGCTTAGGTAGCTTTTATTTGAAACTAGCTTTTACACGCGGCTTCGCTAGCGTATTCCAAATCCTATGAAAACAGTAAATTTTTCCGGGATGCGTACCCTATGTCCTTTTCTGGACTCCTATGTGTATGCGAAATTTCAAGAAGATCGGTTCAGTAGATAAAGTTTGAAGAGGTAACAAACAAATATACAAACTCACTTCCGCATTTATAATATTAGTTAGGATTAGGATAACGATAAAGGCAAAAGGGACAAATGCCTAATTACTAAATAAGCATTTGATTGATTGATTGATGTAGCCTCTACTCTATTACCTCGTAAAGGGATAGTAAACATGATTAGTGACATCCTTTTATACAATCGGGGATCAAGCTGTCTCCAAATTCCACATTATGTAAATGGATCCCCTGGATTTAACTCAAAATTCTCATCCAAAGGTCGCTCAACCTGTTTATTCAAATTTGCTAAGACCTATCTCCACTCAAGGAGGTGAAGTAGGGCAAGGATTACGTGATGCAAAGGAAATTGTGTTTTACGACGTTGCAATAGGAGTGAATTTAGACAAATTTAGGAGAGATTGGAGTGAATGCATCGCTCCTAAGTATGAAACAGAATCACGGAACATGTTTAAAGGACTAGTTTTATACGTGGGTTTGTCTATAGAAATTGTTTGTTTGTAATAAATAACTTTATTGTACCAAAAATATTTGAGTATTTAAAGACAACACAATACGAAAGAGCAAATATACAAAGACGGACTTATTTCATGTAGGGATCTCTTCCAGATTTCATTGTATTTGAAATAATTGAGTCATCATCAACATATCAGCCACAGGAAGTCCACTGCTGGACACAGGCCTCCCCCAAGGATTTCCTAAACGACCGATCAGAAACGGCCTGCGTCCAGCATTTCCCTGCAACCTTGCTCAGGTCGTCTGACCACCTAGCAGGTGGGTGTCCTACGCTGCGCCTGCCGGTACGTACTAAATAATTCAGTGGAGTGAGCAAAAGGTTGGTTGAAAGATGAGTAAAGCGGCCGGTGTTTTGTATGGTCAAGGCGTATGTTGTTTGTAAGGTACTCCAAATACTTGAAATTACGAATTTAAAATTAGCCTAACTAGTGGTTTCCCGGTCCCCCCCCCCCCCCCTCAGACTCTCAGCTAAGCTTCAATCTTATTTATTACTCCCGAGGGGGGTCCAATTTTCGTCAAAATCAATGAAAAATGAGACCTGTAGGCGAGAACAGACAGACGGAAGAGCATTTTTGGCTAATCTCGAAACTGAGACGCTTCGCTCGCTGGGTCAATTATACTAACATTTGTTTGGTGATGGGAATAGTTCGCTTCAAAGCGAAAAAGCCGCGAGCGTAAGCTAGTAAACGAACAAGGAAGTAAAAGAAAAATTGCCGTTCTGTAGCACGCCTATAAAATACTGAAGTCAAGAAGTTCAGCTTATTCTATTTGTTAGCAGTCTTTGCCCCCAAGACATCGGGATCATAAGATGTCGAGGATACAGAAGGATAATTCTTATAATTTACAAAGGGTATTTAGTTAGAATATTACGTTAGGGCGATTTTTTGCGTTTTATGAACTTCGTGCCGTTTAGTTACTTCATCCGTCCGACTTTTCTGTCCTGTCGCGGTAATCATGACCACTGCTTTAGACATTAACACCAGACTATTTATATAATGCTCGTAGCAGAAAAGAATCTTCTTCATCTTAGCGCTTTCCTGGTTACATCCTCAGCAGTGCTGCTTCAGAGCAAATGGGTGCGCTTTCCCGCTTTTTCTTCTCTAATTATTATAAGCATGTCAATGATCACAAATGTCAATCGTAGTTCGGAATAAATAAATAAATAAAATTTGTTTATTAGGTAACTATTTAAATTACAAGCTTTTGTCTATAAATATAGAATAAAAGTCTATTTATAGACCGACCGGTTTAATGATGCGGACGTGGATTTGCTATTCAAGCCCGCCGCCCGCGCCTCCCTCAGCCCCCTAAGTCACCATGCGCCCCTGTACCCCACAGGCGAGGACTCATTAAAGCAGTCGGTCTTTACATCGTACACAGCTCGACATAGGTTCAAGGATATTAAAAATGACCGATCTAATGCATACACCGTCTTATTATAAAATCAGGATTAACTTTTTTACTAGGTTTAAACCATTACCCACCTAAATCAAGTTGGCATCTAGTAATATCACACTATCTCACCTGTCAATGTCAGTCCTGTTTTTATAATAAGACGGCTAGAGTTTTTCTATCGACACAAGTCAAGTCCAATCTCTGTACGAAGCGTTGGTTCTGTAATTTATATAATTTGTGTCGGAACTTAGCATAATGTAATATAGGAGTCGGAATATTTACATAAACAACCGTCGTTCTGTCTGTTTCGATCTGAGAAAGTAGACAGGTTGTATTTTTAGAGCGACGCCGACGGTAATTCGACGCTTGACAAAAACTTGAAACTTTTCTTAAGGCCATACTTGAATTTTCCGGGATCCAGTGCTGCCCTCGTTTAAAACAAATATGGAAAGGAAACGGAGATATCAATTAAAATTTTGTTTCTGCCAAGTACTAGATAACAATTCAAACTATTTTATGAACTACTGTTTAGAGTTAAAAGTGAGAACGTGAAGTTTTTTTTTAGTGATTTCTAACAAGGGCATATGTTTGCTTACAAGAAGTCCCTGATCGCTAAACCAGTGCTGTAAAAATTTCAGAAATGAATAAACTATTTTGTTTTTTTTTTTTTATTTTTTTCTTGCACATTTGCCAAAATTTTAAATGATGTAGCTCCGTTTTCTTCTAAATGATTTATTTCAAATGGGGGCAGCACTTGGACCCCGGAAAATTCAAGTATTAAGCTTAAGGCCGTATCTGAATTTTCCGGGGTCCAGTGATATATCTATATCACTGGACCCCGGAAAATTCAGATTCTTCAAAGTATTTTATGAACTACTGTTTACAGTTTAAAGTGAGAACTTTAAGCTTTACTACGCACATTTGCGAAAAACGGCCACTTTTGGCAAATGTGCGTAGTAAAGCTTAACGTTCCATTATAAAATGTAAACAGTATTTCATAAAATACTTTGAAGGGTTATCTAGGACTTGGTAGTAGCAAAATTTTAAATAATGTCTCCGTGTTCTTTCAGATACCAAGTAGATTGCCGCGGGTTATAGTGAAGTGCTATAATGCCATTATTGACAATGACAACTTGACAAGCCGTGCGTTTATTTTCTTTGCCGTGCGTGGAAGCGTGATAAGATAAACATTTGTTTATTTTTATTGAATTTATTTAAATAATTACCGTATAGTTTTGCTCCGAATATGCAAATTACTATATTACAATAGTGAATTTAGTGCGTTACATTATAAATGACTCAATAATAATCAGTAAAGTGAACTAATGGTGAAATGGACAATGGACATAATAAAAAATATTTGTGAAGTGATATAATGTAGTTGTTTCCGAATTTTCTGTAACATTTAATACATATAAAACAGAATATTTTTTACGTCATAGTGTTCGCAAATCGCCCGGTATACAAACGAACGAACTCGTTAGTAGGTAAGTATTAAATTAATTCTGCGGTGCTACTCTAAGTATAAAATTCACACATCGACGTGTGTACAGATAAATTGTTGTTGATGAGGAGTCAGAGACTTTCTTTACGAGAGGCAAAATCTAAATAAGTCCCATGTGCAGTTATTGTGCCGGACCAAACCCTTCCCCCCCCCCCCCCCCCACTAAACTGCGCCACTGACTGAACGTCAAAATTCGAATGAAATGATCGATTTAAATCATTTGCACGTGGTCGGTGAATACAATTTGTGTACCGTTGCAGGAATCTCGATCTATGTTTAGGCACATCCATCGGAATCCGGCCTGCGTTTCAATGACGTACACAGAACTATGTAAGTGCTGGTAATTCTCCAGTTGGTAGTACTATTTATTAGGTATAACGCTCGACCGGTTGAGAGCTTCAAGAGGTCATGCGATCGAATAACAATCTATCTTGTAACTATAGCACAACAACGAGGAGTTCGTTGGCCCGGTCAGAGTTTCCGCTTTCGCAAGTTAAGCAACCCCGGACGTGGTCCGCACTTGGATTGGTGACCACAAGTGGTATAAAGAGACACGGCATCACGCGACGTATTCTACTTTCTCTTTCGCACGTACAGTTTGTGACAGAGATAGACTGAACATGTCGCGTGGTCACGCTTGACGCAGCGCACAGCCTAAAAATGTCTCGAGCTTCTCCGTACTTCAGAAAGCACTTGAAGCCGTGGGTCCCAGTTGTTATCATTGTACGGCAATCGTCAAGCTATGTCAGATTAGAAAACTTGAAAAATCTGATAGTAGAGTTCACAGCGGTATTGCACTACGTCCGATCCGAATCCGTGAAGTAGTGCAAAACCGCTCTCACACATCCATCACACAAAGAGTGCTATTTTTCATTTAAGGACTCAGCGAATCACAAAACGTGTAGTTTTCCAACTCACCACTCGCGTTCCGACGCATTGCATCGTATTTTTGAAACCGTCGTGACAGCGATAAGTAATATTGTGTTAAGCAGAAAATATCATAAATTGTCAATGGTTTTCTAACATTTCAACAAAAATAAAAAAAAAGCAGCGTGAATCGGAACTGATTCTCCATGGAACGTTTTTTTGACATTTGTATGTCAAATGTCAAAAAAAACGTAGTTCAGACAGAGATATGGGTATTGTTCTGAGGGTTCAGACCACTCGTTGCAAATCCTTCGCATACGATCAATCCAAAAATGCGTCCGTTTGGAAACATTTGCGCAAATCATTCGTGATGTGAGTCCCTGAATGAAAAATAGCACTCCAGAGCGGTTTTGCACTACTCACGGATTCGGATTGGACGTAGGTAGTGCGAAACCGCTCTTAGCCCAAGCATGATAGTACGATAAACGTGTGAGCTCCAGTGAGGAATAAAAAGCGACCAAGTGCGAGTCGGACTAGCCCATGAAGGGTTCCGTAGCAGCAAGTAACATAATATAAAAGTTCTAAAGGTAAATTGCGGTTTACGATTTATGACGTATTAAAAAAAAACTACTTACTAGATTTCGTACAAACCAATTTTCGGTGGAAGTTTGCATGGTAACGTACATCATATATTTTTTTTAGTTTTATCATTCTCTTATTTTAGAAGTTACGGGGGGGACGACGACACACATTTTACCAATTTGGAAAACTATTCAGTTTAGAAAAGAATTATATTAGAAACCTCAATATCATTTTTAAAGACCTAGCCATAGATACCCCAGAAGAACGGGTTTAATAAAAAAAAATGAATTTAAGTTTTAAGTATGGGGAATCCCCAAAATTTATTGATTTTTTTTTTCTATTTTTGTGTGAAAATCTTAATGCGGTTCACAGAATACATCTTACCAAGTTTCAACAGTATAGTTCTTATAGTTTCGGAAAATAGTGGCTGTGACATACGGACGGACAGACAGACAGACAGACAGACATGACGATTCCATTTTTGCCATTTGGCTACGGAACCCTAAAAACGTGACTGTATCTGCGGGGTCGACCATTAATTACGCGATGTTTTTTAAGAACTATTTAACCCTCCTCCCCCTGATAAGATTTTATACAAAAAAATGTGATATTTTATGATTTTTCGAACCCTTGCATGATTAATAGACGATCCCTGTTGTGCATAAAACGATGTATATCTTTTCAAGAACTCTCATCTTTATAAACCTACAATATCGATATCTCCCACACAAATCCGCTCGTAAAATATGAGCCAGCCAGCCCAATACATGCATTTGCTATCCGATGCTTATCGTACAAATATTATCATACATATTGTCGGCACAGACGACCATATCATAAATATAGAGAGTATAGAAGAATCACATGTGTAATATTTAAGACGATACACGGTGTCCACCAGTGCTGCCGCCATTTGAAATAAATTATTTGTAAGGTAACGGAGATATCATTTAAAAATTTGAACTAGTAAAACCTAAATAACCCTTAAACTATTTTATGAACCACTGTTTACAGTTTAAAGTGAGAATGTTAAGCTTTACTTTGCATTTTTGGCAAAAATGCAAACTAAAGCTTAAGGTGAGGTGGGTTCTGTTTTGGCTACAAAAAAATAAAACAAAAAAATTCGTCGAAAGAGAAGAAAGGCCCGGAGCCGTGCTCGACGATATTTCGCAGTGTTTTTTTTCTTCTATTATATTAATAATATTTTTTGTAGCCAAGACAGATAGATATTTAGATAATACATTTATAGTGAGTTCCGGGTGATGAATGGGATCTTCATTTAAACTAACGGATCACTATTAATAATATTTGTATTTGTACTTCTACAATGATTATCACACTAGCAATATTAAACAGCACAGAGCACTATGGTATCCCAGCGTATTACGTAGTCGTAAGCTTCGTAGGTACAGCGCGGCAAAGCAGGCGACGTGCGTCCAGTGCATCGGTCATCGGGCGAGTGTAGGGCGGCGCGGCGGCCGGCTGGCAACAGCGCTCGCAGGAGTCGCAGGTAGGTAGGTAACTTGTAGGCCGGTTAACGCTCTACGATTTGGATTCGACGACGTCGTGTAAGTGGTAAGTATTTATGTTTTATTTTATTATAGTGTATGTCTATTAGTGTAGTGTAGTTATGTATGGTAGTGTGTGATATACTAAATATATTTAATTTATAATAGTAAGATATATATAAATATTATATTTATATGTTAATGTGGGCACGCCACATCGCTCCCCCCCTGAGGCCGTCCTAGGACGGACGATAGTGGGCCGGAGGCTTAATGATTCTTCCGGAACGTGTCCGGCGATTGTTATTTTCAGTGTTTTTCTCTTTTTCAGATATATTCTCCTCTTTTTCTTGTTTTTTATTTTCAGGCTTTTCTTCTTCTCTGTTTTCTTTATTCTTTTCAGGTATGCTGTGTAAGGCTGGGCCGTTGTAGACAAGGTAAGCTGGTTTTATTCTGTCGATGGATACTGTTTGTTCTTTACCTCTTATTAATAATTTATAGACTTTTTCTTTTCTTTCCAGTATCTGATACGGTCCTGAATATGCTGGCTGGAGAGGAGGTTTGGCGCTGTCGTCTCGAAGGTAAGCGTGTGTTGCAGTTTTCAAATCTTTAAAAATGAAGATATTTTTGTTGCAGTGTTGAGATGCTGGTACTGGGCGGATATTATCTATTATCGCATGAAGTCGCGCGATGAAATCAGTCACGTCAGTTGTTGTGACCGTGTTTGGGTTGAAAAATTCTCCAGGTAGCCTCAGTGTCTCTCCGTAAAGAAGTTCAGCGGGCGACGCTTGCAGGTCTTCTTTGATTGCGCTCCTGATGCCGAGCAGCACTAAGGGAAGTGACTCGGTCCAGCTAGCATTGTTGTGACAAGTTATTGCCGCTTTTAACTGCCGATGCATTCGCTCGACCATCCCATTACAAGCGGGGTGGTATGCAGTGGTCCGCTTATGATTAAATCCGGTTATGTCAGACAGGTATTTGAATAAAGCGGATTCAAACTGCCTTCCGCGGTCTGTTACGATCTCAGTTGGGCATCCAAAGCGGGAGATCCATCCTTGGATTAGTGCTTTTCCGACAGTTTCTGCTGTAATATCTGCTATGGGGAAAGCTTCAGGCCATCTTGTGAATCTGTCCACAGCTGTCAAGCAGTAGCGATAACCGTCTGATATGGGAAGGGGTCCAATGAGGTCTATATGCACATTTTGAAATCTGGCTTTGGGAAGATTGAATGTACTTAGAGGTGACGAAGTATGCCGGGTGACTTTTGATGATTGACACGCGTGACATGCCTTTGTCCAATTTCTGCAATCTTTTCTAATTCCAGGCCATACGAAACGGTGAGCGACCAAATTTGCAGAAGTTTTAGCGCCAGGGTGACTGAATGAGTGAAGACTCTCGAAAACTTGTCTTCGAAAGTGAAGAGTAACAAAGGGTCTTTCGTTTCCAGTGCTAATGTCACAATAAATAGGTATGTCAGCTCCATCCAACTTCACTTTTCTGAGTCGAAGCGCTGTGGATGAGTCTTTGAGCAAGTTCTGCAGTTCGGTGTCTGAAGACTGAGATTTCGCTAAAGCCGTCAGGTCTATAGGTTGTGTGATTTCCGTTATTCTGGAGAGGCTATCAGCTACCACGTTATCTTTTCCAGATATATGTTTGATATCCGTGGTGAACTGAGCAATGTAGTCCAAATGTCTAAATTGTCGTGGTGAGCAATTCTCTTTCTGAGACTTGAACGCGAAACAGATAGGCTTATGATCCGTGTAGATCGTGAAGTGTCTGGCTTCGAGCATGTGACGAAAATGTTTGATGGCTTCGTAGATGGCAAGTAATTCTCGATCGTAAGGAGAATATTTCCGTTGAGATGGGCTCAACTTACGAGAGAAGAAAGCTAACGGTTGCCAGTCACCGTCCTTTTGTTGCTGTAAAGCTGCTCCAATAGCCGTATCTGAAGCATCCGTTACTAGAGCTAATTTAACCTCTAAGTCTGGGTGGGCCAACAGGGTTGCTTGACAAAGGCTTGTTTTGCATTCTTCAAATGCCTCTAGAAGCTCTCCAGAAATGGTAACGGGAGATGACCCTTTGGCTGAACCTGCCAAAAGGGCATTTAGAGGGGCTTGTATCTTGGCTGCACTTGGGATGAATCGGCGATAATAGTTGATCATCCCGAGGAATCTCCGTAGTTCTTTCACGTTCTTCGGGATTGGGAACTCCTTTATAGCCTGAGTCTTCGTGTCGAGGGGCTTAATACCTTTTTCTGAAACATTGTAGCCTAAGAAATTGACTTCAGATGCTCCAAATACGCATTTTGAGGTATTTATGACCATTCCAAATTCTTGGAGTCTTGTGAATATCTGCCGTAGGTGTTCCATATGGCTCTCCTCGTCACGTGAGCAGATCAAAAAATCGTCCAAGTAGCAGAAACAGAAATCAAGGCCTCTGGTCATCTCATCGACGAATCTTTGGAATGTTTGACCTGCATTCCTCAATCCAAAGGTCATATAATTAAATTCAAACATTCCAAAGGGTGTAGTTATTGCTGTTTTGGGGATATCATCAGGGCTGACTGGTATCTGGTTGTAGGCTTTCACTAAATCAATTGTGCTGAATATCGTACAACCAGAAATATTGTGAGTGAAGTCCTGCACATGTCTTATAGGATATCTGTCAGGAATCGTGCGGGCGTTGAGCATCCTGTAGTCGCCGCATGGTCGCCACCCGTTGTCCTTCTTTGGAGCTAGGTGTAGCGGCGAAGCCCAGGGGCTCTCTGATGGACGAGCCGTTCCGTTTTTTAGCATTGCATCAAATTCTTGTCTCGCTATCTTTAGTTTGTCCGGAGCCAATCTCCTTGGTGTGCACGAAACTGGCGGTCCTGGCGTTGTCCGTATGTGATGGACTGTTTGATGCTGTGGTATCCGCTGTGTGCCTGAGGGACGAGTTATTTCCGGGAAATTACTAAGTAGCTTGTGATACTTCGAGTCGCCGTATATGGTTTTTACTGACGAAATGATAATTGTTGAAGTTGCTAGTGATGCAGCTGTTGACAAAGTGGTTTTATTGTCAATAAGACGACGATTACGACAGTCCACCATTAAATTGTAGAAGGAGAGGAAGTCAACTCCTATAATCGGTTTAGTAACGTCCGCCACTATGAATCGCCAAGGAAAGTCGCGTCGAAGACCGAGGTTTAGGTCCAGGTGGATGATGCCATAAGTCTGGATAGGCGTCCCGTTTGCAGCAAATAGTCCATACGAGGTTGGTTCTCGCCATTGCTTCACTGCTGTTCGAGGGTAGACACAGAGGTCGCTGCCTGTATCGACTAAGAACTGCACCTTGGTCCTTCTATCCATTACAAACAAGCGACTATACGATATAGGGCAATCATCTGTCGCCATTAACGACCGCCCCTGTAGTTTTCCGTCTTATTATAGTCGCACGGCTGTTGACACGTCTTAGCGTTCTCACGATATTTGTGATGGTAAAAACAAATTGGATATCTCCTGTAATTTGACTGCGATCGAGGTCCACGTTTGTTGTTACCCCTGGAGGTAGACCTAGATCTGGAAGTCGACCTTCTGTGGTTTCCGTCTCTAGAGGTAAGTGTCTCTATTTTTCGCGTCAGCTCTTCAATTTGTTTGGCCATTTTGGCTATCATGGGATCGACCGATGTACTAGCTGCTGCTACCTGAGGCGTTGATGGCACGAGTTCGTGAACTTTGTCCGCCAGGTCGGCAATAGATGAAAGGGGTGAGTCGGGTTGACAGGCGATAACTGTCTGCAAGTTTGTTGGTAGGCGGCTGGTCCAAATAGTTCGCAGGAAATCCTCTGGTACGTTGGGTCCTGCCAGGCCTTGGAGATGTCGCAAGAATGTGGAAGGGCGACGGTCTCCCAACTCTTCGTGCATGAGAAGCTGTTTGACCTCCTTCTCCCTGGATGCCGACAATCTTTTTATCAACTCGGTTTTTAATTTTTCATACTTCCCTTTTGCCGGCGGTGATATTATTATGTCTTTGACTTCGGCTGCATATCGCTGGTCTAGTTGGGCGATGACGTAATAGTATTTTGTCTCGTCGTCCTTTATCCCTGAGAGTATGAAGTTACCTTCAATTTGGGCGAACCAAACGCTGGGCTCTTCCGACCAAAACGGTGGCAATCGTACACCTACTCTAAAAATATCGGATGGTGTAAACGATCCTTTTCCTACTTCGACGTCATCGCCGGACGCTTTGCTTCCATTAGCGATGGCGGGATCCATATTTTTGCAATAAATGAAATCTGCCTTACTTGCTTATAATCCGGGATCCTGGATGTGCTGGGGGTGTGTTCACTCTTGAGGGGTCACCAGTATAGTGAGTTCCGGGTGATGAATGGGATCTTCATTTAAACTAACGGATCACTATTAATAATATTTGTATTTGTACTTCTACAATGATTATCACACTAGCAATATTAAACAGCACAGAGCACTATGGTATCCCAGCGTATTACGTAGTCGTAAGCTTCGTAGGTACAGCGCGGCAAAGCAGGCGACGTGCGTCCAGTGCATCGGTCATCGGGCGAGTGTAGGGCGGCGCGGCGGCCGGCTGGCAACAGCGCTCGCAGGAGTCGCAGGTAGGTAGGTAACTTGTAGGCCGGTTAACGCTCTACGATTTGGATTCGACGACGTCGTGTAAGTGGTAAGTATTTATGTTTTATTTTATTATAGTGTATGTCTATTAGTGTAGTGTAGTTATGTATGGTAGTGTGTGATATACTAAATATATTTAATTTATAATAGTAAGATATATATAAATATTATATTTATATGTTTATGTGGGCACGCCACACATTTTTTGGTACAATTTTCATATAAAAAAAGTGATTGTATAAAAAAGTAATATGTATTATAAAGGCAAATTTAGGCAAATTAGAGGTATGTTTGTGATTTTTTTCTATCGAGCCAAAAATGCTCAATCGTGTTTTGGCTATTGTGGGTGTCTGTAGAAAATCCTTAACAGTTTTATGTAAATTTTTTGTGGAATAAACTGTAGTAGTTTAATAACAGTGGTTTTTCAAAAACATGCACAGTATTGCAAATTGTGAACCCACGCCGCCTTAACGTTCTCACTTTAAACTGTAAACAGTGGTTCTTAAAATAGTTTGAAGGGTTATCTAGGTTTTACTAGTTCAAATTTTTAAATGATATCTCCGTTACCTTACAAATATTTTTTTTCAAATGGGGGCAGCACTGGACACCGTGTATCGTCTTAAACCGGCCAAATGTGAGTCGGATTCCTTGCCGCCTAGCGGACCGCCGTAAATTTTCCATAGATTGTATAGTTTCGGCGGCCGCCGCTCAAAACAAACTATGGAAATTTTGCCTAACAAAAGCTGGACAGGCCGGACACACGTATATTTGGCCGAACACGATCCGAAAAAGCCAAATATTTTCAGTTAAAGCCGGATAGATGGCCACCCTAGTTGGGGGAGGCTGTAAAGGTAGGTTAGGTAAGCCTGTAAAAACGAGCTGTATTTAAAATTAATAATTAAAGGAGAATAAAATCAAAGGAATTTGAAAAGCGAACGAAGATATTGTAGAATTTGCAAATGCATGATGCGTACGGTGAGAATTCTATTCTTTATTTATTTTGCACAAGAAAGACCGTGGTTTTTATTTTATTCGTCGTATCGTAACTTAGTTCTCGGGCATTAACAAGTCAATTACCTTGTATATCTTATGCTTTATAAGTTTGGATGGATCCCGGTTGGATAGCATTATCATTTACCTTTTTCGTCATCTTCATCATTTTATGTTAGTGACTTTAGTCAGTGAAAAGAAAAAATACGTGTACAATATTTTTAGGGTTCCGTACCCAAAGGGTGCAAACAGGACCCTATTACTGAGACTCCGCTGTCTGTCCGTCTGTCACAGGGCTCTATCTCTTGAACCGTAATAGCTAGACACCTGAAATTTTCACCGATTATGTATTACTATGACCACTATAACAACAAATACTAAAAATAAGATAAAGTTAATAATAATTAAAGGGGGTCGTCATACAAAAAACGTGTTTCTTCAGCGTTTAAAAACATTGTATGGTGGTACGGAACCCTTCATGTAAGAGTCCGAGTCGCACTTGCCCGTTTATTTGTTAGTGACTTTTGTCAGTGAAAAGAAAAAATACGTGTATAATATTTTTTAATAATCCATCTGATGGGCTCATCAGAAATTTTTAGTCGTGATGCCTATTGCACGACAAAAGATTACATTTTTCTGCTTTTCACAATACCCATTGTTTTTCCGAAATTGAAAGAAAGAAAGATAGAAAAACTTTATTCGGCAAGCAAAATTGGTCAAAACTGTACCGTAACAACTAGTGGTTCTGTGAGAACAGTAGACCTCGCGAGCCCTTATATATAACCATGCAACAACCGACACTTTCCCCTTTCCCCTGGCTTAGCAAAGCCATTTCAGTGAAATCCGTCCATATAGAACGCTACAGCAAACTTGCCCCCTTTCTCCCTCCACTAATCCTTTTGGATTTTTTTTGCAACAACTTGTGCAGAATGAAGTGAATGTGTCTCTCAAATTTTATTGAAATCCGTCAATAAGTAACGCTGCAGCAAAGTTCCCCCATTTTCTTCTTATATCTTCCCCAGTCAAAATCTCGATAGACTCAAAAATGAAAACTAAATCAAGGAACTTGTGTGCCAATTTTCGTCAAAATCGGTTGAAAATGCCACCTGAAGGCGAGAACAAACCGACAGACAGACTGACAAACAGATAGACAAAAGCACTTTTGGCCAATCTCGAAACTGAGACGCTTTGCTCGCTGGGTCAATAAATATAATTTAAAAAAAATTATTTAAAAAATAAGGGTAGGCGTAAACTTTGCCGACCTCAAAACATTGCTAATATACTACCTCTGTACTAAGTATGGTTATGCCGTTACGCAGCCTAACGGAGCCCTAATTGAATATATCGGCCATCGATATTCAGCATAGATACTCTTCTACTATAATGGCTGCTGCTCTAATGCACTACAATTTTCAATGGGATGCACTTTGCTGCAGTAATTATATCAATCATGTTTGAAATATAAGTTGCATACTTTTTAGTCCGAGATTTATTTTTTTATTCTTTATTGCACAATAAAATAAACGTACAAGTGGCGGACCTAATGCCATATGGCAATCTCTCCCGGTCAACCATTAGACCAAGCAGAAAATATGTGTGGCTGGTGTAATAAAATTCACAACGAATGAACAAAATTTCAAAGCTGACAGAAGACTGTTGGGAGATCCACTGTCGAAGTTGTAGACCATTATCACAGAATACAGTAATAGTAAACAGAACGGAATCTCCTAAGGTACGCGCAATATGCGTCCCCGTTCCCCGTCCCCGCATCTCTCCTCCGTTTTCGCCTTGATGACACAAGTTGGCCCACAAGAACCGGGGGAGAGGTGCGGGGATCGGGGACGCATATTGCGCGTACCTTAGGAGATTCCGTTCTGTTTACTTTTACTGTATTCTGTGCCATTATCTACCTGGGTCAATTGATCCAGGCAGGAAGTTCCAGCTACGAGGAAGAGGTACCTATTTCGACGAATTCGGCTCGGCTGGGCAGCGTTCGGGAAATTACGCAGTGTCTTCTCATCTAAAACATACACCAGTGCCTCATGACGAAAGTGTATAATCAATATGTGTTCTTCTTCAGGTGGAGTGAAACTTCTCGGTTCTCTGCCTTACTCTTTAGTGCTTGATACGACATGACCCCTGCTTTTTCTTTCAGTTGGTCTACATAGCTCTTTCTTGGTCGTCCTGGACCTGTTCTACCTTTTATGTTTCCCTCTAGTATGTTACGACGTGAATTTTTGGTCCGTCTTGTTCACGTATTGAACACAAATCGGATAAGAATCGAATACTGATGAGTGCACAAACGCTCTTACTGCCTCTCACACTACACATGGGGAGTCCGTTTCTATACAGGAAGGCAATGTAAACTGTTAGAGCTGCTCGAAGTCAACCCTACTATTACTAGTGGCTCTGTGAGCTGAAAACCTCGCGACTCCCCCCCAACCCGTTAAAGTTTATCGAATAAAAAAGTTGTTCAGACAAAAAAGTTGCGTCTTGATATGGGTAACAAAAAAGTTTTATGACTTATTTGAAAATTTTTCAAAATGGCTGAAATATGATTTACTTTATCGTAGCAAGTGGAGGTCCATAGTCTCTGCCTACCCCTGTGGGAAACAGGCGTGATAGTATGTATGTATGATTTACTTTAAAGTTTTCAACACCCATGTCTTCCTCCGCCATTTTGAAAAAATTCCAATAACTGAATCCACACAAAAAAAAATTATATAATTATCGAACCTGTTGGCCTGGTCAATTAAATTAGCTACTATTGAAGAAAATACATGTGACTACCGACGTAGCAACAGTAGTAGCCAATGGGTGTGGTGTGTCCGACATACGAGTATATCAACTCGCGGCTTTAAAACGCAATTAGCGCGAATCTCCCAAGTCCTAAATCTAAAACCGTCCGTCATCGCATCCCGACTTCAATTACTCGGTAAACCGATCCCCGCGTCACGCTTGTCACGCTAGAACCGTGACATTTCCGAATGAGTCACGGAATAGTCGCATGCCAAAGAGGCGGGCCGGTGCGCGCGCGCCAAGCGGTCCTACGACGCGATTGGCGCTAAACTATCTTGAGTATTATATCGGAAAGCACGCCCTGTGCCCATCACTATTTGCGATACGAAATTCGAAAATCCTTTAATCTTACAACCACATAGGTCGGCAACCATTTGAGTTCCTGTCTTTACTGCCTATATCATTTCACAGTTGAATTAAAGCGAAGTCGAAATCATTATTTTTATTCAATGTAGGATTATATCACTTTTAAGGTCATTATTTTAAAATTATTTTCAGTGCAACATCTAACTACTAGCGTTTCGGAACGACCATTTCTGGGAAGATTCGCCGAAAGAAACCCAGTTCAGTTAAGTAAGCCTCCCAATAAGGGAGGGGTGGACCAGACTCTTTAACTGATTTGACTCAAATGCTTTGTCTCATCTGCTGATCAAATAACATCGAGCTATCATTGACCGTGTTCAAAGATATACATAATAATTTTAAAAACAACAAACCTACTTCGTTTCCTCTTCCGTAAACACGATTGAAATGCGAAATACGCAGCATTCAACTCTATGTTTACTAGGATGACATATTTTTTTCTGTTATTTTTGTCTTCTTCGAGTTGAATTAGCTTGTATATCTATCTATCTATCTATCTATGTATATAAAAATTGATTGCTGTTCGTAAGTCTCACTAAAACGCGAGAACGGCTAGAACGATTTGGCAAATTTTTGTTTTAAAATATTTCTAGAAGTCCAGGGTAGGTTTATATGGTGTGATAATATGGAAAAGGGATCGAGAACGGTCGTGTTTTAGTTTTTAAAACTATGTATATTTATAAAATTTCACGAGAATCAGTTGATAAATGCGACCTGTATAGTAGGCGAGAACAAATTGACAGACAGACAGACGGACAAAAGAATTTTTGGTTATCTCGAAACTAAGACGCTTCGCTCGCTCGCTAAACAACGACGACTGGGTCAAAGCAACTAAACCAACCTTACCATTTCCGCCCCATAATTTTCTACCAACCATCCATGCCAGCAATACCACATCAGAGAAATTTGACACATCAACTAGAGCCTAACTCGGGATTCATTAAAGCGAACAGATGTCGGGAACCGCAAATTGACGGGACATCTGGCCGGGAGATCCGAACTAAATTGCACTAATTACAAATTCGATAAATTAACAAACGGACTGATGGAAGCGGCCAAGGAAATTCTGGCGAAACTTAAGACACCCCAGTACTTCAGCCTGACTGAAAAGTTTAGAATTATGGAACAAAATTTAATAGAAACATGTAACTGTATTTGTATTTAACTTAAGTTTATTTTGTACACGTAATTGTTTTGTTCCCTTTTCCTCTTCCAGGTCTGCTGGAAGAGATTTCTTAAGAAATAAGCAGTACCTATGCTGTGTTCCTACTCTATTTTCCTACTCTGTTAGTCTTTTGTGTACGTGAATTTTGTAAATAATCATTTATAATTTTTCAAAACAAAAAATAACATACCACACAACCGATTTTAATAAAATTTCTATGGGACCACCTGGAAAGGAAATCTTTAAGAAAAAAAAAGCAGGGAACGGAACACACATAAAAAAAAGATTCCGATGAATTGATAAACTCCTCTTTTTTGGAGTCGGTTAAAAACATCGAGACCGTCTTTCTTTTCTGATAATCAGGTGATTCAAGCCTGCAATATCCTAACCAGACTGGAAACTACTTAGTATACTTCCCAGTGGGATTTGCTCGTTAAAAGTAATAAGATATTAAGGCGAGATGGGTTCACAATTTGCAATACTGTGCGTGTTTTTGAAAAATCACTGTTATTAAACTACTACAGTTTATTCCTCAAAAAATTTACAGATACCCAAAATAGCCAAAACACGATTGGGCATTTTTGGCTCGATGGAACAAAATCACAAACATACCTCTAAATTTGCCTAAATTTACCTGAGAACCCAGAAAGACACTAGCAGTCCACCCCGGCTTCGCCCGTGGTACACACATAGCCTATGTCCCTCGGGGATAGTGTAGCTTTCCATCAGTGAAAGAATTTTTTAAATCGGCCCAGTACTTTTTGAGCCTATTCATTACAAACATACAAAAATAGGTACAAATCTTTCCTCTTTATAATATTAGTATAGATAGATATAGATATTACTATTTTATACAATCACCTTTTTATATGAAAATTATACCAAAGAATGTATTATCTAAATATCTAGTCGTTTTGGCTACAAAAAAAAATATAAACATAATACAAAAATAAACCGGCCAAGTGCGAGTTAAACTCGCGTGGGGAGGGGTCCGTCCAATTGATTGAATTCTTATAGGTTTTCCTGTAATCTACAAGTGTTGAATGAACTATATTTTGTATTTTCAGGAATCCGTACCCGAAGGGTGCAAACAGACTGCGGAGTCTCAGTAATAGGGTCCCGTCCTATTACTGAGACTCCGCTGTCTGTCCGTCAGTCACAGGGCTCTATCTCTTGAACCGTAATAGCAGACACTTGAAAATTTCACCGATTATGTATTACTGTGGCGGATATAACAACAAATACAAAAAATAAAAAAAATTAAAGGGGGTCGTCATACAAGAAACGTGTTTTTTTTCAGCGTTTTTAACTTGATCTTCATAATGGCATTAACTAGATACTTGAAATTTTCACCAATTATGTATTACTATGACCACAATAACAACAAATACTAAAAATAAAATAAAGTTAAAAATTAAAGGGGGTCGTCATACAAGAAACGTGTTTTTTCAGCGTTTTAAAACATTGTACGGTGGTACGGAATCCTTCATGTACGAGTCCGACTCGCACTTGCCCGTTTATTTACAAAATTTTAGGCTCAGTAGTTTCGGAGATCAGGGGGGGAATGGTCAATTTTCGTCTTCTTTGATGAATAAAATCAAAAGTAATACATTTTACAATAATAACAAAAATATATTTGAGATCCTCATAACGAGCCCTTACATTTGATATATGACACAGTAAGGTTTGCAAAACTTTTTTTTTTAATTTCCTAATTTGTCCCCCGAAAATGAGTCTTAAAAATATTTATTTACTTTGCAAATATGTGTTTGGGTCATAGGATTACAACATTCTACCAAATTTCACTTGATTCGGTCCAGTAGATTCGGAGCAAATTGGCTGTGACATACGGACGGACAGACAGACGCACGAGTGATCCTATAAGGGTTCCGTTTTTTTTATTTTTATACGGAACCCTAAAAATAATAAATAAAACAGTGAAATATTCGGCGAGAGCGAAGAAAGGCCCGGAGCCGTGCTCGACGATATTTCGCAGTGTTTTATTTATTATATTTTGCATTGGCCTTGTCAACACAAAACAAATAAGCCCAACCTCTACGAGATTGCGTTGTTTTATTCCTATTGCCACCTTCCAGCTCAATCAAACCAGACCTTGGACACCTTCTAAGGACAAAGTACTCGTAAAGACGAATCAAACGAGCCCAAATTCAATCAGGTTGCGTCTCGTTTCATTACAAAGTTCCTATGGCCACCTTCCAGCTCCATCATCAGATCAGCTCCAAGTCATCTTATATTGCATTGTCACGCAATATACATATGCGTGCAAAATTTCAGCTCAATCAGTTGCAAGATTCCACCCGAACAAACATAGTTACATGTATGTAACTATGTTTGTTCGGATGGAATACATACATTGCAAGTTAAATAAAAGCATCTAATAAGAATGACGTAGATTAACGACAAATATCTATACCGCCCCTTTAATAAAAATACTTTCTCGGCGACTAAAAAAAAACTTGCATCGTGGGGCGTTTTTTGTGGGGGTGTCCCCCGGGGCTATTGGCAAGTCGTGAAACTCATAAATCACCTCTTCATCTAAATTTTTTTTCACCGCGAAAATCGGAAACAATTTATCACGCTGTGTTTTGAAGTTTGCGCAACGGGATGCGTCTCTGAAAATATCAGAAGAATTTTTTTTTATAAACAGTTTTTTCAGCAATGACAATCTTCTCACACTAGGTTCAATATTATTTAGGTACATACAAATGCATACAATCAATCACCAGGACTGTGTCACTCCCCGTTTAGGTATCGAAAATGTACCTACATCATTACTATGCGCGCAGGCAGCCCCTCCGGGTGGTAAATTCAGTTAAACGAATCGTTTTTCCCAGAGTAAGAATGAAATTGGCTTGCAATGGATGTCTAGGTATCTAAACAAAAAGGTAATGAGTTTTGACGTAAGCTAAATTGAACCATATCGCTAACGACATTGAGTAGATATTTCTTTGAATCACTTTGCTGAGTGATACTTCTGTACAGTAGTATCAATATTTATTCTGTGCTATCACGTCTTGATCCCTAATGTGTGGCTACGTTATTAATAACTTTTTTTATGTACAAATTCTATATTGTATTTTTACTTATATGTAGCTGTTTCTTGTTCCCATTAAATAAATAAATAAAAGATAATGGGGCAGACAGAGCATTTTGGGTGTTGCGGCTCTAAGCAGAGCCCAGGGCCGCAAGACTCAAAGGTCACTTTTAGCGTGAGGGCGAGGTGGAAAAAAGGAATTAAAATATTAATGGCCGCATCGCCTAATAACATGATTTGCATTTTCGCCCATTCCTTTGATCGGCTTCTACGATCTGCGCGGGAAAAGAAGCAGCTGGTACATGCGGAATTGGAATGGAAAGCCTGAGGGTATGTGTCCACGAGTACGGTTTTAACCGCACCGGCTTTATGTACAGAACTGTATGGAGCTCGATACCTACATATTACCTACTGACACCGACGACGGCGCCGCCGTGCCGTACTCGTCGACACAGGCCCTTAATCAGATTTGATTCAGGCAGCTATAAAATATAATGTCAACAACCCATTTCCCAGATCTTGTAATCAAATGGTAATATAATAAATCTAATTTACATTCATCCACTCACAGACGATCAAAGATGAAATTCCTGTAAGTGATCGAAAATAAATTAAATTATTAATTAAATCACATCAAAGAAATATTATCTACTTCCTTTGATAAAGTCATTCAAACTATTAATTCAAAAACATTATGGTGACAATAAAATGAATGGGATTCTTCAACTCAACCTTTTAAATGGTATCCCTAATAAATCATTTGCGCACTTAAAAAAAAGCATTGCCATGAATTAATAAATCATTTTATCCAAATTATCTATGAACTTTGATCACAATGTCTATTAGATGCCTATTGTTCTTACACTTTCAAATTTAGAATAGGAATATTCTACTGTCGTTCTTTGATCAAAATTAATAGGCACAGCTGATTTCAAGTATACCATGCGTTAGTATTTTTAACTCTGGCTATAAAACTACATTTAGTGGAACTAATGGCTCAGAGAGACTGTCACACTACGCGTTTTTCTTGCTTTTTAACCGACTACTAAATAGCAAGTGCTGTTTTAAAAAAATATTCAATGCTATCTTTTTAATAATTTATTACTAAATTAATTAATTAAGAAGAAAGGGGAGGCCTTTGCCCAGCAGTGGGACCCTGAATTGGCTAAAAAGTGTATTGATGCAGATTTTTTTATTTATAAATACATACATCACAAAAAACCTCTACACTACATAAATTAATTAAAGTTTTATTTCTGTAAAGAGCAAAATTGGGTCCTGGGTCTTGGGTGTTTATATGTATATATATATTTACTATAAAATATAGTATCGTTAAGTTTCCCCATAGCAAGTTTAAACTTACTTTGGGGCTACTTCAATCTGGGTGATTTGTCCCTATTTATTGAAATAATATTCACAACTTGACACTCATACTGCCATAATTTCAGAGATAATAAAAAATCTATTTTCTTTTATTCTTTGGGGTCTGCCAGAGAGCCACATTGGCAGGGAGACTGTTAAAATAAAAACCCTAAACCATAATAGTTCGGCCATTGATTTTTTAATATTGCTTAGTTCCTATAGGTACAATAAAGACTTACAAAGTTTTTTAAATTAATATTGATATTAATTATTATTGTCATTATAAATCTAGCATTTTCTTGGCTGCCAGGTCTTCATTTTCTAGAGTTATTTCACACATTCTTTTATTTACAATAAATAATATAAATTACATAAATACAATTAAACATATTTTATAATAATACATAAATAAACTAATACCTAAAAATACAAATTAAGTAAATAAATAAATAATATATTTTCTCTTTACAATTTGTGGATGTAACAAACAGATATAAAGTATTTTACTTCTTAAATTCTATGTCAAAATAGAAAACTATAGACTAAATAAAAATACAGACTATTTTAAAGATCTTTTGAATTATGGTCTCAATTTTGTAAAATAACAACGGGTGCTCTTATGGTAAACAATCAATGCTAACAGATACATTATCACATCTTTATCCCTAACGCGGTAGACAGAGCCCAAGGCTGTAAGACCCAAAGGCCACTTTTAGCGTGATGGTGGTAATGCTTACTAACCTACAACAAAATAAAACAAACTATAAAAACAAACAGTAAAAAGCCAACAGTTCTCAAACATAATCAGATAAAATGCTGAAGAGAACAGATAAGATAGGATGGGCGAATCACTTATATTTAGATTACCTTGTCATATCACATGTATTGGTATTTAGATTTTCATCAGGTGTTTTTTAGTCTCCACTGCAGGAGCACGACCCTCCCTGTACTACCAGCCATATATTAGCCAGAGCAGTCAGAGGATTTGGCCAAATCCTCTCTACAGTGTGGAGAGTGTAGGCCAAATCCTCATAACATAATTATTGATTTTAATTCACAAAACTTAGAAATAGGTACTTTACTTTTGTTTAAAATATGGTGATAGTTATTACATAAAAATACCTACTCACCAATCTGGCAGGCAAAAGCGCAAGACATAGGGAAATGGAGAGAAAAGAGGGTGGCCTTTGCCCAACAGTGGGATCTAGTGCGCTCTAAATAATAATAATAGACTAAAGAATTGATATAAATAAAGGGAATAAACTATTATATAAATGATTATAATATTAAATAAAATAGGTACATAATTATTTAATTTTGGACAGTATGTTATTTACATTAAAAGTTACATTTTGGTAAGACAGTCAAAACTTTTCATTCAATATAGGATAAAACTACTGCCCTCGACAGAAATGATTGGAAACAGAAAGGGGAGGCCTTTGCCCAGCAGTGGGACACTGAAATAGGCTAGTAAAAAAAAATAGGATGAAAATATTATTTTTTTATTCTAATTAGATTTAAGTAGCTTTGTATTAGGAATTTTTTTAGTTTTAGTATGGCTAGTATTATAGTATCTGTGGTTTTAGTAAGTTTTAATTGGTAATTTTATTTTCTATTAATTTGATAGGTTGTTTCAACTTATGGAATACTAACTGGATTCAATATAACCTTTATAATTGTAAGGAAATATATATTTACTACCTTTTCTGCTACATCCCTAAGGTGAACTGGTAGACAATGCTTGGCATTAAGTTTTATCTTTTGTATCATAAATTATAATCGTTAAATTATTGTGCAATAAATATTAAATAAATACCTATGGGGTTACCTAAAATTACATTGGTACACATTTTAATTATTTTGATTTGTATCAGTCAGAAACAAGTAATATACCTATAAGTCAATGATCAGAAATATTGTGACTGGCAAATTTGATAGTTGTGGTAAAAGACAATTTTTTAAAGTCTTATTATTATTTATTTATTAGAATTTTTATATTTCAGGAAAAATAAAACTTAGTATTTATTATTATATATTTGATGTTATAATACCTAAATTACCTAATAATTAGAAACTTACTTCTTTAACCACCACATTGGGAATTTTGGGATTTTCATGACTAAGTACATTGAATAGAGGAAAGTCACCCATTATCTACTTTTACAGGATTATGCACTTTTTGTTCTTAAGTTTTAATTATACTTATGAACTAATTTAAACTTATTCATGAGCCGGTTAATTAATTCTCTACAAATATGAGGTCAATGACTCGCCAATTAGCAAGATTAGCTACTACCATCCTCATTAGAAGCTTGCAGATTAAATTGCTATATTTATCGCGAAGTAGATGCGAGAATTTACAAAATCCTATTGTCTTCGACCCAGAAACCAACGCTTCCCGCCCAGCCCTAATGACCAGGAATGTCCATCACAATAATTGACAGCGTACCTACAGCGGCTCGTCTAGCTATTTTAGTTCTTCCAAGACGAGTAAGACACGTGAAAAATTCACATTTGCCGACACACATCGTGCCTTCTTTTATCTTATCGCAGATTTATCGAAAATTCTTACAAATGTCAACAAATTGTAACCTCAAAATTCGCAAAATAACATACGAACGTGCGAATGACAACATACAATTACAACACCGCTAATTTGATTTACAACAAATAAATTACACGTTTTGAGACTTTAAATCTCGATTAGACACAACAGTTCACGATAAAAATACAAAACATGAAAGCGGACGGCCAAAACACGGCCATTTTTCGATGGCTCTACATAGGTCGGAGGCTCCCTATCTCTTCCAAAACCTGAAACTCACCCTTTCAACATCGAGGTCAGTCCCAGTACACAGTCTCTTGCCACCACTACCGTTGTAAGCCATCGTGCACCACTAAACAAACACAAATCACACCGAAATCGCGTTATGCAAATAACGGAAAGAGCATACCACCTCTCTAGACGGTCGCGGGCAAACTGATTGAACGAATGAAACTGAAACAAACTGAACGAATGAAATGTGGGAGGGGCAAGACGCGGGAGGCGGAGGAACGAGAAGTGAGGGTTCGGGTTCGGGATTCGACCACAGATAATATTCAGACGAAAAATGAAATGTGGAAGTTTGGAAAACTTGCAAGTTCATGAGTTATGCAATGATTCAATGAACATAACGGGAAGTACATATTTGCAAATTGCAAATAAATAAAACGCTTTCAGTTTCAGATACTTTTGCTAGGTATTTACCTACCGTTATTACTGATTGGGCCAACTTTTTTTAGTTATTCTACATAATAATTTAATAATGTAGATTTGTAGACAACTTCTTCTTAAATAAAGTGGCAAATACAAAAAGGCATTACGGCATATAAATCAAAATCATCATGTTCCCTTGCGAAGCATCTCAGTTTTTCGAGATTGGCAAAAAATGCTTTGGTCCGTCTGTCTATTATCGCCTAGGTGAACATTTTTCAACCGATTTTGACGAAAATTGGCACATAAGTTCCTTGATTATTCTACACAAGATGTTGCAAAAAAAAATCCTAAAGGCCTTAGGGAAGTAGCGTTACATATGGACGGATTCACTGAAATGGCTTTGCTAAGACAGGGAAAAGAGAAAAGTTTCTGAGTTTGACTGGCAGTTTGGGACTAGGAAAGCTTGGAATATTTTTTTAAACTACCTATCGCGCTTTGAATAGATAATCACATTACCGAGACTTCAGATAAATTAACGGAATTTATATAAAAACATTACTAATGAATTCCTTCCCGATCCGTTTTTACACTACAACTTTGAAATCAAAATCCCTAGTTAGCTGTACTTTGATATGGCACCACAAGACTATAACAAATTCACACAATAATATTCTTTTCATATGTAAATTCTATGACAGCGTGTAGGTAGACGAGACGACACAAAGTATAAACTTAACTGCAGTAAAATATATTGTAGGCATTATGATTTACCTCACAAGGTGGTTTTACCACACCAGACGGTTGTCCCATTCTTTTCTTTCTGGATGGATTCTTTAACTGTTTTATGAGACTACCATAGCCGAGTGCGACAAATAATACGATACGGTCACCCTGACAAGAGTAAAAGAGATACCTACCTATCAAATTGAAATGTGGCAAGTTTTGACGAGTTTCCTTCTTGTTATACAGTAATATAAATAATAGCAAAACTCATGTCATGATATAGAAGAATAAACCTCCATACCTAAAGAAACACGTTTCTTGTATGACGACCCCCTTTAATTTTTAATTTTATCTTATTTTTAGTATTTGTTGTTTATAGCGGCCAAAGTAGTACATAATCTGTGACAGATAGCGAAGTTTCAGTAATAAGGTCCCGTTTGCACCCTTTGGGTAGGGAACCCTAAAAATTAAGAATATCGCGAAGTAAACAATGGAATAAGGACAAACAATATCATTCCTAAAAATACAGTCGGTTAAATTGTCGTAGTTGTGGTTGTGGCAATATTAAAAATATTTTTTACTGTAGCAATATTTTATTATCTGTCAACGTTACGTCAAAGTCATTCATTCATTCAATCAAACAAATCAAATCTTTCAATTCAATCATTTGTTTTGCTTTTGTTTTTCCTCATCTGTTTTTGTTTTGTGGCTAAAATTTCAGGTTCAGAACTTTGCTATTGTTCATACGATTTCCTATATAAAATCTATTTAAAAAAGTGCATAACCTATAAGAGAATCAATCAAAGGAATAGAAGAATTTTCGCTCTTCAAAACAAACTCCATTGGTACGTAAGTCAGCAATTTGAATTATGACATTCTCTTTCTCATGCTTGTCTTATCTCTTCATAGATTTTTCAGAGACCGGTTAGCAGAAATAAACCTATCTCAATTACCTAGGTACCTCAGTCTTCAGAAGGTCCTCCATTTGTTTTACCTATAACTGATAAGGCGTGACCCAGGGTCTTTACCGGTTACTTTTACTTGTCGTTTTTCGAGTATTTTTCTGCAAAAATACGCCTTGCTGTGGCCCAGCACCGAACGACTTTCATTCGGCTTAGATCTTAGTCTATCGAAAGTCTTATAGGTATTTTAGGGTATATTTTGTATTGAAGACAAGTGGTCTTCAGTTTTTGTTTTTCCCGTGTACTAATGACCAGCACTTTCCGTTTTCTTCATGCTGCCTAAAGGCATCGGACTCTGAGCCTACACTCATCACTCTCTTCGGGCATACCCTTGAGTTGGAGGTACTACCACAGAATAAGTACCAGTACTCACGTACAGAAGTCACACTTAGCAAAAAAATCAAAGAAATATCTACTTAATGTAGTTAGCGATATGGTTTAATTTAGCTCACGTCAGAACTCAGAACCTTTTCGTTTAGATACCTATACATCTATTGCATGCCAATTTCATTCTTATTACTCTGGATAAACGATTTGTATAACTGAATTTACCACTTGGAGGGGCCACTGCATGCTTAGTAATAATGTAGGTATATTTTCGATACCTAAACGGGGAGTGACACAGGACTGGTTCTACTGAGTAATGCAGACTTCCTCTTGTTGGGTCTACTTCTGTTGTTAGTCCCATCAAAATACTTTCCTCCTTTACAGACTATATCATGCCACTGTTGAACTAAAAGCCACTCGCAATAAAGGGAGAATTTGACTATGATCACCACATTAGGCGTAAGTTGGTGATTGCACCAAATGGAATTAAGTCTTTGCACAGAGGATGTTGCTGCCTTACTGCCTCCATGGTACAATAGTCAAGGCGTCTGCCTTGTGATCCGGAGATCGTGGGTTCAAATCCAACTGGGAAGCATACTTTGTGAAAAGTTGTTTCTAGTTTGGTTAGGATATTGCAGGCTTGAATCACCTGATTATCCGAAAAGAAAGATGATTCCATGCTTCGGAAGGCATGTAAAGCTGTTGGTCCCGAACGCCATCTGGCGTTTGTACCTATCCTAGGATTGGTCTGGTCTACCGTTTGGGTTGCGGAAGTCAGACGGCAGTCATTCTGTGTAAAAACCAGTAACATGTGTAAATTTTTAATATATTCAAAATGTAATCTCTAGATTCAAAAGAGAAAAAAACACATAACTGTACCCATGGGTAAATTTTTTATAATTAAAAAATATTTCTATTTCTAGATTCAAAACAGAAAAAAAATGGAAAACGAGAATGAAATAAAAGTTGAATATGAAGAGACTCACCAGTCGGATCCTCTCAGTGAGCCCTGCAATTTAGTGGAGCCCCAGAGCGAGCCCTGTGCTCGAGCAGAGATGGAAGAGAGCTTAGGGCTGCGGGTGACTGTAATACTCTATTATATTTATATTTTCAACCAAATAAAAGAAAACAAAAATTACAAAAAAAAAACCACCAGCTTCATATTTTCAAAGTTCTTATAATCGGATCACGTTACACATACATAAAAAAACATCATACAGCAAACTAATTGATAACCTTTTAAAAAAAAGGAGTCTGTTAAATAGGAGGTTTTTTATACACCAATTCGATTCAATTTTTTTTTTTAAGAGGATATATTAGGTACTATACAGATTGGTCCCATAGAAATTATAACAAAATTAGCTAGTTACTCGTATGTTAAACCAAAATAATTAGAAAAATTTGTTATGGGAGTAAATTAGTTTTCCTGAGATTTCAGTGGAGATTTTTTAACCGACTTCAAAAATGGAGGAGGTCATCAATTCGAATATGTTTTTTTTTAGTTCAAGATGGTCCCATTTTAATTTGGTGGAGATATGATGAAGAACTTAGAAGATATGGAAGAAACTCCTAAAAAAAAATTGAAGTCGGTTGTTTTTTTTTTGTTAAAAATTTAATTATTTTCGTAAAAATTTTGGCACATTATTTTGAAGGAAAAAATTTCTGTAAGGTGAAACTTGCTTTATCTTTTAGGATATGGAGAGGAAGCTTCCTTTGCCGGAAGTCAGTGCTGAAAGTGATGAAAGTAACAGTAGTGAACCAGTCCAGAAAACAGAAGAGGTAATGGTGAGTAGACTATCATCATCCTCATTTCAGCTTCAGAGAGTACATTGTTGGACATAGGAAAAGAGTCAGAATCACTTGTCAAGTCAACTTGTATCACTTGATAATTGTCAATTTCATTTTTTTTTTTTAATTTTTATGTTATAGGGCGGCAAACGAATAAGCGGGTCACCTGATGGTAAGTGATCACCACTGTCCATGGACAACTGCAACACTAAGGGTGTAACAAGAGCGTTACCGGCCTTTCAGGAATATAAAGACTCGTTTTTTGAAGGTTTCAATGTCGTATCGGTTCGGGAAAACCGCTGCAGGAAGTTGATTCCACAGTTCGGTCGTACGTGGCAGGAAGTTCCTTTTAAAACGTACAGTGGTTGATTGCCAACTATCCACGTGGTGTGGATGATATTTTAATTTCAGGCGGCGATATTTTGATTTCATAAAAGGTGTTGACGTCATTCGTCGTCGAGGGTCGTGCTCCTGTAGTGGAGACTAAAAAAAAGATGTGATCATTTATGTCTGTTCCACCGTTAGCATCCGAAGCTCTTATCCAATTTTAACAAAAGAGATGTCAATCGATCGTCATTATAAGGTGACATAGGCCACATTTTATATGCAAAAAATGTACCTCAATACAACAAATGTTACATTACATACAAAAAAGTGTAAGTAAAAAAAAAATCTTTTTGCTTGTGTATCGAGTAAGGTGTCATATGAAAAAGAAGAAAATTACGAGTTTAAAAAAGTAAATATGTAATAAAAAGTATAGATGGCTGGAAAAAAGAAGAATTTTTTTGTAGTCTGGTTTCAGTTTTTTAATTTTGACGTGACAACGTCTTATAAATTGGTTAGCCGGGTGACACTTCAAGAAACTGCGTTACGCTCCGCTCACGTTATGCGCTCACAATGAGAGCGAGTGAGAGGCACGCGTGCCTTTCACTTTTTATGTCTGTCTCTCTCGCTCTTAGGCGGGCTAACCATGCCCGAGTGGAAGTCAAGTTTGGAGTGAAGTGGAGTGAAGTCGTTGTCACGTAAAACTTTCGCCCGTATACCGACTTTACAGGCAACCAATATTTTTTACATTTTTTTTTAACCTTTTAGCCTCCTACTCGCCAACAGGCATGGGATATAATGTGGTGGTAATTTCGTCTGTAAAGCAAATGGAAAATGACACCAATAGGCACGTTGTAATTTTTTTCTTATTTTTATTTACAATTTAAGCTTCATAGCAAATCATCACATAGTACAAATAAACGGGCAAGTGCGAGTCGGACTCGTACATGAAGAGTTCCGTACCACTGTACAATGTTTTAAAACGCTGAATAAATACGTTTCTTGAGTGACGACCCCCTTTAATTTTTAACTTTATTTTATTTTTAGTATTTGTTGTTATAATGGTCATAGTAATACATAATCGGTGAAAATTTCAAGCGTCTAGCTATTACGGTTCAAGAGATAGAGCCCTGTGACAGACGGACAGACAGCGGAGTCTCAGTAATAGGGTCCCGTTTGCACCCTTTGGGTACGGAACCCTACAAACGCGTTCTTTAGGCTTAAAACTGCGTTAAGAGGAGACTCGCGACGGTTTCTGTCTGACTCTGTCACATACACTACGTTCGACAGAGACACGTGGACTTGCGACGGTTTCAGCTATCTTTATCGCACGTAGGGTTTGTGACAGAGACGGCAGTCCGTCCCCGTCCGGGAGTCACCTTGACGCAAAGAAATTGTATACAAATCTAGAATGGGCAGGAAATGGCAAAGCCGTTCTCAAAAATTATACCTAAAGTTATAGCTCTTCCCTTCTACTTTATTGCACTGACAGTTTGCGGGTAAGGGACGCCTATAACTTTAGGTACACTTTTTGGGAACGTTAGGTATTTAAATATAAGCATTATGAAAATATGAGCTTTATGTGCGTGGCATTAAGTTTAATTTTCAATGTCGTTTTTGTGAGATTATTATTCGTAGTTATTCTAGTTATTATTATAAATTCTTTGCCTTGACGTAGTTTCAAGCCTTAGTAGTATCAGTAGTTGGATATTTTCTTAGGTAGGTTGATGAGCCAAATAAGACGACTAACTAACCAGATCAAATGGTCCTGCACTAACCTAAGAAATCAACCAGGAAAGCTCTGTGGCGTTGAATTAAAAATAATTTAAGGCCGTACCTAAATTTTCCGGGGTCCAGTGCTGCCCCCATATAAAATAAATCATTTCAAAGAAAACGGGAGACATTTCAATTCAATTCAAAATATCTTTATTATCATAGGATATTTATAATATCTCTTAATAATAGTCACTTTGTTTTGTTTTGCACAAATGTTGACGTCAAATCGTTACTTAAAGCTAAGTTTACGCCGCTTCCTAGGCGCAAGTGCAGAAGAAGCGGCAACAAACTGCACTGCACGTTTTCTCCAAAGA
The DNA here is from genome assembly GCA_963576875.1 of Acrobasis repandana. NCBI lineage: Eukaryota > Metazoa > Arthropoda > Insecta > Lepidoptera > Pyralidae > Acrobasis > Acrobasis repandana. The sequence continues at coordinate 10,647,233 of OY756241.1, read as the reverse complement.
CGTCAACTAACAAACTAAAAACTTAAAATTAGTTATATACTGGGTGGCGCAAAAGTAAAGACCCTATTTGGTTCAGCTATAACATTTTTTCTAAATTAGAAAACTAGATTTAGGTTTTTTTAAATGTATATTTGTGCCATTAAATTTCGTACCATTAGGATTTAAAGATGATGTCTTTTAAATGGTGACCTCCAGAGTTGATACACATTTGAGCCCTATTTATGACATTTTGCATAACTTGCCGTAACACTTCCTGCGATATGTTCGTTATTTCTTGACGAATGTTTTCTTTTAGAGCTGCGAGAGTCTGTGGCTTGTTCACATACACCCGAGATTTCAAAAAACCCCAAAGAAAGAAGTCTGGACTGGTCAGATCGGGTGATCTTGCAGGCCAAGGCAAATCGCCAAAACGAGAGATAACTCGGCCTGGAAAAGCGTCCCTCACTAAGTCCATAGTGTATTCCACGTTCTTGGGGAGTAAAACGGTCCATGTTTATTTTCAGTGTATTTTACATTTGTTCACTACACAATTTTCAACAACAGAATGACAGAAAATGTCATATAAAAAAAATAAAAGTATTTTCTTTAGTGCCAGTACTTTTGCGCCACCCAGTATATAGACAGAGATTACATTGTTTATTATGTCATAATTAAATTGAATTATAAGAATTACGAAATTTAAAATAATGTCAATTTGTAAATTTAGTATGTACCAATGTACCTAAATTATGACATGTCTAAGTATACAAACCTTTAAGAGGGACCCGCGCCAAGCTCAAGCCAGACCTTTTTGTCTTTTAAAATTTTGCTACTACCAAATCCTAGATAACCCTTTTAAGTATTTTATGAACTACTTTTTACAGTTTAAAGTGAGAACGTTAAGCTACTGAACCTGTTATCTTACTCATATACTTCGCACTCCTTCTCTTTATTCCGCCTCTTGTACTTAAGTTCCGTAAACTTTGTAATTTTTTATTGTTTTTTATTTGGTGCAATAAAGATTTTTGTATTGTATTGTACTACGCACATTTGTGAAAAACGGCCACTTTTGGCAAATATGCGTAGCAAAGCTTAACGTTCTCATTATAAACTGTAAACAGTAGTTCATAAAATACTTTGAAGGGTTATCTAGGTATTGGTAGTGGCAAAATTTTAAATGTCTTAGTTTTCTTTGAAATGATTTATTTTAAATGGGGGCAGCACTGGACCCCGGAAAATTTAGGTACGGCCTTAAATTATTTTTAATTCAACGCCACAGAGCTTTCCTGGTTGATTTCTTAGGTTAGTGAGACGACTAACTAACCAGATCAAATGGTCCTGCCATTTGATCTGGTTAGTTAGTCGTCTTATTTGGCTCATTAACCTACCTATCCTATGTATGTTATTTGCAAGTTATTGGTTTTACAGTACTATATCTTATTTTTTTTGTGCTATACATCGTGTTAATGAAAGAACGCAAAACCTCTCAGATGGTACCTCAGCCCATGTAACTGAACAACTTTTGTTCAACAACTTTCACGAAACTAAAAAAAATAATTTGAATGTTCATACAAACTGATCAGCTGATCGAGTCAATTTGTATGAAAATTCCATATATTTTTTTTGATTTCGTAAAAGTTGTTGAACAAAAGTTGTTCAGTTACGTGGGCTGAGGTACCATCTGAGAGGTTTTGAGTTCTTTCATTAACACAATGTAAAGACAGACAATTAATATATTTTTTATTTATTCATTTATTTCTCTACACAGATCTTCCTGCCTGCTTATTTCTTCAAATTCAGATACAAAAATAGAATATATTTAAATAAACATTCGATTTGAATATCCTTCTGAATTAATGAAGCACTAAAACGTGAGTGCTATTCGTCTGAGTGTATTATTTATTATTATTTTAAATAGATTGTCTTATACAACGTGTTACAAAAAGTGGGTATCAACCCGAAAGGAAGTTAACGTACTAACCAATGTGAACAACTATTACTATGGAACCATCCCTGAAATCGCGAAAATAAATCTGCAGCACTATACATTTTGGCACGGTAGGTATTTAATTTTGTATGGAGCTGCAGATTTTTTTTTGGGATTTCAGGGATGGTCCCATAGTAAAAGTTGTTGATATTGATTAGTACGTTTACTCCCTTTCGGGTTGATACCCCCTTTTTATCACACGTCCTATGTGCACAGACTAGCGGATACCGCTTCCGTTTGAATAGGCCTTTATACATAGTTACACGCTGTGTACTTACAATGCTGTATTTTACTTCTCAGGATATTCACGAAGATGCAGCAACCTGGTACAAGGCGCTCGACAGCTTTGGTAAATATATCTGCAACTTCTGTGATAGAACCTACACAGTGCTAACTAGTTTACGGTACCACATCAACGCCAAACATCCAGAAGAAGTCGCACCTATGAAGAACAAAATCTTAAACAGAAGAAGAAAAAGTCAGCCGACGTGCCATCTTTGTAAAAAGAAATTTAAATCTTTGGTAGATTTGAAAAGTCATGTACAGAATAGCCATAGTATAGAAAATGTTGGGAATTCCTGTCGCTTTTGCAACGCTTCGTTTAGTAATACGCAAGAAACGATAGAGCATTCAAAATGTTGTCATAACGTATTGCATAAAAATCTACATATTTGCTACACATGTGGTTACAGAACAAGTAAATTATCGCATTTAAAACAGCACAGTTACACGCATTCTATAGAAAAACTCAATAAATGTAAATACTGTGATTATGCAACGAATCATAAGTCCAATTTGAAGAACCACGAACGAATACATACGAAAATTAAGCCGTTTCTATGCAATTTCGAAGGCTGTGGCAGTAAATTCTCAGATATGACAGCTTTGAATTATCATATGCAGAAACATTATCCAGAGAATAATATGCTGCATTGTGATACATGTAGTTATAAAACTGTTTATAAACAATCTTTGAAAGTGCATATTGAAAGTCATATGAAAAGATAAAAAAAAACTAAGTTTAGCGTTGCAGGACTATCGATAGTTTGAATACTTTGAATATCGATAGTTTACCTTGAAAAATAGTCACGATATCGATATGTAATAGTTTGCAATAGGTACTATTGATGACAAAACAAAACTATCATTAGTATTGATGTTTTCTATTTAATACTATCGATATTGTAACATTTTTTAGCTATATTGCTTTAACACTAGACAAGACACAGTTGTATTAATAGCAAAATCTGCTCTCGTTAAATCAGTTATATATTATAACGCTTCTGATTTAAGTAGCATTGTTTCTTTTATCAATTACATAAAAAACTCCGCACTCTTTAAATTGTTAGCATATTCATTAATATACGACTGATTTAGTAGGTCTGATTCTTTATGTCTTGAAATATATTTTGATATTATAAAAAGTATATTACTATATTATATATTAGTTTATTATGATATATAAGTGGTATACTATTTGACTGATTGGTAAGGCTAAGGCCCATTAACACAGTGCAAGTTTCTTGCCTACTACATACAAATTGAATGGTCTTTCGAACCATTAAGTTGAATTTTAAGATGATTCCATAAATGTCAGTTGAAACAAAAACAAAGTTCATCAACATAAACTTACATATGCTGCTGTACACAAGGCACTACACTGTAATCTGCTGTACACGAGGGACTACACTGTACGCTGCTGTACACGACACACTACAATGTACGCTGCTGTACACGAGGCACTACACTGAACGCTGCTGTACACGACGCACTACACTGTACGCTGCTGTACACGAGGCACTACACTGTACGCTGCTGTACAAGAGGCACTACACTGTACGCTGATGTACACGACGAACTACACTGTAAGCTGCTGTACACGGCGCACTACACTATAAGCTGCTGTACAAGACGCACTACACTGAACGCTGCTGTACACGACGCACTACACTGTACGCTGCTGTACACGAGGCACTACACTGTACGCTGCTGTACACGACGCACTACACTGTACGCTGCTGTACACGAGGCACTACACTGTACGCTGCTGTACACGACGCACTACACTGTACGCTGATGTACACGACGCACTACACTGTAAGCTGCTGTACAAGAGGCACTACACTGTACGCTGATGTACACGACGAACTACACTGTAAGCTGCTGTACACGGCGTACTACACTGTACGCTGTTGCACAAGAGGCACTACACTGTAGGCAGCTGTACACGAGGCACTACACTGTAGACTGCTGTACACAAAGCAATACATAGTAGTGTGCTGTACACGAGATACTACACTGTAGTCAGCTGTACACGAGGCACTACACTGTAGGCAATGGTACACGAGGCACTACACTGCACGCTGCTGTACAAGTGGCACTACACTGTACGCTGTTGTACAAGGGGCACTACACTGTACGCTGATGTACACGACGCACTACACTGTAAGCTGCTGTACAAGAGGCACTACACTGTACGCTGATGTACACGACGCACTACACTGTAAGCTGCTGTACAAGAGGCACTACACTGTACGCTGATGTACACGACGCACTACACTGTAAGCTGCTGTACACGAGGCACTACAATGTACGCTGCTGTACAAGAGGCACTACACTGTACGCTGATGTACACGACGCACTACACTGTAAGCTGCTGTACACGAGGTACTACAATGTACGCTTGTGTACAAGAGGCACTACACTATACGCTGCTGTACAAGAGGTACTACACTGTACGCTGATGTACACGACGCAATACACTGTAAGCTGCTGTACACGACGCACTACACTGTAAGCTGCTGTACACGACGCACTACACTGTAAGCTGCTGTACACGACGCACTACACTGTAAGCTGCTGTACAAGAGGCACTACACTGTACGCTGATGTACACAACGCACTACACTGTAAGCTGCTGTACAAGAGGCACTACACTGTTCGCTGATGTACACGACGCACTACACTGTACGCTGATGTACACGACGCACTACACTGTAAGCTGCTGTACAAAAGGCACTACACTTTACGCTGATGTACACGACGCACTACACTGTAAGCTGCTGTACACGAGGCACTACAATGTACGCTGCTGTACAAAAGGCACTACACTTTACGCTGATGTACACGACGCACTACACTGTAAGCTGCTGTACACGAGGCACTACAATGTACGCTGCTGTACAAGAGGCACTACACTGTACGCTGATGTACACGACGCAATACACTTTAAGCTGCTGTACACGACGCACTACACTGTAAGCTACTGTACACGACGCACTACACTGTAAGCTGCTGTACAAGAGGCACTACACTGTACGCTGATGTACACGACGCACTACACTGTAAGCTGCTGTACACGAGGCACTTCAATGTACGCTGCTGTACAAGAGGCACTACACTGTAAGCTGCTGTACAAGAGGCACTACACTGTACGCTGATGTACACGACGCACTACACTGTAAGCTGCTGTACACGAGGCACTTCAATGTACGCTGCTGTACAAGAGGCACTACACTGTACGCTGATGTACACGACGCACTAAACTGTAAGCTGCTGTACACGAGGCACTACAATGTACGCTTGTGTACAAGAGGCACTACACTGTACGCTGCTGTACAAGAGGTACTACACTGTACGCTGATGTACACGACGCACTACACTGTAAGCTGCTGTACACGACGCACTACACTCTAAGCTGCTGTACACGACGCACTACACTGTAAGCTGCTGTACAAGAGGCACTACACTGTACGCTGATGTACACGACGCACTACACTATAAGCTGCTGTACACGACGCACTACACTGAACGCTGCTGTACACGACGCACTACACTGTACGCTGCTGTACACGAGGCACTACACTGTACGCTGCTGTACACGACGCACTACACTGTACGCTGCTGTACACGAGGCACTACACTGTACGCTGCTGTACACGACGCACTACACTGTACGCTGATGTACAGGACGCACTACACTGTAAGCTGCTGTACAAAAGGCACTACACTTTACGCTGATGTACACGACGCACTACACTGTAAGCTGCTGTACACGAGGCACTACAATGTACGCTGCTGTACAAGAGGCACTACACTGTACGCTGATGTACACGACGCAATACACTTTAAGCTGCTGTACACGACGCACTACACTGTAAGCTACTGTACACGACGCACTACACTGTAAGCTGCTGTACAAGAGGCACTACACTGTACGCTGATGTACACGACGCACTACACTGTAAGCTGCTGTACACGAGGCACTTCAATGTACGCTGCTGTACAAGAGGCACTACACTGTAAGCTGCTGTACAAGAGGCACTACACTGTACGCTGATGTACACGACGCACTACACTGTAAGCTGCTGTACACGAGGCACTTCAATGTACGCTGCTGTACAAGAGGCACTACACTGTACGCTGATGTACACGACGCACTAAACTGTAAGCTGCTGTACACGAGGCACTACAATGTACGCTTGTGTACAAGAGGCACTACACTGTACGCTGCTGTACAAGAGGTACTACACTGTACGCTGATGTACACGACGCAATACACTGTAAGCTGCTGTACACGACGCACTACACTGTAAGCTGCTGTACACGACGCACTACACTGTAAGCTGCTGTACAAGAGGCACTACACTGTACGCTGCTGTACAAGAGGCACTACATTGTAAGCTGCTGTAAGAGAGGCACTACACTGTACGTTGATGTACACGACGCACTACACTGTAAGCTGCTGTACACGAGGTACTACCATGTACGCTGATGTACAAGAGGCACTACACTGTACGCTGATGTACACGACGCAATACACTGTAAGCTGCTGTACACGACGCACTACACTGTAAGCTACTGTACACGACGCACTACACTGTAAGCTGCTGTACCAGAGGCACTACACTGTACGCTGATGTACACGACGCACTACACTGTAAGCTGCTGTACAAGAGGCACTACACTGAACGCTGATGTACACGACGCACTACACTGTAAGCTGCTGTACACGACGCACTACACTCTAAGCTGCTGTACACGACGCACTACACTGTAAGCTGCTGTACAAGAGGCACTACACTGTACGCTGATGTACACGACGCACTACACTATAAGCTGCTGTACACGACGCACTACACTGAACGCTGCTGTACACGACGCACTACACTGTACGCTGCTGTACACGAGGCACTACACTGTACGCTGCTGTACACGACGCACTACACTGTACGCTGCTGTACACGAGGCACTACACTGTACGCTGCTGTACACGACGCACTACACTGTACGCTGATGTACACGACGCACTACACTGTAAGCTGCTGTACAAGAGGCACTACACTGTACGCTGATGTACACGACGAACTACACTGTAAGCTGCTGTACACGGCGCACTACACTGTACGCTGCTGCACAAGAGGCACTACACTGTAGGCAGCTGTACACGAGGCACTACACTGTAGACTGCTGTACACAAAGCAATACATAGTAGTGTGCTGTACACGAGATACTACACTGTAGTCAGCTGTACATGAGGCACTACACTGTAGGCAGTCGTACACGAGGCACTACACTGCACGCTGCTGTACAAGTGGCACTAAACTGTACGCTGTTGTACAAGGGGCACTACACTGTACGCTGATGTACACGACGCACTACACTGTAAGCTGCTGTACAAGAGGCACTACACTGTACGCTGATGTACACGACGCACTACACTGTAAGCTGCTGTACACGAGGCACTACAATGTACGCTGCTGTACAAGAGGCACTACACTGTACGCTGATGTACACGACGCACTACACTGTAAGCTGCTGTACACGAGGCACTACAATGTACGCTTGTGTACAAGAGGCACTACACTGTACGCTGCTGTACAAGAGGTACTACACTGTACGCTGATGTACACGACGCAATACACTGTAAGCTGCTGTACACGAAGCACTACACTGTAAGCTGCTGTACACGACGCACTACACTGTAAGCTGCTGTACAAGAGGCACTACAATGTACGCTGCTGTACAAGACGCACTACACTGTACGCTGATGTACACGACGCACTAAACTGTAAGCTGCTGTACACGAGGCACTACAATGTACGCTTGTGTACAAGAGGCACTACACTGTACGCTGCTGTACAAGAGGTACTACACTGTACGCTGATGTACACGACGCAATACACTGTAAGCTGCTGTACACGACGCACTACACTGTAAGCTACTGTACACGACGCACTACACTGTAAGCTGCTGTACAAGAGGCACTACACTGTACGCTGATGTACACGACGCACTACACTGTAAGCTGCTGTACATGAGGCACTACAATGTACGCTGCTGTACAAGAGGCACTACACTGTACGCTGATGTACACGACGCACTAAACTGTAAGCTGCTGTACACGTGGCACTACAATGTACGCTTGTGTACAAGAGGCACTACACTGTACGCTGCTGTACAAGAGGTACCACACTGTACGCTGATGTACACGACGCAATACACTGTAAGCTGCTGTACACGACGCACTACACTGTAAGCTGCTGTACACGACGCACTACACTGTAAGCTGCTGTACAAGAGGCACTACACTGTACGCTGCTGTACAAGAGGCACTACATTGTAAGCTGCTGTACAAGAGGCACTACACTGTACGTTGATGTACACGACGCACTACACTGTAAGCTGCTGTACACGAGGTGCTACCATGTACGCTGATGTACAAGAGGCACTACACTTTACGCTGCTGTGTACATCAGCGTACAGTGTAGTGCCTCTTGTAAGAGGCACTACACTGTACGCTGATGTACACGACGCAATACACTGAAAGCTGCTGTAAACGACGCACTACACTGTAAGCTACTGTACACGACGCACTACACTGTAAGCTGCTGTACAAGAGGCACTACACTGTACGCTGATGTACACGACGCACTACACTGTAAGCTGCTGTACACGACGCACTACACTCTAAGCTGCTGTACACGACGCACTACACTGAACGCTGCTGTACACGACGCACTACACTGTACGCTGCTGTACACGAGGCACTACACTGTACGCTGCTGTACACGACGCACTACACTGTACGCTGCTGTACACGAGGCACTACACTGTACGCTGCTGTACACGACGCACTACACTGTACGCTGATGTACACGACGCACTACACTGTAAGCTGCTGTACAAGAGGCACTACACTGTACGCTGATGTACACGACGAACTACACTGTAAGCTGCTGTACACGGCGCACTACACTGTACGCTGCTGCACAAGAGGCACTACACTGTAGGCAGCTGTACACGAGGCACTACACTGTAGACTGCTGTACACAAAGCAATACATAGTAGTGTGCTGTACACGAGATACTACACTGTAGTCAGCTGTACACGAGGCACTACACTGTAGGCAGTCGTACACGAGGCACTACACTGCACGCTGCTGTACAAGTGGCACTACACTGTACGCTGTTGTACAAGGGGCACTACAATGTACGCTGATGTACACGACGCACTACACTGTAAGCTGCTGTACAAGAGGCACTACACTGTACGCTGATGTACACGACGCACTTCACTGTAAGCTGCTGTACAAGAGGCACTACACTGTACGCTGATGTACACGACGCACTACACTGTAAGCTGCTGTACACGAGGCACTACAATGTACGCTGCTGTACAAGAGGCACTACACTGTACGCTGATGTACACGACGCACTACACTGTAAGCTGCTGTACACGAGGCACTACAATGTACGCTTGTGTACAAGAGGCACTACACTGAACGCTGCTGTACAAGAGGTACTACACTGTACGCTGATGTACACGACGCAATACACTGTAAGCTGCTGTACACGACGCACTACACTGTAAGCTGCTGTACACGACGCACTACACTGTAAGCTGCTGTACAAGAGGCACTACAATGTACGCTGCTGTACAAGAGGCACTACACTGTACGCTGATGTACACGACGCACTAAACTGTAAGCTGCTGTACACGAGGCACTACAATGTACGCTTGTGTACAAGAGGCACTACACTGTACGCTGCTGTACAAGAGGTACTACACTGTACGCTGATGTACACGACGCAATACACTGTAAGCTGCTGTACACGACGCACTACACTGTAAGCTGCTGTACACGACGCACTACACTGTAAGCTGCTGTACAAGAGGCACTACACTGTACGCTGATGTACAAGAGGCACTACACTGTACGCTGATGTACACAACGCACTACACTGTAAGCTGCTGTACAAGAGGCACTACACTGTTCGCTGATATACTCGACGCACTACACTGTAAGCTGCTGTACAAGAGGCACTACATTGTAAGCTGCTGTACAAGAGGCACTACATTGTAAGCTGCTGTACAAGAGGCACTACACTGTCAGTTGATGTACACGACGCACTACACTGTAAGCTGCTGTACACGAGGTACTACCATGTACGCTGATGTACAAGAGGCACTACACTTTACGCTGCTGTGTACATCAGCGTACAGTGTAGTGCCTCTTGTAAGAGGTACTACACTGTACGCTGATGTACACAACGCACTACACTGTAAGCTGCTGTACAAGAGGCACTACACTGTTCGCTGATGTACACGACGCACTACACTGTAAGCTGCTGTACAAGAGGCACTACACTGTAAGCTGCTGTACAAGAGGCACTACATTGTAAGCTGCTGTACAAGAGGCACTACAATGTACGCTGCTGTACAAGAGGCACTACACTGTACGCTGATGTACACGACGCACTAAACTGTAAGCTGCTGTACACGAGGCACTACAATGTACGCTTGTGTACAAGAGGCACTACACTGTACGCTGCTGTACAAGAGGTACTACACTGTACGCTGATGTACACGACGCAATACACTGTAAGCTGCTGTACACGACGCACTACACTGTAAGCTGCTGTACACGACGCACTACACTGTAAGCTGCTGTACAAGAGGCACTACACTGTACGCTGATGTACAAGAGGCACTACACTGTACGCTGATGTACACAACGCACTACACTGTAAGCTGCTGTACAAGAGGCACTACACTGTTCGCTGATATACTCGACGCACTACACTGTAAGCTGCTGTACAAGAGGCACTACATTGTAAGCTGCTGTACAAGAGGCACTACATTGTAAGCTGCTGTACAAGAGGCACTACACTGTCAGTTGATGTACACGACGCACTACACTGTAAGCTGCTGTACACGAGGTACTACCATGTACGCTGATGTACAAGAGGCACTACACTTTACGCTGCTGTGTACATCAGCGTACAGTGTAGTGCCTCTTGTAAGAGGTACTACACTGTACGCTGATGTACACAACGCACTACACTGTAAGCTGCTGTACAAGAGGCACTACACTGTTCGCTGATGTACACGACGCACTACACTGTAAGCTGCTGTACAAGAGGCACTACACTGTAAGCTGCTGTACAAGAGGCACTACATTGTAAGCTGCTGTACAAGAGGCACTACATTGTAAGCTGCTGTACAAGAGGCACTACACTGTACGTTGATGTACACGACGCACTACACTGTAAGCTGCTGTACACGAGGTACTACCATGTACGCTGATGTACAAGAGGCACTACACTTTACGCTGATGTACACGACGCAATACACTGTAAGCTGCTGTACACGACGCACTACACTGTAAGCTACTGTACACGACACACTACACTGTAAGCTGCTGTACAAGAGGCACTACACTGTACGCTGATGTACACGACGCACTACACTGTAAGCTGCTGTACAAGAGGCACTACACTGTACGCTGATGTACACGACGCACTACACTGTAAGCTGCTGTACACGACGCACTACACTGTAAGCTGCTGTACAAGAGGCACTACACTGTACGCTGATGTGCACGACGCACTACACTATAAGCTGCTGTACACGACGCACTACACTGTAAGATGCTGTACACGACGCACTACACTGTAAGCTGCTGTACACGACGCACTACACTGTAAGCTGCTGTACAAGAGGCACTACACTGTACGCTGATGTACACGACGCACTACACTGTAAGCTGCTGTACACGACGCACTACACTGTAAGCTGCTGTACTAGAGGCTTTACACTGTATGCTGATGTGCACGACGCACTACACTGTAAGCTGCTGTATAAGAGGCACTACACTGTACGCTGCTGTATACGAGGCACTACACTGCCTTCTTCTAGTTAACGTCTAAATACGTAATATATGATAGACAAATGATATTGTAGGTGATGGTTGGTTATCTTTATTATTGAATTACTGCCATATGTATTGCTTGCTATGTATAGTTGTACCGTAAGCTTACTTATGTGTAGCTATGTATACTATAGAATACCTTGTAATCGATGACCAAGTCCTTTACGGATCATCGACACCCTATTTTGAAACGAGTGTTGGATTCGTGGAATTTAACATTACATTCTCGGAATTAAACTTAATGTTCCGGAATCAATTGAGAATTCCAACCTAATATTTCGGAATTTATATTAAACCAAGTGTGGTTGAAGTTTAGTTTGGACCATACAACTTTAATTGAATTGTATTTAACAGGCAAGAATAAGTGTAAATGAGCATTTAGTTTGTAATACTAGTGTTATTATAATACTAAATAGGAAATCACAATTTCTTAGCGACATACAGATTTAAAATGTATGATAGACACTTGCTTGAAGGAACTACTCAGTCCGTTAATATGGACTATGCACCTCTTTTTCCATGGAACCAATGTTGGGACCCGGACAGAATTGTTTTGCCTTAAAAAGGATTTTTTTTCAAAAACAGGCTAATAATAAAACACTTTAGAACTATAGTCAGAAAGGCCGACCAGGATCTAAGACTAAGAATCAGATAAATTATAAACAACCCAAGTGCTAAAAAATATACTGACTATTACAACGGTTTCGGTCCTTCAGTTTGTAATAAACAACTTTCTTCATGGAACAACTTTCTTCGTAGCTCCTTGAAGTTTGTGTTAATTTAAACTTTGTATAGTGTAACGCTTCTTCTTTGGTTAAAAACTAACGTAAGACAGACATCATTAATATGCAATATACGGGTTACTCACGTATGGAGTCAGCGACTGGCCGATATGTTTTGACGGAGGTCTTCCTCAGGGCGAATGTGACTCGAGACACGCGTACGAAGTCGTCCAAGCCACACTGATGTTAATGGTGCGTAGCAGCACCCTCTGCCCCCGACGCCAGAAATAACTGGACATGTGCGGCATATAAAATGCCTTAACTACTATTTGAAACTCCCCGTGCGATTTTGCCCATACTAAAAGAAGTCTAGATCCGGTACTGCTTAAACCGGTTTCGGGTAAACTTCAACCTGCATCGCGTCTCGCGTCGTGCGCGCCTCGAGTCACATTCGTCCTGAGGAAGACCTCCGGATAAGGTCGAAACATGTCGACCAGTAACTGACTTTCTACGTGAGGAATTTTTAATTTATTTATTTTTTTTTTTTTTTTTTTTTTATTTATTTATTCAAGTACACTTGGAAATTTACAAAAATACACTTAAAAAAAAAATAAGGAAAACATAGTACTTAGGTGCTACTTATTTCTAAAGAAATTTCTATTATTTCTATAATTTATTTGCGTATTAGGTATTAATCTTCTCTTCTCAGTTTATGGCTGCAAAGGGGAGTGAAAACACGAACAACTTATAAGGAATCTTATTGGAAATCGCATAAAAATAACTCTTCTATACAAAATTGCTACTAATTTATTATAATACCTACCTCTACAAAGTGTATAGAACAGGTATATTTTCTTGCGATTTCGGGGTTGAGCCGATTGTAAAAGTTGCTCGTGTTCGCAAGCATATTTAACTGTGAAAAGACTTTATGGACTCTCAGCACTGTGTGAAATAGACATATCAGCTCTGAGCTGCTCGTCTATAATAAATAAAATAAATATTTGCGAATTTTATAGTTAATACAATATTACTTATAAAATTCACAAATATGTTAGATATACTTACCTTCATTTTAGGACGAACTTTATATGTACGAAGATGAAGCGATAGAAAATCTGAATTTTTCATACTCCACAACTGTGCAATAAAAGTATGGATTTTGTCGTTTTTGTCGGCAGCGACACAATTTTAATATTGACATTTTGCCACCCAAACTACTACTAAATAGTTGTCAGTGCCTTTACTCTAATTTAAAGACGACGATAAATATATAGTGAACATTTGACAGAATCCTGTGAGGATATAATTAGATAATGAGGATCTCGGAAACGGCTCTAACGATTTTAATAATACTTCATTTTTAGGGAATGTAGGGGCTGAAAATCAAGCAACGTTTAATTTTTAAAGGACCTCGTTTTCTTGGCGTTTTCCATCGAGCGTAGCTAGGTACTTACATTTATTATAGATGCTGCTCTGAATTTTTAGTCATTTTATACCGAATAATTTCAATATTCTGATAAAAATTTAATGTCTTCAGACTACAAAAATTATCTTAAATTCATGCGCCCGCCGTGGACCGCTTCGAGTTATAGCACATTCCTGCAAAATGTTTCCGATATCTGGTGGCGAATTTTATCATTCATTAAAATGCAGTTTATGACATCTTTAGAACTGTTTAAAATTTCAGCAAAAAATCCGTATAGAAGCAATAATTTAAAAAAAATTGACGATAACAAGCTTGAAAAATGCCTAGAGACATTGAATATTTTTTTAGAATTGAAATTATTCTGTATAAAACAAAAAGAAATTCTGAGCAGCAGCTCCCTTGCAATTTTAAACATATGCTATAGAAAGTTTACGATCATTGGGCATATCTTTATCATTGTTTATTATATTAAAAGACAAATATATTTTTCTTACTCTGTTTTCTTCACTAAATAAATGAGAATTTCTTGCTGAAATTTTATATTTAGGTATTTTAGCCACAAAATAAAGACTGATATTTCATAACAAACAATTTTATTTCTATTTCTTTTATTATATCTACATTTTATACAACATACAAAATAAAAGTCAACAAGTAGCAGACCGACCGCTTTAATGAGTTTTCTTCTACGGGGTACAGGGGCGCGGGGGATAATGTTGATTAAGGGGCTGAGGGAGGTGCGGGCGCGGATCACGTTATTCGATAGACCTACATTTTTTTTTGTCTTGGTAGGACTTTACTCCTAATCCTTCCTTAACTGGAAGGAATGGAGGCATCTCCACTTAACTCCACCGACAAGAGCAAGCTCTTAAGTTAAAAGAAGAGAGAATACCACCATAGCAGAGTTCGACAAACAATAAGATAACGGTCAGCCTCACAAGACCAAAAAGGATAGCGCGAAAAGTGACATGTGGCAAGTCTTAGTACTAGACATATTAGCTGTTATCAGCTGGGCTCATATACCGTCACAAAAAAAACGATTTTCCAAATTGAAACTGTGTTAATGTTATCTAACCTTCTTTGACTTATGTAATAAAATACAAATACATAGTCACAAAAACATAATTTCTGGTCACATTTTTCATTACACTATGTGTATGTTATACCTTTATATCTATACCTTATTCACTCCCGCCGCCCGCACCTCCCTCAGTCCCCTTAGTCGTCATAGCCCCGCGCCCCTGTACCCCGCAGGCGAAAACTCATTAAATCAGTAGGCCTATAGGTATGTACATAAAAAACTTTGTGCAGCATAAAAATTATTTGCTTATTTAATAAGCACGTATGTAACATTGAGAAGCATATCGCAGATACGCCTTAGCAAATTATAAAATTGGTTTGAATGCTTAATTGAAACATCAGCTGCCTTTCGACTGAGTTAGTAGCCAACACTAGCGTCCGATAATTGTCTTTCCAATGATCTTGTGGAGGTCCATAGTCTCTGCCTACCCCTGTGGGAAACAGGCGTGATAGTATGTATGTATGTATGATCTTTTGATCGATATTTATACCTTTTACGATCCGATTCCTGATAGGATGAAAACAAATTATTTAAAATGTTGTCAGTCTTTTGGCGGGAAGTAACGTCAGTCAAAGTACATTCATACATACTATCACGTTTTTATCCCTAACGGGGCAGACAGAGCATTTTGGGTCTTGCGGCTCTAAGCAGATAGTCCAGGGCCGCAAGACTCAAAGGCCACTTTTAGCGTGCTTGTAGCTAGAAGGCGGAAAATATCAAAATGGTGAAGGGTTGTTAGCCGCATCGCCTATTAACATGATTGGCATTTTCGCCCATTTCCTCGATCGGCTTCTACGATCTTCGCGGGAAGAGCAGCAGCTGGTACAAACTGTTCTTTCTCCCAACCCAGCATAGAAGAGTATTGACGGACGAGATATAATGTTTAGGCACCATCTACAGGTATACTTGAAAATCATTGTTTATGGACCTTATACTCGTAACTGAGGCATAAGGTTCTATTTTGGTGGTAATATATTTACCACTACCTTAAAAAGGCATGTTCTCTTGGATGGGTCATTTTTACGCTTGATTATGCTGCCGTAGTTTTACAGGTGGTGACCGTAGCCTGTAAGGCTCGCGCTACACTAAATAAGGATGTGGACTAAAACATATTTCAGCTCATCAGGTACCTAGATAATTAAAAAATATTGTCCACGTATTTTTTCTTTTCTCTGATTTCAAATAATGACGAAGATACAGCGCATTTATATTTCGCATGACGTCACGATCTAGTACGATTTTGACTAGACGGTAACCTTAATCGCTCCCACTCCGAAACTTATGGGCTGTATCTGTGAATTACTAATAAAATAATATAATATTTTTCGGACCCCGACCACATCCCTATTTAACAAGACATTATAAAATTTATGTACAATGTCTGTATCAAGTGTTTCTATATCTTATGACATTGTACATAAAGTTTATAATGTCAAAGTTAAGCCTGTGGTCTCTTGTCACACCACAGCACGTTGCCTTTTAGCATAGATGTCATTGCATCGAGTCTACATTGAGCTCTTACAGCTAGAGCCGCCAATCTTCAGTGCGGTTGAGGTTTGTGTCCGTCGACGTAGAAGTTACGAGTCGCCTTCGGTAACGTCAGCTCTATGCCTTCTAGTTCTTTGGTTAGTACTATTTGACAACCTGAAACATAAAAGATTTGAATGTCCATCCGAAAAGTCATGTGGTTCCCAGCAGAGTAGAATAGGACCACTCCAAGTCTTCCCATGGATGTCGCAGAAGGCGACTTAGGAGCAAGCTAAACAAAGCTTATAAACATCAATGAGACCTCTCCAACTTATTTGGCCAGCGTGGAGAGTGTAGGCCAAATCCTCTGAGTGCTCTGGCTAATATTTGGCTCTGGTAGTACAGGGAGGGTCGTGCTCCTGCAGTGGAGACTAGAAAGACCTGATGATGATGATAATAAAGTTTTAACAAACAAACCTAATCTAGAGTTCTCCTTCAAAAACGGCGCCATGTCTAACAGGTCGTCCTCTTTCTCCTCCGAGTCAGGCAGCTTGTCGCAGAACTTCTGGTTGACGTAAACATGGCACGTGGTGCAGGCCAGTGACGCTTCGCAGGCTCCTGAAAGATCGTCCGTCTCATTAATAACTCCATGCTGGTTTGGGAGAAATGAAAGAACTTAGAAAACTTAGTGAAAACCTGGTGGAGTATACACACACACAACACACCCATATCCTTATATTAGATCTAATCACATATAAAAAGGATTTGTTGTAAAGATCTTAAGTAATTTAAAAAGATAAAGAAGAGCGGAGCCTTCTGGCACTGGCATCTTTGATAGCCTAAAAGGAGACTTCAACACCTATAGACGTAAGATCATACAACCTCTGTTAACATAATAAAAACATTTTTTTTTTGTTTTATTATCATTTATTCAGCGAAGACCAAGCTCAACCTGAGAAGCAAAAGTTGTAATGCCGTGTGGTTTCCAGCAAAGTAGAATAGGATCACGCCAAGTCTTCCCGTGGATGTCGTAGAAGGCGACTTAGAAAACAGGGCTTGTTAACGATACCAAATTCACACTAAAAGTAACGTTAATAACGTTATTTTCGTGATAGCGTTATAAAGGGTATCAATAATACAGTTTACAACATTATCAATTAACAATATAAGTAACAATACTTTTTTCAATACTTGTAAAATATTATGTAAATAGCTCTAGTAGCCTACTAGACAAACTCTCATCAATTTTTTCTGTCAAATATCTTAAAGAAATACAGTGTTAACAATACCATTTACCGTTAATATCATTGGTAACGTTATCTGACTAACGGTAAATAGTGGGAAAAATATAGTTACCCAGCATAATGTTTTCTTTGCTGATAACGTTACCGCTGTTTGACAGAATTAACATTACCAGATTTTTAACGGTATTCCAAGCCCTGTTAGAAAATACAAGCTAAACAAAGCTTATGAACATTAATGAGACTTCCAACCCATCTGGCCAGCGTGAAGAGTGTAGGCCAAATCCTCCCAAGTATGGCTCTAGTAGTACAGAGAGGGTTGTGCTCCTGCAGTGGAGACTTAAAAGACCTGATGATGAATTAGTCCGTCTTTAGATTATCCAAATATCATCTTTAACTTAAGAGCTTGCTCTTGTTGGTGGAATTAAGTGGAGATGCCTCTATTACTATTCAAATATAAAGGACCAATATTATTCAGTTTGTTGGTTGGTTCTTTTACGGCCCTGGAAACAAGTCCTTTACCGCCTTTCTTTATTTAAGAAATTATTTGATTTTCTTATTTTAGGTTGTTGAAGTTATTTCTATTCTTCACAAGGAAATAGTCTTACCTTCCATCTCAATGCCATATCTGTGTGCTAGGTACAACACATTATCCCCTACTTTGCCTCTCACTTTGGTCTTGTTGCCATCTCTGTCCACATAAGTTATATTGACTCTGAAAATTAAATACAGACATCTATTTAGAGTGTTTTTATTTGTTCGAGTCGTGTGGCTTCCGGCTTAGAATAGAACCATTCCATTTCTTCCTAGGGAATATGCATAAACATCTTATGCTACTACTACATTCCCAAGGAGGGTGAACGTCGAGCGGCGGCCGGTTATAAAACATTTCGCACAAATGCATAAGAACCCAAAGAGGGTTGACGTCAGGCAGGAGACCGGTCGTAAACTAAAGCCAAATCATTTAAACTGTTTTATTTATTTTACTCTTTGTTGCACACAATTAAACAAATGAGATACAAATTATATAGATAAAATTTAGCATACAAAAGGTGGCCATATCGCACAGAAATCTCTTCCAGGCAACCTTAAGGTAGTTTTAGGCTATTTCTTCTTCACTTCACAAGGTCTTTAGCATTCTTGGGTGACCCAATGACATGCATATTATTTTGGAGAAGAAAAAGTGGAAAAGCGCAACCCAGGCTCCGAAGCGGTACAGCTGAGGATGCAACTGGGAACGAGTTAAGATGAAGATCTATTAAGAGTATTTAGGAGCTGGGTGACATGATCATACTCCCCATAGAGCCCTTGATTGGAACCCACAGGGAAGGCGTAAGCGTGGCCGCCCTAAACTAACTTGGGGCCGCACCGTCATCTTGGAAGCTAAGCAGCTTGGATTATCCTAGAGTGAAATCAAGAACGCAGCGGTTGACAGATCGAATTGGCGACGTATTGTGTGTCTACCTTTTGCCCTGACAGAGGGACATAGGAAACGAATAAATAAATAATAAATTTATTCTCTCTGAACATGAATACAAAGATAATACTGTAGGCTTTAACATTAAGGTAAAACGAAGAGATCTGAGTCTCTACCAGTTAGAAAAACAAAAAAGAAGGTAAAATCTTGCTACTACGTAACAATAGATAAAAGAAACGGAAATGAGCATTTATAGCAACAGAAAAACAACATTAACTTAACTTACACTTCATCTTCCGATTTAGGATCTTGCCATTCGTATTCTCCATGCCGGAGACCTAAATAAAAGTAAATATTAGTACAAAATTAATCAAAATATTTAAGTTATCGTACAAAAAACTTAGTCACCTGAGGTTACATGTATTTGTCTAACATTTGAAGGAACTATTGATCTAATCGTTTTCAATTTTTGTGTTACAATAAAACGCTTCGCGATTAATCGAAACATTATGTAATTTAAACACGCATGATAAGAAAATCAAGAAATTAAACGATAAACAAATTGTTTGGTTAAAAAATTATCAGTTCACCTTGATGACATTGACAGTTTGCTTGGATGTGATGTGATGGCACTGACAGTTACAGCTGTAATAGTTTTATAAATATATTGACACTGAAGCGAATTTTTACAGCCATCAGCTTCTATTAAGTCACTAAGAATAATCTTTAAAGTTTATATTTCCATAGTGTTTATGGCCTTATGTTTATATACCTAACGTTCTCAAAAAATGTACCTAGATTGTAAGCATTCTAGATTGTATACAATTTCTTTGATTGTTCTTTAAAAAAATATACCTACTCTACTTATCCTCTGTAGGTCATATAAGTTAGTTATTAATTTTCTCCCATACGGCTATACCAGGTCTTTCAACAAGTTAGCAGACCGAGTCTGGGTGCAAAGAACAAACGTATATCTACTTCTCTTTCACGCAGGAGTGCTATTTTTAGGGTTCCGTAGACAAATGGCAAAAAACGGAACCCTGTCATGTCTGTCTGTCCATCCACTTGTGTCCGAAACTATAAGAACTATACTGTTGAAACTTGGTAAGTAGATGTATTCTGTGAACCGCATTAAGATTTTCACACAAAACCAGAAAAAAAAACAATAAATTTTGGAGGTTCCCCATACATAGAACTGAAACTCAATTTTTTTTTTATCAAACCCATACGTGTGGGGTATCTATGGACAGGTCTTCAAAAATGATATATAATAGGTTAGGTTAGGTTTCTAATATAATTTTTTTCTAAACTGAATAGTTTGCGCAAGAAACACTTCCAAAGTGGTAAAATGTTGGTAACTTGTAACCCCTGTAACTTCTAAAATAAGAGGATGTTAAAACTAAAAAAATATATGATGTACATTACCATTCAAACTCCCACCGAAAATTGGTTTAAACGAGATCTAGTAATTAGGTAGTTTTTTTAATACGTCATAAATCGTAAAATGTTACTTGCTGCTACGGAACCCTTCGTGGGCGAGTCCGACTCGCACTTGGCCGCTTTTTTATTCAACGAAGGAGTCACTGAAACAAAATATGTAGTTTTCGAACTTGTATCTATAGTAAGTACTTTTGAAACTGTCGTCGTGTCAGCGACCAGCTATAAGTTTAATATTGCTTAACGCAGAAAATATAAATTTTTCATGTTTTCATGAAATTTCAACATAAATAAAAAAGCAGCGTAAAACGGAACGGATTCTCCACGAAAGGGTATGGGTATTGTTTTTAGGTTATACGTGGGGCGCACTATAAGTTTCCGGAATGAATATGAAAAAATACTATTAAAGGTACAAAATTAATTTATTGTTTTTCAAAATAATCTCCCTTGGCGTCTATGCACTTTTTCATTCGATGAAACCAGTTTTGAAAACTTTTGTGCCACTCCTCTGTGGTGACCTCTGAAACGTGTTTATCATACTCCTCGACAGCCTCTTCTGGTGATGAAAATCATTGACCGCGTAATTGGTTCTTAATTTTTGGGAACAGAAAAAAGTCACAAGGTGCCAGGTCGGGACTGTATGCAGGATGACTCATGAGTTCTACATTTTTATTTATTTATTTAATCTTTATTGTCCATCAAATACAAATTGTACAGAACAATAGGCGAACTTAACGCTAAAAGCGTTGTCTACCAGTCAACCTTTGGGTTATACAGAAAGTCTAAATGTGGGTTGCAAGATAAAGTGTAGTATACATAAAATACACAATGTACATTGTTACATAAATAAATTTATATATATATATACCTGCTATACATATACCTACATACATATATATACGCTATATATACTATACATATAAATAAATAGATAAGGGATATTATTAATTGCACATCTAATAAATAATCACCCATCAATTTAATCTCATCATTTATATACTTTTTTACATCAAATAAATCAACAATCTTATCATAAGTACTGATTGCACAGCAAATAAATACTGACTGCACATCAAATTTATTAGGTTAGGGCAAACCTATAGGTTAGGTTATGTTAGAACTGCGACCAACACACGCTAGGAAAGTTCTATCCATTTTACTGCGCCACAAATATAAATTGCAGTTTGTTTAGTAATATTTTCAGTTGAGTATTTTGCTGTGCAATCAGTAATTTTGATTTGCGTTTAAATACTACCCAATAGATAAATGCAGCAATTCTTACGTCGGGGGTTAAATCAACTTTTATAACTTGGCCAAGAAGTGTTTAAATACCTGTGTCTTAAAGCTAGCGCGACTAGGAGCAGTTCGAATGGATTCAGGAAGCGCGTTCCAGTGTCTTATTGCTGTAATGGCGAAAGAGTTAGAAAGAAAACCAGTACGGTGAGAAGGAATAGAAAGGGTCAAAGTATTAGAAGAACGCAGGATTCTTTCATGAGTGGAAGATAAAAGTTGAAAACTTGATTTGAGGTATTTAGGGGCAAGGGGATTATTAAGTATATTATAAAGTTGACATAAAATATGAAGATTCCTGCGTTTTTTCGCCTTCAAAAAGTCGTTTGTCTGTCTAGCCGTGTGAGAACTAGCATTGTCGTGGTGCAGGATGATACGGCGTTTACGGTTATTTTTACGGAGTTCCTCAATAACTTCCGGCAAACAAATGGTCGTGTACCAGTCACTATTCACTGTACGACGATTCTCTAAAGCAACAGTAGCCACGTGTCCAGTTTTATTAAAAAAAGAAGCAATCATCCGCTTAGATGCACTTTTCACGCGCGCCACTTTGGTTGGTTTCGGCTCATCTTGAAAGACCCATACGCTCGATTGCTGCTTTGTTTTGGGATCGTAGCAATAAATCCATGTTTCGTCACCTGTTACTATGTCCCACACCAAATTTGACGCACCTTCGTTGAATCTGGTAAGCATGGCACTGCACCAAGTGACGCGGTCCGTTTTTTGAGCCTCGGTCAAGTTGTGTGGGATCCACCGCGAGCACAGCTTTCTCACACCCAAATGTTTCTATTTCTAAGGATGCGCGAATTTCATGGTAGGTCACATGCCTGTCTGTTTCAATCATACGGCGCACAACATTGATGTTTTTGTTGGTCACAACGGTGGACGGCCGACCATCGCGAGATTCGTCACTGAGATTGATACGACCACGCTTGAATTCTGCAAACCAGCTATAAACAGTTGTCTTGCATGGTGCTTCATTGCCAAAAGCTGTTTCAAGCCGAGCGATGCTCTGTTGAGCTGTCAAATTACACTTAAAATCGTAGAAAATCATACTACGAAAATTTTCCCGAGTTAAATCCATGTTGATGCAGACACACAATTTTTTAAATGGCGCCACAAGGTAAAAACAAAAGACAGTCAGATGAAACAAACTGCATTCTACAGCCAAAGAGTTCTATTTTCAAATGTTGCAATAAATTTTTAAATATTGTTTATGTAAGTGGCCAGTTCCGGAAACTTACAGTGCGCCCTATGTAGCAAGATGAAGTGTGGCCACACATTGGTCCACACTCATTTAATAATTTTAGCCATTCCGACTAGCTAAGAAGAAGCAAGATGAAAGGTTTCTTTAACATTTGTACGGTACAAACCACAGAACACGTTAATCTAGTAACCTATTGTTGTGTTCTGTGCTGTGGTACAAACGCCCGTTTGGAAATTTGGAATCACTAAACGTGATAGTGTATCAGTACTAGAAAATACTAGGGCGATTATGATACGGTTTTCGCTAATATATAGTCCTTCCGGATACTAGTCATGCATTTGTCATAACCACCTCAAAAAACGACGGGTTGCACTCCGGGAGTGCCGGCAGAAGTGAAAACTTGAATATTAACGTTGTGCATTTTTGATATTTTGGAATGGTTAATAATAATAATAATACTTTATTGCACCAAAACACTTGAAAAAAAAATTCTATACAAAATTATATATGGTTAGGGTATAATTTTGCACGAATTGCTTTAATTATCAGTATAAAAGTACTATCATTTATGTGGTAGAATACAATATTTATTTATTGCGCTATCGTACACAAACATGACAATTTATATTACATTAAAAAGTTTATCTCTCAGCTAAACGAAACAGCAGGCGCAGGCATACATTTTTGCCGCGCCGTAGAAAGAGGGGGATACTTCCTCTCCTACGCCGCGCCGGCTGTCTACTCTCCATCCGTCTTACGAATTTTCGATCAGGACACGTGTCCTGACGCGAGTTTAACATTTTTTACCCATTACAAAAAAAGTGCAGAACGCCGCTAAAGAAGTCTTCACTTCAACGAAATAGTTTTGCTACTCGTTCATAGATGGCGTTGTAATAATTTTCAATGCTTGTAATGTTATCATTAATGTTGAAAGGAATAACTAGATGGCGTTACGTCAAATATTCATTGCATGGGTAGCCGGCTGTCTACTCTCCATCCGTCTTAGGAATTTTCGATCAGGACACGTGTCCTGACGCGAGTTTAACAAATTTTTACCCATTACAAAAAAAGTGCACAACGCCGCTAAAGGAGTTTTCACTTCAAAAAAGACAATAATGATTGGATAAACTTTTTATTAAATTGATAACAAGTATAAAATATTGTGCCAAAAAGCTTATGATTCATAACAAGAAAAAAAATACATGTTTTATAATCACAACTAAAAATGAGTTCATACAGTGTCTGACTGAACATATTTTCCTAAAATCCGTACAAGTACCTAGATAAATGATTATAAAGTAGGTAAGTACATATACAATACTATTCGGTAATTTTTCTTTTTTTTTTTAATTTTTACATTATTTTATTTATCGAATTAGATCTTATTATAAAAAAAATATATGAAGATACGGGGACAAACCAAGGATTGAATAGAAAGTTTAGGCGCCGAATGTCCAACATGCAAAACGTCTAACTTGCAAAAGGACCAAATAATTTCGCAAATCTTTATATAGTAGGTAACGGTTTACAAATGGGATATTCTACGCCTAAAACGACATAAACGCATTAGGCTGGCCGTCCACAGACTGAACATTCAGACGCTGAATCTCAGATACCAATTTTCATCACGACCGCCTTCCTATATTCAGCATGCTTAAATTTGTCAGTTGTTTGTTACGTTTCACGCAGCCGAGATAAGTTTATATTTATGGATAACAAAATATATACTAATCGTATTGTTATTATTAAAAACATTAAATTCATATATGGAAAAATGTATTGAATTCATCGTGTTTATTTGAACAGGTTTACTTTGGGCTTACATAGATAGGCTAGTGAGCCAATGTCATATTTCGGCAATATCCTGACCGACTTTTCGACTCTCACAGGCATCACACCCTATATCAGTACTATTAGCATAGCATCATGTAAATAAAATATCTAAGAATGATACACAAATGAGATATGGAAGTTTTAAACGAATTGTAATTAAAATTTGCAAAGTAAGTAAGAGTCAAAAATAGCCAATTCATATAGACCTCCTAAAATTTGAAGTTCCACGGGCAAAGGTACCTTATGGACGCTGGCACTTACGACATGGTGTTTATTTAAGCCAAGTTAATTGTACGAATTGTTTTTCTAAACGTCTCAATCGCCAGCGTCCACAAGGTACCTTTACATGTGGAACGTCACAAATTAGGAAGTTCACATCACTATTTAGTAAGAATATTATTTTATTAACCTTTTTTTAAATAATAAAAATGTCTAAATTAACCTTTTTTATATTAAGATATAATTTTGTGAATAATTGCCTACCTAAATTTTACAAAACAAGCATTCATTTACAAAATAATGTGCTTACTTAAAATCAGAATCTGAATGTCAGCACGATTGCTTTATATAGAAATGTATGGAAAAACGCGCGTTCTAATATTAAGAATCTGAATATACAGCAAACGGAATAAGAACGCTTCTCAGCATCGGTCTGTTAGATCGATCTGAATAAAATCAACATCTGAATATTCAGACTGTGGACGGAGAGTAACCAACTCGCGTGGGATTCCGTGCGTCCGGAATCAGAATCTGAGATTCAGCATCTGAATATTCAGTCCATGGACAACCAGCCTTTCACTTATACAAAGGACTAAAAGAAAGTTGTAATTTAAATGCCATCATTCAAATGCTTTCTATCGCTGGTAATATCAGCACGCTGACACACACTGTTTTGCAGTCATTAAAACGCACGTCAACGTCACTTTGGTTGCCACTGATGACCTAGATACGTTAAGCATTGCGATTACTCAGTCATTTGCGAGTTATAGGAAAACCAAATAAATTTAAATCCGTAAGTCCATATAATTTATGTTTTAAGTTTGTTAGTTGACGTGCAGTGCAGTTTGTTGCCGCTTCTTCTGCACTTGCGCCTAGGAAGCGGCGTAAACTTAGCTGTAAGTAACGATTTGACGTCAACATTTGTGCAAAACAAAACAAAGTGACTATTATTAAGAGATATTATAAATATCCTATGATAATAAAGATATTTTGAATTGAATTGTATTAACAACTCTGTATGGTTTGCTCTGCGTCTGTCAGTCAATGTGACATTCCGTATCGTTTTCAGCGGTATGTGTTCCAAGCTCACATAGTTCTGTGTTTATCAAAAATGCCTATGACAATAGCATAGTAAAAGTTGGTATGTCTTTCACATCTCTTCTTGTAAAGAGCTTGCTCTCGTTAAGTGGAGATGACTCCATTCCTCTCTTCTCTCTGCCATCTCAGTCACAGTAGGACCTTACTCCTAACTTTTCTTTCATTCGTTTGAAACACTTCAACATTGGTCTTACGTTTCCTCGTCTCCCTTTTATTTTTCCTTCTACTATTATTCTGAAGAGATTGTCATGTCTTATTTGATGTCGCAGTGTATATCTCTAACTTCACATGTCAGTATGGACGGAGCATATAGTGCCGAAGCACACTTGTCCATAATCCAGGCAGGGTCTGTCGGACACCTTAAGCGCCTCTGCCTTGCCGCTGAAGTGAATCACTCTGAAAGGAAAAATAATTTGAACCTTCGTATTGATTGTAGTAAAAGCACAGAAGACAGTATTACATACAGAACGGAATCTCCCCGTTCCCCGTCCCCGCACCTCTCCCCCGTCCTTGTGCCCCTGAGACAAGGCGACAGCGGGCCTTGTCTGGACGGGGCGCATATTGCAAGGGACCGCAGGAGATTCCGTTCTGTATGAAATAACCTTATTGTCTTCTGTGGTAAAAGCTTGATCCAATCGATTGTCGTGTGGTTCCCGGCACAGTAGAATAGGACCACTCCAAGTCTTCCCGTGGATGTCGTAGAAAACGACTTAGGGAACACAAGCTGAACAAAGCTTATAAACATCAATGAGACCTCTCCAACCGTCTGGCCAGCGTGGAGAGTGTAGGCCAAATCCTCTGGCTACTCTGGCTAATATATGACTCTGGTAGCACAGAGAGGGTCGAGCTCCTGCAGTGGACTAAACCCCCGACTGTCAAGAACGCCATCTAGTGATGAGTAGCGGAGCTACCGATACGACTTGAAATCCGTAGCGCCATCTATTATTTGCTAGAGAAAGCCCTGACTTTCAAGCGTTAACCCCCAATAACTTTTAAACGGCTGAACCGATTTTCATCAAACCTAACTAAGAACCGCCGCAAGGAAACTTACTTTTACGTAAAAAAATCCGCACCGAAATCGGTCTATCCGTTCGAGCGCTACGATGCCACACACAGACAGACAGATCGACAGACTAAAGCGTCAAACTTAAAACACCCCTCCTTTTTGTCGGGGGTTAAAAAATAGGAATTTACCCGTAATCCCCGGTCTGCATCCACTTCTCATCCGCCTTGTTGAGTACGTCCGCTCTCCCTTTGGCCATGCCACAAATCAACTCAGACTTCACGGTGCGCACCGCGATCATCGGGGCGGGGTTGAAACCTGCCAAAAAATAAATTATTACATGAATGAGACATTTTGCTAAAGTGGCTGTTTACGCAAATGGTAACCCTACCGCTGTCGAGCCCCCTGACCTCGGAAATTAATAAGAGTATTTCATACAGAATGGAATCTCCTGCGGTCCCTTGCAATATGCGTCCCCAGTTCCCCGTCGCACCTCTTCCTTGGGCGAGCACACACGCATTGACGTGTGCACGGATGTATAGTTTCATTTGTATAAGTGAAGGCATAAATGATAACCCGCTTCTATGAAGTGCCATACCTGTGCCCTGACGGAAAAGCTCGCAACCATTCGGCCATCTGAATCGCGTGAAAGGCGTTCAGTGATGATCAACCAATAAAACTCGGTCTACTCCGTATGTGTGCATGTACCATTGGCAAAATTGTTCCCACCAACCCTTATCCCTGACATATGTTAAATTTAAAAAGCGGATATATCTACTCGTCATCGATATTTATACTTTATGACACAAATAATATATAATGGTGAATGTGTTCCCTTTTCTAATTCAGTAAAAGATTTTGGTCTCTTTATAGATGACAAACTAAATTGGGATACACATATTGCTGAGGTTAGTGGAAAAGTGTTTGCCTCAATGTATCACTTAAATTTCTTAAAAATTTTCTTCCTTCCAAACCAAATTGATGCTGGTCCAATCTCTAATACTTCCAATCATCGATTATGCTAATGTGTGTTATCTGGACGTAACTGAAGCCCATCTCAATAAATTAGATCGCCTTGTTAATAATTGTATAAGGTTCATTTTCTGTCTACGTAAATATGACCACATCTCTGCTTATCGCTCGGAGCTTAATTGGCTAACTATCCGACAGCGCAGAAACCTTCACATATTGTGTCAGCTACATGGTATACTTTATAATTTGTTTGCTCCTAACTATTTAACTTCCCAATTTCAGCTCTTATGCTCCACTCATGATTCTGCGCTCTTCTGAAAAATTAACTCTTTCGATTCCTTCTCACCGTACTGGGTTTCTCTCTAATTATTTTGCCGTTACGGCCGTACGACTATGGAATGCCCTCCCTGACAACATTATGAGAGCACAATCGCGGGATCATTTTAAATCACTTGTATTTCGACACTTCCATGAGCAAGCTATGCTGTAGCAGTCTATGTATGTTTATTTATTTTAAATATTTTTGTAAGTATATATTTGGAGATATTTAGTATATAATACCTATGTTTTTATATATAACTTATTATATGGTATTTAATATAATATGTAGGCGTAGTTTATATATCTTAGCTAGTAAGTAGATTTTTTTTTCTCTCAGTCCTGTTTTGTATACGCTTGCACCCCATTTATCGCCTTCTCTTATACGTCCCAAATGTATTTTCTGGTAGACGGCGCTTAGCGTTAAGATTATACCTATTGTACATTAATTTAATAGTGCAATAAAATAAATAAATATTTCAATCTGATCACTGCATTTTTCATTGCTCAAAAGAATCACCACCATTAACGGCAGATCATAAAGCCCAAAGATCACAAAGGCACATAAAGTATCTAGACGGGCTGATACAGTGGCATTTTGCGAATAAGTCATATTGCTATCAAAATACATAAAATGTACCCGTAAAATAGTGTGAGTATATTTTCTTAGGCCCTGTATAACAAATTCGGACATTTTTCCAATGGGTCATTTTGCGAATGTGATATTTTGCACGATCCTCACCTTCTAAACCGGACCAAATGTCTTGGTTGAAGGCAAATTCATCTCGTTCAATAGCTTCCTACAGCTAGAAGTTGAGATCTGCTTTGAACATGATCATCATCACCACCAGGTCTTTTTTAGTCTCCACTGCAGGAGCACGACCCTCTCTGTACTGCCAGAGTCATATAAGTATATGCCACAGCAGCCAGAGAATTTGGCCTAAAAATTTGGCCAAACGGTTAGAGAGGTCTCGTTGATGTTTATGAGCTTTGTTTGGCTTGCGTTTCCTAAGTCGCCTTCTACGACATCCACGGGAAGACTTGGAGTGGTCCTATTCTATTCTGCCGGGAACCACGCGGCTAACATGATGCGACTGCTTACTGCAGCTTTCTGAATAGAGCGGGGTATCCAGTATCTTTATACTCTGTTCTCTCTCTACTACTCTTTGACGGAATATTTGCATTTCGCATTCAATAAATGGACCATTTTTTGATATTCGGACGAGACATTTTGCACGCGTTTCATTTTGAGAATATTGTTAATGAAATGTTTTGCGAACGGGCCATTTTGCTAATAAAACATTTTGCGGACGTGTTATCTTGCCGACGGTGCCTTTTGCGAACGACCATGACATATTCACGTGCTAAAACAGCATCAAAAGTAGATCTCCTTTTAACACCATGGCGACTGCATACTGCAGTTTTCCGAACAGAGCAGGGTCTCTTCATGTCTCTGAACACGTGCAGGTATGGAAATTATAATTTTGCGGAAGTGTCATTATGCCAACGGTGCTTTTGAATTACTATGACATATTTACCTCCTAAAGAAGCATCAAAGGTAGTGGTCGGCGGCACGTTCATCTCGTTCAATAACTTCCTATAGTTGAGATCTCCCTTAAACATGATACCGACTGCGTACTGTAGTTTTCTAAACATGTTGGGGTCGTATCTCTTCATGTCCCTGAATGCATGCGGGTATGTCCAGTAGGGGTCGCTCTGGAGAAGAAAACATACGCCGTGTAATTGACATGTAAGTAATTAATCGAACCACGGGCTATACTGGATTACTATAGGTTAGTTATATTAAAATAACAAGGGGGCAACTCCAACAATAAACATCCTATTTGTATGTCACACGAAATTAGACTTTATTATTATGTAACGCTTAATTTTTCTTGAGACGGAAACGCAGTTACATAAGTCTTGCGTACCGCTTTTGGAGTAGCCCTACAAAAAACAAAAAAAAAATTCTACATTCCCATACAAACTTCCAGGGCGGCTGCACACGTGTGTATGGAAATGCCAATTTGTTTTTGCTTTCTAACTATTATTTAAATTTAATTATACTATAGTGATGCAGTATAGCGCGTGGTTCGATGAATTACGCATTATGTTAATAACACGTGGCACAGGTTATGTTACAATATTCTAAAATAAACGGGCAAGTGCGAGTCGGACTCGTACATGAAGGGTTCCGTACCACCGTACAATGTTTTAAAACGCTGAAGAAACACGTTTCTTGTATGACGACCCCCTTTAATTTTAAACTATTTTTTATTTTTAGTATTTGTTGTTATAGCGGCCACAGTAATACATAATCGGTGTAAATTTCAAGTGTCTAGCTATTACGGTTCAAGAGATAGAGCCCTGTGACAGACGGACAGACAGCGGAGTCTCAGTAACAGGGTCCCGTTTGCACCCTTTGGGTACGGAACCCTAAAAACTAGTAAATGCCTGTGATATAATTTACAATACTTCTTCCAACACTGAGTATCTCTTCATGTTTCTGATCTCTTTCTAATCTTTAAATAATTTACAAAAAATCATCTGTTTACATTAAAGATAAGAGATTTGACGGATGACAGGGCGGGCGCAGCCGATCATGCGACATCTACAGTGAGAAAAAATCCGCAATTGTACCATTATTTTATTGTGGAACAATAAAGTTTTTATAAATAAATAAATAAAAAAGTAGTTTTTTCCCCATTTGGCATTACGCATTTTAAGAAATTGACTGTTTTGCGAACGATACCACATTAGGATCATTTTGATAATAGGACATTTTACGAATGTGGTGTTTGCAGCAGTCATATTGCGAACGGGTAATTTTGCGACCGGGGCTTTTTGCGATAGTATCATTTTGCGAGTGGCCTATTCTAATAATGTGACATATTGCGATAGTGAAATTTTGCGAATGGAAAATTTTAATTATGGGACGTTTTGCGAATGCGTCATTTTGCAAAAGGTGCGTTTTAAGTCATTGTTCCTAGCGTCAACTAGTAATTTACCATGACTATGAAGGTGCCGTCCTCGAGGAACTGCTGCCACTGCGCGCCCAGCTCCTGCACGGGGCCCGACGATATCACCCGCGGCGGGTCGGGCTCCGGGGGCGCAGAGCCGTCCGTGGGCTCTGAAATAAAAAAAGAAACAAGTAATAAAAAATATTTTTAAAACAAGTTTTTATGTAAAACGTAACCGTGTGGTTTCCGGCAGAGTAGAATAGGACTACTCCAAGTCGTCCCATGGATGTCGTAGAAGGCGACTTAGGGAACACAAGCTGAACAAAGCTTACAAACATCAGTGAGACCTCTCCAACCGTCTGGCCAGCGTGGAGAGTGTAGGCCAAATCCTCTGACTGCTCTAATATATATGGCTCTGGCAGAACAGAGCGAGTCGTGCTCCTGCAGTGGAGACTAACAAAGACCTGATGATGATTAGTATTAAAATGAGCTGTACCTGGTTTCGGCTCCGCCGGTATAGTTTTGTTGAAGCTTGCTCCTCTACAAGACTGTATTACATAACTGAAACACAAAAAATACAAATAAAACATTTTTATTACAAAAATATATATAAAATAGTAAAAATCCGGTCAAGTGCGAGTCGATCTTGTACAAGAAAGGATCCGTACCTCCGTACAATGCTTTAAAACGCTGAAAAAACACGTTTCTTGTATTACAACCCCCTTTAATTTCTAACTTTATCTTATTTTTTTCACTAATTATGTATTACTGACATTACTATGGCCGCTATAACAACAAATACTAAAAATAAGATAAAGTTAAAATTAAAGGGGGTCGTCAAGACAAGAAACGTGTTTTTGTTCAGCGTTTGTACGGAACCCCTAATGTACAAGTCCGACTTGCACTTGTTTTAGGGTTCCGTACCCAAGGGGTGCAAACGGGACCCTATTAGTGTGACTCCGCTGTCTGTCCGTCTGTCACAGGGCTCTATCTCTTGAACCGCTCGTAGCTAGACATTTGAAATTTTCACCGATTATGTATTACTGTGGCGGCTATAACAACAAATACTAAAAATAAAAAATAGTTAAAAATTAAAGAGGGTCGTCATACTCCTACAAAAAAATGTGTTTTTTCAGCGTTTTTAACTAGATTTTTATAATGGCATTAACTAGGTACTTGAAATTTTCACAGATTATGTATTACTATGGCCGCTATAACAACAAATACTAAAAATAAAAAATAGTTAAAAATTAAAGGGGGTCGTCATACAAGAAACGTGTTTTTTTCAGCGTTTTTAACTTGATCTTTATAATGGCATTAACTAGATACTTGAAATTTTCACCAATTATGTATTACATGACTAAAATAACAACAAATACTAAAAATAAAATAAAGTTAAAAATTAAAGGGGGTCGTCATACAAGAAACGTGTTTCTTCAGCGTTTTAAAACATTGTACGGTGGTACGGAACCCTTCATGTACGAGTCCGACTCGCACTTGCCTGTTTATAGATGAGATAAAAAGTATATGATACTCACTAAAAATCTTTAGGTGTAACGTCCGAAACGAACCACGGATAACTTTTCACATGGAACCTGACCTGTAAAAATTAAGAAATGTTAGTATGACAATAGTTTTGTCTTTATACGACGAATTTATAACCTTTTCAACCAACTTCAAATAACGGAGGAAGTTATAATACCGCTATATTTTTATTAAGGATTAAACATCATCATCAGGTTCTTTTTAGTCTCCACTGCAGGAGCACGACCCTCTCTGTACTACTAGAGCCATATATTAGCCAGAGCAGTCAGAGGATTTGGCCTACACTCCCACGCTGGCCAGACAGTTGGAGTGGTCTCACTGATGTTTATAGGCTTTGTTCAGCTTGTGTTTCCTAAGTCGCCTTCTACGACATCCACGGGGAGAATTGGAGTGGTCCTATTCTCCTCTGCCGGGAACCACACGGCAAATTTACCTCTGAAGTCCGTCAATCATTAACCGATTTAAAAATTAATTGTTGTAGTATATCAATCATCACATCAAGCCAGTAGCGGCGTTAATAGGCGATCGCCCAGGGCGCCAGATACAAAGGGGCGTTTTTGGGTAAGGGGGGGTCACATAATAAACATATAAATAGCGGCTGGTTAATGGCGGCAACTCCTAGACCCCCCCCTCTCTCCCTTAGACAGCTCAGCATTAGCGCATGCACTTAGGCAGCTCGAAAAATCTGACACCTGTGTTGGTCACTTGTGTTATATAAGTGGACATTGAAATATTTATTTAAATATGTGCTAGCTTAAACTTTACTTTAACTACTCGTACAATGTACTGTGTTATCTGTGGTAATGAATAAAGTCAGTCTGTGTCAAGCACTTCCACATCTTTTATTAACTTGTACACACGAAAAAAACAAAAAAAACAAATTACCTTTTGTACTATTTTCTGTGAGACTAGGAAGTGAGCAAAACACAGGTCGCAGAACAACTCGTATCCCGCGTTGTCACACACGATATCTGCAAAAAGGATGTATTTGTAAATGCGTTTCTATCTATATTTTTAATTTAAAAAAAAATTGTTCTTAAAAAGTAAAATTTTTTAAGTGAAAACTTTTTTAGGCTTTGGGCATATTTTGAAATGGAAAAAACCATTGAGCTCGGGACACTGTTACAGACACCACCTTGTTCAAGTTTTCACTTCTGTCGGCACTCAAAGTGTCACTGTTTTTTTTTTTAAATTTAGTGTAGGATAAATATATCACTTATTGAACGTCATTGTGGCGAATGTTAATGTCGTTTGTGAGTGATTTGCTCGTGAGAGACATATGGAGTCAAAGTCAGTCAAAAAAATTTATTCAATGTAGGATAAATATGCGCCAAACTTCTCGGTTCTCTGCCTTACTTTTTAGTGCTTGACAAGAGCCACTAATCTCTTAAATAAGAAGAAGAAGGATAAATATATCACTTATTGAAGGTCATTATTTTTAATTATTTTTAGTGCAAAAGCTACCGATACTAGCGTTTCGCAACGACCACTGCTGAGAAGAAACGCCGAAGTTCATACTCTACCGACAAGAGCGTAGCTCTTAAATATAGATAGATAGATGACGTTCATTATTTTTTTATTATTCTTAGTGCAAAAGCTACAAACTAGCTGGAAAGATTACGCCGAAAAAAAGACCATTTCAGTAAAAAGTTTTGCTGTGGTAGAGCCACGCTACCGGCAAAATTCAGTTTTGCTAGTAGCATGAATGGGCCGGCTCGTCCGGGGAAGTACCACACTCACAGAAAATCGACGTTTGAGTAGTAGCTTCGCCGCTTCTATGCCTCGTTCGGTGAGTGAGAGAGCCGGAGGTGAAATAATGCTTGTAAATGACGTCACTCACCAAACATAACAGCTTGCGGTATCGTCATCTTGGCGGGGCAGGGTATCTTGGGGGCTTCCGGCTCCGCCGCGCCCTCCGCCGGCGCGGCCGGGGGCGCGGCGGCAGGGGGGGGCGCCTGCTGTATTCACAACAGATCATTATCTTTCATCACATCTATTCGAAAAATTATGTTTTCATCCCAAATATTTGGGGCTAAGTCACTGGTAATTCTCTAGAGACTGAAAAGTAACAAGTAATTATTAAAACAACAATAAACCCCGACTGCTAACATATAAGTTGTATATACTATGTCAGTAATCCTTGTATAAAATCTTTTCAATTTGACACCCCGCTCAATAGGTTTTGAAAGTAAAATATTTTGAAGACACATAATTTGGCGCAAAGGTCCGACATTTTTAATTATTTAAATTACCGATATACCAAGGGTCACTCTCAAGAGTTAGGACAAACTAACGAGACCCCTCAAACTATAATCCATCAAGCTGTTTAGGCTGTAGAGCGTGCCAAGGAAATATACATACAAACATACACTCGAAAAACATAACCCTCCCTCTGACGCAGTCGGGTAAAATAGAAATTCTCTACGGATTAAAAGTTAAAACACATTTGAAAATTGAAAATGTAATCTATAAAGATTTCAAAATAATGCTGGTTGTCCAGCAAAAAAAAGAAGAATTTAGTTTTAAAACAATAAAATATTGGAACAGACGTTGACATTTTTTAAATTTGGAATACAACACATTTGTCGTAAATGAATGTAGGTAAGATTTTTTGGTTCGGTTGCGACAGAAAAATACCGCAAACAGTATGATATTACCACATTTTGGTGAGCATTATAGACTGAATTGAATACACAAGTCATTCGTGCGGCACATCGCCGTGTGGTTCCCGGCACAGTAGAATAGGACACTCCAAGTCTCCCCGTGGATGTCGTAGAAGGCGACTTAGGGAACACAAGCTGAACAAAGCTTACAAACATCAGTGAGACCTCTCCAACCGTCTGGCCAGCGTGGAAAGTGTAGGCCAAATCCTCTGACTGCTCTGACTGATATGGCTCTGGCAGCACAAAGAGGGTCGTGCTCCTGTAGTGGAAACTAAAAAAGACTTGATGATGACGATGATATACCTATGCATCTTTTTTATTGTTCACTTTTTTTTTACTTTACAGTATGACTAGTTGACTAGGTTACTTCTTTATCTATTTCTACAATAATATAAATAACTAGCAGTCCACCCCGGCTTCGCCCGTGGTACACACATAGCCTATGTCACTCGGGAATAGTGTAGCTTTCCAACGGTGAAAGAATTTTTTAAATCGGCCCAGTACTTTTTGAGCCTATTCATTACAAACATACAAAAATAGGTACAAATCTTTCCTCTTTATAATATTAGTGTAGATAAACCTCTTTCTGTAGTGGCAACCCAGCCAACGTGGCTAATCTGTGGCAACTGCACTGGAACTTGAATGTCGTATTCTGCAAAACAATTTTTATCATCACAATATTTTATTTTTCTAAATATTCTACATTATCATTAACTATAATTAGTGTCAGTATTGCGAACGTAGGATGAGGGCTCTCCGAAATAATAAAATAATGAGACTAATTAAGGTGATACATGAGGTTCAGTGCTTTTTCAAGCACACAAGCACTTAGCCAAATGGATTTTTTAAGGAAAGAAGACTTTTTTTTCTTTTTTAGGGTTCCGTACCCGAAGTGTGCAAACGGGACCCTATTACTGAGACTCCGATGTCTGTCTGTCTGTCCGTCAGTCACAGGGCTCTATCTCTTGAACCGTAATAGCTAGACACTTGAAATTTTTACCGATTATGTATTACTGTGGCGGATATACCAACAAATACTAAAAATAAAAAAATGTTAAAAATTAAAGGGGGCGTCATACAAGAAACGTGTTTTTTCCAGCGTTTTTAACTTGATCCTTATAATGGCATTAACTAGATACTTGAAATTTTCACCAATTATGACCACAATAACAACAAATACTAAAAATAAAGTTAAAAATTAAAGGGGGTCGTCATACAAAAAACGTGATTTTTAGCGTTTTAAAACATTGTACGGTGGTACGGAACCCTTAATGTACGAGTCCGACTCGCACTTGCCCGTTTATTTTATAATGGTTTCTATGGAAAGTAGTTCCGTATCAGGGAATGAACTTTCACCAAAAAGGTTATGCGTTAGATACTCGTACTAGTAACTTTGTATAGCTCGTAGTTCGATTTATCCCGGGGATGTCCCTTCCACGTTGTATACAGGCTGACTTTTTAACACATACCCCTTCGATAGCCTTAGCCATGTTCTCTGCTTTGGTCACAATTTGGTCGGCTGCTTTCCCCGAGTCATCCGCTAGCAACTGCAAATATAATAAAGTCAGGTATAGATCGTATAATTTAAAACTGCCCGCCCCACTGTTTACGGTTACAAATTATGTTAATTTTTTTAATTAATAATTTTATTTTTATTTATTTATTGTTTATCTAAAAAGCACAAGTGCAATATAAATTACTTAATGCGAGGTGCAAAATCTACTTTTTTATTTTTTTTTATTTTTATTTATTTGGTTCGCTAACTGGCTGAACAACACACAAATCTAAGCATATACAAATTAGAGCATATAAGTTGCCAACCTACTTGTTCTTTCAACAACTGCAAGAAAAGCTTATTTTAGTAAAATTATTAGGTACACATCACTTCACACGCACACTGAACGCATTTGAGGAGCTCGGTGGCCCGATGGGTGTACGTATTGCTAGCGGTCTCAAAAGTTAAGCAACTCCGGGCGTGGTCCGTACTTGGATGGGTGACCACAAATGAAACAAAAATTTCTCGAGCTCCTTTGTGCTTCAGAAGGCACGTGAAGCCATAGGTCCCGGCTGTCATCAGGTCGGCTGTAAGTAGTAATAAAAAACATAGTCAAGTATCGAATTGTCACCTTATCCTTGTTGTCTATGATCATCTGGAAGGGGTCCAGGATGCCGCCCTTGAGATCCAGCGCGCTGCCCGCGGTCAGCGACAGGTCGCACTTGTTAGACCAGAGGCACAGCTGGAAGACAACTCATGATTAGCAAGTTTATTTGCAAGGCAAATTAAAAAAAACTCCGACTGTTAAGGTGAAGATATAGGCAAATGACCTTGAAGTGGCGCTCTCATTTGAAATAAATTGTTAACTTGTAAATATGGAGATAATTACCATATTGCTCTTCGTCATGCACTAGATAGCCCTTTAAATTATTTTATGAACCACCGTTGAAAGTATTTACATTAGTCCGTCTAGCTTTAAAACTTGCCACCACCTAAAGTGGCCACGGCAAGTTTTAAAGCTAGACGGATCACTAATAGTGGTTTCAACGGCAGTTCATAAAATAATTTAAAGGGCTATCTAGTGCATGACGAAGAGCAATATGGAAATTATCTCCGTATTAGGAGTTAACAATTTATTTCACACTTCAAGGCCATTTGCCTATATCTTCACCTTAAGAACTACCGATACGACTTGATATCCGTAGCGCCATCTATTATTTGCTAGAGAAGGCCTTGACTTTCAAGCGTTAACCCCCAATAACTTTTAAACGGCTGAACCGATTTTCATCAAACATAGCTAAAAACCACCGAAATCTGTCTATCCGTTCGAGCACTTCGATGCCACAGACAGACAGACCGACAGAGATTAGCGTCAAACTTATATCACCCCTCTTTTTTGTCTGGGGTTAAAAAGATGATTCTAGATTATGTTGCAGTTTTGAGCGTACGAACTAGGGATATATACCTTACTCGTATGTACTAAAGATAGAATTAGTAGCATTGCAGTGAAGGAAGGATAAGGGTTGGCTGTTATGTTAGTGTGTATCACATATATGTCGCAGTTGGATGGTATAAACCGCTAATTCACGAAACCTCTAGTTGTTAGGCATTACAGCTCGGTTTTGTAAAACAGCGAACCCTAATACGCAGAATGGAATTAACGACTTGTATTCACCCATGCGGCTAGAGAAGTTGTTGAACAACTCTATCTAAATAAATTATATACAATTTAGAATGCCTAGGAAGTGGAAATGGCGAGCGAGCGAAGCGAGCGTGCCGCAGCAGCCGCCGGCGAGTGCTAGAAAAGTTCTATCTATTTTAGTAGGTTAGGGCAAACCTATAGCAATAAAAATCGTGGAATAGTTTTCTGGGAAATGAAATTCGATGTCGAAAAAATCTGTATTCTAATAGACACCCAGTTATATTTAATTATGGTAACCCTACATCAATCACCATCCTTATCATGCAGTTGGATTGTTTAACGGTTTCGTCAAACAGCGGATTACCGCTACTGTTTCACAAAACCGCTAGCCGTTTGAAACGTGGTTAGCGATTTAAATGAACGTAACACGTTGCGCAATTTTAGACAATCCAGCTGAACAATATTCGGCTGTTTAACAAAACCGAGCTGTAATGCCTAACAACTAGAGGTTTCGTGAATTAGCGGTTTATACCATCCAACTGCGACATATATACATCGAAATATAATTCTCTAGAAACCTAACGCACCTACATTCACCGCTTC
The DNA here is from genome assembly GCA_963576875.1 of Acrobasis repandana. NCBI lineage: Eukaryota > Metazoa > Arthropoda > Insecta > Lepidoptera > Pyralidae > Acrobasis > Acrobasis repandana. Next base: position 10,607,415 of record OY756241.1, on the reverse strand, counting down.
GATTCTGATTCTATTTACGCACGGGTGCGGGGACGGGGGACGGGGCGCATATTGCAAGGGACCGCAGGAGATTCCGTTCTGTATGTAATAATCTTACTGTTTTCTGTGACAGGAGGTTGCAGAAGCTGTTCAGTCTACTACGGTTCCTTGTCTACTATGAAACCCTAAAAACCAAACATTGACTCTTAGGCTTAGTATCGGTAGCTTATGCACAAAAAATAATTAAAAATAATGACCTTCAATAAGTGATATATTTATCCTACATTTAATAAAAAAAAAATTACTTTGAGTTTGACTTAGGCTGACCTTGAGCAAAGTGATGAAGTCCTGTTTCCTCTTATCCTTCTCGCTCTGCGGCAGCATGCCCACCACCTTCTCCGCCACGATGCACATAATCTCCAGCGTGCTGAGAAAGGACTGGTTCTTCTGCTCCTCGAACGGATCAAAGTGGATTAAGTTTGCGCTAAAAATAGAAATGTTGAGAAAATAATAAACTAATGGCTCTGTGAGCTGTAAACCTCGCGACTCCCCCCCCAACCCGTTGCAGTTTATCGGATAAAAAAGTTGTTCAGACAAAAAAGTTGCGTCTTAATAAGGGTAACAAAAAAGTTGCATGACATATTTGAAAATTCTTCGAAATAAATCACCCGATGTGGGATAAGGAAATAAAAATAAAAAAAAACTGTTTAACACACGAAAACATTACTTCCATATTGCCGTGTGGTTCCCGGCAGAGTAGAATAGGACCACTCCAAGTCTTTCCGTAGATGTCGTAGAAGGCGACTTAGGAAACACAAGCTGAACAAAGCTTGTAAACATCAGTGAGACCTCTCCAACCCGTCTGGCCAGCGTGGAGGGTATAGCCCAAATCCTCTGACTGCTCTGGCTTATATATAGCTCTGGTAGTACAGATAGGGTCGTGCTCCTGCAATATTATGCAGTTTATTAAATCTATAAATATATATATCTATAAATATATAAGTTTATCAAATTATCAAATGTGCATGCTGTGTTCGCTCCAAGTAGATTGGCAACTTATATGCTCTAATTTGTATATGCTTAGATTTGTGTGTTGATCAGCCAGTTAGCAAACCAAATAAATAAAAAAAAAAATTTTTTTTTGTGTGTGTAAGTGGATAACACGGGTATCAGATATTTCAAGCTGCCTAAAAGCATCTGACAAATCTTGACGACTGCCATACAACGATGATAGTAGCGACCAACGGCTTAACGTGCCTTCCGAAGCACGGAGGAGCTCGAGAAAATTCTATGCCACTTGTGGTTACTCATCCATGTGTGGTCCACGGCCGGGGTTGCTTAACTTGCAAAAGCGCTAGCAATGCGTACTCCCACTAGGCCACCGAGCCCTTGTAGTGGAGAATAAAAATTACCTGATGATGAATGACGGAAGGAGACTTGGCTTGAAACCACGTTAAGGCCACTGCAAGTGGGTAAAGCCCACTGCGCCCGTTACGACGCCGATACGTTCTAGAACACATCTTAAGAACGGATCGCTGGATGGGATCGCAACGCAATATTGTCGCGAACGAGAAAGAATCTTCCCGAACAATATTCGCGAACTACGAACTACTACGATAGAAAGGTGCAAGCCAAATTGGCCCATATGTCTTGTGTCATAAAGTCTAGAGTTGCTTGACCATATTACACTTACACACATACCCGGCGCCTGGATGCTTTGAAACACGTTCGTCGACTATGTAGAATATTCGAGATTAATGTGGACCTATTCGATGGCGCATATAAATAGGGAACCGTGGGTGCGCCACGGCAGTAAAATACGAGCTATTAAAGCGATCACTTCGAAGCGAAGGAAACCTACTTCAGTGCGACTAGTAGAAGCACCTGCAACGACTTCGGCGAGATACCTGGACCTCAGCTGCTACGCGATATGGACCTTGGACGTTTGAAAGACCATCTTCACGTGTCAACCTAGGGTTCCGTAGTAAATAAAAACCCTCATACGAAGTTTGGCGTTTCTCTCCAAATACCGAACCCCAGTTTCGTAACAATATCAATGACGATACGTTCTGCGATACAAGTAATCGTCCATTCTTCTTCAAATGCACCGCGGTCACGCGTTCTCTGCCTCCAAAGACGATCGGCGTGCGATCCATGGAACGCATGCGTTTTACCGCAGGCAGTGGGGAGGCGTACATACGCGGCCATTGGTTACAGTGATCGCATGCGTTCAGATCGGATCGGTAGATCGTATCGGCAGATCGGATCGGGCGCTGTGGGTAAAAGCCTTTAAGCGGACGCACGCGACGATCTCCGTCAGCTATGAAGTGTCAGTTAGTTTAATTTTATGGCCATACATTTACACTCGTGTCGATGGAGAATTTAATTATTACTAGTATTTAGTTCGCCGCAAACTTAGACCTCGCGATTTTTTATTAATATTTCAAAAACTACTGAACCGATTTTGATGCCCAACGAACTTGAAAATTCTATTGATATTTCCTACATGCCTACCAAATTTCATTAAAATCGGACCATCGGTTCGGCAGTTATCGCGGAACAAACATACATACATACAAACAATGTGTTTTCGCCCCAACTTGAATTATAGCCCCCGGTCGCTTCGCTCGCTCAGTCAACTATGCAGAAATATGTATGGCAGCCAGTCTTTTTCTTCGTCTAAGCGCATTCCCGCTTTTTTTTCTCCAAATATAACATGCATGTCAATTAGACATGGGTAACTTCGGATTCGAATATTTAAATGAGCCGATTCATCAACAGGAGCCGATACCTGTATTGAATCCCGGTAATCGTTATCGGCTCCCGCGAGTTATTGAGTCCGCACCGATCTTGGTCCCGCCGGGAACCGGCGGCGCCTGTCGGATCGCGAGCCGCGAGCCGCGTTTCGGCTCCACCACGTCTCGGAAGGAATCGGGAGTCGGGAGTCAACATTATTCTGTATTTAAACCAGTACCAGAAAGGACGTCTGTATTCTGTAGATTCAATAGCGAAACTTAGCGGACCTCGGAGCCTGGAGCCGATAAGGAGTAGGAATCATTAAGATGAGTCGTACCAGATGCGGAGTAAGATTCAGTTAGCCGAAACACTCCTCGGAGTCGAGATTACCCATGTCTAATGTCAATGGTCACCCAACCTTGCAAAATGGAAAAGAAATAGCCGGAACAGTTTAAATGATTTAGCTATCGTTTTACGACCGGTCGCCTGCCTGACGTCAACCCTCTTTGGAAATGTATTTGTGCTATAAGTTTTACAACCGGCCGCCGTCTGACGTTAACCCTCCTTTGGAATGCAAGTGTAGAACGAGATGTTTATGCTTAGCCCTTTAGTCGCCTCCTACGACATCCACAGGAAGAGATGGAGTGGTCCTATTCTAACCCGGAACCACACGGGTCGTAATGTATGGCAGTCAGTCGTCTGATTATAATTATCTGCTCTATAGTCTGGCTCAGGGCTCGGAACCGGTTTTGATTTACCGGTTAATATTGTTCATAATAACGTTAAAATTTAGTTATTTGTTTAACCGGTTTAACAAAGAAACAGTTTAAATTTAACCAAAATATTTTCGGTAACCGCTTAATTTAAAAAAGAGTATTTTATGTATCGTTTTAACCGGTAATAACACCTAAACAAGACCGGTTAAACTCAGGAGCACGCAGTAACGCCGCAACCGCTGCCCCGTACCCACCGCCCCATTCGCTTGTACCCAAAAACAACAGATAGCGTAGCTCACATATGTTGTTAAATTCATTTTAACCGGTTATTTTTCTTCATAGTTACCGAAATTAACAAAAAACCGGTTATCTGATTAACTTATTGAAATACCGGTAAACGGAAACCTTAACCGAAATCCTTTCCATTTCTGTTTGAAAAATTTACCGGTTTCCGAGCCGTGGTCTAGCCAGACTCTGGCCGAACAAGTCCGACCCGCGCGTGCGTCCGTCGCGCGTACGCAGAGCCCGCCTCCCCGCGTCGGACTTTGATTTAATTTTTTTGTATGGAAACGCGCGAGCGTCCGCATAAAGTAGTGTCAAGCTTTAGGACACTTATCTTTAAAGTCAATAAACATACTTGAGTTCACATCCCTCCCGCACTTTCCTATAGACATAGCACTCTGTAAACAACCAGATATTGTTGAAGTAGCGTGTGTTGTTTTGCGATTGGATCCACTCATTCCATTTCTTGGCTTCCGGAGTATCCACCGTGAAGAGTTCATAGGATTTGTTGGTGACGAGGTCATTCTTCAGCTTAGCCACGTGTTGGATGAAGCTATTCAGCTCTTGGTCACTCTGAAAGTCAAAATTAAACAAGTAATTATTTAAAATAAGTTTTTATACATAAAAAAAAAACTATACAAGATTTTCTTGTGAGACAAAAGTCTTGTCAGCACAAGACAAACAAGCCCAAACTCAACGTGATTGCGTCGTTTTATTACGGAGTTCTTATGGCCACCTTCCAGCTCAATCATCAGACATCAGATACCATCTAAGGACGGAGTACTCGTCAAGACGAATCGTCGTTTTATTACAGAGATCCTATAGCCACCTTCCAGCTCCATCATCAGATCAGCTCTTAATTCAACCTTTTGTTGAAGAAACTTATCAAAATCGGTTTAGTTTCAAGTAAACAATTGTTTGGAATTTTGCTTTCTTGAGTTTTTTTAGTTGAAAATCAAAAGAAAAAAAACTTCCATGATAGTTTTTAGTTTTGTCAAATTAAAAGTAAATCAAGTCTTCCCGTGGATGTCGTAGAAGGCGACATAGAAAATACAAGCTAAACAAAGCTTATAAACATCAATGACACCTCTCCAACCCGTCTGGCCAGCGTGGAGAGTGTAGTAGGCTAAATCCTCTGGCAGCTCTGGCCAAGTAATTTCATCCTTCTGGGTGTTTATTTATATATGTATTTATTATAAAATATAGTAACTATTGTTGAGTTACTATTTCATAACACAAGTTTAAAAAAAACTTACTTTAGGGCTAGCTCAATCAGTGTGATTTGTCCTTATATATTTATTTATTTATCCAGTAATACAAAGAGGATCGTGCTCCTGCAGTGGAGCCGAAAAAAAAAGAACAGATGATGTAAATCAAGAATACTCACAGCTTTATTTGAAGACTTGATCTTCCCTCCTTCTCTGGAGCAGTAGTCTATGACTTTGGTCAGGATCACTGGTAGTCTCTCCTTCAGAGAATAATACGCAAAGCTCCTGTGAAAGATCAACATTCAAATATTAAGCCAATTTGTCATAAATTGAAGTATGCTTACTAGGCCTACTTTAATTTATGACAAATTGCCGTAGATTTCTTTATATATAGTCACAACGGAATTTATCTCCCTTAATTCAACTTTGCTATTATGAACGCAACTTGTTTGAAGATAGCCCCGTAAAAGTATGTATAGTATTTAATTAAAACATTATTATTTTATAGCAATGAGTTCTAAAAAATGTTGTGAGTAGGTAACATTTTTAACAGTCAGCACTAGGTACTTATAGTACTTCTATGTACAACCAGTGGCGGATTTGCCCTAAGGCCCAGTAGGCCCGGGCCTAGGGCGGCCAGATATGAGGGCAGTAAATCGTGCCAAAAAAAGTCATAAAATATTTACGCACAACAATGACAGAGCAGAGGTTAATCGATCTTGCTCTGCTTAATATAGAAGCTGATTTTTTAAGCAAATTGGATTGCGAAGGTTTAAGTGGCTTACTTTTGTGGCCTCATTAAACGGGCCTTAAATTAAAATTCATAGATTAACAAAAAATATTTATAAGGCAAGTGTGAAAGGAAGAGCGGGACAGGGTCAACCTCGGCGAACGTTGTGCGATCAGATTGCAGACGTTCTGACAAAGGGAGAGGTAAGAAGTAGAGGTCCATAGTCTCTGCCTACCCCTGTGGGAAACAGGCGTGATAGTATGTATGTATGTATAAAGTAAATTCATTACTTATGTATGTAGCCTTAATGATGGGTGCTGAGAAAGGACCTAGAGCGGCTAGGACTGCGAATCCGCCACTGTGTAGAACTAGATAGTATCTAGCACCTAGATTAATCATAATAGCAGTTAAATTATTGCTTGCAATGGGAGAATAATATTTATTTTTATCATAATTATTGATAAACTCAGATAAAGTTTTTATCGCGCGAGGGACTAGTGCCGGACTGCTCGTTATTATAGAGTGAGATAGCGATAGATAATATTGCTCAATAAACGCTGTCGCCGATCTCATGCTACGGGCGCTGGTTGGTGGTTTTACCACTCTATGTTATGTATGTACATACATTCTTGAAGTTAAGGTAAATAAGTGCCTGACTATCCAACCACTACCTGGTTCACCTGGTTCCGTGGGCATTTTTCCGCGCCTAGGCTCTTCTTTTAGGCCCCTTGCATGTGAGGGAGGCATCGACATTTTTCTGTCTCCCCTTTTGTAGGCTGGTTTTGCGTTGTCACTCGAGCCAGCCCAACGTGTTGAGTTCAACCACTAGTTATAAATCATATTTTAAATATTCAGCCCAAGCTATCCCTGCAGGGTTAAAGCCTTCCTTCTGGCATTCCCCCTCTCTGTCCGGCATTCCCCCTCTCTGTCCGTGTCAAGTTAAAGTGAAGGAAGGCTATTAAACCTTTTAAAATTCACCACTCGTCTGCTGCAGGTTGGTGAGTTATAGGTACATTGTACATTATGAATAGAGATCGGATAATTGGATGTAAATTTACTTGAAGTTGATTTTTGGAAGGATATTTAAAAAAAAAACTAGGATTCCATAATGTGAAATTTTTATTCCCATTCGAGTATGTGTACAGGCAAGGAATAGGTTCTCAGGGATCGCTGGACTTTTTAGATAAAAAGTGCTTTCCATAATAGCCAATATCTCAACTTCTTCTTTTCGAATCGAAAGCCTATTAATTATTTCAAATATGACCAATATTTGGCCACAGCAACTTTAGGTAGGTAAATATGCATCCGAAATTCCGAATGAGACACAGAAAGATGTCAATGCCTCACTCACGTGCAAGGAGCCTAAAAGAAGAGCCTAGGCATGGAAAAATGCCCACGGAATCAGGTGATGCATCCGAATATCCAATCTCAAATTATGACAATTACGTTATTAAGTTGTTATTTATTATTATTGGCAGATCTATCCTCAACACAGTCTATGTATATCCAATTAAGACTAAAGTTAATTTAAATTGAAGATCACTATCGAGAGGAATCTGTTTCATATTGTAGAAATAATACCAAGATTCCGAGTACTCACTTAAGGTGAAGATATAGGCAAATGACCTTGAAGTGGCGCCCTCATTTGAAATAAATTGTTAACTCGTAAATATTGAGATAATTTCCATATTACTCTTCGTCATGCACTAGATATCCCTTTAAATTATTTTATAAACCACCGTTGAAAGTATTTACAATAGTCCGTCTAGCTTTAAAACTTGCCTCTGCCAAAAGTGGCCATGGCAAGTTTTAAAGCTAGACGGATCACCAATAATAGTTTTAACGGCAGTTCATAAAATAAGTTAAAGGGCTATCTAGTGCATGACGTAGAGCAATATGGAAATTATCACCATATTTACGAGTTAACAATTTATTTCACACTTCAAGGCCTATATCTTCGCCTTAACTGTTTAAATCTTTTGACTCAACTAATGTAGATTCTAAAATACAGTTAAATTACAAAGAAGTAGGCATCGGTCAATGATCGAGTGGATGGGCGATTAGGCAACCGTGCCCTAACCTAACACAGCTACTGTTTCGAGGCGTACAACATTTACTTTTGATGCCCTTCAAGCAAGTCGAGCGAGGGAGTAGCAAGTGCTCATAGAAAGACATGTTAGGTACAAAAATGGTACATACTTCTTGAAGGTTCCCTGCAGCTGTATATTTATAGGCGTAGCAGTGGTTATAAAAGGCGATGGCTTTTCTACTACGATGAAAGGACCTCCATAAATAAAATCGGGCTTAGTCCCATCTTCATCTTCTCCTATATCAAAAACCTTAGAAGCGTCGCGCGATGTTTTGGACGACTGAGACAGCTTCGAGGTATTTTTGGCCTGTGACACTTTGGATGCACTCATTTTTGTTGTGAATTATGTTTTTGGTGTTTTAACAAATAATTTTGGTATTGTTTGTTTTCTAAATCATCATGCAATGAAAAATATTTTTTTAAATTCACGTTTTTGTTTTGACATTGACGTTTCTTTGACTTTTTTTTCAAGAAGTAGGTACCTACGCAACCGAAATATTTCCTATTGAATCCAAAAATTATAGTTCTAATCTCAACCAACTGAGAAAAGGATGTGGTGTGCTGGTCTGCGGTGTGGATATATGGAGTGGAGTGATCCTTTTCTTGAACAAGATTAGAAGGAAGACATTAGGATTTAGTGCAAAAATAATGCCAACATCGTGGTATAGTTAAAAAAAGGTACATCCTACCTATGGTCACAGAAGACAGTAAGAGTATACAGAACGGAATCTCCTAAGGTACGCGCAATACTGCCGTCATACGGAAAAAAGACGCATCTGACATTTTTCTCAAAATTGAGTTAGATATATATTCAGAATCAGTAAAAAAAGGCGCATCTACAAGTATTTTTATCTTTTTCTATAATGTAAAACAACCCATTAAGGCGATTAGAATCCTCGTTGCATCCTCAGCTGTGCTGCTTCGGAGCCCGGGGTGCGCTTTCCCGCTTTTTCTACCCCAAATATAACATGCATGTCAATGGTCACCCAAGGATGCCAAGGAACAGTTTAAATGATTTGGCTATAGTTTTACGACCGGCCGCCTGCCTGACGTCAACCCTCTTTGGGAATGTATTTGTGCGAAAATTTTACAACCGGCCGCCGCCTGACGTTAACCCTCCTTGGGAATACAATTGTAGCACGAGATATTTGTGCTTAGTCCTTTAGTCGCCTCTTACGACATCCACAGGAAGAGATGGAGTGGTCCTATTCTAACCCGGAACCACACGGGTACCCGGAACCCTTAGATCATTTAATACAGGATAAGCCTTGCCTGCGCTTTCCCCTCTGCCGAAGTATAAGATCGCATGCTCTAATACGTTCATAAAAACTAGTTGCGTAATCGATTATGATCATTATGTGTATCGGTAAAGTATCGAAAGGACGTCTACAAGTGCTCGATTAAAAATGCCAAATTGTGCAGTTAACGCATGTAAAAAGAGGTCAAATACTTCTAATCTTAGTAAAGATGGAATAACCTTGCATTTGTAAGTATTTTTCTATTTTATTAACATTGATTTCTATTTAAATGTAATTACTTAAAAATCGATATAATATCTTTCAGTTTAGATTACGGCAAAAATAATCGAGTCAAGTTTGCAACGCTTTCCTGCCATCCTGCCATGAGTGACGAGACATCGCATTATTATCGATGTCGATAAAAATTACATTTCCTTGATATAGTTTTATTTGTGATATAATTTTAATATCGAAATACTTTAATTATTTTACAAGCTTTAAGGCGAAGATATAGGCAAATGGTCTTGAAGTGTGAAATAAATTGTTAACTCGTAAATATGGTGATAATTTCCATATTTCTCTACGTCATGCACTAGATAGCCCTTTAAATTATTTTATGAACTGCCGTTAAAACTATTATTGGTGATCCGTCCGTGACGGACTAATGTAAATACTTTCAACGGTGGTTTATAAAATAATTTAAAGGGCTATCTAGTGCATGACGAAGAGTAATATGGAAATTATCTCCATATTTACGAGTTAACAATTTATTTCAAATGAGGGCGCCACTTCAAGGTCATTTGCCTATATCTTCACCTTAATTTAGTTTCACCTGTCCCGATGTCTGTCTGTAATCAAATCTTGCAAGTTAAATTTGACCCACTTCCTGGTTTCCGATTGAGCTGAAATTTTGCACGCATACGTATGTCGCGTGACAATGCAATATTATGACAACATGGATCTGATCTGATGATGGAGCTGGAAGGTGGCCATAGGAACTCCATGATTAAACGACATAACCCCATCAAGTTTGGGCTCGTAATATTCATCTTGACGAGTATTTTGTCTTTAGATGGTATCCAGGGTCTGATGATAGGGCTGCAAGGTGGCCATAGGAACTCCGTGATTAAGGACATAACCCCATCCAGTTTGGGCTCGTATGATTTGTCTTGACGAGTATTTTGTCTTTAGATGGTATCCAGGGTCTGATGATAGAGCTGAAAGGTGGCCATTGGAACTCCGTGATTAAACGACATAAGCCCATCGAGTTTGGGCTCGTATGATTCATCTTGACGGGTTTTTTGTCTTTAGATGGTATCCAGGGTCTGATGATGGAGCTGGAAGGTGGCCATAGGAACTCCGTGATTAAACGACATAACCCCATCTATATATGTATTTATTATAAAATATACAATCGTTGAGTTAGTATCCCATAATACAAGTTTTTTAGTTTTCTGTTTCGGCTATTTCTTCTTCACTTCGCAAGTTCTTTGGCATCCTTGGGTATATAACTTTATTATATTTGGAGAAGAAACAGAGGAGAAGCAGCACAGCTACGAATTCAACCGGGAACGCGCTTAGATGATGAAGAAGATGATAAAATATATAGTGTCGAGTTAGTATCCCATAATACAAGTTTTCTGTTTCGGCTATTTCTTCTTCACTTCGCAAGGTCTTTGGCCTACTTGGGTGACCATATTATATTTGAAGAATAAAAAGCGGGGAAGCGTCACAGCTAAGGATGCAACCGAGAACGCGCTTAGATGAAGATGATAAAATATATATTGTTGAGTTAGTGTCCCATAATACAAGTTTAAATACTCAAAAACTTGTATTATATTGTAGTATTCGTGAAGCGCCACGTGGGCAGTATAAATAATAAAACTTGTAAAACTAAATAGATACTAAACAAGTTACTAAACAACTATTATTTAAACTGCTCACGTGGTGCCTCACGTGACGTATTAACTTCTATCCCGAATTTCCGACATAATTATATGAAAACATTCGAAAGTTAAAAACGTATTTTTTTTTTCCGAAATATCGATGTCGATATTTTTTTTTTGTTGTTCAATCCTTTTGCACTAGAGTGTATTATTACGTGTACATACACATTTGTTTTAGTGTGAGTCTTGCTAGTGTGCAGAAAATAAACTAGTGTGTCAATTTTACGTAAGTGTGCGTTTATAACGACACAAATTAGTGTTTTTTAGATGTAGTAGTACCCTCCCCCCGCACCAAAAACGGCAGAAAGTTTTGTAAGAAGATTTGTCTGCGTAACTTATCCTGTATTAAATGATCTAAGCCGGAACCACATGAGTTTTATGACGATAAGTTGTTTTATTTATAATTGCAGTAATGGTGTCTCTATCAAGGATTCTAACGCATGTGTAGAGGTTTTCTTTAATATGAAAATGACGACTTCTGATTGACGTTCTATTAGGCTAAAATTACTTTGTATCATGGGTATAGTGGATATTTAAAAGGATGCCAACGATTTCAATTCCACCCTGTAGATATAGATATAAATAGACAGATATAGAGATAGATATATAGAGAGAGAGAGATAGATAGATAGAGAGAGACAGACAGATAGATATAGAAGGATATAGCTAGATAGATGGATATATATAGATATAGATGGATAAAGAAGGATATAGCTAGATAGATGGATATATATAGATATAGATGGATAAAGAAGGATATAGATTGATAGATATAGACGTATATAGAAGGATATAGAATAAGCAGACATGATTCTTTTGACTTTGCCAACTACCTTAAGTGTATTTACTAAAAATTGTCAACTCATCGCTGTTATCAGGCAAATTTCCATGAACGTCAAGATGACGGGATCACTGCTTGTTAAAACAAGCAGTGATCACGTCATCTTGACATCCTTTCCTATCTTTTTGTTTGTTAACTTGTAAATATGGTGATATATATCTACATATTTCCATATTGCTCTTCGTCATGCACTAGATAGCCCTTTAAATTATTTTATGAACCACCGTTGAAAGTTACAATTTATTTCACACTTCAAGGCCATTTGCTTACCTCTTCACCTTAAGCTGTTACCACAAAACTACTAATCATTTTTTTTAAACTAACTACTCTGTTATTTAATACTCATACTTTCGGAAAGTCTTGTAACATTGCTTGAATAAATATATAGTTTTTTTGTTATTTATTTTTTTCAATTTTTATGGTTTTTACACCTACTTAATTGCTAAGAGCAAAGCTTTTTAGTACAATAAATTTGCTCATCAAATTAAGTAGGTAATTTTGCTTATATTAAACTAGCGGCCCTTTCAAGGCTTTACACGGATTAAGGTTAAATTGAGATAAAAACTATCGTATTTTTTATGTTGTACCAAATTACAGAGTAACAAAATTTTATGAAAATCGATTCAATAGTTTCAGAGTCCATCGCGAACAAACAACGTGACAATTTTTTTTTATAAGTATATGTATTATTATAGGTAATTTTATCATCAGTCAGTCATTCCATTTTTGATATGTTTTAGATAGATAAACGAAACCACTTAATTAATTCGAATACATTATAACAAAATTATTAAAACATCAATCATATTTTTTATAAAATACAAAAAACAGAAATCAGGACCTACATGTTTTGTCATTTGTGTATGGGTAATTCTACAAATATGAAAATTTAAATTAATTTTCGGAATTTCAATATTTATGTAACCTTAAAAATAAAGGTGAAAATAAAACAGATTTATATCATTAATAAATGTATACCTATTAATAATAGGAAATGACAAGTGTAGGTACGTAAAAAATATTCTACTTTTCGCGTTTACCGTTTATTCTACAGTTTGGGATTGGGATCATAAGTCTGATTTTTTGTTATTTTAGTTTTCAAATCACCATAACATTTCCATTTTCTTGACACAGTGACATTTATAATGTCCTAGCCCAAAATTGGTGGTATGGACTCAATGACTGCTACAATTAAATAATATGTATTATTTATTCAGTTTTAAATAAGTTGGAATTTCATGTACGTTATATGTTTTATACTGGCCTAATTATGTTAGTTAAAGAATAAACAAGTGTTTTAATACATAACACATTTTTATCTCAATTATTGACCTCAATCCGTGTGAAGCCGGGAACGGGCCGCTAGTTTAATATAAGCAAAACCACCTACCTAATTTGAAGAGCAAATTTATTGTACTATCAGCTTTGCTCTTAGCAATTAAGCAGGCGTGAAAGCCATAAAAATTAAAAAAAAAAATTAAAAAACTAATTTTTAAAAGCAATGTAACAAGTTTTTCCGAAGGTATTAAATACGAGGGCTGTTTGATAAGTACCCGTTTTCTAAATATATTAATATCACTGGCCGCAAATAAGTATACCACCTTTTTAAGCCATTTTTCAGGCGGGAAAATTAAAAAAAAAATGGCATTCTTTTATTTTTTTCTCATTTGACAACGATTCAGTGAAGGCGTGAACTTAAAATTGTTAAAATGGAGAAAGAACAGTATCGGTCTGTAATTAGATTCTTATTTTTGGAAGGAAAAACATGTGATGAAATAAAAGTAAGAATGCAAGCGGTTTACCATGATAGTGCTCCTTCTATGACAACCGTCAGATATTGGTATAACGAGTTTAAGCGGGGGAGAACAACCGTCTTTGATGAGGATCGCCCAGGTCGGCCAGTTGAGGTAACTACAGACGATATGGTTAAGAAAATTGAAAATATCGTTTTAGCCGACCGCCGAATTAAACTTCGAGAAATCGTTGATGCTGTAAATGTTTCAATCGAGAAGGTACAACACATATTAGAAGAAAATTTGGGTATGAAGAAAGTATCGGCGAGGTGGGTGCCGCGTTTACTCACGGAGGAGCAAACACGGAACCGACTGACTACTTCGGAGCAGTGTTTGGCCATGTTCAAACGTAACCCGAAGGAGTTTCTGCGTCGTTTCGTGACCGTGGACGAAACGTGGGTCCACCACTACACCCCGGAAATGAAAGAGCAGTCGAAGCAGTGGATTTTACCGGGTGAACCTGCTCCAAAGAAAGCAAAAACCGTCCCATCGGCTGGAAAGGTCATGGCGACCGTTTTTTGGGATTCGCAGGGTATTATACATATTGACTATTTAGAAAAGGGAAAAACAATAACAGGGCAGTACTATGCCAATTTATTGGATGAATTTGACGCCGTGTTGAAGGACAAACGACCCCATTTAAAAAAGAAAAAAGTACTGTTTCATCACGACAACGCCCCGGCTCATTCGTCCAGAGTTGTGACGGCTAAATTAGAGTTAAAAGGTGACTACGTAGAAAAATAAATGCATATATTAAAAAAAAAAAGATTTTTTTTTCATAAACGGGTACTTATCAAACAGCCTAGGTAAGTATTAAATAACAGACTAGTTAGTTTAATAATATAATTAGTAGTTTTGTGGTAACAGCTTGATCCCGTCCCATCTTGATGCGTCAAAATAGCGGGATCAGTCTGGACCTTCAATATCTTCCAAACTAAGGAGGTACCAAAATTATTATTAAAGGTATCAAAAGGTACCAAATGAGTATTACAAAAAGATAGGAAAGGCAGTTTAAAACAAGTAGTGATACCGTCATCTTGACGTTCAATGGAATGGCTTTGCCACTTCGTTCGTAGGCATTCTAGATTATAAAGGTAGGCACCTATATAGAGGCCGGTCCCGCCGATCTCTAGCTTCATTTTTGTAGAACATTCTGTAATAGTGGCTCTGTGAGCTGTAAACTTCGCGACTCACCCCCAACCGTTGAAGTTTATCGGATAAAAAAGTTGTTCAGACAAAAATTTGCATCTCTCTAGCAGCTACATTTTCGTAGAACATTCTGTAAAAATGTTAACGGTGCATAAAGAATAAAAATGTTAACGGTGCATAAATCAGTTTGGAATTGTCCCAGTTTACCCCCTTCACCAAATAAAAAGTAGCTTTATATAAAAATCTTATATATTACATACATTTAAAATCATACATTTCAAAATCTTGCATCACACCATGCATTAATACAAAAATGTACTAGAAAGTACGTGTTACGAAAATATCAAAGAAAAAACATTGTTAGAATCATGCAAGCAACAAATATGTAATGAAAACATCTGTCAATATTAATTCAAATTTCTATAATCAACCTTAAATCTAATTTTACTTTAATATCTTTAAAATATCTTTATAGTATCCGTTTATTCCCGATAAGTTACACCAACTAAATATATAAATATTTATAGACAGAACAACTAATAAATAGAAACACAAAGTCGTTATTCTTTTGAAAAAGTTGACATGTAGCTGATAGTAGCTACTATAAAAGCTTATTTTTTGTTGAACACCCCGCAAAGCAAAATAGGGGATCTGACAACTTTTCACAGTGTTTGAAAGTAATTAAAATGGTTATTTATTACCATAAAAAATAATATTTTATTTCAATAAGGCTGTAAATATACATAAATTACATTTAAAATTTGAATGCGTAAAAATGCCGCGTAAACGCTCCCAATTGTCACTTTGGCCGCGTGACGTCATCTGTTTTTGAGTAAACATCAATCAAGTGGAGAAAAGGATGGCAGTAGTGGAGGCCACAAATTCACATAGTAATGTTGTCATCTATGGTTGACATTTTGAGGTTACCCCAGCCGTCAAAAATGACAATTACAAACGAATGACGTAACGCGCTGTGATCGGTGTTTCGTTCATGGTGGCGAATAGATTAAAAATATTGTAATTAACGCATTTTATTTTATGATTTAAAAATATAAATCATTATTATTTCACAAAAATACTCATTGATTGGTCAGTTTATATAATTAACATCATTTGTAATTACAATAAAGATCTTTGGTAAGACCTGTCCTATCGTATTATATTTTATTACGCTATTGTTACTCAAATATAATTGAATTCGGAATGCTGTAATCTTCTTCTTCGGCGCGTTCTTAAGTGCCCTTAAGACACTGGTACTCATAGGGAAAAATGTTAGTTGCAATGACTAACACTGAAACTCATCGGGATTTTTCCCCTTGAGTAACAGTGGTACTTATCAAGGTGTTGCGTATCGGGAACAAGCGATTATATTTATTCGGTGCCAAATCCAAGCAGAAAAAGGATAATGACCTTTAGCGACATCTCTCTTTCGATGTAACGAAAACACAACAAGTGCGAGTGAGATGGAAATACAATAATTGAATTGTGTACAAAAGAAAGCTTAGTCAGAAAAGTTTTATTAATTTCCTGCCTCGATTTCCTTCACTTAAGGCCGTACCTGACTTCCGGAAATGGGGGCAGCACTGGACCCCGGAAAATTCAAGTACGGCCTAAAGATAACCCCTTTCATTAATAATCCATAATCATAACCCATTTTTATTCTTAAAAAATAACATGTTTTCTAACCTCTTTTAGGTAAAATGTTTTGTCTCGTTCTTATGTCAAATACTGAAAAGAGGGACAGGGACAAAAGATGCTTAAACTTTTACGATTACGGAGGTTTGTATCGAGAATCAATTCATAATTTTACATGTCTACATTAATCACAACATTAAAAGTTCATTGTAGGAAAGTTTTGCATTAAACTATTTTATTAGTTAGCAGCAAAGAATTTACGATAATTTAAAAAATATATCTACAAGACGTAGTGTCTGTTCAGAGGTTTGAGTAACCTGAAATTTTTTTCGGTTCCATTTATATTTTGTTATAATGGGCTGTTTCAAGTATTTCGTGCCCGTCTGGACTTCCATGCATTACGTAAGCATTTTTTTAAGTTCATTTTTAGCGTTGGGACACACCTGCAGCACAGAACAGAATTTCCCTATGCTGCTATCTTTTTCTGTCCCTACGAACCGACATTTACTAGAGCAAGAGAGAGCGACGGAACGCGTCAGCATCGCCGATTCCGCGGCGTTTCGTCACTCGTTTTAGCTTTTTGTAATTTCGATTTGAAATTAACAGTAAATTAATATATTAACAGTAAATAATTATTTATGAACAGTACACCTACTCATGAAAACAATAAAAAAAAAGACGGGTTGCACTCCGGGAGTGCCGGCAGAAGTGAAAACTTGAATTGAAACGTTGTGCATTTTTGATATTTTGGAATGGCTAGGGAACAATTTTGCACAAATTGCTTTAATTATCAGTATAAAAGTACTATCATTTATGTGGTAGAATACAATATTTATTTATTGCGCTATCGTACACAAACATGACAATTTATATTACATTAAAAAGTGTCCTGACGCGAGTTTAACATTTTTTACCCATTACAAAAAAAGTGCACAACGCCGCTTAAGAAGTTTTCATTTCAAAAAGGTTTGAGCTTGTCCGGGGTTTGAACCCGGGACCTCTCGCACCTTTAGCGAAAATCATACCCTTAGACCAACGAGCCGGCTGACAGCTTAGTCGAAATTATAGTATAAATACTTCCTCTACTACGCCGGGG
Source organism: Acrobasis repandana (assembly GCA_963576875.1). Taxonomy (NCBI): domain Eukaryota; kingdom Metazoa; phylum Arthropoda; class Insecta; order Lepidoptera; family Pyralidae; genus Acrobasis; species Acrobasis repandana. The sequence continues at coordinate 10,589,977 of OY756241.1, read as the reverse complement.
GCCGGGTGTCATTAAGTCTTACGAATTTTTGATCAGGACACGTGTCCTGCCTGACGCGAGTTTAAAATTTTTTACCCATTACAAAAAAAGTGCACAACGCCGCTTAAGAAGTTTTCATTTCAAAAAGGTTTGAGCTTGTCCGGGGTTTGAACCCGGGACCTCTCGCACCTTTAGCGAAAATCATACCCTTAGACCAACGAGCCGGCTGACAGCTTAGTCGAAATTATAGTATAAATACTTCCTCTCCTACGCCGGGGGCCGGGTGTCATTAAGTCTTACGAATTTTTGATCAGGACACGTGTCCTGCCTGACGCGAGTTTAACATTTTTTACCCATTACAAAAAAAGTGCACAACGCCGCTAAAGAAGTTTTTACTTCAATAAGTAGATTTTATAAAAAATATCAATGTTTACGTAAAGCATAGGACGGGGGGATTAGAGATTTGCTTACTTTTGCTGACAAAGGGGACAGGGGGTTAAAAATGGCTTAAATTCTGCTTACGAAATACATGAACAGTCCCTAAGCAATAAATCAAAATAATATCTTGATTATTTTACAAACGAAAAAACAAAAGTTACTAGAGCTTATTACATAAATATTAAACCATAGACATTTCTACTAAAAGCACAAGTCAAAAAGTCTCATAATAATAATAACAAAAATCTATAAACCTAGTCATACGTATAAAAAATTCAAAATCGCGCTATTTACACGTTAAAATTATTGGAATTGCAACACGATTCTAGTTGGTCATGGATAATAAAAACCAATAAAGGAGTCAAAAGATTAAAATAAGTCAAAATTTAACACCAAAATAGAGTCTCCTTACCCTAAATAAAATCCGAGTTTCCCATACAAACGTAGTCTACGTTTTATTTTGAAACGACATGTCAGATTTCGGTAAAAATTTGTAACTTTAAAAAAATTGCATATATCTAGGGTTATAATTGGTTTTCCAAGTCAAAATATGAGCTTGAAAGAAAATATAGTGTATTATGTCATTTTTGACCATCAGTATGGAAAAGTTTTACACCCTTATATTTTCTTTCAACTTCATATTTTAACTGTGAAAACCCATTACAACCCTAGATAAAGGTATGCATTTTCTTTAAAGGTACAAATTTTTACCGAAATCTGACGTTGTTTCAAAATAAAACGTAGACTATGTTTGTAAGGGAAGGTTTAGGGTAAGAGAATTCTTAACACTATAAACCTAACGAGTTTCAACCTAGGGTCTCAACATACATGATTAAAATCTGTGGTAGTGATAACGGTTTGTAAAATTCGTCAAATTAAAAATAAGAAAGTGTCAAAAAAATCAAGTCAAAAATACTTACACAATAGGTATAACTTTCTAGATTTTAAAAAACTGTGGTCCAAATTCAATATTTTTATACAACTAGCTCAGAAGTTAACCAAGTATAATAACTCTCAAAATAAAATTGGTCCAAATCAGGAGTTTTTGGTTAAAACTAACGTAGAAACAAAAATTACCAAGGTACAATCCAGTGCAACTCGAGACTTTTTAGAGATATTAATCCTAACATACAATAAACATTCTTTTGAGATCATAGGTACTTACTGTTATTTCTTATTGCTAAATAAAATACATAAATTGGCATGCATATTAGTTTAGCATATTAATATCTCAAAACCACTGCTTTACGAAAAGTTATTATGTGCATAGGCAAAGCAACCTTATGATAGTGCAATAAGGATTAAAATCGCTTCCTACCATTGCTCTTGACCCTTGTATTCTTCAGAGTAATGGTTGTGGACTGCAGGGGAAGACCGTGGTTCCTGTGACGGAGAACTGGACAGTAGGTACTGAAAGAAAAAAAAACAGTACATTAGAAAGGAAAACATTAAATATGTACATTACCAGTGTGTGACAATGCAATACAAACTCTAGTTTGTCATAATAGCTATTAGGGCACATAAGGCGATAAATCCACTGCACACGGTCGCAGATTTGAACATTTATTTATTAATTAATTTATTGCACTATTAAATCATTAATTTTAACAATAGGTATAATCTTAACGCATACTAAAAACGCGGCAGATTCCGCGCGCCGCGGCGGAGCGCCTTGCCAGTTAACAAAAAAGTTTTATATTTGAAAAATTTCGAAATTGCTAAAATATGATTTTCTTAGTTTTAAACCCCTATATCTCCACCATTTTGAAAAAAATCCAAGAACTGAATCGCCAAAAAAATGGTGCGAAAACCAGCCACTGCCCTCTAGTTGCCTTTTATGACATCCACAGGAAGAGATGGAGTGGTCCTATTCTAGGTCAGAAGCCACAGGGCACGTACATGAGTAAAACTTAATAAAAAAAATTAAATGATTTCAACTTACATAGTATGGGCATTGTCACCAGTGCCACCACATGTCGGGCAGACGTGGGACCTTAAAATGGGACATGTCACAACGTAGTCATTCTTAACCCTCTCTTTCACTTTATGAGTCATATACACCATCGGAGTCTCTCCATTCTTACGGCAAAACGTACACATCTTCCACATTGCTGCTTGAGAAGATGTTGAGGCTGCATCACTCGGTCTAGGGCTACCTCTGTAAATTGCCAATGCTCTAGCCTCTTCTGATGGACTTAAAGAGTGACCCGGAGTGGGTCGAACTTTAACTGGAGTTATAAACTCCGGTTTCTTTTCTGTTGGGAACAATTCGTAATAACTTCTTTGTTCAATATGGTGTGTGTATGGCATACGCTTGTCTGTGTGTGTTGGAGAGAACTGCGAATGGTCCCATTGTGGAATAGGAGGTCTTTGGGGCATGTCAGTACTGACCTGTGAATAAAATAAATTAAATTTTTAACAAAAAAAAAACAACACTTAAATTTTTTTAAGGAGTTTCTTCCATATCACCAAAGTTCTTCATCAAATCTTCACCATATTAATATGGGACCAACTTGGTAGTAAAGGCTCTCAAATAAAAAAAGAATCATCAAAATCGGTTCACAATTGGCGAAGATATAGCGTAACAAACATACATAAAAAAAAAAGTCGAATTGATTACCTCCATTTTTGAAGTCGGTTAAAAAATAAATTTTATTCAAGGTCTTACAGTGCAGTAGCTTCATGCTAGTCTTGGAGTAAAAATAAACGTAGAATGCAGTGGTACTATAGGAGCACTGCTGCACGACCCGCTCTTTACTTCCAGAGCCTGTAAAAATCAGTGCAGTCAGAGGATTAAGCCTACACTCTCCACACTGGCAAGACGGGTTGGAGAGGTCTCATTGATATTTATTAGCTTTGTTTAATTTGTTTCCTAAGTCGCCGCACCGCAGCCGGCTATCAACCGTGCCAGGCGCCATGCACGTGGATACGCATAGCCGGCGCATAACCGGATATCCCAAGGCAGCAGAGGCAGCTCAAAACATCTGATACCAGTGTTAGCAATAACACACTCGATAAGATTTCCATACAATGACACTGCAGTGTAGAAGAAATATGTAATAAAGGCTTTCTATATCAATAAATCAAGCCGTGTGGTTTCTGGCAGAGTAGAATAGGACCACTTCGAGTCTTCCCGTAAATTTCGTAGAAGGCGACTTAGGAAACACAAGCTAAACAAAGCTTATAAACATCAGTGAGACCTCTCCAACCATCTGGCCAGTGTGAAGAGTGTAGACCAAATCCTGACTGCTCTGGCTAGTATATTGCTCTGGTAGCACAGAGGGGGTCGTGCTCATGCTGTGGAGTCTTAAGACCTGATGACGATGATATCAATAAATATTAGTTTACCTGTTCTGGTGTTGAGAAGATCTTCCTGCCTATGATAGGCCGTCTTGTACCAATAGGAGTGTCCGAAGTCAAACTCTGTGGGCTGGATGCGTTTGAAAGCAGTTGAAACTCTGGAGGTGTTGTCTGAAACGTGGTGATGTCTGGGAAAGTGTCAGGGGATGTGGAGTCGGTGGAACTGGACAGTCTGTTGAGGGCTCCGTAGTGGTTTGGTGATGACATTTGAGGATTGTAGAGAGTTTGCGGCTGATTGTGATCTGGAATTGAAAGCATTTATTGATTAGTTTTAAACCTTAATTTTTGTTGCTAATGGTGCTCAACACTGCTGTTAAAATTTTTTACAAACATTTTCTAACAAAATAAAAATTCATACTATAAAAATAAAATAATAGGTATTCATAATTATAATTATAAATAATAATACTTACATATATTACAATAATAAGTTATTATTTTGAATTTTGTAAATATAACTAATTTGAAATATTTAACAGCAGTGTACGAGCACCATAAGGCAAAAATCTAAAAAGTTTAATTACCAAGCAGATAAAATGGGGTTAAGAAAGAATGGTTCACTGAAAATTTAATAGGTAACAGAGACAACATGGGTGGGCCAAAGGGCCTTGCCTATGGAGTACAAATCTTTTTTTCCCCTTATGTATCTATGCCTGACATTTTCTTTTACCCTAGGTATTAGTCATTTAAGCATTGTATGCTTAGAGGATGAAGATACTGCAAGTCACCTGCTGGGGTCTGAAAGTACCTATTGCAAACATTTTCCTGTAATTCGCAGTAATTCGCTTCTTGAAGGATTCCAGTTGGTTCAAGACAAAAACCAGTGTTTGAGGTAGCTTGTACAATTACAATTCAAATATTATTACTATAATACATGACTGACTGAATGAAGAGCCCTAGGTCCCGTACGATAGATAGGTGCCCCCCAGACTGTCCTGCCCAGATGGGTAGAGGAGTCCACAAAAACTCCAATTCGACCAGTCTTGAGCTATGCGCTTTACTTCATTCCAGGTCTTCTATACTTTTGATGACCTCGCCCCGTATAGGAAAGAAATAAGGAATTTAGTGACTATTATCTATCACGGTTGGAGGCTCAAAGTCAAAGCATTTGTGGGCCGAACATCGGGCCGAACGCGACATAAGTTCTTTGCGACGAGTTAATTTCATTTCAAAAATCGAATGTTGTGTTTTTTTTAGAAGCTGGAGGAGTACAATAAAATTTTAGGGCTATGCTTTTCACGAGTACAAAACAAAAGAAAAGCAAATACGGATGTATGGTATCCACTCACCGGTTTCAGCAGGTTTCGAGAAAAGCCTGTTCATTTCAGTCATGAATTCCATCATGGTCATGTGCTTCGTTGGGAACATTTTCATCTGTAAATTCATATAGATTTCATTTAAGGTTGTTTTAAAATCATTGTTGTTTTGTCACTTGTTTAGTTAACAAGCAAAAGTTTTGTTTGTTGAAGTTTCGACGGAAGTGACGCAGTTGCCTTTGCAATAAAATAAAGAAGCTTTTTAACTTTAATCTGGTTTATTTATATCAAAACCCAAAATTGTAAGTACACAAATAGATTGTTTTTATTCATTGCATAATAAATAAGATTTTTTAAGGATAAATAAAGATTTAAAATCTAAAGTTCTTATTTCTATCAGACTTGGGCGGCAAGTTCAAAATTGAATTACTACGTATTTACGACAAAAAGTACATTTATCCTAGTAAAATAACGATAATTGGGATGGTGAATTACGTTTTAGTGAAATATAATTTCTCGTCCGACACAAGTTACAATTTCTAATTAATATCACAGAAAAACTGAGTAAAATTCAACGAAAATCATTAAAAATTGTTAATACAGCTTTTTAAATAAGAGATCGTAAAAGAAATACTTACTTTCACAGACAAACCACTTATAATGTGCAAAAATATTAAATATAAACAATATTATTGAACACAACCTTCGCGTCCAAAGCTCAGTCGTCGAATGATCGTCTGTCGGCGTTTTCAAAAGAAATGGTCAAGAAAGAAAATATTTGCAAAGAATTAATTAAGGATTCCGTATATTTGTAGAATTACTTTCTTATATGAAATATATTTATTTCTGAACAATATCTTTTCCAGGCTGGGTCTAAGACACAATGTATCAGCTGCTTTCCCCTCCGCATATTTGATGAACTTTAAACTTCTTTATTTGTGGAAACAAGTACATATCAATAGATAACAATTAAAATATAAGGGTACCTATAACACGTTTCCTAACGCGTACAAAATACCGTAACATTAAAACAATTCTCATTCAAAAAATCATCCAATTTGTGGTAACAAATGATTTTTTGAAGTACTAGCTCAGAAATGTTACCACATTTTTGAGCTAGTACTTCATGAAGGGTCTTTTAAGTGTTTTGTACTTTTTGACAATTATGGTTGTTTCGGTAATTTATTAAAGATGAAGCAGATGAACTTAAACCTGGTAGAATACAATGATTGTCATACACAATGACGGCAGTGGGGACCGACGGCTAAACGTGCCTTCAAGCAAGGAGGAGCTCGGGATTTTTTTGTTACTATCAATCATAAGATCCATCCAAGTGCGGACAATACCCAGGGTTGCTTAACTTGCAAAAGCACTCGCTATGCGCGGAGTCTCTCTCTTTCTCTTCTCTTCTTTAAAATTGCAAGAGATATAGAGATATCTCTTGCAATTTTACGAGTATAGTTGCAAGAGACAACTGGTATGGTATCAAAAATCTTGCTATACTTTGCTATTCTAATTTTGTTATATATGACTGTTTACGTGAGTTACCTTGTATCGTATATAAAAATATTAATTAGCCGTGTGCAGTAGCGGCGTTAGGGTAGGGCGCGGTTGGGCGACCGCCCAGGGCGCCAGATACAAAGGGGCGACAGGGGGTGTTTTTGGGCAAGGGGGGGGTCACAGGTAATAATAATTATATAAATAGCAGCTGATTAATGGCGGCAACTCCTACTCTTATTTGTATGCACCCTTCCCCCCCCCCCCCCGTTGGCAGAAATAAATACTATAAGATTGAAGCTTAAGTCAGAGTCTGAATTGCAGTTTGGGGGGGGGGGGCGGGGCGGGAAAATCTCGCCCGGGGCGCTGGTAAAGCTAAAACCGGCACTGGCCGTGTGGTTCCGCGGCACAGTAGAATAGGACCACTCCAAGTCTTCCCGTGGATGTCGTAGAAAGCGAGTTAGGAAACACAAGCTGAACAAAGCTTATAAACATCAGTGAGACCTCTCCAACCCGTCTGGCCAGCGTGGAGAGTGTAGGCCAAATCCTCTGGCTTTTCTGGCTAATATACAGTGTCTAACAAAATATACTGAAACTATTTTAAGGGTGGATTCAGTCCATGATACTGAACAACTTTCCCCAAGGAACATATATCGAAATATGAAAAATAATTTTTGGCCTCCCATATACGTTCACCGATCAGCTGATCCGAGTTTGTATTGAAAGCGAAAAAATATTTTTCATATTTTGATATATGTTGCTTGGGGAAAGTTGTTCAGTATCATGGACTGAATCCACCCTTAAAATAGTTTCAGTATATATTGTTAGACGTTATAAAGCTCTGGTAGTACAGTTAGGGTCGTGCAGGTCGTGCTCCAGCAGTGGAGACTAATACAAATAAACGGGCAAGTGCGAGTCGGACTCGTTCCGTACCACCGTACAATGTTTCAAAACGCTAAAAAATACGTTTTTTGTATGACGACCCCCTTTAATTTTTAACTTTATTTTATTTTTAGTATTTGTTGTTATTGTGGCCATAGTAATACATAATTGGTGAAAACTTCAAGTATCTAGTCAATGCCATTATGAATATCAAGTTAAAAACGCTGAAAAAAACACGTTTCTTGTATGACGACCTCCTATAATTTTTAACTATTTTTTTATGTTTAGTATTTGTTGTTAAATCCGCCACAGTAATACATAATGGGTGAAAATTTCAAGTGTCTAGCTATTACGGTACAAGATATAGAGCCCTGTGACTGACGGACAGACAGACAGACAGACGGACAGACAGCGGAGTCTCAGTAATAGGGTCCCGTTTGCACCCTTTGGGTACGGAACCCTAAAAAAGACCTGATGATGATGATGACGCATATTAATAATTTCCTCACGTTGTTTTCTTTCACCGGAAGTGTGCCAGAACTGCCAGAACTGCCAGAAGAAAGTGGTAGTTGATGCAAGTGATCAATGAAAACAATTTCAGAGATAGAAGTCGCGTTTTGTGAGGATCGATCTCGTGCCTCATAGACGCACAGCCAGGTCGTCCGGTGAAGTACCACACTCTCACAGAAAATCGACGTCTGAGTAGTAGCTTCACCGCTTCTATGCTTCGTTCGGTGAGTGAGAGAGCCGGGACAAACGCTAAATGGTTTTTGGGACCCACAGCTTTACGTACCTTCCGAAGCACGGAATCATCTTTCTTTTCGGATAATCAAGTGATTCAAGCCTTTAATATCCTAACCAGACTGGAAACAACTTTTCACAAAGTATGCCGAATTTGAACCCTCGACCTCCGGATTACAAAGCAAACGCCTTGACCACTGGACCACGGAGGCAGTGAGCAAATTAAAGTGCCCAAGATAAATTACCACTTCTATGAGGGTCAACCCATGTCTGCGTCGATATAAATTACAAAACTACTAAGCCTCGAACTTATAAAACACGGCGCGGCCCGCTTTGGCTTCGCACGGGTATGTATTATACATATAAACCTTCCTCATGAATCACTTAGCAATAATTTTCTACGTTGTTACGTCATTGTGTTGCCTTAAGAACTTTACGGAACCCTACGGCGGCATTGTCAAAAGAAACGCCGACACTCGCGCGGCTTCATAACAAACCGAATCAAGGTCTAGCTAGAACTGCCGACGAAACACGTGTAAAAACTTCTGCTATTCAACAACAGTCGGCGCTGTACAATTCAATGATATCGGTAGGTAGGTCCTACTTGAAGAGGATTAAAACTGGCATTTTCAAAATTAAACAGCATAAGATAAATTACCACTACTATACTATCAGGGTTACCCACGTCTGCGTCGATGTAGATTACAAAACCACTAAGCCTCGAACTTACAAAACATTGCTATTTGGCTAGGTAAACACTTAAACTCCTACTGACTAGATACCTACTTAAAGACCTTAAAGTCAAATAACAAACATCTGATCAATTTTCTACGTAGTTTCATCATTGTTTACGGAATCCTACGGCGGCATTGTCAAAAAAAAAGCCGACACTAGCGCGGCTTCAAACAAAGCGAATCAAAAGTACCGATGAAACACGTGTAAGAACTTCTGCTATTCAACAACAGATGGCGCTGTACAATTAATATTTTTATATACAGGTCTAACATAATATACTGAAACTTACGCCGCTTCCTAGGCAACGTACACGTTTTCTCCAAAGACGTCAACTAACAAACTAAAAACTTAAAATTAGTTATATACTTAGATGGACAGAGATAACATTGTTTATTATGTCATAATTAAATTGAATTATAAGAATTACGAAATTTAAAATAATGTCAATTTGTAAATTTAGTATGTACCAATGTACCTAAATTATGACATGTCTAAGTACACAAACCTTTAAGAGGGACCCGCGCCAAGCTCAAGCCAGACCTTTTTGTCTTTAAGATAGTCATCGGTCCTATAATAAGCCTTCTCACAAAGTACTTACTTTACATATAAGTTTGGAGCCTCGCATATAAGTTGACCGATCAGCTGATCCGAGTTTGTATGGAAAGCCAAAAATTATTTTTCATATTTCGATATATGTTCCTTGGGAAAAGTTGTTCAGTATCATGGACTGAATTCACCCTTAAAATAGTTTCAGTATATTTTGTTAGACGTTATATATCGGTAGTATTTGGTAGGTTGTAGGCTAGTGATGTGCCAACTTGTAAAAAACCAAAATTCGATTTGTTACTCGAGTCGACCATCACTATTGTAGGCGCTGGATGCCTGGATGCAGGCCGCTCTAGATCGGTAATTTTGGAAAACCTTGTAAGGCCTATGTCCAGCGGTGGACGCTATGCGGCTGAAATGATGAATGATGATGATAAATGATTTGAAAATGGAATTAGGAAATATTTATAATAATTAAATTTTTACCAAAAAAACAACCGACAAAAATTTTTTTTAGGAGTTTCTTCCATATCTCCGAAGTTCTTTATCATATCTTCACCAAATTAAAATGGGACCAACTTGAGATACCTAAACGGGGAGTGACACAGGCCTGGTCGTAGTAAGTATGCCGGCTGCTTCGTCACCTTGTTGCCGAGCGAGCGAAGCGTCTCAGTTTCGAGATTGGCCAAAAATGCTTTTGTCCGTCAGTGTGTCTGTCCGTTTGTTCTTGCCTACAGGTCGCATTTATCAACAGATTCTCGTGTTTTATTAGCAGGTTTGATATTTACCTATAAATAATTTTTTTGTCGATTCAGTTTTTGGAAAATTTTCAAAATGGCGGATGTGTTAAAACTTTAAGAAAATTATATTTCAGCCATTCTGAAAAATTTTCAAATACATTTTACTTTAACTTTTTTGTTGCCCTTATTAATCAACTTTTTTAAAGACGCCAAGCGGCGCAAATATTCATCCTTATCTAATGAATATATTTTTGTTCCGCTTGGCGTCGAAACTTTTGGTCCGTGGGGTCCAAGCACAAAACAATTTATTAAAAAAATTACACCTCGGCTCGTCGACGCCGCTGGTGACAAGAGGGCTGGCTCATATCTCGCGCAGAGAATTGCTGTAGCCATTCAGCGCGGGAATGCAGCCAGTGTTCTTGGCACCATGCCACATGATCAACAGATTTTTAAACACAGTTTTATTTTTTAATTTAGTTTTTTAATTTAGATTTAATTTAGTTTTAGTTAAATAAATTGTTTAATTTATTTAAAAAAAATGTAATCGTGTTTATTCAATATAATATAGAAATATAGCTATCAACTTTTTTGTCTAAACAACTTTTTTATCCGATAAACTTCAACGGGTCGGGGTGAGTATTTACAGGTAACGAGGTTTATAGCCCACAGAGCCACTAGTTATCTATCTCCTATCCCACATGCTGTCCGATTGCGGATCGTTACAAAACGGAGATCTGCCGAGCTGATAGTGCAACTGGAGCATTTATGTAACAAAGAAAGATTAGCATCTGTGCGCGTGTCCGTTGTTGGATACGATACGAGTACGACACGATTCTTTGACGAAAAAGAGGGGGTTATTATGTTTAACGTGTATGTGTGCCTGTGTCCTTACCTAAACAAATAAATAAATATAAAGGGACAAATCACACTGATTAAGCTAGCCCCAAAGTAAGTTTTAGGTAAACTTGTTTTATGGGATACTAACTCAACGATACTATATTTTATGATAAATACATTATACAGGCTAACTTTTTATCCACCTGCAAAATTTTTAGTGCAAGTTCAATCCATGATATGATACTGAACTACTTTCTATAAAAACGATTATTAAAAATGGATAAAAATTTTTCGTCCTCCCATACAAATCAGCGCTCAGGCAAACGGATTTTGTATGGGAGGTCGAAAAATTGGTATCGATTTTTAATAACATTTTTTTTATAGAAAGTTGTTCAGTATCATGGACTGAACTTGCTCCAAAAATTTAGCAGGTGGATAAAAAGGCAACCTGTATAGATAAACACCCAAGACAAGTGCGAGTTAAACTCGCGTGGAGAGGGTTCCGTACAATTGATTGAATTCTTATAGGTTTTCCTGTAATCTACAAGCAATGAACTATATTCTGTATTTTTTTCAAAATTTTAGGCTCAGTAGTTTCGGAGATCAGGGGGGGGGGGGGGGTGAAGGTCAATTTTCGTCTTCTTTCATTAATAAAATCAAAACTATTTATTTTACAATAATAACAAAAATATATTTGAGATCATTTGATATATGACACAGTAAGGTTTGCAAAATTTTTTTTTTAATTTCCTAATTTGTCCCCCGAAAATTACCCTTATTTTAAAAAAAATATTTATTTACTTTGTACATATATGTGTGTTTGGGTCATAGGATTACAACATTTTACCAAACATCTGATTCGGTCCAGTAGATTCGGAGCAAATTGGCTGTGACAGACGGACGGACAGACAGACGCACGAGTGATCCTATAAGGGTTCCGTTTTTACATTTTTGTACGGAACCCTAAAAAGGCCATTTTCCAACTTGCCCTGGCTGGGGATCGAACCCAGAACCTCCGGATTAGCGGTCTAGCGTGTTAACCATTACGTTACGTCACGGTGGAGGTCGTCAAATACACCGATTTCGATGTGATCGGAAATAAGTGTGCTAATTCCGTAAGAAACATTACAAAAGGTACTATACCTAGACGACGATCACTCACGTAAAATCACTAACTTATACCTTTTCAAACAAAAAAAGTATTTTCCAAATCAGTCCAGGCGTCTTCGAGTAATCGGGGAACATAAGTACTTACGAGTACATAACAAATAAAAATAAAACCTCCTTTTTTGAACTCTGTTAAAAATAGGTACTTAAAGTAAGTATCATTGATTTAGTAGCCCATCATAACACAAGTTTAAAAACTTTGGGGCCAACTCAAAATGGGAATATGTCCCTGTATAATTAATTTATCTATATATATAAAAGCGAAAATCACTTAATCATCACAAGCGAGATCTAGGTATGTACGGAATGCTCATCACGAAATCTCAAAAACTTCTAAATGAATATGAAATTTGGCAGGAAGGTAGGTAGGTACATTGTGACTAGGAGACGTCCGTTAAGAAAGGATTTTTGGAAATTCCATCGTGATAGGGGTTGCAAGTTTGTATGAATCTTCGTAATTTTTGAAGCAAGACACATTTCATTGGATTTTAACAAATTGCTACTCCAGTAAAAAAAAAAACAATCTAATTTGTGTAGTCTACGCGGGCGTAGCCGCGGGCAAAAGCTAGTTTATAAATAAATACCTAAGCCAATGGACACAGTTTCTTCAAGTACATTTTAATTATACATAGCGTTACACACGCCCCATACGGAAGACAACGCCGTTTAGGACTCTTTACACACCATGTGGCCATCTTATTATTTGCTGTGGCGTTGAAGTCGACCATTTCCAAATTCTACGATCTGGTCTGGCCTCGACAAATCCATGGAAGACTATGCCGATTGCCGTGCCGTGTGGTTCCCGGCAGAGTAGAATAGGACGACCCCAAGTCTTCCCGTGGATGTCGTAGAAGGCTACTTAGGAAACACAACGAAACGAAGCTTACTAGTAGTTCGCCGCGAACTTAGACCTCGCGATTCTAACACAATTCAGTTCCCTAAGTAACACCTAGATGGCGCTATACAAAGTTAGAACGCGCTATGGTTTCGTTTGCTATATAAACGCGGGCATTTTTATTAATATTTCAAAAACTACTGAACCGATTTTGATGCCCAACGAACTTGAACTTACCGATGATACGATATTCCATGTACTTTTTATACTAACCTACTATACAGGCTGACTTTTTATCCACCTGCAAAATTTTTGGAGCTAGTTCAGTCCATGATACTGAACAACTTTCTATAAAAAAAGTTATTAAAAGTCGATAAAACATTTTCGATACGAATCAACGCTCAGTCAAACGGATTTTGTATGGGAGGACGAAAATTTTTTATCGATTTTTATTTTTAAAGACTGCAATAATTATTATTATATTATAATAATTATTGCATTCTTTAAAAAGCAACCAAGCATTTTTATGGCATTTACAAGTATGAAACCAAAACGAATGAACTCTTCCGCGGACCGAGGACGACTAAGTCGCGTTGGTCCAAAAACTGACTGTTATGGACCAACGAGTTGATGCCATTTCGTCGCGCTGTTAGCCCAGTCCTTACGCTAGTAATATGTAAGTCAATGACCTAAGTATATGTTTTTGAAATTCACCACTCGGTATGACCACAGAATAAATAATACTAACTTACAGAAGTTTCACTGAGCAAAGAAATTCAAAGAAATATCTACTCAATGTGGCTAGCGATATGGTTTAATTTAGCTCAAGTTAGAACTCAGCACCTTTTCGTATAGATACCTAGACATCCATTGCAAGCCAGTTTTATTCTTATTACTCTGGAGGAACGATTCGTATAACTTCGTCAACTTCGTATATCTTCGCCAATTGTGAATCGATTTTGATAATTAATATAAACACAAACATGACAATTTATATTACATTAAAAAGTTTATCTCTCAGCTAAACGAAACAGCAGGCGCAGGCGTACATTTTCGCCGCGCCGTAGAAAGAGAGGCAGATACTTCCTTTCCTACGCCGCGCCGGCTGTCTACTCTCCATCCGTCTTACGAATTTTCGATCAGGACAAGTGTCCTGACGCGAGTTTAACATTTTTTACCCATTACAAAAAAAGTGCACAACGCCGCTAAAGAAGTTTCACTTCAAAAACAGTCGAATTGATAACCTCCTCGTTTTTTGAAGTCGGTTAAAACCCCTTCTTTTGGCTTAGGAATAAACCTTATTATCCGACTACGGCTCTCGATTGATTTATGACAATCAGGTAAAATGTGCCGATCTATGGTAGCCCTCACACTCGCACATTCACGTGTGTACGAACGTTGTATATATGACTGTGTGACAATTTTAGCAGTCAAGTAGGAAGCTTCAGAGATGCAGCGGGCTATTGCCTCACGTTATTTTTTTTTTAAATTTATTTGTTCACTGTAAATTTATATGTACATGATCTACCAATTAAATACTACATATTTCAAACAATTCAATAAACCCGAAGCCATTGTTTGGTTCGGAATAAACAAATTGTACGGATTTAGAGCAAGGTCCCGCAATTATAAGCCGATTGTGTCCGAATATATTTTGGTGTGGTGCAAAACGTAGCAATAAGCGGGTGCCAAAAAAATTTCCCAGCTAATATTATAAATGCGAAAGTGAGTTTGTATATTTGTTTGTTACCTCTTCACGCTTTATCTACTGAACCAATCTTCTTGAAAATTGAGTACTAAGAAGGACAATAGTTTAATTAAAATTTATATACTTATATGGACAAATCACACTGAAACTAAACGATACTATATTTTATAATACATAAATACATACCTATACAAAGTGGAAGGGACATCCCCGTAATAAATTGAACCACGGGCTATACTAGATCACTAAATTATAATGAAATTAAAATAACAGTCAGTAAACCAAAAAAAAAATCGACATTTCCATACAAATCGCACGGGCGGCCGCGCACTTTTGTATGGAAATGCCGAATTTTTTTTTTTTTTGTTCTTTGGCTGTTATTTTAATTTCATGATATTATAATTACTATTATAGACCGTGGTTCGATTTATTACGGATATGTCCCTTGCACGTTGTATAGATAAACATCCAAGACCCAGGACAATTTGAAAAAGGCCATCTTCCAACTTGCCCTGGCTGGGGAACGAACCCAGAACCTCCAAATTGGCGGACTAGCGTGTTGACCATTACACCACTGAGGTCGTCAATTTAAAAGTTGACGATACGGTATTTTAGTCTAAATGAGAAAAAATTAAAAAAATATATCCTTAGAGATAGCTTAGGCTAAAAACAGCCCCCCCCCCCGCCCGGGTTCTCATCTTGTCGCGATGGGGGGGGCTCAGTACCTGCGGATGCTGTCTGGGGCATCCGCGGGGAAGCTAAGAGGAACCCATTGCCCGGGTTGAGGCTGAGGCCTCCCCGGTATCTAAACGAAAAGGTGGTGAGTTCTGACGTGAGCTAAATTAAACCATATCGCTAACCACATTGAGTAGATATTTCTTTGAATTTCTTAGCTGAGTGAGACTTCTGTACGTGAGTACTAGTACCTATTCTGTGCTTCTGTGTTCCGCACCTAAAGGATCCCGGGGTCCTATTATTGAGACTCGGCTGTCTGTACGTCCATCTGTCAGAGGGCTCTATCTCTTGAACCGTAATAGCTAGACATTTAATTTTTTTACCGTTTATGTATTACAAGTACTGTTGCCACCACAGTACTCGTAATATAACAATACTAAAAATAAGATAAATTTAAAAATTAAAGGGGGTCGTCATACAAGAAACGTGTTTTTTTCATTTTAAAACAAACGGAGGTACGGAACCACTACGGAACCCTCAAGGGCGGATCCAGCATTGGCGCCAGGGGGGTGGGGGGGGGGGGGTCACATAGTCGTGGTCAAGTCACAAGAAGTTATAATTTCATTTTGATAATAATTAGATACAAGTAAAAAGTAGGTTTAATAATTAATGTTAGTACAGTACTTTAAATACCTACCTACCATATTTAAATAACAAAATCAATTTTTCTTTGTTGTCTTCTCCCGAAACGCGTCATCACTTCATCTACTTTAATAGGTACGTTTTTATTGGACGTGGAGAAGTGCCAATGCGGTTAGACGTTCTTTCACCATTAAAGCTGTTAGCCACGATTTGATTTTCCGTAACGTAGAGAAAGATCTTTCCACTGTCGCTACACTAACAGCTAGTGTAGCCATAAAACATAAAAATTCTCTTATATCAAGATGCATTTCGATATCGCAATTTAAAATAACGTCAGAAACCGACTGCGTTATGTCATGACTCCGCTGTCACTTCACCATCCACAGCTGTGGATGGCAAACCCAGCCCAAGGGTGGTTATGACCCCCATGTCCCCCCCCCTGGATCTGCCCTTGGGAACCCTTCACGTACGAGTCCGATTCGCATTTGACCGGTTTTTTTGTCTTGTCACTTAGACCACACACCAAAAGACATACAATAAACGTTTGTTTATTGTTTTTACGAGTGTTCTTTTGATGAGAATCTGACGTGTGCGATGTTCCGATAGTAATTCTTTGGAAGAAAGGAAGGACGAGTTGAGCAGTTGATAGAAAGGCCACCGTTGGGCGGATTGACATGGAGTACGTCAATCTAGGGACCTGAGTATCTAGTGTCATTGCCACGCCTCAAAATTGCTGCGTTATTGTTTTTCGTGTGTTTCGTCCGGGTCGTGCCTACATTGCCTACACTGGTGTCAGATTTTTCTCTCTCGCCCTTTTGACTCACTGTCGCTAAGGCGGCGATCCCACTGCACCGCGCACCGTCGCGGAGCTCGGGGCGGCAGATTTTAAAATTGTGTGCAAGTATCTCAGTTTGTATAGAAAACACGCCAAAAACTTGCAAGGTAAATAATCCCACTTCCCATTATTTGATTGAGCTAAACTTCACATACTTATGTAAGTTGAGTGACAATGCAATATTATGGTATACCAATAGAGAATACAATCCCGAGCATGTTTTTCAATCCCGGGCTTACGGGATTTTTGAAGCCTTTTCCCGGGATCCCGGGCCTATCCCGGGATTAGACTATGTGGTTTCTAATTGGGCTAAAATAAAAAAAACACGAGTAATTAAAAAAAAATGTCTTTAATGTCTTTGCACAACACAAATCAGAATAATAATAAGAAAAGAAAAAATACAAACCAAAAAATACTATACTTTTGCAACAAATTAAAAAACAGCACAAAATAACTATTTAGAATTTGGAAAATATAATCGCAGAAATATCAAAGCATCATTGTTTGACTTCCGAGCCTGCTTCGTAGTTTATTGCCAACATAAGCAGCAGCTGAAAACTCTCGTTCAGCTTCTACACTGGTTGGAGGAATAGACAATAGATACTTATATGCTGTTTCTAAGTGATATCCACGAACTCCTCCATTTTCGAACAGGCTCATTTCACGTCTAATACTATTTGCCAACCCCAATTCATTTTGTACTTGTACTTCAGGATCTGGGGATTTCATACTCTTGTTAATTTCCAGCTGTAACTTTTCCTTTAATGTCAATTGGGGTTGGGAGGTTTCTGACCTTAGCTCCTCATCTGTTTGTGATCCTGACCTTGCTTCTTCTTCCGTGTTATCTCGACTATTAAGTCTTTTAACAATACTCTTTATTTGCTTCCTCACTAAAGCCTGTGTCGGAACTGGAAATAAGTCGTGCCATTCCAAATCCGATAATAACTGATTTTCATCATCCATTCGTGGATTTTGTAAATAATTTAACACGCTAGTTAAATAATCACTTCGTCGTTGCTTTATACGTTCCACTAAGGATGTTTTAATATTTTTGGCAAGTGCTGAGTTTTTGATAGACAGTTGTTTTATAAGAAATTTCAAAGCGGCATCAGCTGTGCATAAATTAGCATCTCGCCGACAGATTGCTTCTACTGTCAATTTAATTGGGGTCAGCACATCAACAATTTTATTTACTAATTCAAAATCAACATCTTCTAAACGAATTGGATGATTGAGATCTATAAGAGCTTTTTGAATGCATGCTTTTAAAAGATAAAATCGCTCCAGCATTGTTAAAAGACTATTCCAGCTGGTTTTACAGTCCAAAAGAAGTGACAACTCTTTTCCATGTTCAATTTTCACATATTTTTGAAGTACTGTTTCATTTTTCAATGGAGATCTTTTGAAATACATGCATTAAATGTATTAATGTATTAAAATAATCTAGGCAAGGTTATTTTCAAGGCGCAACGGACTACGGAATACAAACTAGACTTGTTTGTGGCAATCCCGAAAATTTCGAGATTAGCCAAGTACAGTCCCGGGATTTTCGGGGCCAGAAAACGGTTGGGATCCCGGGATTGTATTCTCTATATACCAATGATCTGATCTCATGATGAAGCCGGAAGGTAGCCAAGGCATCTCTGTAATAAAACAACATAACCCCACCGAGTTTGGGCTCGTTTGATTCGCCTTGAGGAGCATTTTAAAAATTTTAAGTTGATTGTTATGTTACCCGACTACGGCAAAGCCAAAAGCAAGGGTAATGAACTAATGATTTTTTCAACACCAGTTTTCAACAGTTATATTTCTATAACTCACAATTTGCTTTTGCGAAAGAAAGGGACAGAACTAATGGTAAATACAGTACGAATAAGAGAGTAAGAATATTTAGAATATTTATTTAAAGACAGATAACATAAGGTGAAGGGTAGACAAAGAAAAAGAATAAATCAGACATCGAACGTCGCTGTTTCAATATTTATCTTTGTATCTTACATAAGCATCAAATTGTTTTTTTTTTCAAATTTCGAAATCCCATGCTGCGCGGCGTCGTCCAGTAGGCCTACTGGCACGCCCTACTTATTTTAAAAAGTAAAACGGCGGGAAAGCAACAGTGTACATCAAAGTTTTATGGTTGAGTTTATTTAAAATCAAAAATATCAGTTTATTAGGTATTTTCCCTCGTAACTATGTTGAAAAACGTCGTACGATATACGTGCGTATATTGGTTAAACACACTCAGCTCTTTATGCCCTCGCGTTCGCTCGGGCTGAAATTCCGCATCGTTCCGCATCAAATATCGTAATGTACTAAAAGTCAGTCTATGTTTATAAGTATGTATGTAATATTTTTAGATTATTATCATCAGATCTTTTTTAGTCTCCACTGCAGGAGCACGACCCTCTCTGTACTACCAGAGCCATATATTAGCCAGAGCAGAGGATTTGGCCTACACTTGCCACGTTGGTCAGACGGGTTGGAGAGGACGTTTCATTGATGTTTATAAGCTTTGTTTAGCTTGTGTTTCCTATAAAGTCGCCTTTTACGACATCCATAGGAAGACTTCGAGTGGTCCTATTCTTCTCTGCCGGAACACAGAAAATTAATTGTTTTTAAATGGGTACTTAAAGTCTTGTTTTTTAAAATATTAATTAAATATTTACTTGTTCAGTAATAGAGCGGTGAACTGATGCATTCCTACTTGCATCCTCCCCTCGCCACAGAAATAGCTGGACATAAGGGACCAAAAAAGTCTAGATCCGGGTGCGAAATATGATTAGCCTTCCCCCGTTTCGAGCCTCACACGATTAATGGCCGATCCCCAGTCGTAAGGTCAAAGAAGGTGTGCAAAAAACATATTGCCCCTTCCTTTTTGACAGCATTGCAATAACTAATCGCAAAATCGCAATTTGACAAATATAAAACGACGCACTTGACCCTAATGTGTTCACAACTTTACTTTATTTTTATTTAACTGCATTTTGGCAAGTAATATGAAAAGTGACTTAGTAAAATTGCTTTTCATATAGCAATGGCAAATTGCTGTTTCATACAGTCGTTTTCAGGCGACCTTGAACGATTTGTATGAGAAAGTAAAAAAAATGTGATCCCGCAGTATACATCGTGTTAATGAAAGAACGCAAAACCTCTCAGATGGTACCTCAGCCCATGAAACTGAACAACTTTTGTTCAACAACTTTCACGAAATCCAAAAAAAATATTCGGATTTTCATACAAATTGACTCGATCAGTTGATCAGTTGGTATGAAAATTAATTTTTTTTTAGTTTCGTGAACTTTGTTGAACAAAAGTTGTTCAGTTACATGGGCTGAGGTACCATCTGAGAGGTTTTGCGTTCTTTCAGTTAATTCACATTGACGGTCCGGGATCATATTCAATTAGGGATCTCTATTTTTTGTCATAAAATAATTTGTCAAAAGTAATATACATATACTTAATAAAAATATTTGTTATGTATAATTTATAAGACAATTTTATTTCCTATAATTTTGTTTAACATAACGATTGACAAACCTGAATAATTAGGTATGTCATTCAAATATAAACAATACTTAAGATTATTTAAAAAAGTGCGGTAATAAATTTTCTGCCATATCATATTTATTCATGTGTAATAACAAATGAGACTCAAAATGATGTCAAGAAATTTTGGGTTAATCAAGATTATGAAGATAAGATAAAAAAAACCGTGGCACTCCCGGAAAACTTGTACTGTAACGGTAACAGTGTCGCAAGTTCAATGGTTTTTTCCATCTCAAAAAATGCCTAACGCGCCTAAATATGTTGAACTATGATTATGACAAAACAAAATTATGACTAAGTATTTTCTTTTTGCTATTGTGTCCTATTGTTAGGCAGAAACCTCAAGCAGGCTCCAGGGTTTCATGCCTCTTTGTTAGTGGCATCATTATGTCAAAAAATATTATGGATTAAAATTTTAGGAGATTCAAGGGAATCCCATTCAAGTAGATTTCGTTCGACTGTAACAGCCGGTATAAGCAAATCAAACACTCATCCACCCTTCCGTTCTTGAACGGCAAATAACAATGACATTTGTGCGTTGGTACTAGACCCCAGACGTGGGAGGAATCTAATGTCAACTCGAGTGTTGTCTGATACTGATAGAGATGACCGACTTACATAATCAAGGCGATGTGACTAACGAAAATAAACAAATGTCATGTCCTTAGCCATATGATTACCTATTCATAGTTGTCAAACCGATGCCTTAATTGTTACGATACGATCAAAGAGCAAAAAAGCGGCCAAGTGCGAGTCGGACTCGCCCATGAAGGGTTCCGTAGCAGCAAGTAACATTTTATGATTTATGACGTATTAAAAAAAAACTACTTACTAGATCTCGTTCAAACCAATTTTCGGTGGAAGTTTGCATTGTAATGTACATCATATATTTTTTTTAGTTTTATCATTCTCTTATTTTAGAAGTTACAGGGGGGGATCAACATTTTACCACTTTGGAAGTGTCTCTCGCGCAGACTATTCAGTTCAGATTAAAATGATATTAGAAACCTCAATATCATTTTTAAAGACCTATCCATCCATAGCTTCGACTATTTGTATAGTCGATGATCCAAAGATACCCCACAAGTATGGCTTGATAAAAAAAATTGAGTTTCAGTTCTAAGTATGGGGAACCCCCAAAATTTATTGTTTTTTTTTCTATTTGTGTGTGAAAATCTTAATGCGGTTCACAGAATACATCTACTTACCAAGTTTCAACAGTATAGTTCTTATAGTCTCGAAAAAAAGTGGCTGTGACATACGGACGGACACACACATGACGAATCTATAAGGGTTCCGTTTTTTGCCATTTGGCTACGGAACCCTACAAAGGTACCTTTGTATAGAGCACAGATCTGTATATACTACTAGATAAAGAAAGTCCTTCAAGTTGTATGAAAACCTGACGTTCCAATTTTCATACGAATATTTAATAAGAAATTCACTCACAAACGGAAGGAATCTTTCTTATTATTTCCTCCAACGTTTTTCGACGAGTTTCTACGGTTCAAAACGGCAGATTAAGGTATTTTACTGTAGAGAGCTTATTAACGTCCGATCTAATAAATGGACACGGACTAAAAGCAGGTATTTATTCTGTGCTAAAAGTGACGGTCCTAAATAATGTCGTCGTAAATAAACGGGCAAGTGCGAGTTGGACTCGTACATTAAGGGTTCCGTACCTCTGTACAATGTTTTAAAACGCTAAAAAAACACTCTTTTTGTATTACAACCCCCTTTAATTTTTAACTTTTTTTATTTTTAGTATTTGTTGTTATAGCGGCCATAGTAATACATAAAATCTATGAAAATTTCAAGTAGGTATCTAGTTAATGCCATTATAAAGATCTAGTTAAAAACGCTGAAAAAACACGTTTTTTGTATGGCGACCACCTTTAATTTTTAACTTTTTTTATTTTCAGTATTTGTTGTTATAGCGGCCACAGTAATACATAATCGGTGAAAATTTCAAGTGTCTAGCTATTACGGTTCAAGAGATAGAGCCCTGTGACAGATGGACAGGCAGACAGACGAACAGACAGCGGAGTCTCAGTAATAGGGTACCGTTTGCACCCTTTGGGTACGGAACCCTAAAAAAGCCGCATTGAAATCGATCCCTCCGTGTGACCGCTACGATGCCACTGACAGACAGCCAGCCGCCAGCCAGACAGACAGACAGACCGACCGACATTAGCGTCAAACTTAAATACAATAACACCCCTCTTTTTATCGGGGCTTAAAAAATAAACAGAAATACTCGTTTATAACCAAATGTGACATCACTGCTTCATTCCGACACGAACCTTACCCAACCGACCTTAGTTTTATAAGGAACAAAACACATGAAAACTCAATGTAAATTGGAGCCAATACGACCCATTCAAAATGGTTGTGGCGATGCCAGCTTGAGATAGATACACATAGACCGCTTTATGAGTTTTATGACGTATCATTTGTAAAATGCAATCCCACACTATAGAGAGTAGAGAATTGGGTTCTCGTGAAACTGCTTGAATTTACAAGGCCCACCATTTCAATTAAATTTTTCACTAAGTACCTATGATACATTCGGTGCATGTAGCGTATTTGACCAAGTGGTTTAGAAATTTTCGATTACAACGGCTCGACGCCAAAGGAAAAACAAATTACAACATGCGTCGCAAAAAGGAATAATATTGAGAAAGTATACAAATTTGAAGAAGTAAAAAATTCATTCAATGAAACGTTTTTTTCTTGGTGCGCGCACGGGGGCCTTAGTCACTAGTCGATTCGCCGTATGGATAATCTGGCCCTGCAGACCAAGGATCAAGAGATATACAGGTCGTGCTAATTATCGCTTTTCATGTAACACATTTACTATGATTTATAAAGCCAGTGCCGGTTTTAGCTTTACCAGTGCCCCGGGCAAGATCCCCCCCCCCCCCCCCACAAACTGCAATTCAGACTCTGACTTAGGCTTCAATCTTATAGGATTTATTTCTGCCGGCAGGGGGGAGGGGTGCAAGTACGATATAGGATTCTTCAAATTTGCCGCCCCATTGTAAACGAAGGGAGGGAGGGGGGTGCATACAAATTACTCTATATGTTGTTTTTGTCTTTAATTATGTGTTTTCTTAGTACAATAAAGTAATTACAAACAAACAAATAAGAGTCTAGGAGTTGCCGCCATTAACCAGCCGCTATTTATTATTACCTGTGACCCCCTTGCCCAAAAACGCCCCCTGTCGCCCCTTTGTATCTGGCGCCCTGGGCGGTCGCCCAACCGCGCCCTACCCTAACGCCGCTACTGTATAAAGCAAATGTCTTTGCCTTAGTCTTACATTACATTAGTTATAAAGTTAAATTATATTATTTAGATGAAGAAAAACCAATCGCAGAAAAGACTGGGGACTCCCGCTTTTTAAGTTATAACTGTTAATAAGAGAATGATAAAACTAAAAAAATACAATGTGAAAGGAACATACCCGTAATAAATCAAACCACGGTCTATACTAGACCATTATAATATAATGAAATTAAATTAACAGCCAAAACGCGAAAAACAATTTTCGGCATTTCCATACAAAAGTGTGTGGCCACCCGGGAGATTGGTATGGGAATGTCGAATTTTTCTTTTGGCTTTTCGACTGTTATTTTAATTTCATTATACTTTAGCACATAATACATAAGAGTCAAAACTTTAGTGCTCTAGTATAGCCCGTGGTTTGATTTCTTACGAGTATGTCCCTTCCACTTTGTATATGATGTACATTACCATGCAAACTTTCACCGAAAATTGGTTTAAACGAGATCTAGTAAGTAGTTTTTTTTTAATATGTCATAAATTGTAAACCGCAATTTACCTTTAGAACTTTTATATTATGTTACCTACTTGCTGCTACGGAACCCTTCATGGGCGAGTCCGACTCGCACTTGGCCGCTTTTTTTTACATGCTTTTAGAAGAAGAGAATGACAATCTCATAGATAGAGATACATCCTATTTGTTCCAAGAGAAAGGTATTCGACGAATACCATCATCTTTTCTCCGATCTTTTAGCAGACAAAAAGACTGGGGTACTTTCGGATGACTCCTGCCTGATCGATATTATCAATTACTTGAAATATTATAGGTCTAAATATTGTCTCTTCTTTGTTGATCATCGTAACGAGGATCTTGTAAGTCATATAGTTCTTTTTACCCTTGTACTAAACTTATCAACAGCCAGTACCAAAAAACGTAAATATCAAAAAACAAAAACACGTGCGCGCGTGCGCTCCAATCCACTTGCTATAGCACACTGTGTCGGGGCGCAGCGGGGTGGGGCGGGCCGCATCACACGCAAACAAAATCCGCGGCGGATTTATGCGGCCCGCTGCGCCCCGGCAGAGTGTGCGGTAGTTCATACAAAATACACACGAGCGATTTAGGCGGATTTTTGCGCTGCGCTGCGGCCCGTCAAAATGTGCGCGTACCTTTATGCGGCAAGCATTGCACTGGAAACGCATAAGGGCGGGTTGTTTTTTTTTTTTTAAATACTTTTTGACCAGGATGTAATTTGACATTACACTGTGTAATAGTCACGCACGATAAATCAATGACACAAAAAAAAAAATTCGGTTAAAACATCAAGGTATCCTTCTCTCGCCTCCACAATTTGAGACAGTGATGAAATGCACATGAGCGAATGAAATGCACCTAATTACGACCTTGTTTGAAATGATATGGTTTTAGTGAAAATAATGATCTCATTTCTCGTGCGCTACATTTGCAAATGATATGTGCGAAATATTAGAATAATGAGTGCGATATGTTGTATGTATGATATAATGACAGAGACAAGATCTATGATATTCATTTGTTTACTAGCACAGAATAATAATATACTTTTTTTTTCTTTTTTATTAATGGCTTTACGCTACTGCGTATTTAGCCAGGAACAAGTTAATAAAACGTAAGAAATTCTTTTTTCCTAACAAATTACAATCAAAGGTTGGTGTAGGCCTTTGATTGCTTTAAGGGAGGTTCTGGCGACAAATCTATACGAGTCCACTGGTTTTCATAGCCGATTGAGTGGCGGACGACGCCCGAAGACGCCCACACAGTCCGGGAAACAAATATCACTACAGCCGTACTATGACTGTCCACATTAACTATTTAACACATTGTTCATGAGCATTTATAACACCAAA
Organism: Acrobasis repandana; assembly: GCA_963576875.1. Taxonomy (NCBI): domain Eukaryota; kingdom Metazoa; phylum Arthropoda; class Insecta; order Lepidoptera; family Pyralidae; genus Acrobasis; species Acrobasis repandana. The sequence continues at coordinate 10,564,388 of OY756241.1, read as the reverse complement.
TTCATATTATAGTCACTAAAATCAATTTGCAAAATAATTTAAAGAAAACCCCATCCGAACCCCTTGACTTCCTGCCAAAAACCCTTAACCACTTTACATATAAGTACTTATATAATGTCAGATTAATACTAACTTAATTTTAAGATTGAAAGTAGACAATATGCTCCCAGACAATAGGATAGCAAATGCATAGAATTTAATTAATGTTATTTTTGGATATAAATAAGTAAATGAAAAAACAAAAAAAAAAACTTACAGATAGCACAGAATAAATAATACTAACGTACAGAAGTCTCACTCAGCAAAGAAATTCAAAGAAATATCTACTCAATGTGGATATGGTTTGATTTAGCTCACGTCAGAACTCAGCACTTTTTCGTATAAATATCTCATATAAATACATCCATTGCAAGTCAATTTCATTCTTATTACTCTGGACAAACGATTCGTATAACTGAATTTACCACCCGGAGGGGCCGCCTGCGCGCATAATAGGTACATTTTCGATACCTAAACGGGGAGTGACACAGGCCTGCAGATAATCAGTACTGATGGACTGCCTCCGTGGTCCAGTGGTCAAGACGTTTGCTTTGCGATCCGAAAGTCGTGGGTTCAAATCCCACTGGGAAGCATACTTTGTGAAAAGTTGTTTTCAGTCTGGTTAGGGTATTGCAGAGTTGAATCACCTGATTATCAGAAAAGAAAGATGATTCCGTGCTTCGGAAACCAGGTAAAGCTGTGGGTCCCGAACATAATCTAGCGTTTGTTTAAACCTATCCTAGGATTGGTTCTAGTGTACCCTTTGGGTTGCGGAGGTCAGACGGCAGTCGCTCTGAGTAAAACCAGTAACCTCGTCAAATCACCTAGGTTAGGTAGCGGACCCCGGGCTCTGAAGCGTTACCGGTGAGGATGCAACCTGAAATAAGCTCGGATGATGATGATGAGTCAAACTTACAGATACACTATTACGTCTTTATTCCAATCGGGAAAGACAGAGCCTAGGGCCGTAAGACCCCACGTTTAGCGGATGATGGAAAGAGAAAAGTCTGGCTTGAGCTGGATTCCCTCTAATATGGTTTAGTACAGCGATGGCTGATCCACGCGTCAACTCGTGAACGGGTGCCGCCAGTAGGGACTGGTCAGCTCGGCTCCGTTTTTTAAGACTACTCAGTGTAACTTATTTCTGTAAATTGGATTTGGCACTCGTTCGCAAGCTTTACATATTATGTTGTGATAACATTGTATTAGGCATAATATCTTTGTAAACTGACAAAGCCCTTCTGGCGCGTAGGCGACCGATACTGTGTAAATGATTTTCTTTCGGCGTTTCTTCTCAGCAGTGGTCGTTGCGAGTATCGGAATCTTTTGAACAAAAATAAATAAATTTAAATATAAATAAACATTACACGTAATGTACACTATAATTAATGACGTGTAAAAGTGCCTGCAAGGCCTAATTACTGAATAAATATTTGATTTTGATGATTTTGCGCGGGTCTCTTTAAAGGTTTGTATTCTTAGACATGTCATAATTTAGGTACATTGGTACATTTACATATTGCACGCCTCATAAGCGAAGCGCATGAGGTAGTGCTCTACTCTCGCCTTACAAAAATCAAGTGATTTTTTTAACTAAATGTGTCTCTATTTATTTTCTATCGCACTTGTACAATAATATTTACACATAAATGTCAAGGAAAAACACAACACTTATGACATTTTTAAAAGACATTTTGCCTTTTAAATAAATAAAAACAATGTTTAATAAAATTATTTTGTGGACGTCCGTGTGTCTGTATGTATGGAAACTGGCGTGGTCACGATAACTCCCGAAAAACTTATCTGATCAAGTCCATTTTCCGTCACGCTTCAGTATTATCCAAAACTAAGTCCTTTCGAAGATCACGGTCTAATTCAATGTAGTTAAATCGTAATTATTATTATAAAAATACAGGTGACATATTAAAAATAATTTTGGATGTGAGGTTTGTTGCAAGAGTTAATACCTATGTATGATGAGTACGAATGTGTAACTGGCAAGTAAGAAAAGAAGTAAAAAGAAATTTGAATAAAGAATGTTGTGATTTTGTTTGTTTTATTAAATACTAGCAGTCCACCCCGGCTTCGCCCGTGGTACACACATAGCCTATGTCACTCGGGAATAGTGTAGCTTTCCAAGGGTGAAAGAATTTTTTAAATCGGCCCTTTACTTTTTGAGCCTATTCATTACAAACATACAAAAATAGGTACAAATCTTTCCTCTTTATAATATTAGTATAGATAGTATAGATGAAAGACGAATAAATGTAAAAGAAGCGATAAGTTAGTTAATATTTTATTTAATTTGCATTAACTAATTGAGAATGAAAAGAACAATCAGTGGTAACACTTTTCTTGACATTCGTGACGTAGTCTTGTGTCTTTTTCTTGTTTTTGCTTAGTTTTTTTGAGATTTCTCAAAATCTACCGGTCCGAATCGGTTTAAATTCACAGGAAATCTGAGTTGTATAGAACTCTTTGGAAAGCTACTTGTTTGGTTCCGATCGGTTTAGTTGTTCAAGAGTTATAAGCGGGTTACATACACACCCACACACACATACGGCTAGGGTGCATGACACTTGCTCGTGAGTGGTCAGAGAAGATTCCTGAGACCTTTAAACGTCGAGATCTGATGAAAACTCGACTTTTCAAAAACGGGGTGAAACTAATAACGTCCCGAATTTTGAAAATTTTAAATTTTCTCAGCGGGAAGTTTAAAATAAAAGTTAAAAATAATCTCCAGTCGTGCGTTTAAGCCGACACATACTTTTCTTCGTTTTAAGTTAGCAATAAAACAATCAAAATCAATTTAATTGTGTAAAATGAGATTATGAGGCGTGCACTTTTGGATTTTCGAAACTATTTAAAATTTCGTAATTCTTATAATTCAATTTATATTATGACATTAGAAACAATGTATTCTCAGTCCATCCACATATCTAATTTTAAGTTGTAAGTTTGTTAATTAACGTGTTTGGAGAAAATGCTGCAGTGCAGTTAGTTGCCGCTTCTTCTGCACTTGCGCCTAGGAAGCGGCATACACTTAGCTGTAAGTAACGATTTGACGTCAACATTTGTGCAAAACAAAACAAAGGGACTATTATTAAGAGATATTATAAATATCCTATGATAATAAAGATATTTTGAATTTTGAGAGAAGATGGGTTGCTAGCCGCATCGGCAATTAATACGAATCAGACTGTCGTCCATTCCCTCGATCGGTTTTTGCGACCCAGGTGGCGAAGCAGTTGGTACATTCAACTTTTTTTTCTTTTCTCCCAGATCAGTATAGAAGGATTTTTGCAAGCTGTCATTTAGCTTGCCTTGTTTGTTGTTATTTGTTTGGGTCAAATCCGTGGTTCAAATCTTGCTAGCCTATTACTAATTTACTACGAATAGATATGTACTTAATAGAAAAAGTATTTTTTTTATTATGAAATTATAAGAGCTAACTTTATCTTAGATTTCCATTAGAATCATTGCAACCACTCAAAGATTCTTTACATTTCCAAGCCGTGAAACGTACTAAAACAGTATGCAATTTTTAATTGAAACAAAAAGAACTTATCTTGAATCTGTATTTAAAAAACAAAAACGAGTCATTACTCATATTTCGAAATTCGATCGCGCTTTTGTTCGAAACTCGAGCGCTCGTGTTCTATTGGTCCTTGGTAGAGAGATGCTGGCTGGTAAGAAATCATGCTTTGTTCTCCTTACCATGTATGGCCAGTAATAAAATAGTTTAAGAATAAACCATTCTAAACAGGCCCCTCATATTTCTTATGGTCTATACATATTTTTGTACATTTTATATTTCGGAGAGATCTTGTAAGTTTGGTTACATGTCAAGGCGCAATAAAAACATGCTATATGATTTGAGTTGCACAAATTGGTAGATAAGATTAATGAGTTATCAAAAATTGGTGCAATTTCGTGCTGAAGATTAAATTATGGCAGTTAATGGGCGAAGATTGCCCGCTCGTGGCTATGGACAAAGGAAATATAATGGTATAAGTATACTTACTAGTAGGTTCTTTATAATGGTGGTAGCGAATTGATATCAGAATGCATGTCAGTTTCAATGTCGAGTTTGTAATGATACTGATGCTTTTGCTTGTAATTATAGCTTATTGTTAGGTTTTGATGAGTTCTGTGCTTATAAGGAGATAGGCTACTTGTTAAGGCCCTGACTCTGCATCTATTAGGCACGAGTTCGATCCTCATTTGTGTCACAGTGTCATAGTAGAAAATTGTAATTTTATTTATCAGACATATTTTTTATCACTTTAAATATATTTTACTAACGTAAATGCATCACTTGATATGGTTATAATACAAATACATATATCCAATATTCCGTAACATTCCCTAGAAATACGGGAACGTTCCCAAAATCCCAATTCCCCGGGAACGTCTCCAAAATCCCGGGAATTAGGGAACGTTCCCGGGAACGGCACATCACTCATATGTAATTTTTTTAATACGGCAGACGGTCCGGGCAAAACCATTGACATGCAATGCATGTAATATTTGGAGAAGAAAAAGCGGGAAAGCGCATCCTGGCTCCAAAGCACACAGCTAAGGATGCAATCGGGAACGCGGAGAATTTAATATGAAAGTATATGTTTATACCAAATTTTCCAATACAAAAAAATAGTATTTTCCCTATATTCCCTAGTTAATAAAGAGAACGTTGATCTTTGTTCCTAAAAATAAATATAATCAGGTACCTACTTAAGGCGAAATACGAAGAGAATTGTCGAAACTTCATGTATTTCTGTTCACTAGAACTTTGACCTGAAGTGATTCTAAGCGTTTAAACATTTTTGTAGCGTTCGAATACTTCACAATACTTCACCTTCTTAAAATTTTAAAATAAATCTATATACTATTTTAATCTAAATAATATAAAAAAAGAATATAAATTGAGGAAAAAATATTAGTACATAATTACCTATTGTGATTCGAAGCCTTCTTAATTTTCGATACAAAAAATTAGTTATTAAAATAATTTATAAAAAAAACCGCCCAAGTGCGAGTTAAACTCGCGTGGAGAGGGTTCCGTACAATTGATAGAATTCTTATAGATTTTTCTGTAATCTACAAGCAATGAACTATATTTTATATTATTTTCAAAATTTTAGGCTCAGTAGTTTCGGATATCTGGGGGGGGGGGGAGGGAATGGTAAATTTTCGTCTTCTTTCATGAATAAAATCAAAACTTTTCATTTTACAATAATAAAACAAATATATTTGCTATCCTCATAACGAGCCCTTTCATTTGATATATGACACAGTAAGGTTTGCAAAACATTTTTTTTTAATTTCCGAATTTGTCCCCCGAAAATGACCCTTATCTTAAAAAAAATATTTACTTTGCACATATGTGTTTGGGTCATAGGATTACAACATTCTACCAAATTTCACCTGATTCGGTCCAGTAGATTCGGAGCAAATTGGCTGTGACAGACGGACGGACAGACGGACGCATGAGTGATCCTATAAGGGTTCCATTTTTTAATTTTTTGTATGGAACCCTAAAAACCGATAAAATCTTCATTCCGCGTCATTCCGCGTTCATTCCCCGCCTTCCGCTTCACAGTCAAACGAAATATTGTAAAGCATGCGGGGTGTTTTGCGGATCGCCCCGCACCTCATCCCCTCAGATTCTCTTCCGCCTTAAGTACCTAATATTTTTATAACGCTTTGATTAAATTGGTCTATCTACATTTTTAGACTTCAAGGGAAAAATAATTTAAGAATCTGTATATTAAATTAAATAACAACCATCTTCCTAACTAATTGACGTCTATTTGCAATAGAAACCATACAAAGTAAAACCTTGTAATTAAATTAAATGCAGAACCATTAGTTTTATTGAATAATAAAATAATAAACCACGCTCTTGTTAAATCAAACCTTTTATATTTGCTCTACCAAACATCACTATTTAAATAGTTGTATTGTTCATTCATTTATTTCATTGTTATTGGTTCATGAAGAACTTAATGAAGGGCAACCTCCCCATTAACCTAAAACAAAAACTTCTCGATATGTGTATTCTGCCCATACTTACTTACGGTGCACAGACCTGGTCACTTACCGAAGACACAGGCCGGAATCTCCTAAGGTACGCGCAATATGCGTCACCCAGGCGTCACCGTTCCCCGTCCCCGCACCTCTCCCCCGTTTTCGCCTCGATGACTCACGTTGGCCGTCAAGAACCGGGGGAGAGGTGCGGGTGCGGGGAACGGGGACGCATATTGCGCGTACCTTAGGAGATTCCGTTCTGCTTACTCTTACTGTATTCTGTGCCGAAGATCAAAAGTCCAAGCTTAAGGTTTGCCAACGAGCGATGGAGCGTAGTATCCTCGGCGTACGCTGCATAGACCGCATTCGAAACACCATGCTGCGCTCCAAACTTAAATAAAGGATGTAGTCGTTAAGTCAGCAAAGCTAAAGTGGGACTGGCCGGGGCACGTCTGCCATATGCAAGAAGATAGGTGGGCTAGGATGGCTACTAAGTGGATCCCAACAGGTCGCCGAAAGCGAGGCAGACCTCGAAAAAGATGGCGTGATGACTTGGACAAGTACATGGGCGAGTGGCAAACCACAGCCCTCGACAGAACTGATTGAAAACAGAAAGGGGAGACCTTTGCCCAGCAGTGGGACACTGAAATAGGCTAGTAAAAAAAAAATTCGTCCTAGGCATAGTTAATTTAGTTTGCCGTTGAAAAAGGTTTATTTATTTATTTAACTTTATTACGATAGTTGTGGCAATGCCGTGTGGTTCCCGGTAAAGTAGAATAGGATCACTGCAAGTCTTCCCGTGGATGTCGTGATAGGCGACTTAGAAACACAAGCTGAACAAAGCTTATAAACATCAATGAGACCTCTCAAACCGCCTGGTCAGCGTGGAGAGTGTAGGCTAAATCCTCTGATTTCTCTGGCTAATATATGGCTCTGGCAGTACAGAGAGGGTCGTGCTCCTGCAGTAGAGACTTAAAAAGACCTGATGACGATGATGAACAATAGTTGTAAATGGCGGACTTAAGGGACCCAACGATGATGCTGAGAAGGCCATTTTCAAACTTTCCCTGGCTGGGGAACGAACCTAAAACCTCTGGATTGGCGGACTAGCGTGTTAACCATTACGCCAAGGAGGTCGTCATAAATACTATCACGTCTTTATATCTAACGAGGCAGACAGAGCCCAATGCTGTCAAAATAAAAGTTTGTTTGTTTCACTGTTTTAAAAAAACAAAATCTTTAAAAGCGTAAAATAGAGGATGAAAATTTGCATGGAACTCCCTATTTTTTAAATTTAACCACGTGTGCAACGCCCTGGGGAGCTAGTTTTGTTACAAAATAAAAAGCGGCCAAGTGCGAGTCGGACTCGCGCACCGAGGGTTCCGTACAAACCTGTAGGTATATAAGTTTAAAATTATTAAAAATATTTTGTATTATATGATGTAACTAAACATGTATGCTTTTCGCTATTTTTCCTATAAGTGTGCTATAAGACGTTGCTTCGTACCAAATTTCAAGATTCTGAGTTCACGGGAAGTACCCTGTAGGTTAAGATTACCTTGCGAGTGTCGAAAAGCGGTAACGGCTGTATCTTTTGATTGCGTTGGCTTAGAAGTTTAATTTTTTCACAGCTCCAAGGGACAGTAGACTTGAGTATTTGATATTAATTTCACCTTGATACCTCTACGTGTTCCTGAGAAAAAGGGTCGTGACAGACAGACGGATAACAAAGTGATCCTATAAGGGTTCCATTTTTTCCTTTTGAGGCACGGAACCTTAAAAAATAAGCAAATTCTTGTAATTATTTTCATTATCAAAAGCACCTACTTAATAATTTGATTTAATTACAACTATTTGTATCATTGTAAAAATCATGCATCTATTTCAAAAGTTAATGAGATAATTGAGTGTGTGTTAAACGGTCTGTGGTTTCACGGTTTACTGTGACGACATAATAAACGTTTTAATTTGGTTAAGTAATATTATTACGTTAAACAATGGGTATGAAAATAAGAGCAGTGTTGGTTGTAGCACTATAAGTTCCCCAGGGCGTGATTTATACGCCGCCCTTTTTTCGAAATACCCAAGAACAAGCGCTTGGTGGTACCGCCGCAGCGGTATGCGTTTTTGGTTTATGTATATTCATTCATTTAACACTTCGTTGTTCCAAAGTGAAAATATACTTTTCACAAATGGGGCTTTATTGCTAAGCGCCATTTTGAGAGATAAAGAAAAACAAGTTTAAAAAACTAGTAGTTCGCCGCGAACTTAGACCTCGCGATATTTTATATACAAAGTACCCGACGTATATAATTTTGTGATATGGTCAGCAATATCCTCAGTTTGAACAATAAATGTTCGAGTGAACCTACCTTGACGCATTTCGATTGGTGAGAGAAGATCATCGGAACACAGTTGTGTCCATAATTTTCCTCGTGCCTCATTTTTTCTAAGTATTTCCTTTAGTCACGATCCCCTGAATGCAAAACGTAATTGATATCATAATTTTGAAAATGTATACCTTCACTTTGGCCATAAAGTTATACCAACTACAGCCATTCCGAAACATTGTTCTTGTGGTTGATCAAAACCATTAAAAAATTTACATGGAAATGCATGGTATAGTTGGTTTTAGGTAACTTGCGCAGCAAAATTAACGATTAAAGTTCAATCAAAGATTAGTAATCAAAGGTAACTATTATAAGTGTGTATTTAATTACTTTTTTATAATAGGATGCTACTCATACAAGGTATCTTCTACTACCAAGCAAAGCAAGCAAGCAATCCAATACACGACACAATTGAACACAATTTAACCAATTAACCGACCAAACAAATTAAACAAAATTTTAAACAAGAAAGACAACGAAAAGTCATACGATTCTAAAAAACATAAAGTCAATCTTATGAAAAAATTACCATAACGAGTTCTACGAGTTTTAAAATTTTTGTTGCGACATTTTTTTTTTTGTGAACTATATGGTATTGAATGTACGCAACAAATATTTGTCAATTTTCTTCTTTTCTTAAAAAAATAGTTGTCAAGACATTGGCCTTGTAACTCGGAAGTCACGGGTTTGATTCCCACGGGAGACATACATTTTTAAGAAAGTTGTTCAGTAACCCGGACTGAATTCACCATTAAATAATTTCAGTATATTTTGTAAGAAGATTTGTATTGAATATCCGTCACGGCTCAGTCAGCTAGACTTCGCGAGTCACCCTAAATCCGTTCAAGTATAACGTATAAAAAAGGTGTTCAGACTAAAAAGTTGTTCAAAATTGCGTTTTTATAATGACAACAAAAAAGTCTAATGAGATTTTTGGAAATATTTTGAAACGGCGGATATATGACAGTTTTAAAATTTGAAACCCCCATATTTCCGATATTTTGGAAAATTTCGAAAAACTGGCTCGACAAAAAAATTGTATTTAGTTGCTGAACCTGCTTACAAAATTTCATGAGAATCGGTTAAGAAATCCGAAAAAGAAAAAACTTAGAATGTATCAGCTGCTTCTCTTCCCGCTCAGATCGTATGTCGATCAAGGGAATGGGCGAGAAATTGAATCATGTTATTAAGCGATGCGGCTTCATCTCTATATTGATTTCCTTATTTCATCTTAACGCTCACCATGACGCTAAATGAGGCCTTTGGGGCTTACAGGGCTTTGTCTACCCCGTTAGGGATAAAGACGTGATAATGTATCTGTATCAAGAATTTAGATCTGATTGGTAAGCCTCTTGCCCCGCCCCTTTATGATTTTGCCCCTGGACGATCGTCAAACCGGCCTAACGCCCCTACTGTATTTAGTTAAGTAGGCATATTATGCAATGTTTTGTAGCCATGATAATAACAGTGTATCAGAACGAAACGGCATCACACGTGCTTATTTCGTGAATAGCCGTTTAGAGATGGCATCTTCCTTACGGCGGCAACTAGGATGAGGGGTGCGGGGTGCGGGGTGCGGCTCCATCAAAGCTGAGTTTGTTGAGCTGTAATCATCTTCAGGTTTTTTGAAGTGAAAACGTCTTTAGGCGCGTTGGGCACTTTTTCAGATGGGAAAAAGCCATTGAACTCGTTACCGACACCACCAGTGGTGCTCAACATTTTCAGATTGGCTGTGTAGTGGTGCTCAACATTTTCAGATTGGCTGTCCAGTGGTGCTCAATATTTTCAGATTGGCTGTCCAGTGGTGCTCAATATTTTCAGATTGGCTGTTTTCACTTCTGTCGGCACTCCCGGAGTGCCACAGTTTTTTTAGTCTCGTAATTTCAGAGCCATACTTGGCCAGAGCAGCCAGAAGATTTGGCCTACGCTCTCCACGCTGGCCAGACGTTAATGTGACATTAACGTTTATAAGCTTTGTTTAGCTTGTGTTTCCTAAGTCGCCTTCTACGACATCCACGGGAAGACTTGGAGTGGTCCTACTCTACTCTGCCAGGAACGACACGGCAACAATAGAGCTACACATCTCTATCTCTTTCATTGATCTGCGCGGGAATAGACGCAGCTGGTACATTTTACATACACTATCACGTTTTTATACCTAATGGGGCAGACAGAGTATTTAGATTTTGCGGCTTTAAGCAGACAGAGCATATGCCTAAAGACCCAAAGGCCATTTTTAGTGTAATGGTGGGCGAGCTGGAAAAAGGATTCAAAACAGTGATGGGTTAATGCTAGCCGCATACCTTATTATTGACCGAGCGAAGTGTCTCAGTTTCGACTGGCCAAAATTTATTTTGTCCATCTGTCTGTTCTCGCCTACAGGTCGCATTTATTATTTTCTCATGAAATTTTGTGAGCAGATTTAATAATTATATAGAATTTTTTTGTAGAGCCATTCTATCGAAATTTTTAAAAACGGCGGAGAAATAGGGTTAGGTTAATTTATTCGACATTCTGCTAATGGTTCTTATTTGGATCGGAAAACGTTCATCATCATCATCATCAGGTCTTTTTTAGGGTTCCGTACCCAAAGGGTGCAAACGGGACCTTATTACTGAGACTCCGCTGTCTGTCCGTCTGTCACAGGGCTCTATCTCTTGAACCGTACCTAATAGCTAGACACTTGAATTTTTCACCGATTATGTACCTATTACTGTGGCCGCTATAACAAAAAATACTGAAAAAAAGAAGGTTAAAATTAAAGCGGGCCGCCATACAAAAAGCGTGTATTTTCAGCGTTTTCGACTCAATCTTTATAATGGCATTAACTAGTGGATTCTTGAAATTCTCACAGATTATGTATTACTATGGCCGCTATAACAACAAATACTAAAAATTAAAAAAACGTTAAAAATTAAAGGGGGTCGTCATACAAAAAAACGTGTTTTTTTAGCGTTTTAAAACATTGTACGGAGGTACGGATCCCTTCATGTACGAGTCCGTGACCCTCTCTGTATTTCCAGAGCCATGTATTAGCCAGAGCAGTCAGAGGATTTGGCCTACACTCTCCACGCTCTGGCCAGACGGGATAAAGAGATCTCACTGATGTTTTTAATGCTTTGTTTAGCTTGTATTACCTTAGTCGCTTACCTAGCCAAAATTACGTCATGAAACGTAAAGGAATTACAGTAACAGATTAATCTTCTTCTAAAAAAACGTAATTTATATTTTTTTGTACACCAAAAGTGTCACATTTGCATCATAATATTCATAATGTACAAAGTTATATCAGGCCTGTGCAAAGAATTTATAATACAATCCAGAATAACTACGAGTAATAATAAAAAAAAAAAATGATATGTTTATAATGATTATGTTTAAATACCTAACGTTCCCAAAAAATATACCTAAAGTTGTAGGTGTCCCTTTCCCACAAACTGTCAGTGCAATAAAGTATAAGGAGAGCGCTATAACTTTAGGTATATTTTTTGGGAACGGCTTTAGATAGATAGATAGATAGATAGATACTTTGCCACTTCGTAAGCATTCTAGATTGTATACAAATTCTTTGAGCCTGTGTCACTCCCCGTTTAGGTATCGAAAATGTATCTACATTATTACAATGCTTGCAGGCGGCCCCTCCGGGTGGTAAATTCAGTTATACGAATCGTTTGTTCGTAGTAATAAGAATGAAATTAGCTTGCAATGGATGTCTAGGTATTTTTACGAAAAGGTGCTGAGTTCTGACGTGAGCTAAAATTTAGCCTAAATTTAACCACATTGAGTAGATATTTCTTAGAATTTCTTTGCTGAGTGAGACTTCTGTACGAGAGTATTATTTATTCTGTGGTTATATGAAAATCGGTCTACTTAATTTTTAGATCGTAAAATATTAATGTTTTCTTATCCGTTGTGATTTTCATTAAATTACTTCCTATTTCTATGAGTTATTGTTTAGTATTTATTTACATAATTACTTAATTATAAAAAATATTTGTCTGTGTGTCCGTAATCAAATCTTGCAAGCTAAATTAGATCCACTTTCCATTATTTGATTAAGCTGAAACTTCACATACTCGTACTTATGTAAGTTGGGTGACGACGATATTATGGTACCGAAGACCTGATCTCATGATGAAGCCGGGAGGTGGCCAAGGCATCTCTGTGATAAGTATGCGTAACCCCAGCAAAATGTTGCGCCTTAGAGAAGTGAGAGTATTACAGATTAATGGTTAATAGTAAGCCTCAATGTAAACAACTATAGCAAAATTCGTTCATGTTGTATTTTCGAAGTTATTCGAGAAAAACTGATTTTGCTGGGGTAACGTTACCCCAGCAAACCCTTTTTCAAAAAAAGCGTTTAGCCTATAATCAAGTATACGAAAAGATGTTGTAAATGTATACCAATAGCAAAATCTGTTCATCTTTTACTTTTTGAGAAATTCAAGATATTGCTGGGGTAACGTTTTGCAATTTTCCATATCTCGAAAACAGAATTTTAGTAGCAGAATTTTAAAAAAAATACTACTTCATTTATTCAAATGTGTTCAAATATAAGTATTTCGATTCATCAACAAATATCGAAGTAATTTATTTACGCAAAACCTCTCAGATCCAAAAAAATATTTAGAATTTTCATTCAAACTGATCAGCTTATCGAGTCAATTTGTAAGAAAATTCGATTTTTTTTTGGTTTTCGTGAAAGTTGTTGAAAAAAAGTTGTTCAGTTTTATGGGCTGAGGTACCATCTGAAAGTTTTGCGTTCTTTCATTAACACGATGTATTTTTTAAGATAAAAGCTTGCTTTTATATATATTTTTTAATTAATTGCTCCTCGTTATAATTGCCAGTTTTATGTATTACCTATTATTTGTAATTGATTGAAATATGATTAAACAACTACACTTAATTGCTCCAAGCCCAAATAATTTTTTAAAACTAAAAACCGACTTCGCCACCAAACTACACAACCGATTTTGATAAAATTCCAATGGGAAGTATATAGTATAACTTGACAAGTATATCCTTTTAAAGAAAAAAAATCACAGATTTCGTGTCTCACACGACTATCGAGCACATTGGAAATGAATCTACAGAATTCGAAGAAGTCGTTCAGACTTTTTGACTTTTTTCAAAAAGGTTAGGCTACAATGGAAGGTCATTGGCTACAGGGCATTTCTTAACCCGATCGTCTTTGTTTTAGGCTCAAATTGTAGCTGACTAAATTGTTTAGAGGAATTTTTCTCAAATTTTTGACATCATTCTTCGTTTCCAAAATATCGAGCGCCAATATCCAAAATTCGGAAAAAAATGTTTTTTTTTTACTATTTCGCCAATAAACTTTTTCCGTTTTTGACTTGCTTGAATAATTCTTTTAGCACTTTACAGCTCTCGGGAATACGCGTCTTTTGAGCCATTTTTAAATATCATATCTTCACAACTCTCCGAGATATAAGGGGATCGCACTTTTTCGTGAAATCGGAGCCTACACTGGAGCGAACGAAAAGACATTTCCAATGTCAAAATAATTTTCAAAATCAACTTCCCTCTAGGGGTGTTCCCGAACCGATACGACATTGAAACCTTCAAAAAACGGGTCTATATCTTCCTGAAAGGCAGGTGACGCTCTTGTTATACCCCTGGTGTTGCGTTGTCCATGGGCAGTGATGATGACGTTGCTATCGGTCAAGTCAATACTCGTACTGCTCTGAGTGCCGTAGCTGATTGGTCGCGAAGGTTTGGAGTTAAGGTCAATCCAAAAAAAATTCAGGCTTTATTACTAGGCAGTTCATATTTTATAAGATGTATTGACATTGATTCCCATTTCTCTGTTTCTTTTGAGGGTACAGTAATTCCATTTGGCACAACTGTCAAAGACCTGGGTCTGCACATGGATTCATGTTTCTCGTGAAATACACAAGTCATAGAAATCTCCAAAAAGGTTACAGGTGTCCTAAAGAATATAGGTCTCTCTCTATAAGTTAAAAAAAATTCTCCCCAGTGACACTAAAACAATGCTAGTGAACACATTGATCCTGCCAATCATAGATTATGCTGATGTGTGCTACTCGGACTTGACAGCTGATATGCTGAACAAACTTGACCGCCTTCTCAATAATTGTCTTCGGTATATCTTTGGTCTACGTAAATATGATCATGTGTCGTTTTACCGCTCCCAACTTAATTGGTTACCAAATCGTCAACGTCGCAATTTGCACATCCTCACAACCCTCTTTTCCATTCTATTTGAACCCGCTACTCCTGCATACCTCAAGTCTAACTTTCAGTTTCTGGGTGACACCCACGTCAGACATCTTCGTTCCTCTAACAATCTCAGCCTTTCTATACCAACTCACCGGAGTGGGTTCTTTTCACATTCGTTTATTGTCCAAGCTATAAAGCTCTGGAACGCCTTACCAGTTGATGTTCGAAAGGCTATAACCCGCTTTTCATTTAAAAAACAGGTGAAAGCACATTTTCTTAAACAACTGTCAGATAGTTCTTAGTGTATGTAGTATATGTGAGTAGTATATCTTAGTATAATAATAGTGTGTATTATTTGTATGTAGTTTATGGTTTATTATTACATATTTATGGTTTATTATTACATATTTAAGTATACTTGGTTCATTTTTCACCATTTCTTTTTGAGTTTTTGCACTACCCGTGTCTTTCTCAACATCACACGGTTGGTTGACTGGTAGATAAGGCCTTAGGCTTTAAGTCCGGCATTACACTTGTATTTGTGTATAAAGTTAAATAAATAAATAAAGAATGATCACTTAGGTGCCATCAGGTGACACACTTGTTAGTTTGCCGTCCTATAACATAAAATAAACCTCATTTTTTGAAGTCAGTTAATAAAGCCCTCATAAAAATCTCATCACGTAATAAAGAACTTGTTAACTGTACCTATAAATTGAGAGTCTATTCATACTAGTACAAATCTCCCACAAGTTGGGATTTGATTTCATACAACTATTTCAAAAGTATTTGCCATAGAAAATGTAGAAGGTCTCTCGCACGGGATTCATGGCAATTGAGTGGTTTTCAGAGTGGGCTCTCTTTTGTACCTCCGAATCCCTTCATTCTAGACTGTGAATGAATTTAGATTAGCTTGACAGTCAACTTTTATGGGAGGCCAAAATTTTTTTTAAATATTTTGTGATAAATTCACTAGGGAAAGTTGTTCAGTATCATGGACTGAATTCACCCATAAAATAGTTAAGTATATTTTGTTATACCCTGTATAAATTACAAGCAAACCTGCGAAATATAGGTCATCATTCCAAAATGACCGATCTAGAGCGGCCTGCATCCAGCGCTTTCCAGCGACCTTAGTCAGGTCGTCTGACCACCTTGTGGGTGGGTGTCCTACGCTTCGCTTGCCAATACGTGGTCGCCATTCGAGAACCTTTTTTGGGTATAGGTAATATAGGTAAGTATATTTATTTATTTAAAACTTTTATTGAGCCAAAAGCTACAATACTAGGTAAGTAACTATTAGAATTTTATTTTTGCCCCTACTTTGGTATCGCTTGTCTCTGCACCACCTTCAAATTGACCGTTTACAATTTGTAATAAAGTTAAATAAATAAATTTTAAAACAAACCGGCCACGTGCAAGTTAAACTCGCGTGGAGAGGGTTCCGTACAATTGATTGAATTATTATAGGTTTTCCTGTAATCTACAAGCAATGAACTATATTTTGTATTTTTTTCAAAATTTTAAGCTCAGTAGTTTCGGAGATCAGGGAATGGTAATTTTTCGTCTTCTAAAATCAAAACTATTAATTTTACAATAATAACAAAAATATACTTGAGATCCTCATAACGAGCCCTTTCATTTGATATATGACACAGTAAGGTTTGCAAAACTTTATTTTTTAAATTTCCTAATTTGTCCCCGAAAATGACACTTATTTAAAAAAAATATTTATTTCCTTTGAACATATGTGTTTGGGTCATAGGATTACTACATTCTACCTAAATTCACCTGATTCGGTCCAGTAGATTCGGAGCAAATTGGCTGTGACAGACTGACGGACAGACAGACGCACGAGTGATCCTATAAGGGTTCTGGATTTTTCATTTTTTGTACGGAACCCTAAAAAAACGCCTTCTTTTAAAAAATCATTTAGTAATAAACGTTTTTTAACCTATATTAACACAGAATAAATAATACTAACGTACAGAAGTCTCACTCAGCAAAAAATTTCAAAGAAATATCTACTCAATGTTATATGGTTTAATTTAGCTCACGTCAGAACTCAGCACCTTTTCGCATAGATACCTAGACATCCATTGCAAGTCAATTTCATTCTTATTACTCTGGACAAACGATTCGTATAACTAACTGAATTTACCACCCGGTGGGGCCGCCTGCGCCCATAGAAATAATGTAGGTACATTTTCGATACCTAAACGGGGAGTGACACAGGCCTGGTATTACCTACTTTTGCTTGTAAGTTGTGTGCTGCCATCTCTGTGAGCAGCTGGTACTAATTATTTGTTAAAAACTTTTAAACTATCGCGTTGCATTATTATTAAATTAATGCATACGGGAATTAACGCGAAACGTACTTTTTATTTATTTATTTTGCTGACGTTTCATTCGGGTTTCACCGAACGTGAAACGTAGTCAAGCTGGGACCACGTTCGGTGAAACCCGAATGAAACGTCAGCAAAATAAATAAATAAAAAGTACGTTTCGCGTTAATTCCCGTATGCATTAATTTAATAATTATTTGTTACCAAGTTTCTGCTATTAATGTGCCTCCTATCCATGTGGTTCCCGGCAGAGTAAAATAGAACGACTACAAGTCTTCCCGTGGATGTCGTAGAAGGTGACTCAGGAAACACAAGCTAAACAAAGCTGTCTGGCCAGGTGGCCAGTGTAGAGAGTGTAGGCCAAATCTTTTGACTGCTCTGGCTAATATACGGCTCTGGTAGTACAGAGAGGGTCGTGCTCCTGCAGCAGAGACTAAAAAAGACCTGATGATGATATTGATGACGTACCCTCCAAAAAATTTTGTTAGCTAGCACCCACTGCTTGGGTCGAATCTAAAGGCACCAAAGCGACTGCATATGAAATGTTAGCGGCTCGTTAGTTTACAAATCGTTACGATTTAACGCCTATTGTGGCACACACGTTGCCGACCCGGTTACGTTTATAATTTAAAAAAATGCTGTGAAATAACTCTTTCCTGTGTAAACCGCAAATGTAGAGACTAGACATGAGATGATTCTTTATAATTTTTCAAAGCAAAAAACGGCTTTAGTATACTCTTTGTCTTCATTTTGCGTTCCGTACCCGAAGGGTGCAAACGGGACCCTGTTACTGAGACTCCGCTGTCTGTCCGTCTGTCCGTCTGTCTGTCAGTCTGTCTGTCAGTCTGATTATTTTTTTTTTTTTTGTTATAGGGCGGCAAACGAACAAGCGGGTCACCTGATGGTAAGTGATCACCACTGTCCATGGACAACTGCAACACCAGGGGTGTAACAAGAGCGTTACCGGCCTTTTAGAAAGATATAGACTCGTTTTTTGAAGGTTTCAATGTCGTATCGGTTCGGGAACACCGCTGCAGGAAGTTGTTTCCACAGTTTGGTCGTACGTGGCAGGAAGTTCCTTTTAAAACGTACGGTGGTTGATTGCAAACTATCCAGGTGGTGTGGATGGTATTTTAATTTCAGGCGGGTGGTGTAGTGGTGAAATTTTGCAGCAGGTATTAGGTCGAACAATTCTTCAGAACATTCCCCATGATAAATGCGATAAAAAATGCACAAGGATGCAACATCCCTACGTAGAGCCAGAGGATCGAGACGGCTGACGAGAGTCTCATCGTCGATTATACGAGTTGCGCGATTTTGAATACGGTCAAAAGGAAGAAGTTGGTATTTAGGTGCCCCGGCCCAGAGATGGGAACAATATCCCATATGCGGCCTAACTTATGCCTTATACAACTGAAGGCGATGTGCCAGTGTGAAATATCGCCTTGCTCTACCGAAGATACCAAGTTTTTTAGAAGCCAACTTAGCCTTGTCATTTAGATGACCGCGAAATTGAACGTCGCTTGAAATCTCGACGCCGAGAATTCCGATCTTCGGTTGTATATCGAGGGAAGCGCCCTGAAACGAGGGAGATACGACAAAGGGACTTCATGTACGAGTCCGACTCGCACTTGCCCGTTTATTTATTTTTAATATTTGTTGTTATAGCGGCCATAGTAATACATAATCGGTGAAAATTTCAATTATCTAGTTAATAATAATAAAGATCTAGTTAAAAACGTTGAAAAAACACGTGTTTTGTATGACGACCCCCTTTCATTTTTAACTTTTTTTTATTTTTAGTATTTGTTGTTATAGCGGCCACAGTATAACATAATCGGTGAAAATTTCAAGTAGACTTCGGATCAAGAGATAGAGCCCTGCGACAGACGGACAGACAGACGGTCAGACAGCGGAGTCTCAGTAATAGGGTCCCGTTTGCACCCTTTGGGTACGGAACCCTAAAAACTAACGAGATATATAAGATTAAAAATTTCGTACCACGGCAATGAAACAAGCGTCCACGGCAATGAAAGAACTGTGCCACGGGAATGAAAGAATCAATCCACGGAAATCAAAATCCATATACAACATAATATTTTATTGAAGTGAAAACTTCTTTAGCTGCGTTGTGCACTTTTTTTGTAATTGGTAAAAAATATTAAACTCGCGTCAGGACACGTGTCCTGATCGAAAATTCGTAAGACGGATGGAGAGTAGACAGCCGGCGCGGCGTATGAGAGGAAGTATTCCCCTCTCTTTCTACGGCGCGGCGAAAATGTATGCCTGCGCCTGCTGTTACGTTTAGCTGAGAAATAAACTTTTTAATGTAATATAACTAAATTGTCATGTTTGTGTACGATAGCGCAATAAATAAATATTGTATTCTACCACATAAATGATAGTACTTTTATACTGATAATTAAAGCAATTCGTGCAAAATTATTCCCTAACCATTCCAAAATATCAAAAATGCAGTACGTTAATATTCAAGTTTTCATTTCTGCCGGCACTCCCGGAGTGCAACCTGTCGTTTTTTACTTACCTGAGTATTATACTTATATAAAATAGATACACGCCTGTCTCCGAGAGGGAAACGTATACCCAGACTGTGTCTCTCCATCGGCTCCTATAAATTCATCCCATACCACAAACAATGGCTTGGTTTCACCCAAATTTTGTGTATGAGAGTAAGATTTGAATAGATATTACAAAGGAAGAATAGGAGTAGAATAAGGAAAAAAGACTGTAGTATTGAGGTTTCTAAGAAGTGTGAAGTCCACAGTCTTTCTTTACTTATTCTATTCTCATTCTTCTTTTGTAATTTGTCCTTAGTCAATTTTTACTCCCAGACAAGTTTTGGCACCAAGACCTTTTCTGAACAGTCATTTTTAACGCCTTTTAGACATATTTGTGGTGGCATTCATAGCAAAAGGGTACCACTGGTACCCGTGCCAGTGGTACCCCTTTGCTTGGAACGCCATATTTATTCTTGTAATTTAACGAGTCCTGTACTGGCAGTATTCGGTAACGGTATTACGAGGATGTTTTCTTTGCCTAATCATTCCATGACGATGAAAACATAAGTCACGGAAATGAAACACCTGGCCCAGCAATAAAACTAAATTGTTTTACAAGACATGGAAATGACATTTTTTCATTGCCGTGTATATTTTTTCATTGCCATAGCAAATTTTGGCCACGAAAACCACAGAATTCATTTCCGTGGTTGCACGGTGCACGGAGCACGGTGATGAAAATTAAGGCAAAATATAAAATAACAAAAAACCTATTAATTATTCTAAGTAATAAACACGTCACAAATAAACATAATGGCGTTCTATCGAATGCATAATCAAGAGCACAAAATTATTCAAACAGAAGTTATACCTATCCACGGCAATGAAAGAATGTCTAGTAACAAAAAAATGGAATATTTACGTTTATGGCGCGAAAACACAGGCACGTGTTGACGTCCTTCAACGTCGGGCACTTAGGTGGCACTAACATGTAACCTTTAGCGCACAGGACGGGGGCCGCAAGACGTTAGATAAAACAATATTCCTAAAAATGTTTAGGACACGGTGATGAAAGGTAGTTCTGGGACAAATTAGTTTTTATTAACCATTCGTTGTATTGTTTAAATACTCGAATAAATGTATTCCGTAACAATACTTTAACTATTCTAACTAGCTATAGATTTATTAAAATATAAATTATTTATGTCTATGTAAGGGTATGTAGGTATGTACTTCCTTTTAACAAATCGAGAAACGCTAAAATAAGTACAGAATGCAAGCTCTCAAGCTAAAACGTTCCAGATCTACCATTATCAGGGTATTACAAAATGACAACACGATTAGGGTGCCCCATTGTGCAAGAATACGGTCTGAGTGAAATAATAATAGTCCAGAAATATTGTCCTTTAGTGCCAACACGCAATTTGGTAACTTTCCTTGCACTAGCCAAGCATGGTATTTTAGATTTAGATTCCACGATGAAGTATCAAAAGTGTATGACGCTTCTAAATAGAAAAGACACCTAAACACAAGTCAATGTCATTAGACAATGTCATTTATATTTTGTCGTATTAATCAGAAAATAGGCTACATTTACTTTTGACTTTTATCGAAGACTCATTCTAGCAACAGTAAATGCCGATAAGAGGGAAAGAGACCCAAGATATATAGGTTTTAACCAGATTATCTCTATAGTAAAATAGTAAAGTGATATGACAAAGTCTTGTGATGAATACCACTTTTTAAGTATTAAAGTAAAACCAATACATGTGAAGATTACCAACTAAAAATTTAATGTATTATCATTTTTTAGGGTTCCGTACCTCAAAAGGTAAACACGAGACCCTTATAGGATCACTTTGTTGTCCGTCTGTCTGTCTGTCGAGACCCTTTTTTCTCAGGAACGCTGGGAGGTATCAAGCTGAAATTCATATCAAATACTCAAGTATACTGTCCCTTAGAGCTGTGAAAATAAAACTTCTAAGCCAACGCAATCAAAAGATACGGCCGTTTATGCCACAAATTTTCGACACTCTCAAGGGAAACAAAACCTTCAGGGTACTCCCCGTGAACTCAGAACCTTAAAATTTGGTACGAAGCAAAACGTCATAAAGCACAATAAAGGGAAAATAGTGAAAAGCCTAAATTTTTAATTATATTATATAATAAAAATATTTTTAACAATTTATAACTTATTTATATACTTACAGGTTTGTACAGAACCCTTGGTGCGCGAGTCTGACTCGCACTTGGCTGGTTTTTAGGGTTCCGTACCTCAAAAGGAAAAAACGGAACCCTTATAGGATCACTTTGTTGTCCGTCTGTCCGTCCGTCCGTCCGTCTGTCAAGACCCTTTTTCTCAGGAACGCGTGGAGGTATGAAGCTGAAATTTATATCAATTACTCAGGTCTACTGTCCCTTGAAGCTGTGAAAAAATCAAACTTCTAAGCCAACGCAATCAAAAGATACAGCCGTTTATGCCGCAAATTTTCGACACTTGCAAGGGAATCAAAACCTACAGGGTGCTTCCCGTGAACTCAGAATCTTGAAATTTGGTACGAAGCAACGTCTTATAGCATAGATAAAGGAAAAATTACGAAAACCATAAATTTTTAGTTACATCACATAATATATATTTTTTTAATAATTTTAAACTTACTACCCATTTCCTCATAAACGCGTAGAGGTATTAAATTGAAATTCATACCAAATACTAAACCTTGCAGGTTTGTACGGAACCCTCGGTGCGCGAGTCAAACTCGCACTTGGCCGGTTTTTTTTAACTACTTACCTATAACATGAAGTGTCAACTCTCTACGCTCCTTATTTTGTAATCAGTCTGTCCGTCGAACGTATGATTTATGGTGGGAACCGGCAGGGATGGCCAACAGTGGGCACGATTTAAATTGTACTGGTATGGTAAAATTAATGGAAGATGCCGGCTTTGGCGTCAATTTGTTAATTTGTTCTTTGTTTTGAAAAGTCATCATTAATTTTTTTTCATTTATTTTGATATTATTTTATTTTATTTATTTTATTTTAAGGTTAGTTATCATTTTATAACAATCTTCTATTACTTACAATCCGCTAGACGACAACAAGTCAAATCAGACACTTTTAATCTAAACGTCAAACAAACATTTTCTATGGAATTTGTATGAAAGTCACAACCGTGACGTCATAATTTTTCCTGGTCAAATAGTAGTAGCTCTTAAGGCCGTACCTGAATTTTCCGGGGTCCAGTGCTGCCCCCATTTAAAATAAATCATTTCAAAGAAAACGGAGACATTATTTAAAATTTTGCTACTACCAAGTCCTAGATAACCCTTCAAAGTATTTTATGAACTACTGTCAAATCATCTTCTCTCGTCTATTTTCAATCGTTTTTAAAATATTTCTTCTCTCTCCCACTCTTTTTAGTACCTCCTCATTGCTTAATCTATCCATCCAGCTTATTTTCTCCGTTCTCCTCCAGCACCACATCTCGAATGCTTCTATTCTTTCCCTGTCCTCCTTCCTCATTGTCCCATATTCCTTTAAATTCTGTGTTAGGGGGTGAAGATGCTGCTGCCGCAGGCGCAGGCTACGCTCTGAGTCACTAAACGAATGATTTTTTTTCCACACAAAAATCGTTGGCTTAGAAAAAAGGGTTTTAAAAAAACCGGCCAAGTGCAAGTTAAACTCGCGTGGAGAGGGTTCCGTACAATTGATTAAATTCTTATAGGTTTTCCTGTAATCTACAAGCAATGAACTATATTTTTTATTACTTCTACTAATTTTTATTATTATAGATCAGGGGCGGGGGAATGATCAATTTTCGTCTTCTTTCATGAATAAAATCCAAACTATTTATTTTATAATTATAATAAAAATTTATTTGAGATCCTCATAACAAGCCCTTTCATTTGATATATGACACAGTAAGGTTTGCAAAACTTTTTTTTTCAGTTTTCTAATTTATCCCCCGAAAATGACCCTTTTTTAAATAAATATTTAAATATTGTGCACATATGTGTTTGGGTCGTAGGATTACACAATCCTACCAAATTTCACCAGATTCGGTCCAGTAGATTCGGGCAAATTGGCTGTGGCAGACGGACGGACAGACAGTCGCACGAGTGATCTTATAAGGGTTCCATTTTTTCATTTTTGTACGGAACCCTAAAAATGGGTCTATTCTTCGAGACAGGTGTCGGGTCGAGCAGGGTTGTTGCTGATGTAGGATTTTCCACTGCTAATGCTAATGCTGATAATGCTAGTTTTTATAGATCAATATCAGCGGATTCTGATGCTGATGTTGATAAATTACCTACTTATCTAAATAAATCATCATACTACTATACATTGTCAACAAAATATACTGAAACTATTATAAGGGTGAATTCAGTCCATGATACTGAACATATTTCCCCCAAAAACTATATCGAAACATTACTTACTTACTATCCTGGCTCAGCGACACAAAGTGAGTCTTGGCCTCCAGCACAAGAGCACGCCAGCGCTCCCGGTCCCGCGCTAGCTCTCGCCAGTTGTCCCCAACTTGCAGCTCGCGCAGGTCCGCCATCACCACGTCGCTCCAGCGATACCTGGGACGGCCCACCGGCCTGCGACCGATAGGCCGGCCCTGGTATCTGCTCTCTTCACTCCCCGATCCTCCTCCATTTTTTCGACGTGTCCGAGCCATCAAAGGCGGTGTGCTTTAGCTTCGCCCATAATGTTAGGCTCGTTCACTAGATCTTGTATTTCGGCATTGCTCGTAATCTCTCCTCTCACTGGTCCCAGGATCTTGCGAAGTATCTTTCTTTCCGCTACGAGAAGCCTTCTTTCCTCTTTTAATGTTAGCGTCTACGCCTCACATCCATACAATAGTATAGGACGGATGATCGTCTTATAGATCCGAATTTTTGTGCTTCTGCTGAGAAGTTTGGACGTCAACACCTTATGTAGGGCTGCACTGCATCGAAGGGCATTTTGGATGCGGATGTTAATCTCGTCTTCTCTCGTGTTTGTGTCCGTAATAGTGCATTCTAGGTATTTAAACTTCGCTACATTTGAGGAGGTTCATACAGCTATCAACAACCTGAAGAACAACAAAACTCCGGGAATAGACGGCTTACCATCAGAGTTGTGGAAACACGGCGGAAGAGCTCTTCATTCCAAGTTCTACGAATTAATTCTGAGGATATGGGAAACCGAACATCAACCCCAGGAGTGGAACGTAGGAGTCATATGTCCCATTCACAAGAAAGGATGCAAAAAGAAGTGCAAAAATTACCGGGGGATAGCGTTGTTACCCACAGCATACAAAATTCTTGCGTCTGTGCTGCTCAGGAGATTAGAGTCTTACGCGGAAAAAATTCTCAGCGATTATCAGTGTGGATTCCGATCTAATCGCAGCACAATAGACCAAATTTTCCTGCTAAGACAACTCATGGAGAAGAAGTGGGAGTACGCGCAAAGCATTCACACATTGTTTTTGGACTACACCAAAGCTTATGACAGCATAGACCGGCAGACCCTCTATAACATCTTGAGGAGCTTCAAGATCCCTGAAAAACTCGTTACTATGATCCAAATCGCGACTAGCACGAGTCGAATTAGAGTCAGAGTCGGCAGTGAGTTAACGGACGAATTTGCGGTGATTACCGGACTCAAGCAGGGCGACGCCCTGTCACCAATGCTTTTTAATTTGGTTCTAGAATATGTCGTTAGAAAGGTTCTAGCACAATGTTCTGGTGTGGAACTAAATGGGAGTCATAAAGTGATAGGATACGCGGACGACCTAGCTCTATTAGGGGAAAACCGCGAAGACGTTCAAAAGTCTGCAAAGGTCCTGGAACTAGAAGCTGCAAGGGTAGGTCTCAGGATCAATCAAGAAAAAACGAAATACCTTCACATGAAGCGGTATAAGAACACCCGTGTCAAGCGAGAGGATCTCCATGTGGATGGCACCGTTTTTAAGGGAGTTTAAAAATATCGAAACATGAAAAATAATTTTAGACCTCCCATACAAGTTGAGCGATCAGCTTCTTCTTCTTCTTTCGAGTCGATTGGCTATACTATTACTATTATATTAACTTTTTTATTTTATTTTTTATAAAAGTTGTTGATTGGTTGGCGCTGAAAAGTGCCTTTTTCGTTGATTTGGCTTTAAAAAGAGCTGTTGTTGGTTTTTAGGGTTCCGTACCCAAAGGGTGCAAACGGGACCCTATTACTGAGACTCCGCTGTCTGTCCGTCTGTCCGTCTGTCCGTCTGTCACAGAGCTCTATCTCTTGAACCGTAATGGCTAAATACTTTAAATTTTCACCGATTATGTATTACTGTGGCCGCTATAACAACAAATACCAAAAATAAAAAAATAGTTAAAAATTATAGGGGGTCGTCATACAAGAAACGTGTTTTTTTCAGCGTTTTTAACTTGATCTTTATAATGGCAATAACTGGAGACTTGAAATTTTCACCGATTATGTATTACTATGACCACAATAACAACAAATACTAAAAATAAAATAAAGTTAAACATTAAACGGGGTCGTCATACAAGAAACGTGTTTCTTTAGCGTTTTAAAATATTGTACGGTGGTACGGATCCCTTCATGTACGAGTCCGACTCGCACTTGCCCGTTTATTTATAGCCATTTCGTAGCGAAAAGATCAGCTAATCTGCGTTACCGACTCGACTGTCCTCGCAGATTGCCCAGGGTGCTCCGGACGTATAGGGGGATTCAAAACGTCACTCGGGGAGGCTCCTTTCATGCACCCCAAAGTATTAGCGATCGGCTGATCCGAGTTTGTGTGGAGAGCCAAAAATAGTTTTCATATTTTGATATAATATATTTCTTGGGGAAAGTTGTTTAGTATTATGGACTGAATTCACCCTTATAATAGTTTCAGCATATTTTGTTACAATTGAACAATATAAATATATTTTGAACAAGTGACAACAAGATTTTAATAATTTTCTATGATTGGTTAAAAGTCCACGTGACTGGCGCTAAGCCCCGCCTTTATATCAGCATTAATTGTTGTGGATGCTGATCTTACAAACAATGCTGATAATCCGCTGATAATATGCTGATGCTGATATTCACAACAGCCCTGGTGGCGAGTACTGTCGTCGGTCGTCTGTTAGAACACACTAAGACAGCGAAGTGGAAAGAATGCTTCAAAGACAAGACCTAGCTCTTTCATTAGGAGGAGTAGGTAGGTAGATATTATATCTGTCAATGATTCAGATTGCCTCCGTGGTCCAGAGGGCAAGGCGTTTGCCTTGTGACCCGGAGGTCATGGGTTCAAATCCCACTGGGACGCATACTTTGTGAAAAGTTGTTACCAGTCAGGTTAGGATATTGCAGGCTGATTATTCGAATCCCCCCGCCCGGGTTCTCATGTTGGGGCGATGGGGGGGGGGGGGGGGGGGGCTCAGTACCTGCGGACTGGGCATCCTCGGGGAAGCTAAGAGGAACCCATTGCCCGGGTTCAAGCTAAGACCTCCCCGGGCCCGGTGGAGGCCATTCCACTTGGGAATGGCCTGGTTGTGACGGGAGGGGGTGACGACGACCTCCCTACCATCACAGCCGAGGAAGGGGTCGCGAGGGAAGAGGATTGTCGGTTGCCGGGTTGCCGCACGCCCTATCCTCCGCGACCAAGCGCGGACATGGCGCTTGGCACGGCATCGGTGAGGCCGCAGGGGATCAGGAGTGTCGGAGTTACGTTGCCGCTCTCCCTATCCCCTGCGGCTGGCTTGGTGGGCCCCGGTCGCCGTTAGGTGGACGGGGGCAGCCAAATTATGAGGGCTGGTTGGACGGTGGAAAAGGGATTCCATCGTCCAACGGACAGCTCTCCGGAGTGGAAGGCAGGCGCGTGTTCGTGTCAGCGCGCCTGTCCTTGTCGGGCCGAAAGGCCAAGGCGACGGCTGCTTCGGCCTCTCTGATTCAGCAGAGGGCGCCGTGAGGTCGTTGGCGAGCCGGGGCCGCGGAGGAGCATGGAGAAGCACACGGTCTCGGTCAATAGCGGCTGAGAGGTGACACCGCGGAGTTTTTAGTGGTAGCACCACATAACCTTACTGGTGTCCCGTAACCGGTAAGGTATCCGTAGGGATTTTCTCCGCGTCAAGGAAAAGGGCTGATTATTCGAAAAGAAAGTTGAAGTGCTCCGTGCTCTGGAAGGCAAGTAAAGCTGTGGGTCCCGAAGCCATCTAACGTTTGTTTAAACCTATCCTAGGTTTGAACCCTTTGGGCACAGAATAAATACCAGCAGTCTAGTTCGGAGATGGCCTGTAGCTGGTTGGATGGAATAAAATATAACTACTCTATGTATCTATAAATGTACGAGTTTTTTTTTTTGTAAATATGTCTATGTCTTTTTGACTAAATAAAAGATTTTATGTCAAAAAAAAAAAAAAAAAGCTTTGGGTTACGGAGGTCAGACGGCAGTCGCTCTGTGTTGTGTAATAAACGGGCAAGTGCGAGTCGGACTCGTACATTAAGGGTTCCGTACCTCCGTACAATATTTAAAAGAGCTGAAGAAACACGTTTCTTGTATGAAGACCCCCTTTAATTTTTAACTTTATCTTATTTTTAGTATTTTTTGTTATAGTGGTCATAGTATTACGTAATCGGTGAAAATTTCAAGTATCCAGTTAATGCCATTATAAAGATCTAGTTAAAAACGCTGAAAAAAACATGTTTCTTGTATGACGAGCCCCTTTAATTTTTAACTATTTTTTATTTTTAGTATTTGTTGTTATTGCGGCCACAGTAATACATAATCGGTGAAAATTTCAAGTGTCTAGCTATTACGGTTCAAGAGACAGAGCCTTGTGACAGACGGACAGACGGACAGATGGACAGACAGCGGAATCTCAGTAATAGGGCCCCGTTTGCACCCTTTGGGTAAGGAACCCTAAAAACCAGTAACCTCGTCAAATCACCTAGGGTAGGTAGCGGACCCCGGGCTCTGAAGCGTTACCGCTGAGGATACAACCAGGAATACGGAAGGATGATGATGAAATGTTCAAAATTATGACAACAGTTTCAGAAACTGTTCGCTACCACTGAACCACAGTGGTCGACTACCTCAAGGTTTTAGTGCTCAGTTATTACAGCTCTAGTAAAATGCCTCCCAGTTACATTTCCTTCTAGGGTACCAGGATCCTTTGTTTTGGTCGTACTTAGAAGATACGAATTCGCCATTAATTCTCCGAGTTTATTTGGACAATCCGGAGTTTGTATGTACGTATATATGTTCGACGGTAGCTTTACTATTCTTTTTACGCATTTTTGCCAAAAGTATTCCGCAAAAATGCGTAAAAAAGCTTTAACTTTAAACTGTAAATAGTAGTTCATAAAATAGTTTGAAGGGATCTAGGGCTTCACAAAGACAACATTTTAAATGATATCTCCGTTTCCTTTGAAATGATTTGTAACGATGCTGCATGCATCCTATTCAAACCACCTTTCTTCATCTCATCCTGTCTGTTTTTCATTCTTCATTTCATTTCACCTTTTATTCTGTTTTCAAATCATTTACTTATCCCTTTTGCCTCATTCCACCATCATCTCTTAAGCTGATCACTTACTTGATCGTATCTGCTGTACCTTAATCAATTAAATATTATTCTTTTATATGTGACAGGTGTCAGCATCAGATAAATTTTATCACCACCATCGTTATCGAGTCTCTATTCTTCTACCTCTTCTACTATATTCTATGTGGGAAGGCGCCTAGAGCGCCGGGACAGGTCGAGGTCTCACATATTTATTACAAACGGGCCCCCATTTTTGGGCAGCACTGGACCCCGGAAAATTCAAACTCAATTGTTTAGGGATATGGAATCATGACGGTATTTAATCTTGTAACATTTGGTCTCTATTTTGTTTTAATAAAGAAAAATACTTACAATAACTACAATATCTCAACATTTTGTGGCCATCATGCCAGGCTGTCGCACCGGAGGGCCCGGGTTCGATCCCCTGTCAGGTCAAGATGGAAAATGAACTTTTTCAGATTGACCTAAGTTTTGGTTGTTTTTCTATATGTGTATTTGTCATAAATATAGTATCGTTGAGTTAGTATCCCATCACCAATTCTCGAACTTACTTTGGGGCTAGCTCAGTCTGTGTGATTTGTCCGTATATGTTATTTATTCAAATTTATTTATTTCATAGGACAAATCGTGCTGTATGGTGGCAAGAGAGCTTAGCTGTATTTTAAAAATAATAATAATGTTGCAAATAATCGGGTGGTTTTTGGCGGGAAGTCAAGGGGTTCGGTTGGGGTTTGCTTTAAATTATTTTACGAATTGATTTTAGTGGACTTTATAATATGAAATTGGTGTTGTTTGGTGTTATAAATGCTCATGACATGAACAATGTGTGAAATAGTTAAAGTAGACAGTCATAGTACGGCTGTAGTGATATTTATTTGGCGGACTGTGTGGGCGTCTTCAGGCGTCGTCCGCCACTCAATCGTCTATGTAAACCAGTGGACTCGTATAGATTTGTCGCCAGAAGCTCCCTTGCAGCATTCAAAGGCCTTCACCACCCTTTGATTGTCTAGTTAGGATTAGGTTAGGTTAGGATTAGGAATAAAGAACAAAATTTAAGATAGGCTCTAAAGGACTTGTATCCAGAGCCGTAAAATTATTTAATAAAAAATTACATAAGTCAAAATGATGTCTGTCAGTCGCTCGGAAAATTGCAAAAATAAGTAAACGTCAAATGAAGTTTTCTGACTCGACTTGAAGTAAAAAACATTGTAAGGAAAAAAGTACAAATAAAGTTGTCACGTAGGTGGACAGGAACGACTTCTCAAAAATCCTAAAATTAATGTAATATTTCTATGAAAAATTACTGGTTCATTGCCCTATACGGAAAATAAGACAAGATAATTTAAGGAATTTACACAAAGTAGCAAACTGTAGACTTCACATAGAGTTTATGTGCAGGAGCTGACAACTCGGGAGTCTTAAAAGCCTTTAGCTTATATAGTAAACTAATTTGAAAATTATGTAATCGTTTATAAAAGCACCTTAATTGTCACTATTTTACAAACTTTTATTTAATATCACATGTCCCGTCATCTGTTTGTCTGTAATCAAATCTGGCAGGCTAAATTAGACCCACTTCACTTATCTACACTAATATTATTAATGAAAAAGTAATTGTCTGTCTATGTTATCTCATTATCACGCCTTCAACCCCTGAACCCTTTTAGTTCTATTTGGTGTATGGATATATCATTTCCATAGGGGAATGAAAACGACGCGTGGATTTGTATGGGGCAGCCTGTTTTGCCATAGAAAAGACTTTATTAAGCACTTAATTTACTCAGACGAAGTCGCGGGTAAAGCTTGTAAAATATAAGTCAACTCCATGACATTTAAGTCATTGCTACCAAACCCGTCTAGATTGCGAGGTCATTGTCAAGAGACGCGTTTACGTTTTATCTGTCGTCGTTAGTTATGACACAGAAATGTGTTAAAATGACAAAGTTTGAGTGTCGGGGTCAAAGTCGTTGGTTTGTTTTTGTGTTAGGGTTGGATCTTATCTATCAGCAAAGAACAGCACTTTCCTATACTGCTATCCTTTTCTGTCGCTCAGAAGCGTCATTTGCTAGAGCGAGAGAGCGACGGAATGCTTCAGCACCGGCCGTGCTGCACCATATAAACTTGGATCAGCTGATTGGTCAACTATTTTTCACATTTCGATATATGTTCATTGGGGGAAGTTGTTCAGTATCATGGACTGAATTCACCCTTAAAATAGTTTTAGTATATTTTGTTAGAATCTGTATACGTGAGTACGTACGTATTTATTCTGTGGCTATAGCAATATTTCTGTGAAAATTTCAAGTATCTAGTTATTGCCATTATAAAGATCTGATTAAAAACGTTTAAAAATCCCGTTTCTTGTATGACGACCCCCTTTAATTTTTAACTTTATTTAATTTTTGGATTTGTGGTTATAACGGCCACAGTAATACATAAATCGGTGAAAATTGCAAGTGTGTAGCTATTACCACAGCTATTACGGTTTAAGAGATAGAGCCCTGTGATGTGAGGTGACTGACGGACAGACGGACAGGCAGCGGAGTCTCAGTAAAAGGGTCCTGTTGGCACCTTTTGGGTACGGACCCCTAAAAATCTAGTCTATGTACGAGACCAATTCTGAGAGTAGGTAGATCCTGGTCAGTCAACCCCTAAAGACTACTAAGAACTCTATCTTCGATCTAGGTCCTTCTAAGTACATATAGAGTCCATGACATGTCGCAGTCGAGGTCATTCACTGCTGAAGATGCTACAATGGTCAGTGTAAGGGGGCTTGCACACGCCTTGAATTACTCAAAATCAAAGAAATTATTAAAACAAGTAATTATTACTAGTGACTCTGTTAGCTTTAAACCTCGCGACTCACCCCCAATTGTAAAGCTTTATCGGATAAAAAAGTTGTAACAGTGTCGCGAGTTCAACGGTTTTTTCCCATCTCAAAAAATGCCCAACGCGCCTAAAAAAGTTTAAGAAGAAGTAGCTGATACAACATAAGTAAGATTATATGTTGTTTTTTTAGCATTTCTTATTTCAGGCTGTCAGGATTTTTGATTTTTTAATAATTACTTGAGTACATCAGCTTAGCAGGCTGTGAGCAAGGGCTCTAAAGATGCGCCCTCCGCATCATTGCTCTATAAAAACATCATCAGTAGAATCTGTATCACAGTGCGTGTCCGCCATTGCCGCAGAGCGACCGTTGTAAATGCGCTCCATATAAAATCGAATAGGTACGCGCGTTTGAAAATAGAACCGTGCTTTAGTTTTTTTTGTATTGTGCCAGTTTTGTGTTTTAAAGGTTTGTACTTAGAACATTTATCCTGTAATACTTCGATCATACCTGTAATACGAAAAATCATATGAAAAAGTTTTTAATTAAAATAAAACATTTTGATTAAAACTTTTTTCGAATTTTTAGGGTTTCGTACCCGAAGGGTGCAAACGGGACCCTATTACTGTGACTCCGCTGTCTGTCCGTCTGTCCGTCTGTCACAGGGCTCTATCTCTTGAACCGTAATAGCTAGACACCTGAAATTTTCACTAATTATGTATCTGTGGCCGCTATAACAACAAGTACTAAAAATAAAATAAAGTTGAAAATTAAAGGGGGTCGTCATACAAAAAAAGTGTTTTTTTCAGCGTTTTTAACTCGATCTGTCACAGGGCTCTATCTCTTGAACCGTAATAGCTAGGTACCTGAAATTTTCACCGATTATGTATTACTATGACCACTATAACAACAAATACTAAAAATAAGATAAAGATAATAATTATTAAAGGGGTCGTCATACAAGAAACGTGTTTCTTCAGCGTCTTAAAACATTGTACGGTGGTACGGAACACTTTATGTACGAGTCCGACCCGCACTTGCCCGTTTATTCTTTTCTCCCAGACCAGAATGGAAGAAATGATAATGATTATATAAAAACATCATCAGTAGAATCTGAAACAAGTGCGTACCCGCCTCTTTTGAAGATAAGATAACATAAGATAAGTTTTTTATTTGCAATAAATAGGGTTAATACAGGTGTTAGGAAAATACAATTAAATACAGTAGCTTAACCTATTTAGCCATATTCAATAGCATGCAAATTTTTCACACATTATTAAAATATTATTAAATCAAATTATTCATGCATCGAATTCGCAGACTTTAACTTTATGTTCTAAAAAGTCATTAATTGAATAAAAACTTTTTTAGCAGCCATTTACGCAGGGATGATTTAAATTTATTAAATGGAAGCTCTTTAAGTGCAGATGGTAATTTGTTATAAATATTTTTGCACATTGCAAAAGAGTTATTTTTATATTTTTCAGTTTTTGGTACCACATTTAACACGAGTCTATTACAATTTCTTGTTGTTCTAAGTTGAAGAGCGACCGTTGGTTGTATGAGTGGTTATTAAACCTACTCGTATTGTATTGTATTTGTATTGTATTAGTTAGTGTACTATTAAATACAACCAAAACCAAACCAAAAAAACCCAAAGAAATTATATAAAATCTAGAATGCCTACGAAGTGGCAAAAGCCGTTCCCAAAAATGATACCTTAAGTTCAAGTAGAACCACAGAAGACAGTGTACAACAAAATGTTCATGGTACAGGAAGAATTAACAACCACCCGTTTCTCCATCTGGCAGTAATTTTTTTTTCATAAGTTTGTTTGTAATAACTTTATTGTACCAAAAATTTAAGTATAAAAGACAACATAATACGAAAGAGCAAATATACAAAGGCGGACTTATCCCATGTAGGGATCTCTTCCAGTCAATATATGGAGAGGATATTTACTCTGTTAGTTTCTGGTGGCCAGTATTGTATTAGACCGCAAAGAGGTTGTAATTGATTGCACTTTACAAATAACAGTAATTGACGATCAAACGAACTTAGAGGTACAAAGTGAAGTTCGATCGAAATCATGTAAGCAGCATCATTCGATACGAGTTTATACAATCGGAAATAGAGGGTTGGGATCTAGTCCGAGAGGGTCTAGCTGTGGCCTGCTTGTGGCTGAAGTGATTATGATTTTCAAACGGTCTTGACTTATTTCTTTGTGAGGCTGACTCAGCAATTATTTCTATGTGGCCAATGTCAACACAAAAGATTGTAAATACTTTTTTCATTCAAA
The DNA here is from genome assembly GCA_963576875.1 of Acrobasis repandana. Taxonomy (NCBI): domain Eukaryota; kingdom Metazoa; phylum Arthropoda; class Insecta; order Lepidoptera; family Pyralidae; genus Acrobasis; species Acrobasis repandana. The sequence continues at coordinate 10,530,184 of OY756241.1, read as the reverse complement.
TTCAAATATATCAAATATACCTTTTACACCATCAAAATACACGTTAATACCAGTATTGTTTAAAACTATATCTTGAACTAAAAACTTATTACAAATATCAAAGTACTCGGCTACGTATAATCGCTTTATCCACAAATCTGAGTCAATTTTCCCACCCATGGAAAGTCAGATTTTATCAGTGATGACGCAAATAAGAAAATTATACGTTTTGCATCTAATTTGCCTGTACCACCTGCTCTGTTGTCCCACGATCGGATCCGAAGATAGTGACTAACTACTTAGATTAGTACTTATCTTATACTTTTGCCAAAATAATTTTTAGCCCACGAACAAGAATTAATTAAAAGCTAAACTACAATTTAAATTATAGGACGAAGTTTCTGGTTATCATCAGTTTTTTAGGGTTCCGTACCCGAAGGGCGCAAACAGGAACCTATTACTGAGACTCCGCTGTCTGTCTGTCCGTCTGCCTGTCCGTCTGACACAGGGCTCTATCTTTTGAACCGTAATAGCTAGGCACTTGAAATTTTCACCGATTATGTATTACTGTAGCCACTATAACAACACAACAAATACTAAAAATAAGATAAAGTTAAAAATTAAAGGGGGGTGTGAAAGAAACGTGTTTCTTTAACGTTTTAAAACATTGTACGGAACCCTTCATGTACGAGTCCGACTCGCACTTGCCCGTTTATTGATAATAGTACCTTATTTATTTCTCAAGTCCGACTCACACTTGGTTGTTTTTTTTTTTCGATAACTCATTTAGTTATTCATTTGTTCGGAAAAGTTTTTCACATTTACAAATATTTTTCAGGTACATTTACAAATTGTATTTAATTTTTTTTTGGAATCTCGGGTAAATTTCACCCCGGTCCTTTGGGAGGCTTGCGTGGGGATACAGATCCAACACATAGAGGCCCTTTAGAGAAGTTGATGTTATGTTCCGCTCCCGCCAAAACCTAAGCCCCTAAGGTGAACTGGTACACAATGCTTAGCATTAAGTTTTACCTTTGTATTATAATCGTTAGATTATTGTGCAATAAATATTAAATAAAATAATAAAATAAATTCTTGGATATACCTATGAAAGGTGCCCTTGAATAAGTTTCGGCAGGAGGATCATTTCCATTTCAAAAAGGAAAGGTTTATGGGTTATGGAATGAGCTTGGGATGGACCGATGCTGGGCTATTGCAATAGAAACGGCACCTGTCATAATCATGACATGATACAGGTCGCGCCAAACTTCTAGATCGCTCTGAAGTTGAGGCGATGAGTCGCAGTAGTAAAATACACATACCCATAGCAGATATAATTTGCTTTATTTTTGCTTATTGTGTATATATATCATATCTACATTCTTGCAATCATTCTGAAAAAAATATTATTGTGGTAAATATTCTGTCCCTGTTTGTAACCTGAGTGAGGCAACTTCAGAGCGATCTAGAAGTTTGGCGCGACCTGTAACTGACTATTTATGTGGCAGGTGGTGGCTTGCCGTTGCCGCCCACTAGATGGGCCCCTCAAATTTAATTTATTCTTATTTCGCGTAATATGGAGGTAGTAAATTATGTTATTGTTTCAGATCAATCAAATCCGCAAAATGGTGCATTATAAGGTAAGATCTTGTACTTGCTAATTGCATCTTTCTTTTTACAAGCTTTTATTCAGTTGTGCCTGTACCGTTGTCTGTGTGTCCGTAATCAAATCTTGCAAGCTAAAACATAAATAAACAAAAAACCGGCCAAGTGCGTGTCGGACCACGCATAAAGTAGGGTTCCGTAGTAATTTTTGGCACCGCGCTGTTTAGCATTTCTTGCATTTCAAGCTTCATTCAGTCCTAACAGTAAAATATGTAAAAAAACTTTTTAAGTTTATACTGTTCTTTTGGAAAAAAGTATATATTTTTATTTTATTTATAATTTTAAAAGTATTCATCACAGGATACCCGAAATAATTTAAAATAAGAGTTTCCGCACCTGTTTCCTTACGTGAGTGATTTGAAGTTTATAGGTCCAAGACTTTAGAAATTACAGGGGCGGGGGGGGGGGGGGGGGCACCGTGTAAACGATTTTGGCGGGCTATATCTCGCGGATGGTAAAGCTGATAAAAAAGTGTTGTATGGAAACCCTACCTTCTTTTCATAGTCCTTTTCAACGATACCCCAAACAAGGGAGTGCACTCAAAAAAATAATTCACCCCCCCCCTTTACATGTATGGGGAGGTACCCTTAAAAAGGGGTAATTTTAATTTTTTGTATTTTTAAAAATGAGATCTATATCGAACCAAGTTACATGCAAATCAGTCCATAAACGTAGAAGATATTCTGCTGTGACAGACTAGGACGGACGGACGGACTGAACGATCTTATAAGGGTTCCTTGTCGGACTACGGAACCCTAACAAGATAGCGATCAAAGTTACATGTGACGAGTTTTGGTACAAGACGTGTCTGTCTTTGTCTGCCGGGCACGAACATCGATCACACGAATTTGGATTTTTAAAATTGTAAACTTAATTACCTTGTAAAGATGGTATCGTGATGCATTACCGATTGTTCGTAGTAGGTACAAATACATATACAACTCTTTAAGGCCGTACCTAAATTTTCCAGGGTCCAGTGCTGCCCCCATTTAAAATAAATCATTTCAAAGAAAACAGAGACATTATTCAAAATTTCGCTACTACCAAGTCCTAGATAACCCTTCAAAGTATTTTATGAACTACTGTTTACAGTTTATAATGAGAACGTTAAGCTTTGCTACGCACAATTGCCAAAAGTGGCCGTTTTTCGCAAATGTGCGTAGTAAAGCTTAACGTTCTCACTTTAAACTGAAAACAGTAGTTCATAAAATACTTTAAAGGGTTATCTAGGACTTGATAGTTGCAAAATTTTAAATGATGTCTCCGTTTTCTTTGAAATTATTTATTTTAAATGGGGGCAGCACTGGACCCCGGAAAATTTAGCTACGGCCTTAAAGTCACACAAAATCATCTCACTTCTGGTCACATTTTTGATTACGCTAAGTGTATTACTGAAACTATTTCAAGGGTGGATTCAGTCCATTATACTGAACAACTTTCCCCAAGGAACATATATCGAAATATGTAAAATAATTTTTGGCCTCCTATTTCAAGGGGTAACAAAAGGGGGTATCAACCCGAAAGGGTGTTAATGTACTAACCAATGTGAACAACTTTTACAATGGGACCATCCCTGAAATAGCGAAAAAAAGATCTGCCGCTCCATACAAAATTAAATACCTGCCGTGCCAAAATGTATGGAGCTGCAGATGTTTTTTACACGTTGTGTGGTTGGAGTTGTATGGAGAGCCAAAAATTATTTTTCATTTTTCGATATAATATGTTCCTTGGAGAAAGTTGTTTATTATCATCAAATTTCTCGAGCTCCTCCCTGCTTCGGAAGGCACGTAAAAGCCGTTGGTCCCGGCTGTCATTGTATGGCAGTCGTCAAGCTATGTCAGATGCCTTTTGGCAGCTTGAAAAATCTAACTCCAGTGTTGGCCACTACTTCTTCTTCGTCTAAGCGCGTTCCCGGTTGCATCCTCAGCTGTGCTGTTTCGGAGCCCGGGCCGCGCTTTTCCGCTTTTATCCAAATATAACATGCATGTCAATGTTGGCCACTTATATAGGTACACGAAAAACAAACAAACAAACAAAAATAGTTTCAGTATATTTTGTTAGTCCATGTATGTATGTACTTGTATGTATGTACTTGAAGACACGTTACGTAATGATTATAATGAATGATATGTCCCATATGAGCCATATTAACGGTAACTTTACGGTATGTATTTCATAATTTCCGAGAAATTTAAGCGGACCGGAAATGAGAAAATCTCATTAATCCGCCTTATTGACCACAAGTGGGGGGGGCCCTCCCGTATCATCTATACTAATATTATAAAGCTGAAGAGTTTGTTTGTTTGTTTGTTTGTTTGTTTGAACGCGCTAATCTCCGAAACTACTGGTTCGAATTGAATAATTCTTTTTGTGTTGGATAGTCCAGTTATCGAGGAAGGCTATAGGCTATATAACATCACGCTACAACCAATAGGAGCAAAGATATAGTGGTAAATGTGTAAAAAACGGGAGAAATTATTTCATCTTTGAAGCCTTCCGTTGCGTGCGCCGTGAAAACGGTTCAAGATACACAAAAAATATGTATTAAAGAATAAAAGCTCTTTTAATGATCTAAAAAACAGTCCGCGATAGTATGTATATCTTTTAAGATTAACTCACAAAAACCGTTTTTATGGTACCTAATTTGGTCGAAATAATTTGTTTAAGTTGTATCAACATAATAATATTAATCTTTATTCAAATAAATATGTTGTTGGTTAAGAGTACTTCATCTATACTAATATTATAAAGCGGAAAAGTTTGTTTGTTTGTTTGTTTGTTTGTTTAAACGCGCTAATCTCAGGAACTAATGGTCCGATTAGAAAAATTCTTTTATTGTTGGGTAGTCCATTTATAGAGGAAGGCTTTAGGCTATATAACATTTCGACAACCACGCGAACGAAGTCGCGGGCACAGCTAGTTCGGAAATATACATAAGTAGTGGCTCTGTGAGCTGTAAACCTCGCGAGTCGCGACTCACCCCCAACCCCAACCCCCAAACCGTTGAAGTTTATCTGATAAAAAAATGTCCAGACAAAAAAGTTGCGTCTTAATAAGGGTAACAAAAAAGTTTTATGTTTATCATTATTTATTATTTTAAGATTTTGTTTATTATATATATGTAGTATATTCTTTAGGTATGTATGTAGTGTATTCGTAGTGTTTAAGCTTTAATACTCGTATTATACTTGCTTGTTTCATTGCTCTGTAGGTACGTACTTCTGCCTTCCTACTAAATTTGTAACTGTCCTCTGCCCTACTGGTCGACTGGAAGAGATCCCTTCTGGGATAAGTCCACCATTTGTAAAATTACCTTTGCTATTTTATTAAGTGTTAGTTACACTTTGATGTACCTACAATAAAGTTTTTAAATAAATAAATGATATTTGAACATTTCTCTTAATGGCTAAAATATGATTTTGTTTAAGATTTCCCCCATATCTCCGCCATTTTGAGAAATTTCCAAAAACTGAATCGACAAAAAAACTATATAATGATCGAACCGCTTATAAAATTTCACGAGAATCGGTTTAAAAATGCGACCTGTAGGCGAGAACAAACCGACAGACAGATCGACGGACAAAAGCATTTTTGGCCTATCGAGTCGCTTCGCTCGCTTGGTCAATAAGTAGGTATGCTGATTTCATTGTCATCATTATTTTACGAACTCCATGGCGAATACGCCAAATAAATAAACCAAGAATGGCATTTTTTACCGACTTCAAAAAAGGAGGAGGTTATCAATTCGACTGTGTGTTTTTTTATTTTCATTTTTTTCATGTATATTTCTTACGCGATATCTTCGCCAATTTGTGAACCGATTTTTTGATGATTCTTTTTATTTGAAAGCCTTTACTACCAAGTTGGTCCCATTTTAATTTGGTTAAGATATAATGAAGAACTTTGGAGATATGGATGAAACTCCAAAAAAAATTTTAAGTCGGTTGTTTTTTTGTTAAAAATTTAATTATTCAACGAGGGCGTCAGCTAAACATAAAACGTGTAGTTTTCCAACTCGCCGCTCGCGTTTCGACGCATTGCATCGTATTTTTGAAACCGTCGTGCGTGTCAGCGATAAGTAATATTGTTTTACGCAGAAAATATAATTTTGTCAATGGTTTTCTAAACATTTCAATATAGATAAAGGAAGCAGCGTGAAACGGAACGGATTCTCCATGAAAAATGTCAAGATTACGAGTGGTCAAGACCACTCGCAATTTATCAACCGATTATAGAATTTTTTTGTTTCAGTTTTTAGAAATTTTTCAGAATGGCGGAGATATGGGTTTAAAACTAAGAAAATCATATTTCAGGCATTTCGAATTTTTTTTAAATATTTCATAACTATTAATAATACTTTTTAGGGTTCCGTACCCGAAGGGTGGAAACGGGACCCTATTACTGAGACTCCGCTGTCTTTCCGTCTGTCCGTCTGTCACAGGGCTCTATCTCATGAGCCGTAATAGCTAGACACTTGAAATTTTCACCGATTATGTATTACTGTAGCCGCTATAACAACAAATACTAAAAATAAGAAAATAGTTCAAAATTTAAGGGGGTCGTCATACAAAAAACGTGTTTTTTTTCAGCGTTTTTAACTCGATCTTTATAATGGCATTAACTAGATACTTGTAATTTTCACGAATTATGTATTGCTATGACCACTATAACAAAAATACTAAAAATAAGATAAAGTTAAAAATTAAAGGGGGCCGTCATACAAGAAACGTGTTTCTTCAGCGTTTTAAAACATTGTACGGTGGTACGGAACCCTTTATGTACGAGTCCGACTCGCACTTGCCCGTTTATTAAAATATGTCATAACTATAATTAACACTTTTTTGTTACCCTTATTAAGACGCAACTTTTTTGTCTGAACAACTTTTTTATCCGATGAACTTCAACGGATGAGGGGGAGTCGCGAGGTTTACAGCTCACAGAGCCACTAGTCGACTAGTCATGATGCAGTGTGCGCGATTGCAGCAAGATGGCGACATTTAAGGCCCATTTACACGGTGCAAGTTTCTTGCCTGTTGCATACAACTAAATTGAAGCAATAGAAAACTTGCATGGTCTGAGCAGAACGTCAGCCATACAAATCATTTATTGCTTCAATAAAATTGTATGCAACAGGCAAGAAACTTGCACTGTGTAAATGGGCCTTAATATGCAGTTTTACGCGCAAGTGCAAATTAGTTGCCACACCAGCTAATCAGCTCTCCTGTTCACACCGGACTTTCCCAGACATAGTTTATGCCTTCAAATTTGTATGGACAGTGAGAACCATGTTTGTAGAGTAAATCTTCATTTGTTATTAGAAAGATGTCAAATGGGCTCGAAGGGTACTCTAAAAAAAGCGGCCAAGTGCGAGTCGGACTCGCCCATCAAGGGTTCCGTAGCAGCAAGTAACATTTTCCGATTTATGACGAATTAAAAAATAACTATGATACCGAGACCGCTATAGTTTTAATTGAAAGTACATACTTCGAGGTATATATCACATTTTTTTCAGAATTATTTTAGTAATATTTCAAAAGTTACGGTGGGGGGACACCTCAAATTTTTACTTTGTATTAGATTATCTCAAGACTGGGGGGTTTGATCTACATAGTTTCAAAGCAGTTTTTATTGCATTTTAAAAGACCTTTTTTAACGATACCCCACACGTTGGGGTTAGTTTTTCGTTGTATGGGAGGGGGGGGGGGGGGGGGGGTGCTGAAAAAAAACATTTTTTTCATAATTTTAGAAACAACTTTTGGAACTTCAATATCTATCTCTCCACCAATTTTCGTGAGTACGAGCCCGGACGGACAGACAGACGGACGGACATGACGAAACTATAAGGATTCCTTGTGGACTACGGAACCCTAAAAAGCTGAGAAGCGACTCAAGGACTAAGACCAAAGAAAATGGAATGACCGAGTAGAAAAACCACTTTTTAACCGACTTTACAAAAGGAGGAGGTTATCAATCCGTTCCGTATGTCTTTTTTTGTGAAGTGAAAACTTCTTCGGCGCGTTGGGCATTTTTTGAGATGGGAAAAAAACTATTATTCAAGTTCTTCTGTCGGCACTCCCGGAGTACCACTGTTTTTAGGGTTCCGTAGCCAAATGGCAAAAAATGAAACCCTTATGGATTCGTCATATCTGTCTGTCTGTCTGTCCGTCCGTATGTCACAGCCACTTTTTTCCGAAACAATAAGAACTATACTGTTGAAACTTGGTAAGTAGATGTATTCATTTAACCGCATTAAGATTTTAACACAAAAATAGAAAAAAAAACAATAAATTTCGGGGGTTTCCCGACCTTAAAACTGAAACTCATTTTTTTTTTAATTAAACCCATACGTGTACATCTATGGATAGGTCTTCAAAAATGATATTGAGGTTTCTAATATCATTTTTTTTTCTAAACTAAATAGTTTGCGCGAGAAGCACTTCCAAAGTGGTAAAATGTGTCCCCCCCCCTGTAACTTCTAAAATAAGAGAATGATAAAACTAAAAAAAATATATGATGTACATTACCATGCAAACTTCCACCGAAAATTGGTTTGAACTGGATCTAGTAAGTAGTTTTTTTTAATACGTCATAAATCGTAAACCGCAATTTTACCTTTAGAACTTTTATATTATGTTACTTGCTGCTACGGAACCCTTCATGGGCGAGTCCGACTCGCACTTGGCCACTTTTTTTAACGCAATCTTCGCCAATTGTGAACCGATTTTGATGATTCTTTCTTTATTTGAAAGCCTTTACTACCAAGTTGGTCCCATATATAATTTGGTGAAGACATGATGAAGAACTTTTAAGATATGGATGAAACTCCTCAGAAAAAAATAAGCCAAAAAAAAAATAAGTGTGTTAACTACACACTTATTTTTGCCGTGATTTGCAAGACAGAATGTGGTTTGACATAAAAAAATACTATAAAATAACATCATCAAGTAGTTCAGCCTTCACTGATCCATTTCGATAACATGGGATCCTGTAATTATTATACAAATTATTTCATTCTAACATTCTCAACCTTCGACCCTTCCATTACTAATGACTAACAATAATGAACTTTTAGCTCTGTTATTAAGCTTCAAAGTAGTTTAAACGTGGTGTGATTTGAATACAATAGTTCCCATGATGGTTGAGATTCGATACGATTCTTTGCTATCTGGATTAAATGGGGACTGTGAGTGAAAAATATTAATTTCCGCTTGTATGCGGTACCTATACAAGGCCTATTTTAATTGAGTGCAAATACTGTAATAAATTAGCATAGCCATTCGGAGAAGAAACGCAGCCAGCGATCTTGGCACCATGGTGCATGAATAATATTTTTTGCTTTACATACAAACTCTGATCAGCTGATCTGTCAACGTATTACGATATATGTTCCACGGGAAAAGTTGTTCAGTATCATTTATACTTACGTAATACCAAAAATATTCAAAAATTCTAAATATCTTTATTATTATAGGATATTTATAATATTTCTTAATATTTTAAGTTTTGTTTTGCACAAATGTTGACGTCAAATCGTTACTTACAGCTAAGTTTACGCCGCTTTCTAGGCGCAAGTGCAGAATAAGCGGCAACAAACTGCACTGCAGTATTTTTTCCAAAGATGTCTACTAACAAACTTGTAAATTTAGTATGTACCAATGTACCTAAATTATGACATGTCTAAGTACCTATACAAACTTTTAGGAGGGACCCGCGCCAAGCTCAAGCCAGACATTTTTGTCTTTAAGATAGTCATCGGTCCTATAATAAGCCTTCTCACAAAGTACTTTCTTTACATAAGTATATAGGTATTACCTGTGGTAGTATCATGGAATTCATGGATGGATTTTGTTAGACTTATATAAATGCTTGGTTATTCATGTGATCTGATATGTAATAAACATTAACTATCCTAAATTGATATGAAGAGCGCTAGTTTTAACTCCAAGAAACTATGACGTCAGGTTTTGGTTTTTCATGAAAATGGTGTGAGTCGGACTCGTACAAGAAGGGTTCCGTTACTCCGTACTGAAAAATACACATTTGACCCCCTCCCCCTTAATTGCACGCCTCATAAGCGAAGCGCATGAGGTAGTGCTTTACTTTCGCCTTACAAAAATCAAGTGATTTTTTTAACTAAATGTGTCTCTATTTATTTTCTATCGCACTTGTACAATAATATTTACACATAAATGTCAAGGAAAAACACTAGTTTCAACACTTATGACATTTATAAAAGACATTTTGCCTTTTAAATAAATAAAAACAATGTTTAATAAAATCATTTTGTGGACGTCCGTGTGTCTATATGTATGGAAACTGGCGTGGTCACGATAACTCCCGAAAAACTTATCTGATCAAGTTCATTTTTTTTTATACGCTTCAGTATTATCCAAAACTAAGTCCTTTCGAAGATCACGGTCTAATTCAATGTAGTTTAGTTATAGCGAGCAGCAAAATAATTCAAATCGTCGCGCGTGAGCTCGCCATTTTGTTACAAACCAAAATCTTACTGACAAAAACAAATCAGGGTGACAGAACTTGAGCTGCTCTTCGCGCACGCGTAGATCGTCGGGGTGTAGGCAAAGAGGTTTGCAATGGGTCCTCCTTCACAGTGCCCGCTATATCTTTCTCAGCGGGAAGTTAAAAATAAAAATTAAAAATAATCTCCAGTCGTGCGTTAAAGCCGACACATACTTTTCTTCGTTTTAAGTTAGCAATAAAACAATCAAAATCAATTTAATTGTGAAAAATGAGATTATGAAGCGTGCACTTTTGGATTTTCCAAATATTTTTAACTTTATCTTATTTTTAGTATTTGTTATTAAAGCGGCCATAGTAATACATAATCTGCGAAAAATTAAAAAATCTAGCTATTACGGTTCAAGAGATAAAGAAAGACGGACGGACAGACGGACAGACAGCGGAGTCTCAGTTATTAGCACATAATAAATGATACTAACGTACAAAAGTCTCACTCAGTAAAGAAATTCAAAGAAATTTCTACTCAATGTGGTTAGCGATATGGTTTAATTTAGCTCACGTCAAATCTCGGCACCTACTCGTAAAGATACCTAGACATCCATGCAAGCCAATTTCATTCTTATTACTCTGGACAAACGATTCGTATAACTGAATTTACCACCCAGAGGGGCCGCCTGCGCGCATAGTAATAATTTAGGTACATTTTCGATACCTAAACGGGGAGTGACACAGGCCTGGTAATAGGGCCCCGTTGGCATCCTTTTAACGGAACCCTAAAAAGCACCTATCTGATTTGACTGTTGAAAACTTTGTCGCAAGTCCATTGATGGCCCAACTTAGCATCCTAAGTAGTTTAACCAAATCTAACTACTCACGAAGTACCTTGTATTGTAATATGGAACTTTAGTTGCAAATTACATCTCATCCACCATGAAAGACAGTACTCATCATACCAAACGCATCACGGCAATCTACCCAAAATTGGATATAACCGCGTGACATTGGTTTAGCTAACTATAGTTACACAATAATATAGTATTGTTGGTAAATAATTGGCTATATGAACTGGGCCATGCTGTTGTGAAATATTACAGTGCATTTTATTATGTATATCTAGATTTTACGTGTGATACGATTGGCGTGTGTGAGGGATATTGTCGTATCGTAGGATTTTATGAAACGTATTTCAAAATAAGATTTTTCGAAAAAGTCTTTCGTTCAACCGTTTATTGTAAGCCTAAGTACTTATTAAGACAAATGTCGTTTTATTTCAGGGTTCCTATCTATAACCGCCTTCGGGCTCTATCATCAAATTAGCTTTTTAACCGACTTCAAAAAAGGAGGAGTTTAACAATTCGCCTTTATGTTTTTTTAATTTTTTTTTAAGTATGTTTGTTACGCGATATCTTCGCCAATTGTGAACCGATTTTGATGATTCTTTTTCTTATTTGAAAGCCTTTACTGCCAAGTTGGTCCCATTTTAATTTGGTGAAGATATGATGAAGAACTTTGGAGAAATGGAAGAAACTCCTTAAACAAATAGAAGTCGGTGGTTTTTTTTGTTAAAAATTTAATTATTGTTATAATAATACTGCATTGTCATCTAATTTAAATGCGCATAAAAATGTCTTCTCAAGCGGAACCCAAAAAAGCTTCTCGCGCTATAACAACTTATTTCGTCAATACTTTAATGTTTTTATAAAAAAAAAATACCGACTTAATTTTTTTAGGAGTTCCTTCAATATCTCCTTAGTTCATCATATCTTAACCAAATTAATTTGGGATCAACTTGCTTTTAGGGTTCCGTACAAAAAATTAAAAAACGGAACCCTTATAGGATCACTCGTGCGTCTGTCTGTCCGTCCGTCTGTCACAGCCAATTTGCTCCGAATTTACTAAACCGAATCAGGTGAATTTTGGTAGAATAGTGTAATCCTATGACCCAAATACAGATGTGCAAAGAAAATAAATATTTTTTTAAAAATAAAGGTCATTTTTAGGGGACAAATTAGGAAATTGAAAAAAAAAAGTTTTGCAAACCTTACTGTGTTATGAGGATCTTAAATATATTTTTGTTATAATTCCAGAATAAAAAGTTTTAATTTTATTCATGGAAGAAGACGAAAATTGACCATCCCCCCCCCTGATCTCCGAAACTATTGAGCCTAAAATTTTGAAAAAAATACGAAATATAATTCATTGCAGATTACAGGAAAACCTATAAGAATTCAATCAATTGTACGGAACCCTCTCCACGTGAGTTTAACTCGCACTTGGCCGTTTTATTTTTTAAACAATGGATGCGCTTTACTATTTGACGAATGAGTTAGTGAAAGTATGTATGTAACATAACTACATAATTTGTTAATTAATTTACTGTGGCAAACGGTAGCGGTGAGAAATAAAATAACAGATAATAATCATTGTACTAGTTTCTTTTCGCGACTTTATCCGCGTGAACGTAGATTTCATGCATAGTTCGTGCATTTTTCATCTATATTATCGTTATTAATTATACTAGTAGGTATGTGAGCTGTAAAACATCGCGACTCACCCCAACACGTTAAGGTTCATAGGATGAAAAAATTGTACAGAGAAAAATGTTGCGTCTTAAGGCGACGTGGGTTCACAATTTGCAACACTGTGCATGTTTTTTAAAAATCACTGTTATTAAACTACTATAGTTTATCCATCAGAAAATTTACATAAAAATCTTAAGGATTTTCTACAGACATCCACAATAGCCAAAACACGATTGAGCATTTTTGGCTCGATAGAAAATAAACCGGCCAAGTGCGAGTTAAACTCGCGTGGAGAGGGTTCCGTACATTTGATTGATATATGTTTTCCTGTAATCTACAAGCAATGAACTATTTTTTGTATGTTTTTTAAAAATTTTAGGCTCAGTAGTTTCGGAGATCAGGGGGGGGGGGGGGGGGAAATGGTCAATTTTCGTCTTCATTCATGAATAAAATCAAAGCTATTCATTTTACAATAATAACAAAAATATTTCCTAATTAATCCCCCGAAAATGACCCTTATTTTAAAAACATATTTATTTACTTTGCACATATATGTTTGGGTCATAGGATTACAACATTTTACCAAATTTCACCTAATTCAGTCCAGTAGATTCGGAGCAAATTGGCTGTGACAGACGGACGGACAGAGAGACGCACGAGTGATCCTATAAGGGTTCCGTTTTTTAATTTTTTGTACGGAACCCTAAAAATCACAAACATACCTCTAAATTTGCCTAAATTTTCCTTTATAATACGTATTACTATTTTATACCATCACCTTTTTATCTGAAAATTATACCATAAAATGTATTATCTAAATATCTATCCGTTTTGACAACAGAAAAAATAATAAATTTATATTTATTTATTATTTTTTTTGTATTATTACAAAAAAAATAAAAAATAATAAAAATAAAAAATAATAAATAAATAAAAACACTGCGAAATATCGTCGAGCGCGGCTCCGGGCCTTCCTTCGCTCTCGACGAATATTTCACTGTGTTTTATTTATTATTTTTTTCGTCGTCGTGTTTTGGCTATTGTGGGGGTGTCTGTAGAAATCCTCAAGATTTTTATGTAATTTTTTTGTGGAATAAACTGTAGTAATTTAATAACAGTGATTTTTCAAAAACACGCACAGTTTTGCAAATTGTGAACCCATGTCACCTTAATAAGGATAACCAAAAAGTTTTATGCCATAATTGAAAATATTTCGAAATGGCTGAAATATGATAAGAATTCTTAAATTCTTACATTGTTAAATCCCCATATCTCCCCCATTTTGAAAATTTTCCAAAAACTTAATCGACAAAAAAATTCTATATAATTATCGAACCTGCTTATAAAATTTCACGAGAATCGGTTGATAAATGCGACCTGTAGGCGAGAACAAACCAACAAACAAAGAAACGTGGTTTTATTCAGCGTTTTAAAATATTGTGCGGAGGAACGAAACCCTTCATGTACGAGTCCGACTCGCACTTAACCAGTTTTAAAACTATATCTGGTTCAACATTTGCATACACAACTACTAAAAAGCATCGTACAAGTACTAAAAGTACTTAAATTCAAAGCAAGGTTTCCAAGTTACGTATAATTAAGTAATTATGGTGGTACTCTACATTCCCACGATGGAAGACGCTCCCATGGGATTGGGCAATGTAACTGTAACCGATGATCTGGGTCTGATGTGGTCTAGGAAATAATTAGTAGCTAGATAGGCAAATAACTAGGTAGATTTAGTCTTTGTCTAAATCAGAAGGGTGGTTTTGTCATCGAATTTTCGAATCTTTATTGAATACAAAGGTAAAAAAGGTGGACTTAACGATAATGTATTGTCTGCCAGTCAACCTTTAGGTTGATTACATTTTTAACAAAAAAAACCAACCAACTTAAATTTTTTTAGGAGTTTCTTCCATATCTCCGTAGTTCTTCATCATATCTTCACCAAATTAAAATGGGACCAACTTGGTAGTTAAGGCTTTCAAATAAAAAAAGAATCATCAAAATCGGTTCACAATTGGCGAAGATATCGCGTAACAAACATACATTAAAAAAAGATACAGTCGAATTGATAACCTCCTCCTTTTTTAGGTCGGTTTGAAAACAGAAAAATCTATTTCATTACAATAGGCGCTACAAAAAGAACCTATACATACTTACATATAAAGGGTGACTTTATTAACCGGCAACATTTTATTTTAGACGTTATTTTTGTTAATTCAAGTGGTATATAAAAACAATAAACCGGCCAAGTGCGAGTTAAATTCGCGTGGAGAGGGTTCCGTACAATTGATTGAATTCTTATAGATTTTCCTGTAATCTACAAGCAATGAAATATATTTTGTATTTTTTTCAAGTTTCGGAGATCAGGGGGGGGGGGAATGGTAAATTTTCGTCTTCTTTCATGAATAAAATCAAAACTATTCATTTTACAATAATAACAAAAATATATTTGAGATTATATATTGAGATCTTCATAACGAGCCCTTTCATTTTATATATGACACAGTAAGCATTGCAAAACTTTATTTTTTAATTTCCTAATTTGTTCCCCAAAAATTTTATTTAAAAAAAATATTCATTTACTTTGCATATATGTGTTTGGGTCATAGGATTACAACATGCTACCAAATTTCACCTGATTCGGTCCAGTAGATTCGGAGCAAATTGGCTGTGACAGACGGACGGACAGACAGACGCACGAGTGATCCTATAAGGGTTCCGTTTTTTAATTTTTTGTACGGAACCCTAAAAACTAGTGCTGTCTTATGAAAATAAGCGTCATTTAATTATACGTCACATAAAGAGGTTCTCTACAATAATAGTACAAGCCATAATGTGTCCCACAGCTGGGCAAAGGCCTTCCTCCACTTCTTTCATTCGATAACGCAGGATCAGGTTCTCAAGCTTATAAACATCAATGAGACCACAACAACCCGTCTGGCCAGCGTGGAGAGTGTAGGCCAATTCCTCCGACTGCTCTGGCTAATATATGGCTCTGGTAGTACAGAGGGTCGTGCTCCTGCAGTGGAGATTACAAAATACTAGATAATGAGATTCTCTACAATTGCATTTTTTTCCAGGTGCTCAGTCTGACGCTCCTTGCCGCGTTAGCAAACTGCGAGCCTCCAGTACAAGGGTACAACTACCAACCCAACAGAAATTATAATAACTACCAACCTAGCAACAACTATCTTCCTCCGAGCACAGGTAAGGAGTCATGGCCCCTGAACTCTTGAGCTGGCAGCCGCAGTGGCGCAGTAGTTCGATCTTGTCTCTAAACGACAGTATAGTCTCGGGTTCAATCCTCGGCCAGGTCCAGATGGACCAGTTTATCAAAAAAGTAAAATTCACAAAGATACAGAGTATCTGAGTTCCAGAGGAGGAGGCTTGTGACATCACCGCTATGTAAAAATTAGCCGTGACGTCATGCGAAATTTAAATTCGCTGTATCTTGGTCAATTTTGGTTTCTCAAAGAAAAGAAACCCCTACTCTGGAACTTAGATGCTCTGTACAGCGGCGGCCTTAACCATTGCGAGGCCCCGGGCGGCTGAGTTTTGCGAGGCCCTAGTCCTTTGTGCAATGTATGTGATTTGAATGTAGGTATTGTTTATGTTTTATGAGAAAGAAATGAAACACGGGGATTCCCCGAATTTGGTTGGGGTTGTTTCGCGAGGCCCCTGCAAGAGCGAGGCCCCGGGCGACTGCCCTGTTCGCCACCCCCTAAAGTCGCCACTGGCTCTGTATGATCTGTATCTTGTTTAACTTACTTTTTTGATAAACTGAAAAATATGGGTCCAGTATTTTTGGATGACGACGCACTAAGATTAATACTTTTCTGATCCTGACAATACCCCTATTTCTAACTTACAGTAATATTTGTAGGTAAATGTAAGGTGTAATATTAATTTAAGTCTTCTTGCGATGGAGCTGGCATGTCCACTTCCACTGCTGAAAAATGCACCGTGTGGGTTTTGCCAAAGAGGAAAACACATACGGTGCGTTTTCAGCAGGGGAAGTGTTAAGTCAAAAGCTTTTAAATGAGTAAAGATACAAAAAAATAAACCGGCCAAGTGCGAGTTAAACTCGCGTGGAGAGGGTTCCGTACAATTGATTGAATTCTTATTATTGAAGTTTTCCCTTAATCTACAAGCAATGAACTATATTTCGTATTTTTTGCAAAATTTTAGGCTCAGTAGTTACGGAGATAAGGGGGTCGAATGGTAAATTTTCGTCTTCTTTCATGAATAAAATCAAAACTATTTATTTTATAATTATAACAAAAATATATTTGAGATCCTCATAACGAGCCCTTTCATTTGATATATGACACAGTAAGGTTTGCAAAACTTATTTTTAATTTCCTAATTTATCCCCCAAAAATGACCCTTATTTAAAAAAAATATTTATTTACTTTGCTTTGTGCAAAGTAGTGTGTTTGGGTCATAGGATTACACTATCCTACCAAATTTCACCTGATTCGGTCCAGTAGATTCGGAGCAAACTGGCTGTGACAGACGGACGGACAGACAGACGCACGAGTGATCCTATAAGGGTTCCGTTTTTTCATTTTTTGCACGGAACCCTAAAAACCAATTATGACAAAAACAGTGGCCCTCCGGGAGTGCCGACAGATGCAATGTATTCTGTGAATGAAGTGAAAACTTGAACAAGGTGGTGTCGGTTACGGTAACAGTGTTGCGAGTTCAATGGTTTTTCCATCTTAAAAAAAGCCCAACGCGCCTAAAGAAGTTTTCACTTCAAAAAACAAAAATAATTATATCTTTCATAAAAAAACAAAAATATTTAAGTACCCATTTATATCTTTTATCTTCATAATATATAACGTCTAACAAAATATACTGAAACTATTTTAAGGGTGGATTCAGTCCATGATACTGAACAACTTTCCCCAAGGAACATATGTCGAAATATGAAAAATAATTTTTTGCTTTCCCTACAAGCTCGGATCAGCTGATCGGTCAACTTGTATGGGAGGTCAAAAATTATTTTTCATATTTCGGTATATGTTCCTTGGGGAAAGTTGTTCAGTATCATGGACTGAATCCACCCTTGAAATAGTTTCAGTAGTATTTTGTTAGACCCTGTAATATAAACTGTATGTACCGTTAAATGTTTTCAGGTTACAACCCACCCACAAACAATTACCTGCCACCCAGCTCGTTCGGATCCAGCCAAGGCAGTTCTTTCGGCAACCACGGCTTCGGGGGCCAGGGAAGCTACGACCACAGCCAAAGCGGACACGACCACGGGCAAGGAACCGGCCATGACCACGGCCATGGTCACGATCATGACAACGAAGTGGTAAGTTCACAGAGGATGTATTTTTTAACCGACTTCAAAAAAGGAGGAGGTTATCAATTCGGCAGTATGTTTCTTTTTGTGTATGTTTGTTACGCGATATCTCCGCCAATTGTAAAGCGATTTTGATGATTCTTTTTTTATTTCAAAGCCTTTACTACCAAATTGGTCCCATTTTAATTTGTTGAAGATATGATGAAGAACTTTGGAGATATGGAAGAAACTGCTAAAAAAAATTGAAGTCGGTTTTTTTCAACCGACTTTAAAAAAGGAGGAGGTTATCAATTCGACTGTATGTTTTTTTTTTGTTAGTCGCCGCGCTCAAAGCCCGCGATAGAAGCTATGCAATAGCTTAAAAAAAATTATTGAAGTGAAATATTAGGCGCGTTGGGTATTTTTTTGTGATGGGAAAAAACCATTGAACTCGCGACACTGTTACTGTTCCCGACACCTCACGTTCAAGTTTTCACTTTTGTCGGCACTCCCGGAGTGCCACTGTTTTTTTCGTACTGGCACAAAACACAGTAAGAGTATTACATACAGAACGGAATCTCCTAAGGTCCCTTGCAATATGCGTAGTCCCCGCACCTCTCCCCCTTGTCGAGGGGCAAGAGCGGGAAGAAGAGTTTTTTGGAAGTGGCTAAAATTTAACTTGCAAGATTTTACCCAAACAAATAAACGACAAACAGGGCAATCCTAACAAAACCTTGTAATAAATATTGTCAGTTTCGTTTAGTAATTCAATAAGACTACATGAAATGTTTATTTTAGTAATAAATACAAAACAATATACTAATTCAATACAATTTACGTCACAAACATATACTTAGTCTAAGTTTTACGTTTCTTGTAAATGAGATAAGCAGGGATTGGCCTTAACCTGTAAATATTATCAAAGTCATCCGAGTAAAATACATCTCCGTAGTCTCCTAGTATAATACTCCTAGGGGTGAAACGAAGGTCAGCTATTTTCTCAGCTGTACCATTCACACAATTAATATTATACAATCCCTTCTCTGTTACACCATAAGTTTCATTATTACCAACTATAAAGTTGTTCACAATCGGTAAATCAACATTTTTCACAGAATAACCATCATGTGTTAAGCAAAATACTCCACACAAAGACACGAAATGTATGTTCCTTTTGTTATCCACTTCAAAATCGAACACCGTTTTCATATCACCAACCAAAACTGCTTTCTGCCCTTCATCATAAATTTTATAAATTCCATGATCGTTTGCGTCAATGACGTACATTTCATTGTTTCTGATAACAATTTTCATTATATTTACATTATAAAGACCAATATTGACAGCTGCGTGTGATATAGGGTCGTATTTATAGAGTCCATCTTCGGAACCAAAGTAAACATCACTGGTTTCAGTATCTACTGCCGTTGCTTTGTTTTTTGTAATACCTTTAACTTTTCTTGCTTCTTTTGTTATGATATTGATGTGGGCGCGTCCAGAATTTTGCAACTCATCATCCATATACATGAAGTAAAGATTTCTGCTCGAAGAATCGTATGCTAATTCTTTCGGTGACTTGAATGAACCAGTCAGAAGTTCCTTTTTATAAAGCCTACCTCCAATTCTGTCTACAGGGTCATCGCTTACGTAAATTTCTTGCACAGCTTCGACACTAACTAACAATACGACGATGTATTTTAATGTGTAAAACATGATTCACGTTTGGTATGCTTGACTGCTCGTGTTGTACTGAGTTTTAATATTGTGACGTGATGTTGCTCATTTAATTGATGTGAGTCCAGCGGAAGGCGACACTTTACTTGACATAGTCTCTGTGTCGTGGTAATAAGGTCGTTTTTGTGACTTGTGTATTACCATTAATGTTTTGTTGTTCATCCTTCAAGTAGTATTTAGTGAGATGTTTAATAAACCAGTTTAGGGGTCAATTTGGTTGATAAGTATTTATAGGAATGAGTAGTGTTGTAATTCCCAGGGTTATAACTACTTACAGTGTTGATTTTTCCCCTAAGCTAATTAGATTTGGGTAGGTACTTATTTGTGGTACGTATTTATGTTTTAATGTAGGTCTGTTGTTAGGTTGATTTAAGATTTTTTTATACATTTAGTGTCTACACTTGGTATCCGTAAAACAATCATTATTGTTAAATTTGCCGGCAATGGCTAACTATATACAACTGAATACAAAACTTAATAGGTTTTATATTAGGTCATCATCATGTCAACCACAGGAAGCCAACAGCTTGGCATAGGCCTGTTTGAAGAATAAAGTAAAAACTATTTTTATCAAGTTTTCTAAGAAAAATGCTATAGAACTAAAACAAAAAGAATAACTGTCTGATCGGTAATACCCAGCCCAGCATTTATTATAAAATTTAAACCACTAAATACAAAATTCCGTTTATAAAGTTAATAAAAATTAAAAACACAGCAAGGAGTAACAGCTTGGGAGAGGCCTATGTCCAACAGTAGACGTTATGCGGCTGAAATGATGATGATGATGATGATGAGTAACAGCTACTAATTGACCGAGCGAGCTAAGCGTCTCAGTTTCGAGGTTAGCCAAAAATTCTTTTGTCCGTCTGTCTGTCTGTTCTCGCCTACAGGTCGCATTTCTTAACCGATTGTCATGAAATTTTGTAAGTAGGTTCAACAACTAAATTGAATTTTTATGTCGAGCCAGTTTTTCGAAATTTTCCAAAATGGTGGAAATATGGGGGTTTAAAATTTTTAAACTGTCATATATCCGCCATTTCAAAATATTTTCTAAAATCTCATTGGGCTGTTTTGTTGCCATTATAAAAGCGCAATTTTTTTATCTGAACAACTTTTTGTCTGAACAACTTTTTTATACGTTATACTTGAACGGGTTTAGGGTGACTCGCGAAGTCTAGCTGACTGAGCCGTGACGGATATACAATACAAATCTTTTTACATATACTGAAACTATTTAAGGGTGAATTAAGTCTGGGTTACTAAACAACTTTCTTAAAAATGCATGTCTCCCGTGGGAATCAAACCATTAAAAAATTCAATGAAACCTCCCTTTTTTGCCTCGAAAAAATTGTAAAGTTATAAAGGCTCGCGAGGTCTACTGTTCTCACAGAACTACTAGTGTATATACTTTTGAAATTGCTTATAACGCCCTTTCATTTGATACCCTACACGGTATGGTTTGATTTATTTTATGTTTTAGTTCATTACTAATGGTTTAATAGATAACGCCACATTGCATTTACTGTGACGTTACATAGCCCATAACCAGCTGTCAGTCAAGACGCTTCCAATGAAACCTCATTTGTCATCATTGAAGGTACGAGGGAACAGATGAGATGAGCATAAATACATATATATGTCGCAGTTGAGACTCTAGCTGTTTGGCATTACAGCTCGGTTTCGTAAAACAGCGTTAAATAACTGACACCTCATACGCAGAATGGCATAAACGATTTGTATTCATCCATGCCGCGGCGCAAGACGTAAGATTGTAGATTTAGTTCGGAACACAGCGTTCCGAGAGTAAGCTGTTTTCATCTAGAGATATCAGAGACATCGTTTATGATTTTGGGCTGCAAATGATTAGTATAAATAAAGCAGATCTTCAGCTTGGTTCCCATATAGTAATTTCGACGCCCGCCTTCCGGCAAGATCTAGAATTTCCGTGAATCAAATGAAGGCCGAGAGAAACCGCTACGCCGCCATTGAGATTATGTCGCGTTAACAAACTTTTCTGTATCCACTTGCATCGAACTTTGTATCATTCTTTATTGGTATTCTATGATGTTGGAAACTAGATTACAAGTTAAGTTGAATTGAGGTTCTATTTTAATGCCCCGTCATAAATTTGTTTGTTTATAACATGCCTGCAAATAACCTATTCTGTGGTCTAAACGTGGTTAGCCAGTTTGTTAAACGTGACACATTGACAATCCAGCTGAACGATATTCAGCTGCTTAACAAACTCGAGCTGTAATGCCAAACACCTAAAGGTTTAGTGAATTAGCGGTTTATACCATCCAACTGCGACATATACATAGCGACGAAACACATAACCCTACTTTTGGCTTCGCTATAGTTGAGTAATGAGCACAGCACAAAACTATATTTATAAAAGTCTCCTAAAGGGTGAAGTGGAAAAAAACAGCCCTAGAAAGTGTTTGGAAACTAAAAGAGAAGGCGGTCGCCCAACTAAAGGACCATATAGATAAATATAAACGAGTACTTGTTTAAAAATATTTTTAGAAACAAGTTTTTATTTATAACAATGCAAATGGTCACCTTCCGGCTTCATCATGAGATCAGGTCATTGGTACCATAATTGTCACCCAACTTACATAAGTTTCAGCTCAATCGAATAATAAGAAGTGGGTTTTATTTAGCTTGCAAGATTTGATTACGGACACACAGACAATGGGACAAGAAACTAAAATAAAAGCTTGTAAAAAGAGGCCTATGAAATTTAATATCCTAGACTACTCAATAACTACAGTAAACATGCCCAGGGGAATTAAAAAAAGTGAAACGGTATTGATTTTTATTAATTTTATTTTAGTTACTTATATATAATTAACAAGTGTTATCTTTTTTCGGCGTAAGACGGACTACCCTCGTCGCATCTGAGTAAATTAATTTATTATTCCTATCAAACGCTACTCCAAAAACATCATCAAGCTCAATAATAGTATCCAGAGATTCGGTTTCTGTATTGACAGCAAAAATGCCATTTTGGAAACAAACAACAACTTTTCCTTCAGCATCTATTGTTAATCCTCTAGCACCATTATTCGTTAGTTCTTTATAAAGAGTAGCTGTAGAGTTGCCTTTTTTCTGTCCATACAGACCCGTGGCGTTAGTGAAGTACATTACATCATTGGCATCTATTACAAAATGATCTACTTTAGTGTCCTGTAGATCTTGGAACCTTGATACTGCCCCATTGGAAAGAGTATACAAAAATTGTGAAGGAAACACTGAAAAATACAGAACATCTTTGAAAAACACATTCCAAATATCACTTCCACTTTCTCCTAAAGATTCAGATTTGTGTAGACTTGAGTCGTATTTATAAAGTCCGTCACTTCCACCAATGTAGACGTCGTTTGTTTTAGGATCAACAGTTTGTGCAAAGCCATTGGATATGTCATCTATACTCTTAAATTCAAGAGATTTTAGATTAAGGCTTGCAGATTTGAAATTGTCTGAGTTTTCTTCGACATTGTAGCTGAAATACAAAGTGTCTGTGTTACGATCCATGGCCAGGAGATATGGTCTATCGATGTCTTTCTTCAATACTTCTTCTTCGTAATAAACATTATTGATTTTGATTTCTTTACATTCTTTGTTTGGATCTTCTTCTTTTTTTATTACGCCAGCGTATGCTATTACGAAGATGGATAATATTATGATGAGTTTCATGGTGACCTGTAAGTAAGAAAATACTAATGTAATTTTTATAGTAGCTTAGATTATTGTTTTGTTAGGGAATTCCTAAATAAATATTTATATTATGTTGCTTTTTTTATCACGTTTAAACGACGACAATATGCAAACAGTGCCTACAATAATACACAGATATGGACAATTAAACAACAAGTACACAGATTGAGTTAGCCTCAAAGGAAATAAACTAAATAGTAATAAATAAATAGTAATGACATATAAATTTTCCACAAAATGCCCTTACTCCTAAATTTTTATTTACTTTTGTTGTGGTAAATTCGTTAAAAATATGGAATAACTTATTTACTTACCGCGTATTGAGACAACCTTTAGATAACTGATCGGCAAAGCGCGTAACTAAGATTGTCTACGAGTACCATGACAATAATTTGTAGACTTGTAGAGTCTCTGCTAAATTATTATTTAGAGTATTTTACAAGATTGTCATTATCGCCTTCCTCACTTTCTCTCTATTTGGGATAGGCTTTGTGTGTCAACTGCCTCCATCGTTTTTAGGGTTCCGTACAAAAAATGAAAAAAACGGAACCCTTATAGGATCACTCGTGCGTCTGTCTGTCCGTCCGTCTGTCACAGCCAATTTGCTCCGAATCTACTGGACCGAATCAGGTAAATTTTGGTAAGATGGTGTAATCCTATGACCCAAACACATATGTGCAAAGTAAATAATTTTTTTTTTAAAATAAGGGTCTATTTCGGGGGACAAATGAGGAAATTAAAAAAAAAGTTTTGCATACCTTATTGTGTCATATATCAAATGAAAGGGCTCGTTATGAGGATCACAAACATATTTTTGATATTATTGTAAAATGAATAGTTTTGATTTTATTCATGAAAGAAGACGAAAATTTACCATTCCCCCCCCCCCCCCCGATCTCCGAAACTACTGACACTAAAATTTTGAAAAAAATGCAATATATAGTTCATTGCTTGTAGATTACAGGAAAACCTATAAGAATTCAATCAATCGTACGGAACCCTCTCCACGCGAGTTTAACTCGCACTTGGCCGGTTTTTTATCATTTACCATATCTGTACTAACTCCACTCTCGTTCATGTCCCGCTTCACACATTCCCCCCACGTCTTTCTAGGTCGTCCTCTATCTCTGTGGCCATCCACCTTTAAGTTAACCATTTTATTACCCAGATGTTCAGCATCCCGCCTCTTGACATGGCCGTACCATATTAAACTTTAAACTCCATCTTATATATTTATTCCTGATCTTATCAGGCCATCTTCGTCATCCGCATTTCATTAAAAATATGTGATGAAAAATTTAAATGTGTTAGTAATATGCAATGAGGAAATTTTAACATAATAATTCTATAGTAATCAAGTATATATAGCTTGTGGTTCGATTACACGTTGTATGGTTAATTTTATGTAATTTTATTTCTGTCTTCATCTAGAATTCGTCATTACCTTCTCCCATTTTATTTGGGGTCGGCGCAGTATGTTCCCTTCATTTCCCTCTATCACCTGTCATTTCTTCATCCACTCCAACATCCATGTCATACTTGTCCATGTCGCACTCCATCCATCTCTTCTTTGGTCTTCCCTTCATCTAGAATTGTGTTATAATTTTTAATACTACGAGTATGTCTTTAGTTATATATTTTAAAACAAACTGGCTTTATTGATCGAGTGAGCGAAGCGAACGAAGATCTCAGTTTCAGCTTCGGCAAGAATTCATTCGGGTGTCCGAATTCCAGTTGTTTTCCGACATTTTCTCCAAATTTTGTGAGCAGGTGCGATAATTATGTAGAATTTGGCAAGCCAGATTTACGCAATTTTTCAAAATGGTGCAAATGTGATGATTGAAAAGTGAAAAATATCATATTTGCCATTGCGAAAAATATTCAAAAATGTCATAAAACTTTTTTGTTACCCTTAGACGCAACTTTTTTATCCGAATAACTTGTTCATCCGATAAACTTTAATGGGGTCAGTCTGTCTTTGTAAAGCCTCTCGCTTTACAAAAACAGACTCGCGAGGTTTAAAGCTCACAGAGCCATTAGTTATAATAACTGGCTTGGAAATATTGCGCTATAAATTCTGTATTTTGAAGTAGGAATGTTCATCCGTTATAATGTTGCTTAAATAAAAATAATCTTATGCGCCTCCAAAGCTTTCTCTGTTCGAAGTAATCGTCAAGGTACCACTGGGGTTATCATTTTAATTTATGTGTGAATACTCAGTTATCTCACTGAGTATTTACCATTTCAAACGTAACATTGATTCTCAATATAGTGATTTTAATAAAGTTACTTTTTTATATATTTTTAAGATCTAAAATAAGCTGTTATTGTCATTCTAAGTTGTGTTATTTAATATTTTTAACCGACTTCAAGAAAAGGAGGTGGTTATCTATTCGTCGGAATCTTTTTTTTTTGGACTTGCTTGGACCGATTTGGAAAACTCTTTATTGTTTGAAAGGGTATACTTTCCAGGTGGTCCCATAGAAATTTTATTAAAATTGGCTGTGTGGTTTGTTTTTTTAACGAAAATAAATAGGAAATATGTCGTCTAAGTATACAGTTGTTTAAATATTTAGCTTTTCTAGTATTGAAGTCAGTTTTTTGTTTTGAAAAAATATTAATAATTATATTGAGCCAAAAGCTACAATAGGTAGCATTCTCTCCCAAGCTTTAGGAAAAGAAAAAAAGTTAAATTGAAATTCAATCTAAAATTCCAATCTTCTAATTAAATAATGAAATATGAAATGGTGAAAAAATACCACGTGAGCAGGACCTCGGAAATTCGGCGTGTGGGGTTGAACACGTGATGGCTCAGTTGGTAAGAGCATGGCGTATTGAGTGAGACTAAGGTTGCGGGTTCATGTCCTGTTCACGTGGTATTTTTCACCATTTCTTATTTCATTATTTAATTTGAGTACTTTAGTACCTACTGCATCTTGAATGCCTAAAAAACCCTATAAAAATATTCAAATCTTCTTTTTTATGTATGTATATATGTTTTATGCGAATAAATGATTCTAATTCTGTTCCAGCCGAAGTCCTACGAGTTCGGATACTCAGTGAAGGACGCTCAATCTGGGAACGACTACGACAGACGTGAGAGTTCCGACGGTAACGTCGTGAAGGGCGAGTACAGGGTGCAGCTACCTGACGGACGCACGCAGATCGGTAAGTGGGCCAACATAGGGACTTTTACCTTGCAGGGCCAGATTAAGAGGGCCCCTGATGCTGATAATCTAAATTTTGCTCCCGCTTCCATACACATTTTACACAAAACACTAGCCGAAGCGAGGTAGCGGGGATTGAAGAATCGCGGCGGGTTTTTGAAGTTTTTTTTTCGTTTTACAAAGAATATTTAAGAGTTATTTAAAAAGTTTGTTTGTTTGTTTGTTTTTAATAACTTTATTGTACCAAAAATTTAAGTATAAAAGACAACATAATACGAAAGAGCAAATATACAAAGGCGGACTTATCCCATGTAGGGATCTCTTCCAGTCAACCTGCGATAGATTGAGTAAGACATATGATGACTGCCTTATGTTTAATACAATTATAATCCACAGTTAAGAAGGCAAATTTATTGTATTTCTTGAATACCAGCCGTTTTAGTATAATTCCGAGGTGATTTGGAGGCAACTTAGCAATTTTTTTCTATTGAGAAATTTTTAAGCAATCGTGTTTTTGAAACATATAATGACCAACTTTGCTGTGTTTTTATTTCAAAGTGAGTATTTCGTTAATATTGATAATATTTAAGATCGCTCTAAGTACTATCAGGGTCATACGGGGTCTTAATCATGTTTGGGACCCCTAGGTAATACATGGCTAGGCAATACATATTTTAATCACGCCAGCCACACATATTTTCTGCTTGGTCTTATGGTTGACCGGTAGAGAATGCCGTATGGCATTAGGTCCACCACTTGTACAATATTTTTGTGCAATAAAGCTTTTAAATAAAATAAATGGCTAGAGGCGCGATGAACCATTTTTAACTCCCTACAAAAAGAGGGGTGTTATAAGTTTGAGGCTATCTGTCTATCTGTATGTCCGTCTGTCTGTGGCATCGCAGCGTTCAAACGGATTTCGTATTACGTACGTACGATAACGTACGTAAAAGTATTACGTAAGCAGAATTACAAAATTTCATCTCAATCAGAAATCGGTGGCTGAAATTTAATTTGCAAGATTTGACCCAAACAAAAAATAAACCGGCCAAGTGCGAGTGAAACTCGCTTGGAGAGGGGTCCGTATAATTGATTGAGTTCTTATAGGTTTTCCTGTAATCTACAAGCAATGTAATATTTTGTATTTTTTTCAAAATTTTAGGCTCAGTAGTTTCGGAGATCAGAGGGGGGGGGGGGGGCATGGTCAATTTTCGTCTTCTTTCATGAATAAAATAAAAACTATTAATTATACAATACTAACAAAAATATTGTTGAGATCCTCATAACAAGCCCTTTCATTTGAGATATGACACAGTAAGGTTCGCAAAACTTTTTTTTTTAATTTCCTAATTTGTCCCCCGAAAATGACCCTTATTTAAAAAATATATTATTTACTTTGCACATATGTGTTTGGGTCATAGGATTACAACATTCTACCAAATTTCACCTGATTCAGAGACAGACGGACGGACAGACAGACGCACAAGTGATCCTATAAGGGTTCCGTTTTTTCATTTTTTGTACGGAACCCTAAAAACAAGCTAAATAAAAGCTTGTAATAAGTTTTTATAAAATTTCATTTTTTGTACAAGCTTTTATTTTGAGAGCAAAGGTCTTGTCAACATGAAACTATCTATCTATATTTAAGAGCTATGCTCTTTTCGGTGGAGTATGAATTCTCTTTCATTTGTCTCTCTCATTTGCCAGTTGTTTTACTTCGCTGTACGACACGACGTTCACCTTTTCCTTTATCTGTCTTTTTAACATGAAACTAATAAGTCCAAACTCAAAGGGGTTGTGTCGTTTTATGACAGATTTCTTATGGCCACCTTCCAGCTCCATCATCAGATCAACTCCAAGTCATCATAATATTGCATTGTCACGCGATACACATATGCTCGCAAAACAGCTTAATCAGTTGAAGATATCTGCTTCAAAACTAAGTTGCAAGATTCCACCCGAACAATAATGAACATAGTTACATACATAAATTGCAAGTTAAACAAAAGCTTGTAGCTTTTAACAATTAAATTTTTAACAAAAAGAAACAACCGACTTAAAGTTTTTAAGGAGTTTCTTTCATATCTCGAAAGTTCTTCATTATATCTTCACCAAATTAAAATGGGACCAATTTGGTAGTAAAGGCTTTCAAATAAAAAAAGAATCATCAAAATCGGTTCACAATTGGCGAAGATATCGCGTAACAAACATACATTAAAAAAAAACAGAGTCGAATTGATAACCTCCTTCTTTTTTGAAGTCGGTTAAAAATAAATTTTATTGCGATACTATTTACTTAGTAGTGTGGTGTAGCAGAGAAAGGGCTGGGTGTACGACCGTCAAGATAACTGGTTAGACTTGTATCATCAAATCAAACTGATAGGAAAGTGTGCGCACGAGCAGCTAGTTTGCTGAGAAATTATATCAGGTAGTAGTTGTAGATAGGCACTTTATGGTTGTTTGGAGGAAGTTGTTGACAGGTCGGGATGCTAAAGGGCATAGGGTTCCGTTTTTTCTTGGCCAAGAACATCTTTAGTTCGACCTCCTATTACCAAGGGAACGCGAGTTAATGCTAAAACTTGTACCGATATTTTTCGCAAAAGTATATAGGAAATTTCAAGCACCTGAAATTCGATATAAAATTGGACTTTCTTTGTTATTTTGTTGCGCAATAGTAGATTACTGCACCGAGCACAAAGTGAGTCATTATTGCACGAGTGCTATGGTTTTGCCCGAGCGATAGCGAGGGCATTAAATTAGCACGAGTGCATTAATTACTCACTTCAGCAAGGTGCGTAATCTACTTTTCTTTCAACTTCTTATATTCTTTGTGTATAAAATATACGTACGAAAAAAATACAAATTATAAACAAAACTAACTTAACTTACTTATTTTACCCGGTACTTTTGCGGTTAAAGGTTAATAATAATATTATTTGCAGCTGTTTATATGCTCTCTATAGTTGAATTTGTCGTGCAAATCGAATTTATCACTTTCGCTGTCATTTTCCATTTTAAAAATATTTTCTTTTGTAAAATAATTTGACTTTAAAACTTTTACAATGGTACAGAATGCACGATTTTTGTTTTTTTAACAAGGTCTTTTTTCGTCGGCCAATTTTTTTTTCAGCCAGTATCTTTTTGATTGAATGCATACATTTTTATTAAAACTTAAACATCTGTGCCTGGCATCTATGGTAAATTAAAAAGTAAAACAGTGCAATAATGAAAAATTAAAAAGTAAAACAGTGCAATAATGAGAAATTAATACTTAGGTAAAACAGTGCAACAATGAGATTTCATACAACCATTATTGCACTGTTTTGGTTTGATGCAATAAGCACTCACTTTGTGATCGGTTTTTTAGTGATTAATGATAACATTACTGCGTAGTTGGAAGAAAATTACTTTTTGGACTTGTCATTGCATTACAATAAAGCATAAATGGCTAGCTCAGCCAGGGGAAAGAGGAAAGTGTTGGTTATTGCATAGTTACGTTAGTATTATTTATTCTGTGGTTATACGAGTATTATAAGAACTCGCGAGGTCTACTGTTCTCACAGAACCATTATTACATACATACATTATATTAACACGTCTTTATTTATCCAGGTCCTCCTACCAGGCCTGTGTCACTTCCCGTTTATTTATTTGGATACCAAATTGTACCTACATTATTACTATGCGCGCAGGCGGCCCCTCCGGGTGGTAAATTCAGTTATACGAATCGTTTGTCCAGAGTAATAAGAATGGAATTGTCTTGCAATGGATGTCTAGGTATCTATACGAAAACGTGCTGAGTTCTGACGTGAGCTAAATTAAATCATATCGCTAGCCACATTGAGTAGATATTTCTTTGAATTTCTTCGCTGAGTGAGACTTCTGTACGTTAGTATTATTTATTCTGTGCTCCTACGGAATGCATGTTAAGCCGCAGTTATCATTGTATGGCAGTCGTCAAACTATATCAGATGCCTTTAGGCAGTTTGAAAAATTTGATGCCAGTGTTTGGCCACGCCACTTACGAACCCGAAAAAAATATATGTATATATATCCATCTCTTCCTGTGGATGTCGTAAGAGGCGACTTAAGGATTTAAGCACAAACAACAATTGCATTCCCAAGGAAGGTTAACGTCGGGCGGCGGCTGGTTGTAAAACTTTCCGCACAAATACATTCCCAAAGAGGGTTGACGTCAGGCAGGCGGCCGGACGTAAAATTACATACCGAATCATTTTAACTGTTCTGGCAATTTCTTCTCCACTTCGCAAGGTCTTTGGCATCCTTGGGTGACCATTGAAGTGCATGTTATATTTGGAGAAGAAAAAGCGGGAAAGTGAAGAAATACGAAAAAAAAACATTAATGAGGCAGTCAAAGCATTTTGTGTCTCGAGGCCCACAAGGCCTGTATGAAGAGGTTAATGAGTGTAGATGAAGCGAAAGAGGTCTGTCAGGATCGTAGCAAGTGAAGGTCCATAGTCTCTGCCTACCCCTGTGGAAAACAGGCGTGATAGTATGTATGTATGTATTTGATATGACTGATTTACAACCGGCCGCTGCTCGAAATCACCGACGACCTGCCTAACCCGTAAAAACAAAGATGTGATTCATGATTAAATGTTGGTGTTCCAGTGACCTACCACGCCGACTGGAGGACTGGTTTCCACGCTGATGTGCGATACGAAGGTGAAGCGAGGTACCCCGAACCAGCACAGCAAGGTAACTACTCGTTCAAATTTCTGTAAGGGTTGGGACACATCTATCAGGACGGAACAGCACTTTCATAAGCTGCTATCCTTTTCTGTCGCTCAGAACAGCCATTTACTAGAGCGAGAGAGAGCGACGGAACGCTTTAGCACCGGCCATGCTGAGCGACCGACCATGCGTTCCATCGCTCACTCTCACCTACTTATCCTAGGATCGGTGGTCTACCCTTTGTGTTGCGCACTTGCGGAGGTCAAACGGAGTCGCTCTGTGTAAAACCAGGTTAGGTAGCGGATTCCGGGCTGTGAAGCGTTACCGCTGTGGATGCAACCGGGAATACGCTCGGCTGATGATAATGTTACTTTTATTTCTAAAGTGCAAGTCTTGTTATACTGGTTTTCTAATTTCAAAACGTAACCTTTTTTCAGGAGGTTACAACTACAACACCCCATCAGACTTCAGCGGATCTCTCACTGGTTTTCAAGGTGGATACAAGCAGCCTTCCACCGCCTATGGACCCCCCGGATACCACTGAACAACGAATCTATCAATTACAAACCATAGACCGTAGATAAAACCAGGGGCCTTACTCCAAAATCTGCACATCAACACGA
Source organism: Acrobasis repandana (assembly GCA_963576875.1). NCBI lineage: Eukaryota > Metazoa > Arthropoda > Insecta > Lepidoptera > Pyralidae > Acrobasis > Acrobasis repandana. The sequence goes on along the minus strand of OY756241.1, from coordinate 10,498,299 downwards.
TGCTAAACTTTACCAATTTTTCGTCGTCACGTTACGTCGTCGTCGCAATACTTGTGTATTGCGGAAGGATTCTGAAACTAAATTTACTATGACACCGCCCATACCATAACATAGACTATATGGCAACTCTGACTTATCCCACTACACTTTAGAGCTTATTTGATTCTTATACCCAAGGTATAAAAAACAAGATATTCTCTTTCCGCGATGGCCCAACCCTACGTCACGCACGAATGTCACGATAAGGCTACCACTGATTGTTCTTTTCAGTAAATTTATCGACTCACAATTAGTTGATGAATATAAAATAAAACACTAACTTAATTATTTTGTATATCGTGTGATTTATCTGTTTAATTTTGACGTGACAACGTCTTAAATTAGGTTGCGGCTGGGAGTCACTTATGAAAAAGTGTAACGCTCGGTAACGTTACGATGAGTCACCGAACGAGAGAGAGGCCCGCCGAATGCCTTGCGTCTCTCTCCCACTCAACTATGATCGGTCTGCCGCCGTTCTCACGTAAAATCTTCGCCCGTAAAACCGACTTTACAGGCAACCATTTTTTTTAATTAATTTACGAGTATATATTGAACTAGCTGTGCCCGCGACTTCGTTCGCGTGGTTGTCGGAATGTTATATAGCCTAAAGCCTTCCTCTATAAATGGACTACCCAACAAAAAAAGAATTTTTCAAATCGGACCATTAGTTCCTGAGATTAGCGCGTTTAAACAAACAAACAAACAAACTCTTCCGCTTTATAATATTAGTATAGATTATTAGTTCATACTTGGAACTCGCGGTGAGAGGGTTCCGTACAATTGATTGAATTATTATACTTTCCCTGTAATCTACAAACAATGAACTACAATTTGTATTTTTTTCAAAATTTTAGGCTCAGTAGTTTCGGAGATCAGGCAATTGCCCATTCCTCCCCCCCGGGAGAAATGGGCAATTTTCGTCTTCTTTCATGAATAAAATCAAAACTATTTATTTAAGAACTAGCTGTGCCCGCCACTTCGTTCGCGTGGTTGTCGGAACGTAATGTTATATAGCCTAAAGCCTTCCTCTATAAATGGACTACCCAACAAAAAAATAATTTTTCAAATCGGACCATTAGTTCCTGAGATTAGCGCGTTTAAACAAACAAACAAACAAACTCTTCCGCTTTATAATATATATAGTATAGATTAAAACAAAAATATATTTGAGATCCTCATAACGGGCCCTTTCATTTGATATATGACACAGTAAGGTTTGCAAAACTTTTTTTTTCAATTTCCTAATTTGTCCCCCAAAAATGACCCTTTTTTAAAAAAAAACGAAACCCTAAAAATGCATTTTGCTTGGGTAATTAGATCACACACAGTGGCAACACTCCCAACTGATGACGTGTTCTTGGGCCAGTCACGTGACTCAGCTGTCTCGGGAAGAGAATACCTTGTTTTACATCAATTCTGTGCCCATATGTATGATTTTGCTTTTGTGAAAAAGCTGCTTACAAAAGCAGCTAAATGGCATCTAACACATTGCTTGATGTGTGGCCGAATGTACTTTGATGATTTAAAAAAATGTGTGTTGTAAACATACTTATAAGTAGCCAGTATTATTTTAGTCCATTCTAGAGTTACCAATTTGTACTTTAGTTGTAATTCTTAAATATTATATAAATCAAGCAACATAAATACAGTTTATTGCAAAAAAAAACAAACTTAATCTGTCTTATTATAAAATGACTAACTTTTACTACTTACTAGGTTACCATATTGGAGGTAAATTGATACCGCGATGACGTCTTAAAATCATAGCTTAGCCTTTTTTGAAACGTAGTGGTCACATTTTTATTTGTACGCGTATGACATGACGACGCCAGGACAGGACGTTTATGGCGCTACGAAATAGTAAAGTCAAGGTGAAGATATAGGCAAATGACCTTGAAGTGTGAAATAAATTGTCAACTCGTAAATATGGTGATAATTTCCATATTGTTCTTCGTCATGCACTAGATAGCCCTTTAAATTATTTTATGAACTGCCATTGAAACCACTTTTGGCGGAGGTAAGTTTTAAAGCTAGACGGACTAATGTAAATACTTTCAACGGTGGTTCATAAAATAATTTAAAGGGCTGTATAGTGCATGACGAAGAGCAATATGGAAATTATCTCAATATTTACGAGTTAACAATTTATTTCAAATAAGGGCGCCACTTCAAGGCCTATACCTTCACCTCATTGACGTTTGATGAAGTCTCATTCTTGCAACAGTAAATGTTGATAAGAGGGAAAGAGACACAAGGTGGGTTTTAAGTCAGAATATCTCTATACGAAGGTACCTTTTTTGCTCTCTGGTTTAAATTTGGTACCTAATAAAGTAAGTCCGTGTTTTATATAATAAGATGGAATAAGTTCAGAATAAATAATTTTTCTATGAAAAATTTAAATAAACATTTGCTTGTCTGTATTGCCAAGCAAAACATTTTTGCACTTGTAATTAAAATTTCTAGTTGTAAGTTTTGTATCAGTATTGTTTTTGTACGAGGTATTAAATGTTTTAATACAAAAATATTATTTATTTATTTATTGCCGTACCGTGTGGTTCCCGGCAGAGTAGAGTAGGTAGGAGCACTCCAAGTCTCCCCGTGGATGTCGTAGATGGCGACTTAGGGAACACAAGCTAAACAAAGCTTATAAACATCAATGAGACCTCTCCAACCGTCTGGCCAGCGTGGAGAGTGTAGGCCAAATCCTCTGACTGCTCTGGCTAATATATGGCTCTGGTAGTACAGAGAGGGTCATGCTCCTGCAGTGGAGACTAAAAAGACCTGATGATGATGACGATTTATTTAATATTTTAGAACCTTCACCATGGATGACTACTAATACAAGAGGCCTGACAATTCCATACAAAAAGCGTACTTACCTACTCTGCTAAAAAGCCAAAACCCTGTATTATTTCTTGATGTCACTGCTATCTCGCCCGCTAGCCGTAAAGTATGCTGGGTAGGCTGACGGTATCCACGAAAAAACGAAGATGGCGCTTGTTTGTTCGTAGGAAATACAGAGAACAGAGAAAAGAACGCATAAACCACGGTAATACTATATACCTAGGTATAGTTGTACTGTTCTTATACTGCTATAATGTATATGTAATGTATAACAAGTTTATTTGCTCTTCGCACGCTAAGAAGGTCGATGTAGCCCTGAATGCCTCCTGCCGCATAATTACAGGTACTTTAAAGTCTACACCGTTGCACCACAGTGTCTGGAATAGCCCCACCAAGTGTACGACGCAATGTAGCTAGCGCGGTGGAGAAATGCAAACAGATGCATGACAACAGGCATCTACTATACAATTAGGTTCCACCACCCCCACGTTTAAAGAGCCGAAAAAGTTTTCTCAGACAGCCAAGTATTCCAGTCAATGAAGCCTCAAACACAAGGTTAGCATGGTGGAAAAATAAATACCCTCCCTCACCATCCCATATTCCACACGCTGAGAAACTTCCACCGGGTGGTGATCTCCCTTGGGCAGTTTGTAAGTCCCTAAATAGGCTCCGGACTGGTGTTGGGAGATGCCACGAGAACCGAGCAAAGTGGGGTTTCTCAAATAACAATCGATGCGACTGTGGAGCTGTTCAAACCATGGCCCACCTACTATCGAGCCCCAGCTGCCCAACCCCTTGTACAATACACGACCTAAATTCGGCTAATGACAGGGGAGTAAGTGTGGCCACACATTGGTCCACACTCATTTAATAATTTTAGCCATTCCGACTCGCTAAGAAGAAGATTTGCTCTTGCAAGGTCTTTGGCATCCTTGGGTGACCATTGACGTGCATGTTATATTTGTAGAAGAAAAAGCGGGAAAGCGCACCCCGGGATCTGAAGCAGCTCAGCTGAGGATGCAATCGGGAACGTGCTTAGAAGAAGAAGAATGTATGTGTAATGTATAACAAGTTTATTTGCTAGGGAAATTAAAAATACCTTGACTGTCAAGAACGCCATCTACTATGATAAGTAGCGGAACTACTGATACGACTTATACAGATATCAAGTCGCGCTACATGTTTGCTACGGATAGCGCCATCTATATATTTGCTAGAGAAAGCCCTGACTATCAAGCATTAACTCCCAATAACTTTTAAACGGCTGAACCGATTTTCATCAAACATAGCTAAGAACTACCGCAATGGAACTTGCTTTCACGTAAAAAAAACCGCATTGAAATCGGTCCATCCGTTCGAGCGCTACAATGCCACAGACAGACGTATACATTAGCGTTAATCCCTCTTTTTTGTCGGGGTTAAAAATAGCCAGTGAACAAAAGAGGAAGAGATCAATTTGAGCAAGAGGAAAGGAAATAAGACGTCATGAAATCTTTTAATCTCGACCAGACGCGCAGACCGATATTTTATAAGATCTGTCTCCGCGTCTGGTTTTTGACCTCATGGGCTCAATGGACCTGATGTCTCGACCTTAAACGACACTGGTATTAATTTCTGTGGCAGCTGCGGTTCTGGTTGGGGTGAAGATTTGGACAGATAACAAGGGGCAAGTGGGCACCACACCACCAGAGGGTGCCGACGTCGTACAAACTATAAACTTTAACTAGGGTACTAAACTAAGGGGAAGGAAAGTAGGCAAAATACATATTAGTACCAGCTGCTCACATAGATGGCAGGCGGCAGCACAAAAATTACTAGCAAACCTGCGAAAGGTAGGTAATATAGGTTCAATTACTAGGCAAAAAGTATTAAAATTTTATTTTTGCTCGTACTTTTGATCTCTCTTGTCTTGTCTTACAAATTTAAGTAATGAAGTTGAATAAATAAAATGAGTAAAAAACGCCATCTAGTAACATATGTAGAAAACATTTCAGAGAAGAGAAAATCTATGTGAGCTACGGGTACCTGAATTTTCCGGGGTCCAGTGCTGCCCCCATTTAAAATAAATAATTTCAAAGAAAACGGAGACATTATTTAAAATTTTGCTACTATCAAATCCTAGATAACCTTTCAAAGTATTTTATGATCTACTGTTTACATTTGCCAAATGTGGCCGTTTTCGTTCCGGTGGTACGGAACCCTTCATGTACGAGTCCGACTCGCACTTGCCCGTTTATTTCAGGTTCGTATCTATTTTATTATTTAAATTATGAAAAAAAAAGAATACATAGGGACATACTTGTACCTATATCCATAGATTTCTGGAAACAAATCATTGCTCTACTGGCACTATCTGGCGATGAATAATTGGACTACGCAATGGAAATACGGCCCATCAATTTCATCTTTGAAATACATACATTTCTGGATATAATTCATCGACATATAATGTTCTTAGATATGAATGGTATTTTTTTGAAGTGAAAACTTCTTTAGCGGCGTTGTGCACTTTTTTTGTAATGGGTAAAAAATGTTAAACTCGCGTCAGGACACGTGTCCTGATCAAAAATTCGTAAGACGGATGGAGAGTAGACAGCCGGCGCGGCGTAGGAGAGGAAGTATCCCCCTCTCTTTCTACGGCGCGGCGAAAATATATGCCTGCGCCTGCTGTTTTGTTTAGCTGAGAGATAAACTTTTTAATGTAATATAAATTGTCATGTTTGTGTACGATAGCGCAATAAATAAATATTGTATTCTACCACATAAATGATAGTACTTTTATACTGATAATTAAAGCAATTCGTGCAAAATTATTACCTAACCATTCCAAAATATCAAAAATGCACAACGTTAATATTCAAGTTTTTACTTCTGCCGGCACTCCCGGAGTGCAACCCGTCATTTTTTCTTTTTATTTTTTATTAATGGCTTGACGCTACTGCGTATTTAGCCAAGAACAAGTTAATAAAACGTGGGATTTTTTTTCCTAACAAGTTACAAGTTACAAGGTCAAAGGTTGGTGTAGGCCTTTGATTGCTTTATGGGAGCTTCTAGCGACAAATTTATATGAGTCCACTGGTTTTCATAGCCGATTGAGTGGCGGACGACGCCCGAAGACGCCCCACACAGTCCGCGAAACAAATATCACTACAGCCGTACTATGACTGTCCACTTTAACTCTATTTCACACATTGCTCATGTCTCATGAGCATTTATAACACCAAACAACACCAATTTCATATTATAAAGTCCACTAAAATCAATTTGCAAAATAATTTAAAGAAAACCCCAACCGAACCCCCTGACTTCCCGCCAAAAACTCCCATGAATGGTATTTATTTATTCAAGTCTTTATTGACCACAATGGTACAAAAGGTGATCTTAACGCTACTGCATTCTCTACCAGTCAACCTTTAGGAAAACAGAAATTAATTTAATTGCGATAGACGCTTAAAGATATCCTAAATAATTCACTATTTACAAGTATACTACAAGTATACATTCATATAATATATTACGTAGTTTATTTAATTTTATAAGTAAAAGGCTGGTCGAGGTATCGGGTGACCAGAGGGCTGGCAATTTTTTAGCACAAAGATTAAGCATTGCCATCCAACGTGGCAATGCTGCCAGCCTTCTGGGCACTCTCCCGCAAGGGCAGAATTTGCGGGATATTTTTTATTTATAATAGTTTATACTTATAAGTAATTTATTTTTACTTAGTATTTAAGTTGTATTAAGTTTTTTTTTAGTTACTTAGTTTTAGTTTAGTTATTATTTATATATTATTATATATATAATTATATAATATATATACACTTACTGCATACAAATACTTTTATAAATACTACAAATGTTTTGAGATAGGTAATGACTAATTATGCTGCAAATAATTACAGAAAGGTGCGTGTGAACTTTCTTCTTAAATAGGTATCTGTTTGAGATATTTTTGATGTCTTCAGGCAAGGTATTCCAGAGTATTTCATTATTTGATGATCATTAACAATCTTTGTGCGATTAACTAATTACCTAGTCTTATTAGTAGTATATTTAATCAGGGTAATATTAAACAAAACTACGACTACCTTTAGTTCTTGGTTTTATCCTCCCAAAACTATTTCAGTAGTCGTTGGAAAAAAAAATTACAAAAAATAAGTCTTTTTTGATTTTGGTTTATGTTTTATTAGTGATTTCAATATAGCTAGAAGGAAAATCAATCTGTACAATATAGGATGGAATTGTTGTTTGTTCATTATCTCTTATATCACTTGAAGAACCTGTCTTCTTCTTCATAACATTCCACAGGGTTATTTAATCTCACTAACCAATCGTGAACCACGTAAATCGGATCCAAAAACTTGTTAAAAGTTAGTGCTTTCACATTTCTCAAGTTAGACAATTTGTCTAATGCGTATTTATATCTATTATATTGATAAATGCCATCATTTGTAGCTACATATAACTTATTATCTACATCTGCAGTCATAATGTTCACAGGAGATTCTGTAACTTCAAAAGCGGGCGCACCGGTTCCTAATTTCACTCTATTAACTTTACTGTCTTTCATAAAAAACAAATTACTATCATCATCCACTATAATATCATCGGCATATTCATATCTCATTTCAGGAACAAGTTTCACACCATCCCCATCAAATTTGTACACCTTTTTACGTATATTAGTGAAGTAGAGAGCTTCTTTGAAAAATAAGCTTAAAATTGGTTCGTCTATAGGAAACTTTTCAGGGAGATTTCTATCTGTAACTGCATACAGTCCGTCTGCACAACCGATGTAGATTCTGTTTTTACTGTCATCTACAGTTAAACTTGTAGCGTTTCTGATTCCCATGAAGAATCCAGCTTGATGCGTGTCTAGATTGAAATAACCTGCTCCCCCATAGTACATAATGCCTCCTTGGTGGTATATGAAGTACACGCTGTTCTCTTTTCTGCTGTATATCATTTGTTTCACGTGGTTTAATCCTTCTTTGAGTAATTCCATGTTGTAGTATTTATTGTTGAAGGGCACGCCGCGGCATTTTTGGGCCGTGGAGGCGGCAGCATACAGGGTAAGGATGAGTAGCAGCTTCATGTCCTGGAAAAGTTAAGTTATAAATAAGAACTTACAGTTTTATAGGTCCTGAAAAGAGTAGGAGAGAAAAGGTGCATTCTGGATCATCATCATCCGAGCGTATTCCCGGTTGCATCCTTAGTGATAACGCTTCAGATCCCGGGATTTGCTACCTAACCTAGGTGATTTGACAAGGTTACTGGTTTATTACACAGAGCGACTGCCGTATGACCTTCGCAATCCAAAGGGTGGACCAGAACCAATCCTAGGATATGTTTAAACAAACGCTAGATGGCGTTCGGGACCCACAGTTTTACGTGCCTAACGAAGCATGGAATCATCTTTCTTTTCGGATAATCAGGTAATTCAAGCCTAAAATATCCTAACCAGACTAAAAACCACTTTTCACAAGGTATGCTTCTAAATGGGATTTGAACCCACGACCTCAGGATCACCAGGCAAACGCCCCTCTGGACCACGGAGGCCGTCAAAGGTAAATACCTTCTTACTTGTATAAGTATAGCTTAAAAAAAATACTTACCTACTTCAGTACCTAGGTATAATTATTTTGTATCGAAACAAGGAAAATATTGCAGCGTAAGTACCTACATATTGTCCTCGTAATTATGCACATTACTCACTAAGTCAAGGATCACTGCGCACAAACAAACGCACACACGTGCGCATGCGCATCTGATGTAAAAACCATTTATTTATCAATAAAAAACAAAAGAGACTCACCGAAAACGAACTATATTGTTCCGAAAATCACATATTTTAGTTATTTTCGTGCAGTTTCGTTAACACGTCCGACTAAGCGAAAGGCATGTGGGTACTAAAGCGAATTAATTCTGTCCGATTGTTCGTGAATTATATGACGTAACCATAGGTGCGGTCCGTTCGCGTCTACCACGCATTAATAAGAGTTGCAGAAGAATAGAACCACTTGGCCATGCGTCTTTCGTTCGACTTAGAAGAGGACTGGGAATGTCGTAAGAGGCGACTAAAAGACTAAGCAAAAACTCGTGCGACAAGTGCATTCCCAAGGAGGGTTGACGTCGGGCGGCGGCCGTCTTTTAAGAATATGAATAAGTCAAGAAAGAGGGATGCTATCAAATGCTTTTAGGTAATCTATGTAAGTTCCATGAATCTGTTCCTTACAACCCATGAGGTCCAGCCCTACAGCCCTTCTGTTCTTCAGAAAGAATATTATTAGTTTCTAAATGTTTAGTTATTTTTTTAGTTATTGGAGTCGTAAGGATTTTGTATAATTGCTGAATTTTCATTGGTTTTAGAAAAATAAATGTCGTATTAATAGTAATAATTGTAATATAAATAAATGTCGTATTAGTAGTAATAGTAAAAAAATTCCTCTATCCATATAACTACGCAATACAAATTTGTGTACGACATAAAATAATGCTTTATAAAAAAAATATTTTGTTTTGTACAAGCTTTTTTTGTGAGTCCAAAGGTCTTGTTAACACAAAACAAATAAGCCCAAACTGAACGGGGTTGCGTCGTTTTATTACGGAGTTATTATGGCCACCTAAGCTCAATCATTAGTCCCCAGATACCATCTAAAGACAATGTTCTCCTCAAACGAATCCAACGAGCCCAAACTCGATGGGGTTCCGTCATTTCATTACAAAGTTCCTATGGCCTCCTTCCATCATCAGATCAGCTCCACGTCATCTATTCAAATATAACAATAATATTGCATTGTCACGTGACATACATATGTGCGCAAAATTTCAGCTCAATCAGTTGAAGATATCTGCTTCAAAATTGAGTTGTAAGATTCCACCCGAACAAATATAGTTACATACATACAAAAGCTTGTAAAAAAGTTACAAAAATGATTGTCGATCGAGACCACACGAAATGAAAATTTTAAAAGAATTTGACATTTACAGATAGATTATGATTGCTGCGCCATCTTATCTATCTTAAGTTTCTGTACAATTTTTTCTTAAGAAAACGTCTCATTTGACTTTAATTAGATAGTTGATTAGAGTATTTTCCTTTTGGGGTCATTATGCCTTCTGCAAACAAAGGATTGGTTTGTTTACCTTGAATGGCTAAAGTTTTTTTTTAAATTTTGGTTTCTATGTCTTTTCAGTGTAGTACTGGAATTTAAATTAGGTTTTTTATTTGTAAAAAACCGGCCAAGTGCGAGTTAAACTCGCGTGGAGAGGGTTCCGTACAATTGATTGAATTCTTATATGTTTTCTTGTAATCTACAAGCAATGAAATATATTTTGTATTTTTGAAGTGAAAACTTCTTCAGCGGCGTTGTGCACTTTTTTTGTAATGGGTAAAAAATGTTAAACTCGCGTCAGGACACGTGTCCTGATCGAAAATTCATAAGACGGAATGACAGCCGGCGCGGCGTAGGAGAGGAAGTATTTATACTATAATTTCGACGAAGCTGTCGGCCGGCTTGTTGGTCAAGGGGTATGATTTTCGCTTAGGGTGCGGAGGTCCCGGGTTCAAATCCCTGACGAACCCAAACCTTTTTGAAGTGAAAACTTCTTTAGCGGCGTTGTGCACTTTTTGTCATTTTCGTGTACGATAGCGCAATAAATAAATATTGTATTCTACCACATAAATGATAGTTCAATTCAATTCAATTCAATTCATTTATTGCATTTCATAATGTACATCAGTTCTAACTACTTAAAGTCACTGTATTAAAACACTATGAACCCTGTCGGGTATCGCAAAACGAAGTTTGGATCGGCAAGCGAGTTTTATTTTAGCGAGTAGTATTTTATACTGATAATTAAAGCAATTCGTGCAAAATTATTTCCTAACCATTCCAAAATATCAAAAATTTCAAGTTTTCACTCGGACGGAGACGGAGACGGATTGCAATCCCGGAGTGCAATCCGTCTTTTTTTTTTAATTTTAGGCTCAGTAGGTTTGGAGATCAGGGGGTGGGGGGGGGGGGGGAATGGTCAATTTTCGTCTTCTTTCATGAATAAAATCAAAACTATTGATTTTACAATAATAACAAAAATATATTTGAGATCCTCATAACGAGTCCTTTCATTTGAGATATGACACAGTAAGGTTTGCAAAACTTTTTTTTTAATTACCTAATTTGTCCCCCGAAAATTACCCTTATTTTAAAAAATATTTATTTACTTCGCACATATGTGTTTGGGTCATAGGATTACAACATTCTACCAAATTTCACCTGATTCGGTCCAGTAGATTCGGAGTAAATTGGCTGTGACAGACGGACGGACAGGCAGACGCACGAGTGATCCTATAAGGGTTCCGTTTTTTCATTTTTGTACGGAACCCTAAAAATGTTGTTAATCCAACAAAGTTTGATAATTTAAAAAGCAAAGCAAACACGATGCATCTTCTGTACGCTTGATATTTTGCCAGTCCACATTATATAATACAATGGTCGAAAGCGGAGGTTCGAGTGTATTGTTGTTTGTTAGTGTATCAAATCCATGGTTTGTTTACGACGATCGCGTCTATTAACTTTAGAGGTAGACAGTGCGTTGGGACGCTAAACTGTAAAAAATAATGAGCGTGCACTACAGCCAAGATTTTGGATAGGAAGGGGAGTAGGTATAAAAATTGGCCTGACATTATTCAACAATTGGCGACGTAACTTTAGGGAAAGGAATAACGAAACCTTTACACGTAGTAACTGTTTATTAATCTGTGCCTTTACGAACTAGGGAAAATTATGTAATCATTTATTCATCGCTAACATGTTGCATAATACAGGGTCTAACTAAATATACTGAAACAATTTCAAGGGTGGATTCAGTCCATGATACTGAAAAACTTTCCCCAAGGAACATATGTCGAAATATGAAAAAAATTTTTTTTGCCTCCAATACAAGTTGACCGATCAGATGATTGGAGTTTCTATGGAAAGCTGAAAAATATTTCCCCTATTTCAGTATGAGTCCTTTGGGGAAAGTTGTTCAGTATTACGGACTGAATCTACCCTTAGAATAGTTCCAGCTGACTTATTATCCACCTGCTAAATTTTTGGATCAGTCCATGATACTAAACTACTTTCTATGAAAAAGTTATTAAAAATCGATAAAAATTTTTCGTCCTCCCATACAAAATCCGTTTGGCAAAGCGTTGATTCGTATGGGAGGTCGACTGAACTTGCTTCAAAAATTTTGCAGGTGGGTAAAAAGTCACCCTGTATAATATGACAAATGTCGGTGCAGTACTACATGTACCCAGTTCGGGTGTGGCGATACAAATTATCGGAACTATTTACATCGATTTAATATGAAATATAAAAATGTATGATATATATTTACGATAATAGATATTTATATTTACGATTTATATAAAATATAAATCGTTCTAAAATAACTAATAAATAAAATATTTTCAATTTGGATAATTAAATAAAAATTTAATAATTTGAGGCCCTGTAATACTCGTTAAACGACGCCCCCCCATTGAGTTTGTCTTATCACATTTGTCTTGATAAGTAGGTACTTAGGTCTCAATCTCTTAATGAAAGCTTGTACTTACGAAACAATGAAAGTTTTTTCATCGGAACTTCTATGTGTCGGAGTAGCGGCGTTAGAGTAGGGCGACCGCCCAGGGCGCCAGATACAAAAAAATTCGCCTGGGGCGCTGGTAGAGCTAAAACCGGCACTGATGTGTACCGAAGAATATTTTCAATGTTTGTTGTACAATACAGTGTTGTTTAAGTACACATGCTATTTACTTGTTATAACTAGAGAAAATATTACTATAGATCAAGTACCTAAGTTTTACCTTTTAATTAGGTGTTAAGGGTAAAACTGGGATTCAAATAAATAGGCATGTTTTAAAAGTATAAAAATTGCTTTATTATATACATTGACGAGTATTTTGCATTCTACTTACACTAGCTATAATATGTTGAAGATAAAATAGATACATACATAAAAAGAAATACAATAAATAAAATCAGGTGGGTAGATGTTTTTATGATACCTACTTAAATAATATAGGAAAGAAATGTTACAAGTAAGTAAATATATAAAAACAAAACATATATCATTGGCAAAACTGGCCTTGTTCATCCACATGGGGAAAATTTACAATATAAAATCTATAAAACAAAATTAAATATGAGAATATTAAACTATCATGACTTTAAGTTGACAAATTGTACTATACTCCACTTTTACCGTTTCTCGATTCCTTATAGTGCTTTCTCGCTCACAAAGTTCAGCCTTGACAAGGACAGCACTATTATCAATGAACTACAAAAACACGTATATGGAATATTGTCCACTATTCAACTAGCAAAGTGGGGAATAACATAGTTCAAAAATCAACTTAAAGTGAAGCATTAGTTGATATCTAACATTTTATTTTGTCATTTCTATTCTACTAAGCGTTTTACTAGTCTCGTTATATGGCTCAAAATCCATTGGCAACGCAATAGTCGTCGTTTATAGTCTGGCTTCATAAGGCAAAATTTATTTCAGTTTACATCTTATCCATATGCACAACATCCCGTCGCGTCTCTAACTGAATATTAACAATTCCTAAAATAAAAAAGGTTTCAATCTAGAATATAGCCCGTCCATCAAATAAAAACATAGCTTATTCAAAACAAAAGCAACTGAATATCTCTGTCATCTTGTCCACGCTATAAGAATCCTGTATCATGCAATAAATACTCGTAACTCCTTATCCGCACATAAAATAAATTCTGCCAAAATGTTTCATTCAACACAATCGTTAACTTAACTCTAGATATTATCGGTTGAGCGCCATCTTAGTAAGGTCCGCCATTTTGGAATCCACCATTCTGGTAACCGCCATTTTGGTAGCCGCCATTTTGGCCTTGTCCACGGCCCGCGTAGCCGCCAGCGGCGCCAACATCCTCGTATGAGATCTTCGGTCTGTAGCCGTCTTGATCGGCTTCGTATTCAACAGTCTGGAAAAACCAAGAAATATATTTTAAAGAATTGAGAGGATTTAGAGCTGGAAACAAATTATAATGCAGAAAACAAACATGTTGGTCCACGTCTCTTTCTTGCATTCTTTTTTGTATCCTGTAACAAAAGGCTTGCGTGGTTTATGGTTTATGGAATGAGGTTGGAATGGACTCATGCTGGGCTATTGCAAGGGAAACACGGCACATGCTATAATCATGATTACTGACTATTGTAGGCAGGTGGTGGCTTGCCGCCCACTAGGTGGGCCCCTCAAACGAGCCGACAATAGTTGCCGGCAAAGAAGCAACACCAATGTAGGCAACTCAGGGGTGTCGAGAGATGTGCTGCGCTTTCTTCGAAGTTACTCGCGGTGTTATTACCTTTAACACTTCCACCCCTGGCAAACAACAGCTCTAACGACTCCTCTCTGCACGGCCAATTAAGGCAATGCAGAGCTGAGAGTCCTGTAAGCCCTATTGGGTCTCCACCCCGACTGATGAAGCCGCCTCGGGGACGAGCGCTCTGACTGACTCTCTGGGGTGCTTAGGTCTGTGGTGTCGTTACTCACCAACAGCTCGCCACAAGCTGCCCTTATTATTATTAAATCATATAGCCATTTTACTCGAAAAGAAGAAGTAAAATCATAGTTACCTGTTTCCTGCCGTCTGGCAGCAAAACATAGTACAGGCCCTCTGCCCTGTCTCCCTGCCTGGACTCCCTATGTCCGAAGTCGTTGCCAGATTCGTCGTCCTTCACCATGTATTCGAAGTTGTAATTCGCTGGCTCCTGAAATAATTTTACAACTGTTAAATAGTTACTACATCCTATGCTTCCCACTAGGTCCTGCTTCGGAGCCCGGGGTGCGCTTTCCCGCTCTTCCTTCTCCAAATACAATATGCATGTCAATGAATAGAATTGAATTGAATATGGTTTATTACCCAAGGTCACCCAAGGATGCTGAAGATCATGCCAAATCGAGAAGAAATAGCCGAAACAGTTTAAATGATTTGGCTGCAAGTGTAGCACGAGATGTTATTTTTTAGTCCTTTAGTCGCCTCTTACGACATCAACCGGAAGAGATGGAATGGTTCTATTCTGAGCCAGAAACCACACTGCCAAGTTACAAAACAAAATACTTTAAATGTTGCTGTTTCTCTGCCTGCGCAGATTGTAAAAATTGATTGAGAGATTGGGCGGAAATGTTGAGGACCTATTACTATTTTCATTTCCTTTTTGTTGAAGCTGCCTTTAGTTCTTATTGCCTTGGACACTGTCTACATTGTAGGTAATAAAGACGTGATTATCATGTAAATATTTTACAGCACGTGTCAACGTGTGTAAGTTTAGTTGATCACAACAACATGTTATCATTTGCTATCGTGAACTTGATCCCTGTGAACTAGACCCGTGTTGTGACTTCCTTATTTATGGATTTGATATTCCGAGAATTATGGATTACTTAGTTTAAATAAATTACTAAGTAACAAAATAAGCCGTGTAGTTCCCGGCAGAGTAGAATAGGACCACTCCAAGTCTTCCCGTGGATGTCGTTCCCGTGTGAAGAAGGCGACTTAGGAAACACAAAATAAATAAACATCAATGAGACCTCTCGTGGCGAGCGTGGAGAGTGTAAGCTAAATCCTCTGGCCTCTCTGGCTAAGTATGGCTCTGTAGTACAAAGAGGGTTGGCTCCTGCAGTAGAGACTAAAAAGGACCTGGAAGAAATTACCTCTCTGTGACAGCCCCTCGAAAAGTGTGTAAGAATATAAATTTGCGTCCAAAAGTACCACAAATTCAGATTCGCCTTCTACGACATCTACGGGAAGACTTGGAGTGGTCCTATTCTACTCAGCCGGGAACCACACGGCTTTCTAAAAAAAGTTGGTAGTAAAAATACATACCCCGTTGGATCCATCATCACTGCCGCCACCGTAGCCTGCTTTTCCCTGGCCGGGAGGTAAGTAGGTGCGACTGTGGGCACCTCCGAAGTCGTTAGCTCCGGAGCCATGTCCGCCTGGAATTTAAAAGAAAATATATTTATGTCACACTTTAGCCGTTTGGTTCCTGGCAAAGAAGAATAGGACCACTCCAAGTCTTCACGTAGATGTCGTAGAAGGCGGCTTAGGGAACACAAGCTAAACAAAGCTTATAAACATCAATGTGACCTCTCCAACCTGTCTGGCCAGCGTGGAGAGTGTAGGCCAAATCCTCTAACTGCTCTGGCTAATATATGGCTCTGGTAGTACAGAGAGGGTCGTGCTCCTGCAGTGGACACTAAAAAAGGCTTTATGCTGATGTCACACTTCAGTCATGATGATGCTTTGATGTATATACTCGTAGATGATATAAGCGGTGGTGGTTGAGTAGTTGAGGCACTGCTGTGCGTCTGTGAAGCACGAGTTCAATCCCCAACGTAACTCTGAGGTTTGTACGGTCATATTTAATTACCACTTGCTCCCGGTGATAGAAAATATCGTGAGGAAACCAGCAGTGACTATAAAGTTTACTAGTGTGGGAAATAGAGATGGCAATGGCAAACCACAAACCACTCCATTATCTCTCAAAAATTAGTAAATCTCTTCAAATCACCTAAGTTTAGGGTAGCGGACCCTGGGCTCTGAAGCGTTACCGCTGAGGATGCAATCGGGAATACGTGAGGATGATATTGATGATGATAGTATAAAAATATTAAAGGATTTAAGGGAAAAGGAAAATTGCAAGGAAGAAGGCTCACTTCCGAAACCTGGGGCGCCATACTGTTGAGAAGGCGCATTCAATCCTGGAGCACCATACTGCTGCGAGGGCGCGTTTTGTCTCGGAGCGCCATATTGCTGAGAGGGCGCACTTTGTCCAGGCGCACCATATTGCTGAGAGGGCGCCCTTTGTCCAGGCGCACCATATTGCTGAGAGGGCGCACTTTGTCCAGGAGCACCATATTGCTGAGAGGGCGCGTTAAATCCAGGAGTTCCATACTGGGTGCTTGGCCTGGCACCTTGGAAAAACAAATACTATTAATTAAATAAATCTGTAATGTTGAGGCTTCTTTAGCTACTCTCGAGGTCCCATACTCATGTACGCACGAGGCGGTCGCACTTTACAAAAGGGTGGCAAAACACTTAGTACTTAAAAAAATATCCTCCACATCTGTTTGTGAGCGAAATAAAACTACAGATTTGAGCTGCAGACTATATAGACTAATAGATCCGTGATGCTATAAAATGATAGGCCCTAAAGTTAAATTCTTAATTGTTGTTTATTAAATAATACCTTTTGTGCCGTGTGGCTTCTGCCCTAGAATAAGTCCACTCCATCTCTTCCTGTGGATGTCGTAAGAGGCGACTGAAGCACTAAGCACAAACATCTCGAGCTACAATTGCATTCCCTGACTTCGGGGACAGCCGGTTGTAAAGTTTCTCACAGAAATGCATTCCCAAAGAGAGTTGACGTCAGGCAGGCGGCCGGTCGAGCCAAATCGTTAAAACTGTTCTGGCTATTTCTTCTCCACTTCGCAAGGTCTTGGGCTTCCTTGGGTGATTCTGATCATTGACATGCATGTATATTTGGAGAAAGAAATGAGGGAACGCGCATTCCGGGTTTCACACTGCAGATGCAGCACACTGAAGATGCAACCGGGACCGCTTACATTAATAATACCTTGTCTGCCTTGGGAGCTGATGCCAGGAGCGCCGTAGGATGAGGACGGTCTGGCGGGAGCTCCATACTGACTGGAGGGCTGGGATGATGGCGGTATGTACTGCGAAGATGGCCGGCTGTTTCTGTTAGGAGCGCCGTATGTGGACGATGGGCGAGGTCTGAAAAAGAAGTCGATATTGTTTCAATAGAATCTTTAAAACAGCTTTAGAACTGCACATTTTATCAGTAGTTCTAGGTGACCTAGTAGATACGTATATAAATAAATGTATACCATTGCAGTATAGCTAATGTTCAGCTGTTTGCTGAATCTGAAGAATGCAAGCCACACGGTCTCTGCAGCCCATAGATCTGTATATACTACTAGATAAAGAAAGTCCTTCAATTTGTATGAAAACTTGGCGTGCCAATTTTCAATACAATATTGATAAAGAAATTCACTCACAAACGGAAGGAATCTTTTTTATTACTTCCTTCAACGTTTTTCGACGAGTTTCTACGGCTCAAAACGGCAGATTTACAGTAGAGAGCTCAATGTCCGATCTAATAAATTGACATAAACGGACTAAAAGTGACGATCCTAAATGAAGTCAATTTGACGTCAGATCGACACGCAAATTCATACAGAGGCTGTGTCTATCTTGATCCATATGGTCTGTGCTGCCGCCTAAACGGCATGATTGATGTTAGATTGAAAGGTGAAACATTAAACTACAACATATAAAAAATGCATATTGCCTCAAATACCTTTTTCTGTAAATAAAAAAAATACTTTTAAAAATTTAGGGGTTGCTTTAGCCCCGTTACTCACCAGCCAGTTCTGCAGTTCCGTGTTGGGGTATAATAGGAGAGGTATGTGACAAGTTTTCAGGTTGCCTCAAATACCTACCCAAAAATTGGTGTCAGCTCTCGATCTAACAGAGGCTGTGTCTTATCTTGATCCATGGTCTGTGCTGCAGCCTAAACGGCTGGATGTTAGCTTGAGAGGTGTCGTTAGATTCATCTTAATTGTCAGTGACACTGCGGTATATCAGAAATATAAAAAAAAAATACAAAATGGCGGATTTTATCTTTTCACATGCATTTATTAATCTATATTTTTTTACTCAGTCGGGTTTTTTGTTTATGTTTGTTTCAGCCGTTGTCCACAGCTGGACATAGGCCTCTCCCAAGGATTTTTATATATTTTTTTTTATAAATTCTTGTTTCTTACCTGAATACAGCGTCGGTCTGTCTCTGGGCCTCGGCGCCGCCGGGGGGTCCGTAGGTCTGTGAAGGGGGTCCGAAACTGCCACTGTTGAACCCTTGTTGCGGAGGGAGATATCTGCCAAGGTAGTAAAGCTTAGTTCTTACTCTAAAAGCAACACCATATTATTTTTATTTTATTTTTTGTCTTATAAGTACTTAGACCTCACAGTACGAGTACAAGATTGTACATAAAAAAAAAAAATATTTTTTATTTTTTATTTGTGCAATAAAGGGTATTGTATTGTACGTACGTAGCTGCATGTCCGCGTTGCAGTGTTACTATAACTAGTTACTACTACTGTGAACTTAGAATATTCCAGCTGCTTCTCTTCCCGCGCAGACCGTAAAAGCCGTTTGAGGGCATGGGCGGGAGGGAATGGAGGGAAATGCGAATCATGTTAATAGGCGATGCGGCTAGCAACCCATCACTATTTTGATTTCTTTTCCTTCTTCGCGCCCACCATCACGCTAAAATGGCCTTTTGGTTTTCGGCCCTGGGCTCTGTTTGCTTAGAGCCGCAAAGCCGAAAATACTCTTGTCTGCCCTTTTCTAGTTGAGAACAAATATATTTTTTTTATAGGTTATGTTAAATTTTTTTCATTGTTTAGGTACTTTTACAACATTGTTCAAACCACAAAAAAAAAAAAAATATCATGCTTTTTCCAATTTTTTCAGTACAATGATTTTGTGACAATAACGAAGAGAATCAAATACTGTACTAAATAAATTATAAGACTTACCTGTTATCTACAGGGGGCTCCGCTAAAGCGGACACGACGACTAAACCTAAGATGAGGCAAATCTGAAAACAAGATTTTTTTAATTTATTGATTTTTTACAATGCTCGGAACAATACTTATCTAACCTAAATTAAAAATATGTCATGAAAAAATATGCCACGAGTAAGCTTAGATTTTCTTTATCATATAAATCAAAAATCCCTATAAAAATTTACCATTCTTGTACTTTTATCATATAAAATTTTAATATTTTAGTGAGCTAATTATTAAATGAGAGTAGTTAAAAAAAATTAATTAAAAGTTAAATTAGTTATTGTAAAAATTAAAATGTTAACAAGAGCGAAAGGCAGCCTACTGGCTTGGCACCATTCCACACGGACAAAATCTTTTAGATTTCTAAATTAATAGTTTTAAATTAAGATATTAGTTTAGTTTTAGTTAGATTTTGACTATGGAAAGTTATTTTATATCAATAATGTTTTTGAATAAATAAGTTTAGACTAGGTTTTATTTTAAGGTTTAATATAAAGTTTAATTTTAGACCTTCTTTATCAATCTATATAAGATTGAAAAAGAAGGTCTAAAACATTATTGATATAAAATAACTTTCCATAATAATAATTTTAAAACTAAACTAAAATCTAAATTAATAACTATTAATTTAGAAATCTAAATGAACGCTACTTTACCTTCATTTTGATAGTTATTTCGGTCACGCTCCTGAAATAAATAAAAAATTACGTTTAGCTCTCAGCCTCAGACCATAGATCAACTTAACCTTTACATCATCATACATACATACACTCGAAAAACATAACCTTCTTCTGGTGCAGTCAGGTAAAAAATAAGTTCTATAAAAAATATGTAATCTTCTATTCTTCTTCTCCTTCTTCAAATGACCTTGAAGTGGCGCCCTCATTTGAAATAAATTGTTAACTCGTAAATATGGAGATAATTTCCATATTGCTCTTCGTCATGCACTAGATAGCCCTTTAAATTTTTTAAGAACCGTCGTTGAAAGTATTTACATTAGTCCGTCTAGCTTTAAAACTTGCCTCCGCCAAAAGTGGCCACGGCAAGTTTTAAAGCTAGACGGATCACCAATAATAGTTTCAACGGCAGTTCATAAAATAATTCAAAGGGCTATCTAGTGCATGACGAAGAGCAATATGGAAATTATCACCATATTTACGAGTTAACAATTTATTTCACACTTCAAGGCCATTTGCCTATATCTTCACCTTAAGAGGCTTACATGATGAAATGCACACACACATTGAAATCGTTTGTTTCAGTCATATTTTTTCATTACAGTAACGGAGAGCCAGACGTCCGTATAGCATCAGGCCTCGGCCAGTACAGTTATGATATTTCATCTATTTTCTTATTAGGTATCTATATATATATATTTTTTAAACATAATATACGTCGATAATGTATCTAGATAAATAAAATCCTACAAACAATCCATAGTGTTCCCATACATTTTATTACAGTTCTAGTCATAAAAAAAATAGAGGTATATTCGTGATTTTTAGGGTTTCGTACCGCAATGTAACCCGGGAACCCTTATTATAGGATCACTCGCTTGTCTGTCTGTCCGTCAGTCACGGCCAATTTGCTACTAAACTACTGGATCG
Source organism: Acrobasis repandana (assembly GCA_963576875.1). Lineage (NCBI taxonomy): Eukaryota > Metazoa > Arthropoda > Insecta > Lepidoptera > Pyralidae > Acrobasis > Acrobasis repandana. The sequence goes on along the minus strand of OY756241.1, from coordinate 10,477,130 downwards.
ATTAAGTTCACATTTCGTACACATATGTAACTTAGTGACGCAAAGATGGTCGTATAACGTAAATAAATGAATTTTAAAAAAGGTGGGTACTTATGGCGGGTAAATTAAACTTGAAAAAAAAAGTTTTGTTAACAATATCGTGTGACATATCAAATGAAAGAACTTTTTAAGAGCATTTTAAATATATAATTTTTATTATTTCTTAGATCGGTATTTTTGAAGTTATTTAATGAAAAGAAAATGGACCCTTGGTAGCGTACACAATTAGTGACCTAAAGACGGAAGTAAAACGTAAATGAATAAATTTCAAAAATGGGTCCCCTTAATGGGGCTTTAATTAGATATTAAAAATAAAAGTTTCGTAAACTATATCGTGTGACACATAAGGCCGTACCTGAATTTTCCGGGGTCCAGTGCTGCCCCCATTTTAAATAAATCATTTGAAAGAAATCGGAGACATTATTTAAAATTTTGCTACTACCAAGTCCTAGATAACCCTTCAAAGTATTTTATGAACTACTGTTTACAATTTATAATGAGAACGTTTAGCTTTACTACCCACATTTGCAAAAAGTGGCCGTTTTTCGCAAATGTGCGTAGTAAAGCTTAACGTTCTTATTATAAACTGTAATCAGTAGTTCATAAAATACTTTAAAGGGTTATCTAGGACTTGGTAGTAGCAAAATTTTTAATGGTGTCTCCGTTTTCTTTGAAATGATTCATTTTAAATGGGGGCAGCACTGGACCTCGGAAAATTTAGGTACGGCCTTAAAGGATAATTTTAAATATATTTTTTAATATCTTTTAAGATGGGAATTTTCGAAGTTATTAAAGAAAATAAATAATAAAAATACCAATCCCCCCCCCCCCCCTTATCTTAGAAACCACTGAGCCCGAATTTTTGAAAAAATGCAGATAATAGTTCTTTATCTATAGAATACAGAAAAACCTATGAGGGGATAAAAATTATATAGGGGCGCCCAGTAATGGGGGGGGGGGGGGGTATTTCCTATCGAGTATGTTTTGAGGACACTATTTCGATAGCATATATCCTGAAGGATATATATTTTTTTTTATATTGTTCCATTGAAATGGGTCTTATAGTTTTACGTACCTAAAATAAAACTCTCGTTTAGGTCTACTACCCCCTAATTTTCAAACAAAAAAAGATTTATGTTTGAAATTCTTTTTTTTGTTTTAAAGCGCATACATATATAGGTATGCAAGTTGGTCCCATTGTCGTGTAAAGATCTGATGATGGATCCTCGAAAAATCCAGGGAACACCTCAAATACCTATTCTATGCACACATATAGTGACTTTTTTTTACAATAAATCAAGCAATTTAATTCAGAAAGTGGTTTTGGTGAAGTGGACCTGACGATACACCAGAAATTGATGTCTCTTCTTTTTTTGTTCAAAATTATTTTTACGATAAATTGACTCAACAGAAAAATCTGATATTTTTTACGGTAAGTAGGGGGTGGGGTACGTAGGAATGTTATTCCTAACACCCGTAAAAGTTTCAGGCCTGTACAAAAAGTTGTTTATTTTGACGGGGTGTCGCCTCGTCTAGTGAAATCCTGTACTTTGTAACAAGGAACTTGGTGGCCTGATGGGAGTACGCATTACTAGCGCTTACGCATGTTAAGCAACCCCGGGCCTACCACACTTGGATGGGACCACAAGTAGCACGAAAATTTCTCGAGCCCATGCTTCGGGCACGTTAAGCCGTTGGTCCCGGCTGTCATCAATGTTAGTCGTTCAGCTATGTCAGATGCCTTCAGGCAGCTTTAAAATCTGACACCATTGGCCACTTACACACACGAAAAACGAAACAAAATTCCTAGTTTAAAAAACTTGGGTCCAATTTTGAAAATAATCTTAACACAAACACTTAACACACTCACGATCCCAATTCGACGATTCGTTCGAAATGATGGCACCCGAATGAAGAACGCTTTACTTCCTTTGCCTTATATACTATTATGAATGATCAGTGCATGGAGATGCGCCGTGAGAGGCGGCCATCTTGAAGGTTGAGCGTTCGCGCCAAAAGTGATGAATGATACAGTTTTGTAAGCAATTGATACGATTTTGATCGCTATCACGAGTTTTGAATCCTTACCGGGTCGGACAGAGTCAAGGGTTGCGAGATCCTAAAAGCCAGAGTGTGGAACCTAATACACATTATCACGTCTTTATCCCTAATGGGGTAGACAGGGCCCAGGGCTGTAAGTCCCAAATGACACTTTTAGCTTAAGACTGCAGTCTTCGACCGTGGGAATTTTTGATTGAACACCCGAATCTATATTTTCTATCTACACATATGAATTGCGCTGTATTGTACATGCACCATGGAGACGAATTTAGACGAATTCAGAAGCCCAGCGAGCGGTCTGCCTTATTAACGTTTTCTTCCCCATATTTATTTGAGAATTTCGGAGAACTTTAAATTTTTCTATCTTTTTACAAAAGACAAATTGTTTTTATTTATTTATTGTACGTGTTTAAGCATGAATCAATCTTAATATATGTGTATTTTTTATTTTTTAACTCAGTCGTATGCGCAAGAAATCCGACGACATATTTGCTTATATTTTCTTCAAAGTTTAACCTTTTTAACTAAGTTTTTGAAACAATTAAATTTCTTTTTTATTAAAATCCTTTCATTCACTTTTTAGGATTTTCCTTTGTCTTTATTTTTCTGTAATTTAAACACAACTTCATGTTTTAAATTCCGTGTAAACAACAATGACATGAACGTCGCACACCGCAAAAAATCGAAACACGTCTCAGGTTATTTGGAATTAAACAAACTATTACAATAAAAATCAATAAATTGTCTAATTCACTGTTTTTAATACTTAAATAAAATTCAATTTAAAATATCTTAACATATTGTTACTAAGAAAGTTTAGCTCCAATCAGCTCCGAAAAAGCAGTCAATTTTTTTTTTTTTTAATCAAAATCATTAAAAATAACGACTGGGCCCTTAATGGTGGGTGTTAAGATAGAAAAAACGAAATCAAAATAGTAATGGGTTGCTAGCCGCATCGCCTATTAACATGATTGAGATTCTCGCCCATTCCCTCAATCGGCTTTTACGATATGCCCGGGAAGAGAAGTAGCTGGTACAATCTAAGTTGTTCTTTTCTCCCAAACCAGCATGGAATATCATTTTGAAATGATATACAAGTACCTACATGTCTCTTTCACATATACATATAACATCTAACAAAATTATATTGAAACTATTTTAAGGGTGGTTTCAGTCCACGATACTGTACAACTTTCTCCAAGAAACATATACCGAATAATGAAAAATATTTTTTTAATTTTCATACAATTTTTTTTTAATTTTAATCCTCATTCCCCTGCTATCTCCACGACAAATTCCCCTTCCGGCAGATTGTACCGTGATGTACCGACATTGCAGATACCATGTCATTCTTCTGAAAAGTATTCCAAGTCGTTTTCGGTTCTTGCCGCTCGGCTGTGGAATGCTCTTCCTGTTGATATTAAAATGGCTTCCTCTATTGGGTCTTTTAAAAACCGACTGAGAAAATACTATAAGCATTCAGTTTATATTTAGTATATTATATATTTATTTTATACATATGCTTATATATATATGTATGTATATGTATTATATAAAAATATTTATTTCTTTATAAATATGTCATATCTTTTTTATATGTTTTCATGTTTTTTTAGTATTTTAGATTTTATGATTTTAAGTTAGTATTAGGATTTTCAAAATTTCTTTGTATTTATTTGTAGACACTCCACCCATTCCAAAAATAAGTAACCTCTTGAAGACTGGGTTGACTGGAAGAGATCCCTTCTTGGGATAAGTCCGCCTTTGTACAAGTTATTTCTTTTTCCCTTTGTATTAAATAATACAATACAATACAATACAAATACTCTTTATTGCACCATACAACAATACAGAGAAAAAAAACAAAAATGATACAAAGGCGGACTTATCGCTTATGTAGCAATCTCTTCCAGTCAACCTTTGGGTAGAGAGAGAAGTGAATTATGAGAGAGGCGATGTAATATTACAATATAAATATAATGTACATTTAAATGTAATTTTTGTGCAATAAAGAAATTAAATAAACAAACAAACAAATTCGGATCAGCTGATCGGTCAACTTGTATGGGAGGCCAAAAATTATTTTTCATATTTCGATATATGTTCCTTGGGGAAAGTTGTTCAGTATCATGGACTGAGTTCAGCATTGAAATAGTTTCAGTATATTTTGTTAGACCTCGTAAGTGTGATTGCATTCCTTGCTATGATCTGCTTTTCAGTAGGCTTTGATTTTGAGACCGACGACGGCTTGCCTGACTACAACCCTACAACCACAGAATTATTCACAAGAGAAGATAGCTGGCCGGTTGTAAAAAAAATGTTTGAGAAGTTTTGACTAAAGATTATTAGGTAAATCAAAATTTCGAATATTCGAATATAATGGTTACTGAAGTTTATAGCAAATGTGATTTGGATGATGACATACGGATAAAAAAAAATAGGATTAAAAATAGAGTACCTACGAGGGTATACCTCTATATGAAGGGACATACAACATCTTCGATGTCATCAGTAGTATAGTCAAACTGTGGTCAAACTACATGGACAGTCCCAGTGGCGTAGCATGGGATTTCGCCGCCTGGGGCCGACTGGAAATTTGCCGCCCTATTATTTTAATTATTATGTAAGAAAATTAAAAATGCACTTTCTATTCAAGATATTTTTCGATTTAACTTATAATGTATATGTCGCAGTTGAATGGAATAATCCGCTAATTCACTAAACCTCTAGCTGTTTGGCATTACAGCTCGGTTTTGTAAAACAGCGAACCCTAATACGCTGGATGGAATGAACGACTTGTATTCATCCATGCGGCTAGAGAAGTTGTTGAACAATTCTATCTAAAGAAATTATATACAATGTAGAATGTCTACGAAGTGGCAATGGCGGGCGAGCGAAGCGAGCGTGGCAATGGCGGGCGAGCGAAGCGAGCGTGCCGCGGCAGCGGCCGGCGAATGCTAGGAATACTCTATTCATTTTACTAGGTTAGGGCAAACCTTTAGGCTGTGCTTTAGGTTAGGTTAGGTTAGAACTGCGACCAACACACGCACGAGCCGAGCGAGCGAAGCGAGCGTGCCGCGGTAGCGGCCGTTGAGTGCTAGAAAAGAGAGAATTATTCACTTTTTCACTGCGAGAAACAACATTGTTGCCAGCGGCCGCCAAAGTGCTAGCAGCGCCTCTACCGGTAATTAATGTAACTACTTAACGATATGATGAAGAAGCAGCGCGTTTATAGTTGCCCATATCGAGAAACGATTTATTATCATTAATCTGCCTAAACCACATCATGATGTGGCCAATAGACAGTGAAACATTTCATGTAATGCGACCATTTCATGAAATGTAATGACCATTCTCTCCAACTTGTCTGGCTAGCGTGGAGAATGTAGGCCAAATCCTGTGGCTCCTCTGGCCAAGTATGTCTCTGGTAGTACAGAGAGGGTTGTGGTCCTGCAGTGGAGACTAAAAAAGACCTGTTGATGATGATGATGTGAGTTCTCCCTTTTAAATGTCACCTCCCGCTACTGGGCGGGCTCGTGGCGGGCGGCGGATCGCAAAACTTGTATCTGAAACAACTAGTAGTTCGCCGCAAACTTAGACCTCGCGATTTTTTATTAATATTTCAAAAACTTCTGAACCGATTTTGATGCCCGACGAACTTGAAAATTCTGTTGATATTTTCGACATGCCTACCAAATTTCATCATAATCGGACCATCGGTTCGGCAGTTATTGCGGAACAAACATACATGCATACATACAAACAATGTGTTTTCGCCCCAACTTGAATTATAGCCCTCGCACGCTTCGCTTGCAATCAATTCAATTAAATTTTTAACAAAAAAAAAACCAATATCCATTAATTTTAGGAGTTTCTTCCATATCTCCAAAATTCTTCATCATATCTTTACCAAGTTAAAGTGAGACCAACTTGGTAGTAAAGGCTTTCAAATAAAAAAAGAATCATCAAAATTGGTTCACAATTGGCGAAGATATCGCGTAACAAATATACATAAAAAAACATACAGTCGAATTGATAACCTCCTCCTTTTTTGAAGTCGGTAAAAAAGTAATAGGTAGGTATACATATTTTCTTGTGTGTGTGTGTATGTGCAGTTTTCGCAAATAAACGATCTATCCATTTATGAATAAATAAATTAACTAAAACTTAGTTAATTAGTAGGTCGTTAATTTCTTAATGGTCAACTAGGTACTAACTAATCACATAATTCTTATTAAGGTGTAATGTCAAATGCCTTTAAATTTATTAACTTCATGAAACATGCTCGAAGGTAGGTATTTATAATTATTACTTGTTTCGCTTCGACAAAGCGCTGAGTACCCTACGCCAGAATCAAACTTAAAATCAAAATCAAATATTTATTCAGTAATTAAGTAGGCCTTCGCAGGCACTTTTACACGTCAATAATGTTAGTGAACATTACGTGTAATGTTTATTAATATTATTATTTAAAAAGTTACCGATACAGCGTTTCGTCTCTAAAATCTTTTTGCTACCGCATGCACACAAATTTACTCTAGCCAAAGCGAGACATCAAGCTGTATTAACTCTCAATGTTATTATAGAAATAAGCTAGTACACGTTTTTAGCAATGTACCTATTCCCCAAACAATAATTCTCTAGAATCGTTAGTAATCCCGAAATATCATTCCACGCGATATGTACCGCGGCGGGCGGGGCTTAAAATATGAACAGCGCGGCGCGAGTGGCGCGACAGTTCGCCGTGACACTCGAATCGTGCGGTTGCGTCGCAAGAAGTTTCCTTTGAGAATATTGCTGTGTTTTTGCGATAATCGATTAATTAAAACTGCCGTCATGTGTGCCGTGAAGTGATGTAGAAGCCATACAGACATGAAAATTAGTTATTAAAAAAAAGTTACACGTAAACAAGGTTATTTATTTTAGCGTAGCGTACTGCATAATCCGCACGTTGTATCTCACCGCTCATTGCGTTGACTGCCCCACCCGACCGACGACGACGCGTGATCTTGTCGCGACCAATCGCATGCATCTTTGTCTATGTGTGCGTTCGAGTGTTTCGTTGAAATTACTGTTCGTTTGTTTGCGTAAATGGAATCAGAATCGAAGCGGTGAATGTACGAGCGTTAGGTTTCTAGAGAATTATATTTCGATGTACCTGTTACATATTTCTAAATCGTTAGCCTATGTTAAATATTTAAGCCTGTTTGTTTATCTAAATAAATAAAATTAAAAAATTATATTAAAACCAAAATCTGCCGTAACAAGAATCTGTCCTTAACGAATAAAGAATTCTGTTTTATATAAACAGTCTTTTAATTAATACATGAGAATGTATGTAATAAATGTTATGTAATCAAATCACGTTCAAAGATAATTTTCCTTCAAACAAAGATGGTTAAGAAAATGTAATTTGCAATGAAAATTAGTTTCCCGTATGCCGAAATACGAATGTAAGTAATCACATTATGTACCTACTTATTGTGATAAAAGTTATGAATGTTGAGAATGTTGCCGTGGCATTTCCTAATATTTTTATTATTTAACTGACTTGGGTTTTCATGTGGATGTCATCTCAAAACTTTCTACGGTAAAAGAAACAGGGATGCGAGATTGGCATTACTTAACAAGTTTTGTTTTTGATGGAATGTCATTACTTTTTAGGGTCCCGTACAAAAAATTAAAAAACGGAACCCTTATACAATCACTCGTGCGTCTGTCTGTCCGTCCGTCTGTCACAGCCAATTTGCTCCGAATCTATTGGACCGAATTAGGTGAAATTTGGTAGAATGGTGTAATCCTATGACCCAAACACATATGTGCAAAGTAAATAAATATTTTTTTTAAATAAGGGTCATTTTTGGAGGACAAATAAGGAAATTGAAAAAAAAAGTTTTGCAAACCTTATTGTGTCATATATTCAATGAAAGGGCTCGTTATGAGGATCTCAAATATTTTTATTTTATTTTTATTTTATTTCTTCTTACATACATACTATCATTACAGGTTATTAGCCTAACGCGATAGTGTAGCATATTTACATTTCGGTACAAATTATCATTAATGATACCCGTGTGAATTCACTCAGAGTAGCAGTAAACAAGTCGATCCTATTGGCTACAACGTTAAGCGTGCTTGTGTGAGTGGTGCGTCCCGCAGCAGGTTGGTGCACGCTCAGGGCACGGCCAGCAGTGGCGGCCGGAGACGGCGCCACACGTATCTGTTTGGCACACATAGCCCAATCTGTGACAATACATTTGGATGGTTTTGCTTGCCCCTTATCACCTTAAAAACATATGTTATTATGGCCAGGTGCCTTCTAACCCTTAGTTCGTTGTATCCAACCATATCTAGAATAAATAGGGTTGGATACATTATAGGGTAAACAGGATAGACTCCGTATAGATACCTAACAAATTTATTGCACGCCTCATAAGCGAAGCGCATGAGGTAGTGCTCTACTCTCGCCTTACAAAAATCAAGTGATTTTTTTAACTAAATGTGTCTCTATTTATTTTCTATCGCACTTGTACAATAATATTTACACATAAATGTCAAGGAAAAACAGTAGTTTCAACACTTATGACATTTTTAAAAGACATTTTGCCTTTTAAATAAATAAAAACAATGTTAAATAAAATCATTTTGTGGACGTCCGTGTGTCTGTATGTATGGAAACTGGCGTGGTCACGATAACTCCCGAAAAACTTATCTGATCAAGTCCATTTTTTTTAATACGCTTCAGTATTATCCAAAACTAAGTCCTTTCGAAGATCACGGTCTAATTCAATGTAGTTTAATCGTAATTATTATTATAAAAATACAGGTGACATATTAAAAATAATTTTGGATGTGAGGTTTGTTGAAAGAGTTAATACCTATGTATGATGAGTACGAATGTGTAACTGGCAAGTAAGAAAAGAAGTAAAAAGAAATTTGAATAAAGAATGTTGTGATTTTGTTTGTTTTATTAAATATGAAAGACGAATAAATGTAAAAGAAGCGATAAGTTAGTTAATATTTTATTTAATTTGCATTAACTAATTAAGAATGAAAAGAACAATCAGTGGTAACACTTTTCTTGACATTCGTGACGTAGTCTTGTGTCTTTTTCTTGTTTTTGCTTAGTTATTTTGAGATTTCTCAAAATCTACCGGTCCGAATCGGTTTAAATTCACAGGAAATCTGAGTTGTATAGAACTCTTTGGAAAGCTACTTGTTTGGTTCCGATCGGTTTAGTTGTTCAAGAGTTATAAGCGGGTCACATACACACCCACACACACATACGGATAGGGTACATGACACTTGCTCGTGAGTGGTCAGGGAAGATTCCTGAGACCTTTAAACGTCGAGATCTGATGAAAACTCGACTTTTCAAAAACGGGGTGAAACTAATAACGTCCCGAATTTTGAAAATTTTCAATTTTCTCTGCGGGAATTTAAAAATAATCTCCAGTCGTGCGTTAAAGCCGACACATACTTTTCTTCGTTTTAAGTTAGCAATAAAACAATCAAAATCAATTTAATTGTGAAAAATGAGATTATGAGGCGTGCACTTTTGGATTTTCCAAACTATTTTGAACTTTTTCCAACATGAGACTATACTTAGCCTCGCTTGGATCCCAGATCACAGACCCTGTTTCCAGTTGGCTTCGAACCAGTGCATTGTACAGCGATATTATCGCGTGGATGTTTGTAAAAGATTTTACTGTACGCAACACAAATCCTAGATTCTTAAAGGCTCTCTTACATATGTTTGTGATGTGTTCTAACCTCAGAAACTTGCTTTAGAACCACCCCTTCAATATTATATTCATATTGAACGGGGTTGTGCGCTCGTGAAAACGTAACCGTCACGCATTTGGAGTTGTTAAATTCTAGCAAGTTTTCTATCGATATCTCTCTGAAGCCCTTCGCAGTCCTCACGCTTTGTGATCTGCATAGTTAGCTGGAGGTCGTCAGCAAATAATAAGCATTTTGCTTCCTGAACTACCTGCGGCAGGTCGTTTATCATCAGGACGAACTGTAAGGGACCTAAATTACTGCCCTGACTCACTCCAGACCTCGTGTAATATGACCTTGACGAGTGCCCCGCATATTCTACGTACTGTCGCCTCTTACCCATATAGCTAGTAAAAAAAATTAGCAACTGTGGGGTAAAGCCTAACCGTGCAAAGGTCGTCAGCAGCCTGTCATTATCGACTAAGTCGAACGCTTTTTGTAATCGAAGTACGCCGTGTCTGCCTGTCCCCCCTCGTTAACTATCGGTACTATATGAGTCATGTGGCTGGTAAGATTGGTAGCAGTACTTCGTGACGGTCGGGATATATTTTTGTTATAATTATAAAATAAATAGTTTTGATTTTATTCATGAAAGAAGACGAAAATTTACCATTCCCCCCCGCCCCCCCTGATCTCCGAAACTACTGACCCTAAAATTTTGAAAAAAATACGAAATATCGTTCATTGCTTGTAGATTACAGGAAAACCTATAAGGATTCAATCAATTGTAGGAACCCTCTCCACGCGAGTTTAACTCGCACTTGGCCGGTTTTATTGTAGGTAAGGTAAGCACCTTCGATTGAAGATACACCTAGGTTCAATACAACTAAGTATAATAGATAACGCGTTACCTACAAAATCAAAGCAAAATAACATTTATAGTGAAGTCAACCTTTTTACACTACTTGTAGTGTTTTTCTCCTTGACTGAACTAAACAAAATAAGAGCTCACAGCCGGGAGTGCGCTGTTATTTGATGAGCCGTATTTTTTACGGTGACCCGATATCTAGTTGTATTGTTGATCGAAGGCGAAGATAATAATTATACAGGATGACATTTTAAACACCAGCCAAATTTTTGGAGTAAGTTCAGTCCTTTATACTGAACTACTACTTGCTCAACATCACTCGGTTGGTTGACTGGTAGATAAGGCCGTAGGCTTTAAGTCCGCCATTACACTTGTATTTGTGTATAAAGTTAAATAAATAAAAAAAATACATTTTATCAAAAAAAGTTATTAATAAGGTTTTATAAAAAAAATTTTTGTACAAGCTTTTATGATGAGACAAAAGGTCTTGTCAACACAAAACAAATAAGCCCAAGCTCGATGGGGTTCCGTCATTTCATTACAGATTTCCTATGGCCACCTTCCAGCTCTATCATCAGATCGGCTCCAAGTCATCATAATATTGCATGGTCACACGCAGTGCCGGTTTTAGCTCTACCAGCGCCCCGGGCGAGATATCCCCCCCCCCCCCCCCCCCCCAAACTGCAATTCAGACTCTGACTTAGCTTCAATGTTATAGGATTTATTTCTGCCAACGGGTGGGACGGGTGCAAGTACGATATAATTCTTCAAATCCGCCCCATTGTAAACGAAGGTAGGGAGGGGGGGTGCATAAATAAGAGTCTAGGAGTTGCTGCCATTAACCAGCCGCTATTCATATATTTATTGTTACCTGTGACCCCCCCTTGCCCAAAAACGCCCCTTGTCGCCCCTTTGTATCTGGCGCCCTGGGCGGTCGCCCAACCGCGCCCTACCCTAACGCCGCTACTGGTCACACGATATACATTTGCGCGCAAAATTTTAGCTCAATTAGTTGAAGATATCTGCTTCAAAATTGAGTTGCAAGTTTCCACCCGAAGAAACATAGTTACATACATACCTACATTGCAAGTTAAATAAAAGCATGCAAAAATCGATAAAAATGTTTCGTGCCATACAAAATCCGTTTGGCGGAGCGCTGATTTTTATGGGAAGTCTAATTTTCATTTAAGTTAGTCGTTATTTGTTTTTATGGAATTTAGTTCAGTATCATGGACACAGTCAGAGCATGGACTTGCTCCAAAAGTTTGGCTGCTGGTTAAAAGTCAGCCTGTAATAACATTAAGAGATACATGATATTTTAAACAGGTCACTAGATGGCGTTGTTTTACTTATTTTATTTATTCAACTTTATTACAAAAATTGTCAACATCAACCTAAAGGTGGTGCATACAAGTGAGACCAAAGCAGGTGCAAAAAAAATTTAAATACTTACCTAGTAGGTATTTGCACCTACATTGCCTACCTTTCGAAGTTTTGCTTGTAATTTGTGTGCTGCCATCTCTGTAAGCAGCTGGTACCTACTAATAATTTGTTACCCAGTATCTGCTTTTTACGTGGCCTGTAAAAGTTTGTGGGCAACTTGGCACCCACTGTCGAAGGTAAGCACCGATATAGTTTTTGCGCATTTCCTAGTTTTTAAGATAATTATGTCCTGTTTTTTTTTACTTTTGTGCAATAAAGGGAATTGTATTGTATAGTTTTAATTGACCGAGCGAACGAAGCATCTCAGTTTCAAGATTGGCCAAAAATGCTTTTGTCGGTCACTTCCGTCACTTCCTTCTCGCCTAGTCGCATTTCTCGACCGATTCTCGTGAAACTTTATAGCAGGTTCGATAATTACAGTTTATGGGAATTTTTTAAAATGGCGGAGATATGGGATGGGGCAGGTACTATAACTTTAAAATAATCATATTTCAGCCATTTCGAAAAATTTTCAAATAAATCCTAAAACTTTTTGAAGTGAAAACTTCTTTAGCGGCGTTGTGCACTTTTTTTGTAATGGGTAAAAAACTCAACTCGCGTCAGGACACGTGTCCTGATCGAAAATTCGTAAGACGGTTGGAGAGTAGACTGCCGGCGCGGCGAAGATCCCCCTCTCTTTCTACGGCGCGGTGAAAATGTATGCGCGCCTGCTGTTTCGTTTAGCTGAGAGATAAACTTTTTAATGTAATATAAATTGTCATGTTTGTGTACGATAGCGCAATAAATAAATATTGTATTCTACCACATAAATGATAGTACTTTTATACTGATAATTAAAGCAATTCGTGCAAAATTATTCCCTAACCATTCCAAAATATCAAAAATGCACAAACGTTAATATTCAAGTTTTCACTTATGCCGGCACTCCCGGAGTGCAACCCGTCGTTTTTTTGTTACCTTTATTAAGACGCAACATTTTTGTCTGAACAACTATTTTATCCGATAAACTTCAACGGGTGGGGGGGAGTCGCGAGGTTTCCAGCTCACAGAGCCACTAGTAAATTGAATATTACGATTTGAATAATTTGTTTCATTGACTGTACGTTTCACATTCGACGTGGTGACGAAAGGAAGATCTGCGCAGGAAGAGAAGCAGCAGGCATTTTCTACGTTTTTCCTTTCTCCCGGACCAGTATGGAATTAAATAATAAATTCTGTGTTAGTAACTGAATAAATAAGTTACTTAAGTGATAAAACAAATAAATAAGTTTTTATTTAAAAAAATCATTTTTTGTACAAGCTTTTATTGTGAGACCAAAGGTCTTGTCAACACAAAATAAATAAGCCCAAACTCAACGGAGTTGCGTTATTTTATTACCGAGTTATAGCCACCTTCCAGTTCCAGCTCATACATCAGTGATCAGACCTCAGAACAAAGGATAAAGTACTCGTCAAGACGAATCCAACGAGCCCAAACTCAATGGGGTTCCGTCGTTTCATTACAGAGTTCCTATGGCCACCTTCCAGCTCCATCATCAGATCAACTCCAAGTCATCATAATATTTCATTGTCACGCGATATACATATGCGCGCAAAGTTTCAGCTCAATCGGTTGAAGATATCTGCTTCAAATTTGAGTTGCAAGGTTCCACCCGAACAAACATAGTTGCATACCTACCTACATACACATTGCAAGCACTTTCACTGCTGAAAAATGCATCGTGTGTATTTTTCCAAAGAGGAAAACACACACGGTGCGTTTTCAGCAGTGGAAGTGTATAAAAGCTTGTAAAAAAAGGAAATAATCGACTGCCAAAACGATTGCCTAGAATAACTTTTATCATGCCAAGGTCTTTAGAATTTCAGATAATAGAAACAAAGAAATGCTTGATCTAAGAAACGATCGGTCTGTTTCTACTAAGATGACCTTTAGGTTCAATAGTTGCAAAAATATAGATAACAAAAAGCGGCCAAGTGCGAGTAGGACTCGCCCATGAAGGGTTTCGCAGCAGCAAGTAACATAATATAAAAGTTCTAAAGGTAAATTGCGGTTTACGATTTATGTTATTGCTAGATTGCTATCTCCAACTCCCGTGATAAAATCTTTTGCTTTCGGACAGGATTTCTTCGAATTCTTTCCCTTACTGCTTTGACCACCTTTTTCGTACGAACACTATGTAGACGGCCAGATCTTTTTCTGTCTAATACCAAGCGTATGGAGAGTTTTAAACATTGCATTTGGCTCCATACCTACTTTGTGTAATGCAATCACAGCGATTCGGTTTTCTTTATCACCCCACTTCATTTTAATATCGTAAAATATTGTACAATGTATTGGCGCCAAAATAATAGAAGACAATGAAAAATCATATAAAAATAACGGGTGTACTTTCTTATACAGACAAAAGTTTAACAGATTTTCGTTATTTAGAAAATTTTTAGAAAAAAAGATTATCATGTCATCGAATAATCAATATGTAGGTTACTCAGTATAAAGAATTTTTAATAATAGATTTTCGTTGCACAGAAAATCAATAATGTTGGGTACTAGATCTACTGTAATGACTCATCCCCGGAATCAAAATAGAAGAATAAGTAATTTATAATTAATTTATAATTATTAGTTGAGAGAATTCATCATTTATTAAAATAAAATATATCAATGTAAATAAATTAACGGAAATGTATTTGCAAAACATAATTTGATACTGAACTGTCAATTGAGTATTTTACTAGGCTAACAAATATGGTTACAATTCTAATAATAGTTATAAATAAATGTAATTATTATTATTAATTATAGTTATGAATTGTAAAATATAAAAGGTACCCTTTCTTAGAAATTAACTATAAATCATACTTTATTTTGATTAGTGAGTAATGTATTGAAGTTGTTGCGAGTCCCCCTCCCATTATGAGTGTTCTTACATTTACAAAATCAGTTCTTGAGTCAGTCTGCTTTGAGTCTTCGAACGAGAAAGATAAGTATTGTGAATTGTGATTATGTGTCGGGATAGTAGTTAACACGTGGCGTAAGGCGCCAAGTGGGCAATTTAAATAATAAAACTCGTGAATATTCGTAGTTATGTAGCTGTGACTAGGCGTGGCCATGACTCATTCAGATTCGATTATTATAGGGAATGCGGATCACCTGACCCATTTGTTATAATGACGCTCTACTTCAGCTGGACGGTAAGCCCTGTGAGCACAGGATAACTGTGCGGGCTAGAGAGTTAGTTTAAGCTGTGATGTGGTTTCACAAGGAAGCTTCTCATAGTTCAGCGCGTGGAGGGGCGCTGACCTTACCGTCTCACTTTTAATGAATGTCCATCCATTTACCCTCATTGCGATATATATTTGTCAATGTAAAAAAGCAATGTTCGGTGCTAGTAAATTGAAATAAATCTTTGTTAAATGTTGACTTGTGTTTTAAATTATATGAACCTAATCAGTGTGTTGCAACAATAATTAGAATGTTTGTTATGAATAATTTGAAATCATAGAATTTTATTACAAATAACATTTACTTTTGCGATGTTTCTAATATCAGAATATGAAATTAAATATTATTATTTTTAATAAGTTTAGTTAATATAATATTTATAACCTATAAGTTGGCCCTATTCTAGTAAAATGGATAAAACTTTCCCAGCACTCGCCGGTCACAGTTCTAACCTAACCTATAAGTTTGCCCTATTCTAGTAAAATGGATAAAACTTTCCCAGCACTCGCCGGCCGCTGCCGGGGCACGCTCGCTTCGCTCGCTCGGCTCGTGCGTGTGTTGGTCGCAGTTCTATCCTAACCTAACCTATAAGTTTGCCCTAACCTATATTGTGGTAGCGATTTATAATGTATTCTAACTTATTATATAGTATTTAATTTGATTAAACAATGTTTTCACTTAATACTTCCTTAAATAATAATTTTCAGTATAATAAAATTCCATGAAAGATTATACCGAACAAACAATATTCTTTAAAGAAATATTCTACTGTTTGATTAGTTTGTTAAATGAAAATATGAGATTCTAAAATTCATTGAACTGTGTTTCTATAAATTGTGTTTCATTCAAGTAAATAGTCTATGAAACAATAATATTTGAAATAAAAATATAAGAATTAAATATTCTATGAAAAATTTTCTGTGAATCAAAATTCTATGAAATTTCAGTCTGTAAAACAAGGGGCACCCAAAAATAACGGATTCCAAATTCAAGTGTAATATTTCGTTTATTTTTAATTGTTACATTATTTATGGCCAGACTAAGTATATTACTGTAGGTTGGTGTTATATGTACATATCTCACATTTCATGAGCATGAGCATTTGCTCATGCTCATGAAATGTGAGATAGGAAATACACACACATAAAATGTGAAACTGTTAAAGTGCACAGTCAAAGTACGGCAGTACTGATTTTGTTTAGCGGACTGTGGTTGGATCAAAGGACCCTTTTAAATAAACTTCTATATTAATTAACATATTATTTATTGAAACTTTATTGATCCACAATAATAATTGTTAACAATTGGCGGACTTAACGCTAATAGCGTTCTCTCCCAGTCAACCATAGGGATAAACAGATAAAATCAGTTGCGGCGCAAAAATAAATATTATAAAGTATTACAATTAATTTATGAATATACTTATACGATATAACATAAATAATATACCTACAATCACTACATATCTAATATATACTTAAGAAATAACATAATATACCAGTAACCCTAAACTCTAAACATACATACTTACATAAGAAAATCCTTAAATTTACTGAAAAGAACAATCAGTTCAGGGGCGTAGCTACCGCCGTATCAGTCGTATCAATTATACGGGGCCCCCGACGTGCTGAAGCAAAAAACTTTTTCATAATTAAAACAGATGATATGGGACATGAACGCCGCCGCGGCTAGGTCACAATGGGGCGGCAAACTGGCACCAAATCAGCCTGGAGGTGGACGGCAAAACTCCGGGCGGCCCCGGGCGGCGAAAGCCCACGCTACGCCCCCAAACAAATTTTTATACGGAGCTCCGCCAAGGTACGCTACGCCACTGAATCAGTGGTAACACATTTTTTTATGAGAGAATACCTAGTTTTATTATACTTACCATGTGTGAAGAGACAAATCAACAGTCATCAAATTAACGACCAACCCAACTGTGTCAAGAATATATTTTACGCCTCACCACCATTTGACGAGCAATTTGTTGATTATACTCGATTTAAAATCGGATGAATCGATTATTTCAATTACCGATTGAATTCGAATCGAGTGCCGTTGAATCGATTGACATCGATGGGGAATTTATGCTTTTAGTGAGCACAGGTGTGCGAATGTCAGCACTTCAATGGGATTGGTAACTAGTTTTACAAAGTTGGTCGAAAGGGGTCAAAGTCCTCTTTTGATACTTAAGGGCAAATTCAGTCTACATTCAGGCTGTAGGTATCATCATCATCCCAGTGTATCCCGGTTGCATCTTCAGAGGTAATGCTTCAAAGCCCGGGGTCTGCTACCTAACCCAGGTGATTTGGCGAGGTTACTGGTTTTTTCACAGTACAGAGCCCCCCGTGTGGTTCCGGGTTAGAATAGGACCACTCCTTCCATTGAGATACTATGTACTGAATTATAAGTCAATGACTCCATCTCATCCTGTGGATGTCGTAGGAGGCGACTAAAGGATTTAGCACAAACATCTCGTGTTACAATTGCTTTCCCAAGGAGGGTTGACGTCGGGTGGCAGCCGGTTGTAAAACTTTTCGCAAAAATACATTCCCAAAGAAGGTTGCGTCAGGCAGGCGGCCGGTCGTAAAACTATAGCCAAATCATTTAAACTGTTCCGGCGTTTTCTTCTCCATTTTACAAGGCCTTTGGCATCCTTGGGTGACCATTGACTTGCATGTTATATTTGGAGAAGAAAAAGCGGGAAAGCGCACCCCGGGCTCCGAAGCAGCTCAGCTGAGGATGCAACCGGGAACGCGCTTAGACGAAGAAGAAGAAGTAAATTGTGGTTCGTAAGTATAAATAACTTATGTTTATTTACAACAGCATTCCAATTCCGCTAGCTTAAACTAAATGCAAATGTGAAACGAATCCTAATTAGATCACTTACTCTTAAATTCTCATCAGTATCCTTGTAAAATCCCGTTCCCACGATTCTAAAATACTAAATTTACTACTCATAACTCAAGATATAATATTGCATGCGTGTAAAATCTCGTCTTGTCTTACGTCATAGCACAGAATAAATAATACTAACGTACAGAAGTCTCACTCAGCAAAGAAATTCAAACAAATATCTACTCAATGTGGCTAGCGATATGGTTCAATTTAGCTCACGCCAGAACTCAGCACCTTTTCGTTTATATACCTAGACACCCATTGCAAGCCAATTTTATCCTTATGACTCTAGACAAACGATTCGTATAACTGAATTTACTGCTGCTGCCGCTTGCTGCGCGCATAGTAATAATGTAGGTAAATTTTCGATACCTAAACGGGGAGTGATACAGGCCTGTTAAAATCCCGTTACTCATAACTCAAGATATAATATTGCATGCGTGTAAAATCTCGTCTTGTCTTACGTTATACTCGTAGCAGCAATAAGTGTCCGTTTGTAACTTGGGCATGCAGTAGTTCAATGAGTATTTTACTCCATCCTTCATTCCGACCGAGCGAGCGAAGCGTCTCAGTTTCGAGATTGGTCAAAAATGCTGTATTATATATTTTTTTTCAACCATCTTAGGGTCACATAATATTTTTACATTTTAAGTGTTAGTTAATAATAAAATTAAAACGACGGTTGAATATTAACGATGTGCATTTTTGATATTTTGGAATGGTTAGGGAATAATTTTGCACGAATTGATTTGATTATCAGTATAAAAGTACTATCATTTATGTGGTAGAATACAATATTTATTTATTGCGCTATCGTACACAAATATGACAATTTATATTACATTAAAAAGTTTATCTCTCAGCTAAACATTTTCGCCGCACCGTAGAAAGAGAGGGAGATACTTCCTCTCCTACGCCGCGCCGGCTGTCTACTCTCCATCCGTCTTATGAATTTTCGATCAGGACACGTGTCCTGACGCGAGTTTAACATTTTTTAACCATTACAAAAAAAGTGCACAACGCCGCCAAAGAAGTTTTCTCTTCAACGAAATAGTTTTGCTACTCGTTCATAGATGGCGTTGTAATAATTTTCAATGCTTGTAATGTTATCATTAATGTTGAAAGGAATAACTAGATGGCGCTACGTCAAATATTCATTGCATGGGTAGCCGGCTGTCTACTCTCCATCCGTCTTACGAATTTTCAATCAGGACACGTGTCCTGACGCGAGTTTAACATTTTTTACCCATTACAAAAAAAGTGCACAACGCCGCTAAAGAAGTTTTCACTTCAATATTAAAATTATTTATTGCTCTAAAGATTACAATATGAAATTATATACAAATCACTGGTCCCACCCCACCACACCACACTTTTATCAGAATGTACCTACATAATCATAATTACGGATCGGGCATTGTGTGTACAAGACCAGCACCCGCAGCCAGACCACAGTGAGTCCAGCTTTAGACCAAATGGTTAGTGGTATTGTGTGTAAGTGTAGGAAGAAAAAAGGGAGTGGATACCTTTTGGGGGGAAGGAGGGGTTTTTTTTAACAATTTTTATTAATGTTATTATTTAATGAAGCCTACTATATTTAAGTTTTGTCCGTCAGTTTGTCAGGTTATCCGAATGTTGGTTTGTTCTCGCATTTCTCAACCGATTCTCGTGAAATTTTATAAGCTAGTTCGATAAATATATAGAATTTCGTTGTTGATTCAGTTTTTGGAATGTTTTCAAAATGGTGGAGATATGGGAGTTTAAAGATTTAAGAAAATCATATTTCAGCTATTTCAAAAAAATTTTAAAATGTCAAACCTTTTTAGGCAACTTTTTTATTCGATAAACCTCAACGGTTTGGGGGTGAGTCGCGAGGTTTACAGCTCACAGTGCCATCTAGCCATCAAGCCGTTTAGCGTGCAACAGAAATACAGGTGACTTTTTAAACACTGTCCAAATTTTTTGAGCAAGTTCAGTCCATGGACTGAACAATTTTCTACAAAAAGTTATTAAAATTTTTTATCGATTTTTAATAACTTTTTTTACAGAAAGTAATTCAGTATCATGGACTGAACTTGCTCCAAAAATTTGAACAGTGTTTAAAAAGTCAGCCTGTATACATATACACACATATTTAAAATCATAGCCCTCCTTCTAGCGCAGTCGGGTAAAAAGTGAATGAATAAAAGCATGTTGAAAACTCGTTAAAAAAACTGTATCTTGAATTATGACTTTATGACCAATTCTTGGTTCTAGAATCTGTTCATTTAATGCATTCATACAATATGAGTAACAATTTTATAGACAAGACATACATTATTATGAAGCTATTATACGTCACTCGTAGAAAGGAAGGCTTATATATTATGTATCACATTTTGAAATACTTTAGTATTTAGAATGGCTCACAAGAGTAAACTGCAAATTAACGACTTACTTAGTAATTTTGAATGAAGTTTAGTACCTACATATTTAATCATAAAACTGATTAACCTTTCCATATAAAGAATCTTTATGCCAGTGAATAAAATAGATACCTAATTAATTTAATCAGATACATCGTGAAATGTCTCATTAGTAATTGTGGGCTTGATTTAGATTATGCGAAAGAGAGAGTCGCGAGGTTTTCAGCACTCAGAGCCACTAGTTAAAAAGTGGGCATCAGATGCTTGGGAAGGCATATGTCCAGTCCAGCAGTGGACTTCGTGATGACTAATATCGATAGAAAGGATCTCTATCGATGTTTACTCGCATTAGCGCCAAGGCTGCTCCGAATCGACGAGATTTCGATGATCTCGATACAAGTGTTGTGATTACTCGATTGTCATGACGAGCGGCTCGTGCGCAAGTTGTGAAATTTGCGAACAGAGATGTGCAGTTTCGATACATATTACTATCGATATAATTAACATAGTGCGAAAAGTATGTAAGATGGATAGGCTGTACTAGTCTTCGTAAAAAGAAGGCTACAGCTTTATTGTTTAGTAGAAAAAAAAATATCGACGAGATCTCAATGTTTTCGATAGGTACATGTATTTGTTGTGATTACTGTAATGATGAATGGCGTGGCATGCTAGCCAATTGAACGAATGGACTATACAAGGGGGCTCAAACCGTCGAACAACTTTTCATATAGCACCAATGTTGTTATCCTAAAATTAACATCATATGTAATAGGTATACGTTGTCCCAATAACATATATAGGTAGGTAGCTTATTTGTAGCCTGCATGGCTAACAATTATTTAGTTTTAATTATAGACATTAATTTAATTTTTCACATTATTATGTACAATTCTTCGAACAGTGCTAGCGAAATGAACCATTCGTTCACCTTTCTATTCACTTATCTTCTTACTTCACGTTCACTTATTTATCGTTATTTTATCAATGTAGTTCAAATAACTACATTGATAAAATATCGATACAAAAGCTCACTATCATTCCCCTCACTATTCACGCACATCTCGACCTCGCATGTAATTAGTGCTCTTTGTTTTGTTCGAGAGCAGTCTAAAAACGATCATACAATCACCCTACTGCTGTCAGAATAAGATATATAATATATATTAATTTTAGACGTTAAGCGCACAATATAATGATTCCTAATACCATATTAGAATTAATGAAAATGATATATGAGGTCAGATTCCCTTTTGTAAATTTGCCTTATTTTCGAACCTTGACATGATAGGTTTTATTGGGGCAATTGAAAATCGGTCTAAAAGCTTTTAATAAGTAAGTTTGTAACAATGGGCAAACATCAATTTGTCAGTTGAGGGTCTTGGGATACAAAAAGATTTATTGGTATGTACGTACGCACGCGAGATTGATTGAATACCTACAATCATGTGGTTTAGTACGAGGGCTGCAGCTATTTATGAATCAGAAATAATAAAAAAAAAACGTGTGGCACTCGTGGACTGCCGCGGTAAAGCTATTGTATAGCATTTTTTATCAACTTATGCAATTATAATTAGTTTTTCGGTTGTTACTAGTGTTTCGGGTGTGGCGCGAGCTGCAAGCAGCGCAGTTTTTCGTGCAGCTGTTGAAGTGGTCTATATTCCAGGTCCAGACTCTTAAACTCTGATTAGGTGTAGGTAAATAGGTATTCTACTTTCGTTATATTATAGGTAATATTTGCAAATTTTTCTAATAGATGGAGATGAAAACAAGAATGTGCTACACGGTGTACGGTAATAGTTTTATCTCGGGCGATATGCTTGAATCCCTCGCTTCACTCAGGATTCCACCGTAGTAATCCCTCGTAATTTTTCTACTGTGGAATCCTTCGTTTCGCAATGATTGGATTCAAAGTATTATTTACCTTTACGCCTTGTAGCACAATCTACTATTGTACTTTTTAGTTCGGGCTACCAATAAAGCGTGGTTTTTAGTTTTTTTTAACTATAATTTATTTCCTAATACTTTTAGTAATATCTACGTAAGTATACTAAAATTTTGAAAAAGATAAACGAATCTATAAACCTACCAAGGAAAATAATTATTAGAATAGATACCTACCTGTAAAAATAAGACCTACTCGTAACTGGGTATTTGTTTTATTTACTTTGCCTGAGATTTAAATGTACTACCTACCTACCTACTTGATGTAATTTTATAATTGCGTCTAATCTAATAATTGGATTTTATTTAAGTAACTTAATTACATGTCTTATTTATGCTTATACAATTATCTAGGTCGGTCAAGCAATTTATGAATTAAGCATTATAAAATGTTATTTAGCTAATTCCTATTCGAGGTCCTTTAGAACTGGAAATATTGAAAGGCAAGTTTATTTAATTTATAATTATAATTTTTGAAGTGAAAACTTCTTTAGCGGCGTTGTGCACTTTTTTTGTAATGGGTAAAAAATGTTAAACTCGCGTCAGGACACGTGTCCTGATCGAAAATTCGTAAGACGGATGGAGAGTAGACAGCCGGCGCGGCGAAGTATCCCCCTCTCTTTCTACGGCGCGGCGAAAATGTATGCCTGCGCCTGCTGTTTCGTTTAGCTGAGAGATAAACATTTTAATGTAATATAAATTGTCATGTTTGTGTACGATAGCGTAATAAAGAAATATTGTATCCACATAAATGATAGTACTTTTATACTGATAATTAAAGCAATTCGTGCAAAATTATTCCCTAACCATTCCAAAATATCAAAAATGCACAACGTTAATATTCAAGTTTTTACTTCTGCCGGCACTCCCGGAGTGCAACCCGTTGTTTTTAGGGTTCCGTACCTCAAAAGGAAAAAACGGAACCCTTATAGGATCACTTTGTTGTCCGTCTGTCCGTCCGTCCGTCCGTCTGTCAAGACCCTTTTTCTCAGGAACGCGTGGAGGTATGAAGCTGAAATTTATATCAATTACTCAGGTCTACTGTCCCTTGAAGCTGTGAAAAAATCAAACTTCTAAAAAATCTTCTAGGAAAAATTACGAAAACCATAAATTTTTAGTTACATCACATAATATATTTTTTTTTAATAATTTTAAACTTACTACCCATTTCCTCATAAACGCGTAGAGGTATTAAATTGAAATTCATACCAAATACTAAACCTTGCAGGTTTGTACGGAACCCTCGGTGCGCGAGTCCGACTCGCACTTGGCCGGTTTTTTTTTAATGTTTTAAACTGATGTCAAAAAAAGGAGGTTATTTTTTATTCGTTTAAAATTTTTTGTTAAGTTTAAGGTTTGAAGGAGCGAAATGCAGAATAACAATTTTGTATGGGGCTGTGGTAGAATTTCGTCCTAACAGATTTTAACTACATGTTACGTATAAAAGAACTGTTCCTTGTTAAGCTGTAACAGAAATGTTACATTTCTCCGTGTGTTCTGTTGCCCAACACTCGTGATCGACGAGACCGTATCGATTAGCTATGTTTTGTTGCATAAAACATAAGAGATAGCGATTTTTTGCTCAGCATGAGCATATTTAGTTATATGCTCATACTGAGCAAAAAATCGCTCTTATATCATCGCACATATCTAAAGTCACAAGTTTATTTTCTAGACACATTAAAAAAAACCCTTTCAAGCGTTCACCCAAAGATGCTTCTCTTTCAGTGCAGATCGTAAAAGCCAAAACGGGAAATGCAGCTTCTCGCCAACGATTACGCTAAAAGTGGTCTTTATTTTGCGGCCCTAGGGATAGAACTCAATTTAGAGCCGCAAGACCCTAAATGATATGTCTGCCCCATCAGTGATATGAACGTGATAGATACAGATATGATTTCCGTGTGGTTCCCGGCAGAGTAGAATAGGACTAAGTCTTCCCGTGGATGTCGTAGAAGGCGACTTAGGAAACACAAGCTAAACAAAGCTTATAAATATCGTTGAATCATCTACAGCGTTGAAAATGTAGGCCAAATCCTCTGGCTACTCTGGCTAACATATGGCTGTGGTGGTACAGAAAGGGTCGTACTCCTGCAGCTGATAATGAATAGAATAGAATATTTTATTTGCACTTGAAAAGGGTACGATATACATACAAGGTCTTAAATCATAAAGTAATCTAATCTAATCCTAATCAGCCATTACCAATAGCATGCAAATCTAAAAGTTTATAAATTACCTACAAACTATGTCACAAATAAAATTAGGAATGAATAATGTCAATAATATTAAATATAAGCAATTTGTATTAATGATTATTTCTTAAAATTGAGAAACTCTTTCACTGTGTAGAAGCCTTGCTCACTAAGCCAATTAAATAGTTTTGTTTTAAAAGAATTAAATGCAGTTTTGATGGAGTCTGGTATCTTATTGTAAATTAACATACACATATGATAACAATTCTTTTTAAATCTTTCACTTCTGGGCATAATATTAGCCATCAAAGCTAGCCTGCTCCCATTTCTAGTATTTCTCGGAAACACTTCTCTAGCTTCATAGAATAATTTATAATTAAGTTTCACAAATTTGGCAATTTCAAAAATATAAAGGCAAGGGAGAGGTAGTATATTTAAGGATTTAAAAAGGGGTCTACATGAAGTGTCCGATGACACTCCGCATATAGCTCGTACGCATTTTTTTTGTACAAGGAAGGCATCTTGTATGAATGACGTGATAAAAAGGTTACTAAATATGAACTCGCATCGGAAAGTTCGTACCTAAACAAACTTGAATAAAACCGCTCTCAGTTCATACCTTAGCCCATCCGATACCGTTCGTAATTACCCGGCTCACGAATCGCCTATCAGTTCGTCTCTAATGATAGCCAGATCATTTAACATTACAAAATTAACATTTTTGCAACTGTGGGTACTACTTAATAAGTTAATATGTGAGTGCAAATAAAGATGATACAAATTAGACAAACAGGACCTTAAGGCGCTGTGCATCAGAGGAATAGCGTAAAACGTCTATTTTTTCGTCGCGAAGTTAGCCTTATTTTTCATGGAATACTAGCATTTACTCTTTCTTGTACGTATTTAACTCTCTTATCTTCATTTGTGTATATAATTTCTGTTTATTTGTTGTGGTATATCTTTTTGGCAATAAAGTAATTCTATTTAGTTAGTAATTAAAGTCTATTCTATTCTAAAAAAATATGAAGTATAGTTTAAACATCAAAATAAATGATTACATCAAAATATTTCAAAAAAATATTTAAAACAGCAAAATAAAACAGCAAAAAAGCTATATCCAGAAAAAGCTTCGTCGCGAATTACTTGATATTTTCAGCGACAACTACCAACTTTTGTACGTCTGTAAAAAGTATAACTTATTGAACAAAAGGGGAAAAATACCTAAAAAATTACAATATTTGGTTATAATTATTGAAATATTTAATTAAAACTGAAAAATAACAACCGAAATAGCAGACACGGGTTTGGGTTTGAGACTGGTGACGGTATCGCCACTTTCAAACTTATTTCATTACGAGTACGTACTATATCGCACTGCATCGCCTCAAATACCGAAAGGTTGAGGGATACAGCGCCTTAAGGCTTGAAACTGCGTTACGTGGACGCACACGCAGTTCCATACAAAAGGGGGCACGCGCGGTTCGGGCTTGTTCAGCACAGACTATAGACTGCTATAGAGAAGATAATTATAATCAGAGGACCGACTGCCATACATATTTCTACGTAGTATATTAAATTCTTCATCGACACGACTGTAATAAATGTACGCCGTGAAATTTGAACTGCTGACACTGATCTGATACTCCGTATCTCAGAGATACCATGGCCACCTTCCGGCATCATCTGAAATCAGGTCATTGGTACCATAATATTGCATTGTCACCCAACTTCACATACGTATGTAACGTATGTGAAGTTTCAGCTCAATCGAATAATGGGAAGTGTGACTAATTTAGCTTGCAAGATTTGATTACGAACACAGCCAACGGGACAGGTGAAACTAAATTATCGGCAGTCCTCATTTCATTAGCAAAGTCCACAAGTCCAGCTTACCCAGCATTCACCTTGACGGTAACATCATACCATTCGAATCAACCGTGAAAAACCTGGGGATAATATTTGACGAAAACCTTGGAGTCCACAAATCAACGAGGTGAGTAGGAAGTTATTTATTGCACTTCACTCCCTGAGAAGAATACAACACTTTCTTTCCATAAATACGAAAGCAATGTTAGCCCGTTCACTTTTGATCCCTCTTTTAGATTATGCTGATATAGAGTATTTGGACCCTACAGATGAACTGTTAGATAAACTAGAACGCCTGCAAAACGTCTGCATCAGATACGTCTATGATCTTCGAAAATATGACCATATATCGGAATTTCGTCAGAAACTTAACTGGTAACCTATTAGAAGCCGTCGTAACTACCACATTCTCTCTCTTCTTTTCAATGTTCTCTTCAATTCTTCCTGTCCTAATTACCTTAGTGAAAAGTTTTCCTTTCAGCAAATTGACAGCCGTTTCCGCTCCGCTAACAGTCTTCGTCTCAATATTATCCTCATTCTTCGCACTCTTATTCAATCATTCTCTGTGATAGCAGCACACCTATGGAATTCGCTCCCTTTGGATACTAAAATGGCATCATCCTTGGGTTCCTTTAAAAACGAAATTTTTAATACCTTTCAGGATTTGTGAGGTTTTTTGAGCTATCTGATTTCTTTTTCATGTTTTTAGTTTATTCTATATGTAGGTTTATGTATACTTATATCACAAGTCGGAATCTCCTAAGATACGCGCAATATGCGTCCCCGTTCCCCGTCCCCGCACCTCTCCCCCGTTTTCGCCTCGATGACTCACGTTGGCCGTCAAGAACCGGGGGAGAGGTGCGGGGACGGGGAACGGGGACGCATATTGCGCGTATCTTAGGAGATTCCGTTTTGTTTACTCTTACTGTATTCTGTGCTTATATGTAAGTTTTTTTTACTATTATATGTGTAGGTTTATATTTATATATTGTTCTTCTTTTATACTCTATTATTGTACTAGCCAATTCTGCCCCAAACTCATATTAGTTAAACATTCCTCTCAATTACTGGCCGGTTGACTGGAAGAGATCCCTATATGGGATAAGTCCGCCGTTGCATGTTTACTTTTCTGTTTTATAACTGCTTCTGTTTTGTGTACAATAAAGCTTTATTAACAAACAAACAAACGAAATAAAAGCTTGTAACATTCCGTAGCGCGATCGTTCTGTACTGTCGTTATTTTGAATACGTGACGAGCGAGAAATAGATCAGTTGGTTTACCATTGACCTTATATTATAAATTGATTTTATATAATTTATGTTATTCAAGATTGCAATTAACAATAATTAGTAGGAACGATACTTGTACATATTTTGATCCTAATGAGTTGTAATGATTTCTTGAATTATTGTGAAAAATCCAATCCCACCAAAAACATTCTGTAAAAAACTAGCCAAGTCTCGATGGAACTGCTTGTTTATCTCTAAAAAGTAATGAAATCTAGACAAAGTCGTGCCAAGTCTTAAGATTCCTTACTGCGATTTCTTATTATTATAGTTAACTAGCTGTGCCCGCGACTTCGTTCGCGTGGTTGTCGGAACGTAATGTTTTATAGCCTAAAGTCTTCGTCTATAAATGGACTACGCAACAAAAAAAGAATTTTTCAAATCGGACCATTAGTTCCTGAGATTAGCGCGTTTAAACAAACAAACAAACAAACTCTTCCGCTTTATAATATTAGTATAGATGTTGTGTGACTTGGCCGTTGAAGGGTACACAAGGGTACAAAACCAGGTGCTCCATGACACCATTGCACCAATCTGTCGCCAGAACCGCTACCCATTGAAGATAGAAAATTGCCACTTGGAAAACGTTAATTCAATAACCAGTCAATTGTCGGCTATAGAAACAAAATTGACTTGTACCCACTAACGTATAAAGAATGTTCAAAGGCCAAGTCACACAACATTAACTATAATAATAAAGGAATCGCAGTAAGGAACCTTAGACTTGGCACGACTTTGTCTAGATTTCATTACTTTTTAGTGATAAACAAGCAGTTCCATCGAGACTTGGCTAGTTTTTTACAGAATGTTTTTGGTGGGATTTCACTTCTTTTTGTAGAAACGTGGGCATAATTGGTTGGGCTCTTGTGTTTTCTAATCAGGGTCACCAGTACTCCAGATCTTCCATTATCCTAGTTTTTATAGTTTTCCCTTTATAGCCACAGCCATTGAACCCTAACTCTGTACCAAATTTCAGCTCTCTGAGTTTATGGGAAGTACTAGTTCTATTCTGATGATCATGAGTGAGTGAGTGTCATAAATGCGAAACTTTGCGTTCGCTTAACTTCGGAACTAAATGACCTACAGACTTGAAGTTTTGGATTTTAAGTATGTGATTATAGCTTACTGGATGGCGAAAATTTTTGCGTTC
The DNA here is from genome assembly GCA_963576875.1 of Acrobasis repandana. Classification (NCBI taxonomy): domain Eukaryota; kingdom Metazoa; phylum Arthropoda; class Insecta; order Lepidoptera; family Pyralidae; genus Acrobasis; species Acrobasis repandana. Next base: position 10,448,035 of record OY756241.1, on the reverse strand, counting down.
TGGTCTTATCCAGAGGTTCTCAAATAGGGGCCTGAAAATGCGGCGAAATGGTTCCAGTACAGGATGGTACGGCAGTGTTTGCTTCGCGCTTGACTTGGCGGGGGCACTGCCGTGCCCCTAGATTAATTAATTAATTATTTTGATCGTAAGTTCATTTACAAGGTTGGAATTGCTGAATCCTCACTAATTACTTACATACAGTACAATAAGTGCCTACTGCCATACATTTTGTCCCCAACGGGGCAGACAGAGCATTTTGGGTCTTGTAGCTATAAACATATAGAGCCCAAAGTCGCAAGACCCAAAGGCCACTTTTAGCGTGATGGTGGGCAAGAAGGTGGAAAAAGAAATCAAAATTGCTAGCCGCATTGCCTATATCGGCTTTTACGATCTGCGGAAAGAGAAGCAGCTGGTACATTCTAATTTTTTCTTTGTATTTATTATAAAATATTGTATCATTAAGTTAGTATCCCATAACATAATTTTAAAAATTTACTTTGTACTAGATCAATCAGTGCGATTTGTACTTATATATTTATTTATTTATTAAGTATATTCTTTTTTCCCAGACCAGCATGAAGATTACATACATTTGAGCCAATAAAATAACCCAAGGGCTTTTAAGATAATCCGTAATTATAAACCTTTGACCAAACAATTTGTTTACGATCCAAAATGATGTCTAATAACTGATGGTTTTATATCGTGTGAAATAGATCAATGCTAAGACTGGTTTAGATTAATGAATTTGTACATCCAGACACTAAAAGCGTTAACTCCATATAGTGGTCCGGTGGTCAAGGCATTTACCTCAGAATTTGCCTTATGATCCGAAAGTTGTTGGTTGAACTCCCACTGGGAAGCATACTTTGTGAAAAGTTGTTTCCAGTCTGGTTAGAATATTGCAGGCTTCAATCACCTGATTATCCGAAAAGAAAGGTTTGGTGCTGGTCTACCCATTGGGTTGCGGAAGACAGACGGCAGTCGCTCTGTGTAAAAACCAGTTACCTCGTCAAATCACCTAGGGTAGATAGCGGATCCCGGATTCTGACTCAACACCGCTGAGGATGCAACCGGGAATACGCTCGGACGATAATGACGCTATAAAAGCGTAGATAATAAGCCTGGAAACCTATTTGCTGAAATTCTGATGCTGATTTTATACAGAACTTTCCATACAAATCGGCGCTCAACCAAATGGATTTTGTATGGGAGGCCGAAATTTTGTTTTCGTTTTTCGATAATCGTTTTTATGGAAAGTGGTTCAGTATCACGGACTGAACTTGCTCCAAAAAGGTTGCCGGTTAATTAAAAATAATGTATACTTTGCTGGTTTTGTGATGATATAATTTTGACCGATCGTTGCAAAGCACGTAATATCATACGCATACAAAATCAGCATCTTAAATTCAGCATAGTGTATCCCCCCAGCCATGAAAACGTATATATATAGGTATCTATACTAATATTATAAAGCGGAAGAGTTTGTTTGTTTGTTTGTTTGTTTGTTTGTTTAAACGCGCTAATCTCAGGAACTAATGGTCCGATTTGAAAAATTCTTTTTTTGTTGGGTAGCCCATTTATAGAGGAAGGCTTTAGGCTATATAACATTCCGACAACCACGCGAACTAAGTCGCGGGCACAGCTAGTCTAGAATAAATCTGTAGATTTGTTGTAAAGTCTCATTTTAGGGGTTTTATTTACCTTCACCTCACTGTCTCGTTGGCTGTATCCGTAAACAAATCTTACAAGCTAAATTAGACTCATCATCATCCGAGCGTATTCCCGGTTGCATCCCGAGCGGTTAACGCTTCAGAGCGCGGGGTCCGGCTACCTTACCTAGGTGATTTGACGAGGTAACTGGTTTTACACAGAGCGACTGCCGTCTGACCTCCGCAACCCAAAGGGTAGATAGAGACCACAGAACCAATCCTAAGATAGGTACAAACGCTAGATGGCGTTCGGGACCAACAGCTTTACGTGCCTTCCGAAGCACGGAATCATCTTTTCTTTTCGGATAATTATATGATTTAAGCCTGTAATATCCTAATCAGACTGAAAACAACTTTTCACAAAGTATGCTTCCCAGTGGGAATTGAACCCATGACCTCCGGATCATAAGGCAGACGCCTTGACCACTGGACCACGTAGGCAGTCGAGTATCAAGCTAAATTAGACTACCCTTCTCATTATTTGATTGAGCTGAAACTTCACATACTTATGTAAGTTGGGTGACAATGTAATATTATGGTACCAATGACCTGATCTCATGATGAAGCCGGAAGGTGGCCACGGGACCTGAGTTTGGGCTTATTTCATTTGTCTGAGGGACCCACAATAGAAGCATGTGCACGATAAAAAAATTTTCTTTTGAAAAACTTACAGTAGGTGATTAATTTTTTTCTTTGTTTATTTTCTTACCTGCCATGTATATGCAAATAAAAAAAAATATATACTTACTCGTACATATATTCAGTACAAGTGGGTTGTTTTTTATAATTGTATTTTTAACTAATTTGATTGCAAACCAACCTTACCTACTTACTGTTAGCTTTTTGCCAATGATTTGTAAGTCTTTTCATTTCTAGTAGTCGCACTCACTAATTTAGATCGTGCTATTACCTTCGCATTGACCCGAGGTTACTTATTAAACTGTTAATTGGATGAGCAAGTCATTCATTAATTTTATAAGTTAATGAATGCGGTCTGTGAGATTGTGGGCCAGTGTAGCTGTAGCCAGCGGCGGCTTTAACCATTGCGAGGCGGGGCAGCAGATTTTTACCGATTTTCGATTATTGTTCTTATGTAAACTAAAGTACTACAGTATCAAGGACCGAACTTCCTCCAAAAATGTTGCCAGTGTTTTGAAAGTATCCCTGTAAGTATAGATATTGTTACGGTTTTCGAAACCTGCGCACGACTCGCGTAAGTTGCACGCGTCCTGATTTATGGAACCCCATAACTCCGTAACTTAATGTCGTAGGGACACATGTCGTGACTCGGAGATTTTGCTAACGTCGTGTTAAATTAAATTGTAATGTTACGGATACGATACGATGCATCCAGCCCGTCTAGCATGGCAGCATTGATAAACCCAGAAAAAGTTTTTATCGCGCGACAGGACTAGTGCATCGCGAATTGATCTTATGCGAAGGATTATGGTGTTGCCAAGCTAGAAAATATTGTGTTTTGGATAAAATCATCGTATTCTTTTGTCGCCCGAAAATTTACGCCCCGTGTCCAATTATTTTTGTCATAAATCGTAAACCGCAATAGAACTTTTATATTATGTTACTTGCTGCTACGGAACCCTTCATGGGCGAGTCCGACTTGCACTTGGCCGCTTTTTTTTCTAAACTGAATAGTTTGCGCGAGAGACACTTCCAAAGTGGTAAAATGTGTGTCCCCCTGTAACTTCGAAAATAAGAGAATGATAATGATAGGTTTGAACGAGATCTAGTAAGTAGTTTTTTTTTAATACGTCATAAATCGTAAACCGCAATAGAACTTTTATTTACAAAATTTATGTACACAACATACAAACAAAGGAAAGTACAAAGTAAGAAAATAGAGTACATAGGTACTGCTTATTTCATAAGAAATCTCTTCCAGCTGACCCAAGAGGAAAATTGAAGAAAACAGGTAGTAGGCGTGTACAAAAGACTTTAGTTACAAATACATATAAGTACTTATCTAAAATGTTAAACATACATATACATATACAATACATCAATAAACATACACACATATTATACATAAATACATATACATATAAATACCTAACTATAAACAAATACATATATATTCAATTCAATTCAATTCAAAATATCTTTATTATCATAGGATATTTATAATATCTCTTAATAATAGTCACTTTGTTTTGTTTTGCACAAATGTTGACGTCAAATCGTTACTTACAGCTAAGTTTACGCCGCTTCCTAGGCGCAAGTGCAGAAGAAGCGGCAACAAACTGCACTGCACGTTTTCTCCAAAGACGTCAACTAACAAACTAAAAACTTAAAATTAGTTATATAGATGGACAGAGATTACATTGTTTATTATGTCATAATTAAATTGAATTATAAGAATTACGAAATTTAAAATAATGTCAATTTGTAAATTTAGTATGTACCAATGTACCTAAATTATGACATGTCTAAGTATACAAACCTTTAAGAGGGACCCGCGCCAAGCTCAAGCCAGACCTTTTTGTCTTTAAGATAGTCATCGGTCCTATAATAAGCCTTCTCACAAAGTACTTTCTTTACATAAGCTTTGAATTTTCTGTCTGGCATATCAAGGACCGATTCTGACAATTTATTATAAAAAAGTATACACTTCCCCATAAAAGACTTACTGACTGTATTCAGCCTGTAATACGGGCTAACTAAGTCATTCTTATTACGTAAATTTCTATCTGTAAAATCACTTACTTTATTGAACAAGGAAATATTTTTCCTTACATACATTATATTTTCAAATATGAATTGTGATGCAAAAGTAAGTATACCTATTTCCTTGAATAATTCCCTCAGTGAGTCTCTTGATCCTAAACCGTAAATAGCACGAATTGCTCTTTTTTGTAAAAGAAAAATAGTCTGAATGTCGGCTGCACTCCCCCATAGAAGTATCCCGTAAGACATTAGACTGTGAAAGTAACTAAAGTACACTTGTCTAGCAGTTGCTACATCTGTCAATTGTCTTATTCTCCTAACAGCGTAAGCCGCAGAGCTAAGCCTATTAGAAAGTTTAGTTATATGAGCGCCCCATTGAAGTTTCGAATCAATTGTGATTCCTAAAAAGGTAGTACTTTCAACCAGATCGAGTTTCTGACCATTAATTAGTATGTCAACGCAGGCTTGATTCACATTAGGAAGAGAGAATCGAATGCATTGGGTCTTGTTCGCATTTAACATTAGGTTATTGGCCGAAAACCAATCAGAAATTAAAGATAAGGTGCTGTTCACCGCGCTAGCATCACTGTTATGTCGATCTATTTTAAATATTAGCGAGGTATCATCAGCAAACAGCACCATGTCAGCCTCTTTCTCAACCATGTAAGGCAAGTCATTGACATAAACTAAGAAAAGGAACGGTCCTAGAATTGAACCTTGGGGAACGCCCATTTTCACATTAGACCCGTGTGATTTTACGCCGTTTATATCAACAGTTTGAAGCCTATCTGTTAAGTAAGATTCTATTAATTTAATTGACTTATCATCAAAACCGTATTGACGAAATTTGAGCAAAAGTGTTGGATGATCAACGCAATCAAATGCTTTAGAAAGATCGCAAAATGATCCAATTGCATCATTTCTGTTTTCCCACGCGTCGTAGATATTAGTAATAAGTGCTACTCCTGCATCGGTGGTCGATTTTCCAGCAGTAAAGCCGTATTGTTGGCTATGGAAAAGATTATTGGTCTTAAAGTGAAGTAGCATTTGATTGAGCATTATCTTTTCGAACACCTTACTCAAAACTGGCAGAATAGAGATAGGTCTGTAGTTGCCAGGGTCTGTTTTTTCTCCTTTTTTGAATAAGGGGATTAGTTTACTACATTTCATTAAGTTAGGAAATATGCCTTCATCAATACATTCGTTAAATATGAAAGCTAAATCGGCAGCAATTATGTGTATAATATGACTTACTACGGCTACTGACATGCCCCAGTGATCTTCTGATTTTTTTAAATTTAACTGTTTAAAAGCATCTATTATATCGCTAGGGCTAACATGCTTAAAATTAAATTTAGAATCACAAGGGCTAACATTACTCTTAAGCAAAGCCTCAGCACGCTGGGCGCTAGAACTCACATTAGAAGTGAGTTCCAAAGGAATGTTAGTAAAATAATCATCAAATATATTTACTATTTCTTCAGTTTTTGAAGTATTTTTACCACTACATTTGATTCGGCAAATATTTTCTTTGGTTTTATTTTTACCTGTTTCCTTATTTATGACACTCCATGTTTCTTTAATTTTATTAGGAGCATTATTTATTTTTTTGCTAATACTATTCGACTTGGCTCGTCTACAAACTTTTTTAAATATTTTAGAATAATTTCTAACATATTCTATAAAAGAAGGATTAAAGTTATATTGTTTTTGGGCATATAGATCATATAACCTGTTTCTACTTATGTAGATGCCGGTAGTAGCCCATTCACTAAACTGTGATTTACTATGAACTACTACTCTTTTTTGTTTCAATGTTTTAGAATACTCAGAGGAAACAGTACTAAATAGTTTATTATAATGGTCGTCAGGATTATTTCCTGTATATACCACTGATAATAATTTGTTATCTAAATTATTTTTAAGTTTTTTTATGTTTTTAGAAGTAATCGGTCTACACAAGATCTTATCTTTTCTCAAATTACTGGTGGACTCTTTGACAAAAGCTACATATACACCAGAATGATCTGAAGGCAATTTGTTGATAACAGATTTATCACAATATTGAATATTACTAAAAAAATTATCAAGACATGTGCCAGATGTAGCTGTAATTCTGGTTGGCTCAAAAAATAAGTTTTCTAATCCATAACACTTAAAAAGATTTAGGAATTGTGTGCTCTTTGGATTATGTACTAAAATATCAACATTAAAATCACCGCAAATAATTAAATTCTTTTTACTAGTTGAACAGGACTTAAGAACCTGGTCCATTGCTTTTAAAAAACTTTTGAAATTACTATCTGGTGGACTGTATACACAAACAATTATATGATGATCAAGGTCGGCACAGGCCACCTCACAACAGCGCTCAACAGAATGTCTGACAATATCCTTCCGCTCTTTGCTACGGAAAGAATCTTTTATAAAAATTATAGAACCCCCTCGTTGAGCAGACTTTCTGTTAAAGCAGCTAACAATATTATAGTTGTTTAGGCTGAACATCATCTGACTCTCATGCAGCCAATGTTCAGTCAAACATAAAATGTCCACATCCATTTCTTTTAAAACTAATTCTACTAATAATTCTTTGCCGGAAAGACCTTCTAAATTTTAATGAAGTATTCTTAATTCATGAGGCCTTCCCGTTGTCTGAATGGTCAGTTTAAATCTGTCGTCAAGTCTACAGAATTACCGTTACATAAACTTGGTAAGTCTGTAGGTGTCTTAAAACTAGAATCTTGTTTACAATGTAAACTCGTCCAAAAATTAATATTATTTGCTATCAATGTAGCAATCTTATGTCTAAAATATTTTGAAAGATAAATATTATCTTTTGTCACATGACATTCACTTATAAAATTGTTAGTGTCAAAAAACACTAATTTATCACTATAACGACATGTCATATTATGTATCAAAGTATTGAGATAGTGAATGATTTTGTTAGTTTTTGGAGACTGGCAATGTAGATATGGGAACGCACATAATATTATTTTGCTTACTTCTAGTTCAGATAAATAATCCATACAGCTGATTATTTCTTTCTTTCCTACTTTGTTACTATTGCCTATTAATAATACAACAGTAGATTTACAATTCAGTTTGGTTGATTTCATTTTATCTAAAATTTGAGTATAGGTTGCATCCGGGAAGCAGTAATTTATACAAGTTTTATCTAGAATTTTGTTTAACATGCAACCCATATTGCGACCTATACTGTCAGAAAATACTATTGTATTACATGGAGGGTCAATAAAGTCAACACAATCAGACACATTACTACACAAACTACCGTCACAAGGAGAGAGCTCTGGTGTGGAGACACTGGTGGTGGGCTGGGTGAATTGCCCGCAGGTACATTGCTTAGTTAATAAATCAAGAGTTTCTTGATTGTACCTGCTGTTGTTAATCAATTTCTCCACAGTCAGCATGTGTTCGGTATTTTGTTTTTGTTGGAGGTCATACTTAGAGAATAATTTGGAATAGTCCTCCTGCAACTTAATAATATGAGATTCAAGTCTAATCCTGTTGTCCTCATATGACTCCTGACTTTCCGCCAATTGTTTATTACATAACTCTAACTCTGACTGCAATTTACAATTTAATGAACTGGATTTTAATAAACATGATTTCCTGAGATTAATTTTTAATTTATTATTATTATATAATAATAAAGTATATATAGGTATACTATTCATTACGTTAAGGAAAGATAATACTCTTTTACCCTCTTCCTAAAAACAGGAAATTATGTTACTTGTTGCTACGGAACCCTTCATGGGCGAGTCCGACTCGCACTTGACCGTTTTTTTAAGATCAGACAAGTCATTCTGAAACTTGAAATACAGTATCAAACTAATCAAGACATTTTTTTAATCCCACCCAATTCATAAATAATTAAATATATTCAAGAGCCCCAATGTAACTTTAATCTTGTGTTATGTATGGAATACTAATTTAATGATACTATATTTTAATAATAAATACATGTATAGAAATACACCCAAGACCCATGACACTTTGGATAAGACCAATCAATGATTCAGAACTGTGGAATTTTATGCCAAATATGATTTTAAGTACCTACCTAAATTAAAAGTGTGTTTATGTATAACTCAAATGCTCCATCTGGAATAATTTTGTTGTTTTGTTGTTTGCAGGCATGCTGTATTCTTTATTTTTTTGACCTAGGCGGAAGTAAAAAAAAAGACAGTGGCACTCCGGGAGTGCCGACAGAAGTGAGAACTTGAACAAGGTGGCGTCGGTAACGGTAACAGTGTCGCGAGTTTAATGTTATTTTCCCATTTTAAAAAATGCCCAACTCGCCTAAAGAAGTTATCACTTCAAAAATAAAAATCGGCCTAGTGCGAGTCAGACTCGCCCATAAAGGGTTCCGTAGCAGCAAGTAACATAATATAAGAGTTCTAAAGGTAAGTTGCGGTTTACGATTTTTAGGCGTATTAAAAAATAACTATCTATGATATCGAGACCGCTATAGTTTTAATTGAAAGTACATACTTTGAGGTAAGTACTTACATTTTAAAAGTTACGGTGGGGGGGGGACCTCAAATTTTAACTTTGTATTAGATTATCTCAAGACTGGGGGGTTTGATCTACATAGTTTCAAAGCAGTTTTTGTTGCATTTTAAAAGACCTTTTCAACGATACCCCACACGTTGGGGTTAGTCCAATTAATTTATTTATGTATGGGAAAAAAAAAACATTTTTTCATAATTTTAAATTTGAAAAACCAACTTTTGGAACTTCAATATCTATCTCTCCACCAATTTTCGTGACAATTGGTGCAGTAGCGGCGGAGTACGAGCCCGGACGGACAGACAGCAAGACGACGGACGGACATGACGAAACTATAAGGGTTCCTTGTGGACTACGGAACCCTAAAAAAGTAAGTACCTACACCTACAGGTGTCTGCTTAATCAAACATTATCATTTTTTTTCATTTTTGCGCGTTCGCGGTTGCAAGCGCACCCCGGGGCCGAGGGTCCGCTACCTAAACATCGTGGCTCAGCTACGGCACAGCTCTATGGGGTAGCGGAAGCGACTGGGATAGAGCTTTTGCCCTGCACAAAAGACTAGTAAGAATAAATAGCCAACATAAAACAAAGGAATAGTTGCAAACCAAACTTTAAAAAATACAAAATTCTTACTTTACCATGCATTTATATTTTAGAATTGTGTAAATTCGTCCGTAAACATTCACACTTTTTCACAAGAAGAAAGGACATAGACACTAAATATACACTCCGCCATCAAACTAGGTTGCAGCTACCTTCTTCACGCCTTGAACTTCACTCGTCTAGTCCTCTATCTATGTCCATAAAACTATATAATAAACTACCGAAAGCCATACAAGACATGGAAAACTATAAAACATATTTGAAACATCTTAAAGAATTTTTGAATAACAAATGTTATTATTCTGTAAATGAATATTTAGAAGACAAAGAAAATTTTATTTTAAAATTGTAGATACTATTAATCAATGAATAAATGAAAAATGAAATCTATATCAATATCTAGAATTAATTTATATTTTATAATAATATAATTTAATAATTACCTTTGAATTTATTAAAATCAATGTAAAATTAATGAATAAAGAATAAAAACAAATAAATATTACATGTACAAAAAGCATGTATATAGTTGCCACATTAAATTGACCCTTCATAATTAAAATAGCCCTTCTCCCATTGCAGCGCCCATCAGGGCCCTTAATTAATCCTAATTTTGTAAAACACCTGTATTGTACATTAAGGAAGCAATAAATATTTGAGTATTGAGTATTAAACTTAGATGTGATTTGACGAGGTTCTGGAGACAGACGGCAGTCGCTCTGTGTAACCAGTACCGTCAAATTACCTAGGTTAGGTAGCGAACCCCGGGATGTCAGTTCCATACTGACTTTAATTTGTACCAATGTTTTGTGTTCAAATCAACAAGATCATCAATCGACAGAATAGTCTATCTATCACCGATGATATATAATTATAGTTTCAAGTCTGTACTGTTTGCTATAGAAACACTCGAATACCCATCGCGCCTTCATATCCACTTGAACATTGACAGTTTGTTTATTTATTTACATTAGAAATATTTAAATTAAGGGGATTAGAGGTCGTTAACTAGTTTTATTTTGCGTGAAACTATAAGAACCACTACATTGAAACAATAAAAATATATATGATATTCTTCAGGATATATGCTACCGAAATAGTGTCCTCAAAACATAATATTTTGATTCGATGGAAAAACATCAGGAATATACCTCAATTTTAGCACTTATTTATATAGGTATATTATAGGTATATTCATAATTAGAGGTATATTCTATTATTCTAATACCTAGACAAATCAATAAAAATAAAAAAGTCTTTTATTTCTTGCATAGTTTAAGCCGGGTCCAGACGGGTGTAACGTGTAATGTAATCTAACGAGTAATGTAACGCGAATTCTGTGTGTGGACGGCACTACGAGCATTACATGTAACGCTCGCGCCGGCGCTCGCGCTGATCCATCGGCTGTCGGTTTTTTGCGCGAACACAAAGGTACTCGCGGTGCTGGTTTGGACGGCGTTCGTGACAGTTGTGTCGTTTGGACGTTCATGACGTGGAGTGACGAAGAATAGCTTGAAGCTGAAGATTATATGATGTAAAACCTGTTATTTGGAATCCAAAATACCTACCCGGATAACTTAAAAAATATCTAAAAACTACACCTGGAGTGATATTGCTAACACGACTTTCCTATTCGGCATGTTCGTAGCAACTGATTGGAACAGCTCAAAAAACAAGATTCGCGTAGGTACCTACATGATTCGCGTTGAGTTCGCGTGCCGTCCACACTGTCAACGCCAAATTACACGTAATCTTACATTACACGTTACACCCGTCTGGACCCGGCTTTACAATGGATACGTGGGCTATACATTCATGCAAAAATTAGCGACATTGTTTTCTTATTTAGGCAAATCAATATTGTATTGTAATTTTAACCGACTTTTAAAAAAAGGAGGAGGTTATTAATTCGTCGAAATCTTTTTATTTATGTATGTTCCCCGATTACTCGAAGACGGCTCGACCGATTTGTAAGATCTTTTTTGTTTGAAAGGGTAAGTAGGTCCTTAGTAGGTATCCTTTTTAGGTGGTCCAATAGAAATTGTATTAAAATTGGTTGTGTGATTTGTTTTTAAACGAAAATAACTAGGAAACATATGTCGTCTAAGTCTACAATTGTTTGAATATTTAGCTTTTCTGGTATTGAAATCAGTTTTTTGTTTTGAGAATAAAATATCAATAATTATGATTATCACTTTGCCGATAAACTGCCTGGCAGTTTGGCAAAAAAAACTGAATTGTAAAATTAAATTTTTGGTTATAAATAAGTTGAATTGAATTAGAATTTTCGTCGAAATGACGAAAAGCCATAATGCATTACCACGCAACCATCTCATCTCATCTGACGCAATAAAGATGGCCGCACTGACGCGCCTGTGGACCACTAAATACCTAATCGCCCAATTTGAGCTCGCTGGCTCAAATTTATGGCTCCAAATTGCTGCCCCTTCACATTTAGAGCAAGTGTGTAAATGAAGAGTTATAATAAAGCCTTTTGTACCTATTTCATCAGATTTCATCACTCCTCTGGGGGTAATAAATCCCTTTATAAAGCCTAACAGTTCGGAAAAATATTAAGGTTTTCTCAAGGTTTTCTCATTACAAGTGTTCAATTCTTGCTACATATTCTAAATTATTCTTTGGTTAATTAGGATTCCGTATCCAAAGGGTGCCAACGGGCCGCTGTCTGTCTGTCCGTCTGTCACAGAGCTCTAAGTTGGTATCTCTTGAACCGTAATAGCTAGACACTTGAAATTTTCACCGTATAGGTATGTATTACTGTGTCCGCTATAACAACAACAATAAGATGAAGTTAAAAAATTTACGGACGTACCGATGGCCGACGCTTAATCTGACACCAGTGTTGGCCACGTAAAGAACAAACGACCAACTCCAGTAGGGAATGTAAGACATGTTTAAGGTGCCATCGAGGCTACCACACGACCTAGATAGGCTTCGTGATCCAGTGCAGTGTGATAGTGGAGCAAAGCCTAGGTTTCGTAACGTAAACGGCTAGTCGTGGCGGCCGATCACAGGTGACGAATGAAAACGTGCGTGGAGGATGACATACACTTCAGACTTTTTAATCGGCCATAATATATAAGTTTACAACTTTATTACCTACTTATTTATTATCTTTAAGCGGATGCCTGCGTGTTCGGAGGCTATTTGTTATTTGAACGTAGGCACACTTAGCTGTAGGTAAGTAACGATTTGACGACAAAATTTGTGCAAAACAAAACAAAGTGACTATGATAAAGAGATAAGTAGATATTAGAAATATCCTATTATAATAACGATATATTTTTAAATTAATAATCAAGTTTTCCGAAAACAAGTATTTTTTTCGTACAAGCTTTTATTGTAAGGCCTATGTAAGTATACTTATCAGACAAATGTAGGTAATAAGCCCAAACACAATGGGGTTGAGTCGTAATATTACAGGGTTTGTAAAGCCCGGTAGCATCCACAGCGGTAACGCTTTAGAGTAGAGATTCCCAAACTTTTTTTTCTCGTAGACCACTTTCAAAATTTTACTGGTTTCGGTGGACCCCCTGCTGCTACATTTCTACCATATTCCCGAAACTAGTCATTAAAATGTGAAGATTAGATCTAATGATGGAAATTTGCATCGTGGCTGAATTACAACCATAAATACGGAATGATGAAAAAAAAATAGTATATTACAAATAAAATTAAACGTTTTATTTCACCTAGGCTCCTTATTGGTATTAAGCTCGAGAAGCTCATCTTGTAATGTTACATACGCAACTTGTTAACCCCTATTTACATTTCACGCCAACGTTGACCCCCATCGAGTCTTCCGTGGACCCCTGGGGATTCACCTGGACGACTTTGGGAATCACTGCTTTAGAGCCCGGGGTCCGCTAATCTAACCTGGGTGATTTGACGACATTACTGGTTTTTACACAGAGCAACTGCCGTCTGACCGCAACCCAAAGGGTAGACCAGAACCAATACTTGGATAGGTCTAAACAAACGCTAGATAGCGTTCGGGACCCACAGCTTTACGTGCCTGCCGAAGCATGGAATCATGTTTCCTTCCGCTATCTTAACCAGACTAGAAAAAAACTTTTCACAAAGTATACTTCCCAATGGGATTTAAACCCACGAGACATCCCGATCACTAGGCAAACGCCTTGACCACTGGACCACGGAGGCAGTCAAATCATCAGATTAGCTTCGCTAAATTTAAATTCTTAACATAAATTACATTTTAGGGCCGTACCTGAATTTTCAGGGGTCCAGAGCTGTCTCCATTTAAAATAAATCATTTCAAAGGAAACGGAGACATCATTTAAAATTTTTGTTTCTAGTACCAAGCCCTACATAACCCTTCAAACTATTTTATGAACTACTGTTTACAGATTAAAGCGAGAATGTTAAGCTTTTCTACGCATTTTTGTAGAAAACAGCCACTTTTGACAACGTGAGAAATTATATATGTTAATTAATTCAAATGGGGGCATCACTGGACCCCGGAAAATTCATGTATGGCCTTAAGAGCGACTCTCTTATCGGTATTGTTTCTTTCATTGTTTTCTATTTTCCGCCAACGTCTTGATACGATACTGCAATCACATTTTTACTTGACTTGCTTGCATAAAGCTGTCCTGGGCTTTACTCTTCCCCTTTTTCCATTATAATTCGCATAAAATTATCATGCCGTATCGTGTCCCGACATATTGCCTCGGCTAGTTCCAATGACTTTAAAACATAAAAGATACTTTGATAAAATAAATATAATAAAAAAAAGATAAAATTGATCCGTTAGATACCTAGACATCCATTGCAGGCGAATTTAATTCTTATTACTCTGGACAAACGATTCGTATAACTGAATTTACAACTTGTAGGGGCCGCCGCGCTCTTAGTAATAATGTAGGTATATTTTCGATACCTAAACGGAGAGTGACACAGGCCTGCTCTCAGATCGTACTCATGTACGATCATTTCCAACTACCACTACTAGCTCCCGGTGAAGGAAAAACATCGTGACGAAACCTGCACACTAGCACAGAAGACAGTAAGAGTATACAGAACGGAATCTCAAGGTACGCGCAATATGCGTCCCCGTTCCCCGTCCCCGCACCTCTCCCTCGTTCTTGTGCGGCCGCGTGCGCCGTGCAGTGTGTGTTCGCCCGCTCTGGCCCTAAGACAAAGCGAGAAGGGGGAGAGGTGCGGGGACGCATATTGCGCATACCTTAGGAGATTCCGTTCTGTATACTCTTACTGTTAGTAGGGGAGCCCAAGAGGGGGATTTTCGGATTTACTCGAGCGCGTCAGATAAACATGCAGCCATGTAAGGATGACAGTACCATATAACGATATCATATTGGTAAACTTATGTTGGAGCCGGGAGGTAGCCACAGGAAATCAGTAATGGAACGACGAAAACCTATCGTGTTTGGGCTCATTTGATTTGTCTTGACTAGTAATTTGGTCTCACAATAAAAGATTTTACAAAAAAAATATTATTTTATATTGTGATATCGTTATATTGTACTGTCATCGCTCGAGTAAATCCATAAATCCCCTTCGTGGGCTTTTAAACTTGTGCTTTGGGATACTAACTCATCGACGATATATTGTTATGACTATATATTTTATGATAAATACATATATATAGATAAACACCCAATACAATTTGAAAATGGCCATTTACCAACTTGCCCTGGCTGGGGAATCGAACCCAGAAAGTTCCGGATTAGCGGTCTAGCGTGATAACCATTACGCCACGGAGGTCGTCACATGGACCTTCCCCAACCAATATCTTTTTAGGCAGCTCCAAAAATCGACATTGACACCCAGTGTTAGCTAACATATATACTTTCACGTCTTTTTTTTTCAGACAGAGCCTAGGTCAGTAAGCCAGTTTTAGCGTGATGGTGGGTCAGGTGGAAAAGGGAAATCATAATAGTGATGTTGCTATCCGCATCACCTATTCATATGATTCAGATTCTCGTCCATTCCCTCGATCGGCTTCTACGATCTGCACGGGAAGAGAAGCAGCTGGTACATTCTATGTTTTTTCTTTTCACCCAAATCAGCAAAGAACACACTGGATAAGAGAGAAATATAAAATAAAAAAAAACAATGTTCGCACACGAATTTATTTATTTTAAAATCACAGTTTCCTTTCACACATTATTCAAAGAATAACCACACACATATCAAACAATAATAACAAGAGATTGCGTACCTTAAATTGAGGTTAATAAAAAATGTTTTTGGTAATTTTCTGATTCCATAAATGCATTTGTGCGAAACAATATACGAGTATTATCCATTTCCTTAGAAAGATATGGCTTAATAGTTATTTTCAACACACTTGCTCGTAAAGTGGTGTTTTAATACACCTAAACTCCTATATACAACAGTTGCATAATAGTACATTATGATATAAGTGCATTATGGTGGTTATAACACGAGGCGGAATTTCAGCCCGAGCCGTAGGCGAGGGCGTAATAGAGCAGTGTGTTTAACCAATATACGCACGTATATCGTACGTTTTTCAACACACTTGCGAGGAAAAATACCTAATAAACTGATTTTCATTTTATTTTAAATAAATTTAACCATATAACTGTGATACACAATGTTGTTTTCCCGCCGTTTTACTTTTTAAAATCAGCGCGGCGCGCTGCTTACTAGCTGGCGCCCCGCGGCGGGCTGTTACAAATTTAAAAAAAAAATTAAGCATATAAGTAGTAAATAGTGCAGTTATAGAATATAACTTCACTATTTGCGTTTATAAGAGCTGCTTTATATATCTAAAACCAGTGAAATTAGATCCACTTTACGAGCAAGTGTGTTGAAAAATTTATAATATAATTTAAATTATATAATGTAAATGTAATATAAGTATATTTTATATATGTCGCAGCCATCTGGTTATATTAGCCAGCCAACTGGACTCCTAGGCAGCTCCTTGAACGTCGGCATTCAATTGGAAGCCTAGGCCGATAGTTAATTCAACTAGAATCCCTCAACTTGGCGTATTCAGTCAGCCCTTTGAATCTTCAGTCATCTGACTGACCAACACTCAGCCAAGTGATTCAAATTTAGTTCAGTTTTTCGCCACTGCGACGCTAGTAGTCCCTAAAACCAGGGCTTGGAATACCGTTAAAAATCTGGTAAGGTTAATTCTGTCAAACGGCGTTAATGTTATCAGCAAAGATAACGTTATACTGGGTAACGGTATTTTTCCCACTATTTACCAATAAGTCAGATAACGTTACCAATGATATTAACGGTAAAAGGTATTGTTAACACTGTATTCCTTTTCAATATTTGACAGAATAAATTGAGGAGAGTTTGTCTAGTAGGCTGAAAAAAGTATCGTTGCTATCTTTAATTGATAACGTTATAAACTGTATTATCGATACCCCTATATATAACGTTACCACTACTACCATATGAAAATAACGTTATTTAACGTTACTTTTAGTGTGAATTTGGTATCGGTAAATAGCGCACTTAATACTCTGCATTAGTTAATCTAAAATCATGTTGAAAATGGATATGATCAATGACAAGTGACACTATTTTGTGAAGTTTTATTAATTTATTTTTGACCCAGTCATCTGCCTAATTGGATGCCGGATTTGAACGACCGGCCTAGGCAGTCAGTAGGCTGGCTAATTTAAGGCCATACATTGATTTTCCGGGTCCAGTGCTCCTATTTGAAATAAATAATTTCAAAGGAAACGGAGATATCATTTAAAATTTTGTCTTTGTGAAGCCGTAGATTACCCTTCAAACTATTTTATGAACTACTGTTTACAGTATAAAGAGAGAACGTTAGCTTTTCTACGCATTTTTGCCAAAAGAGGCCGTTTTCCGCAAAAATTCGTATGATCAGCTGATCGCGCGTTTGTATGGTACGTCAAAAGCTTTAGTAAAAAATGCCATCTATTTCATTAAACTTACGTGAGATATATTATGACTATGTTAGACAGTTGACTCTCTATATACAGGTTCTCACAAAATATACTAAAACTATTCAAATGCTGAATTCAGTCCATGATACTGAACAACTTTGCCAAGGAACATATATCGAAATATGACCTCCCAACCTCCCATACAAGTTGGCCGATTAGCTGAACCGTGATCGTATGGGAAGTAAAAAAAAAAAATATTTTTCATATTTCGATATACATATGTGACTTGGGTAAGTTGTTCAGTTTCATGGTCTGAATTCATCCTTAAATAGTTAATTCAACAAATATACTGATATTTTGTTAGACGTCATATAGCCGGAAAGGCTGACGAGGTTTCGATCGACGATCATCATCAGGCTGACGGTTAGCAGCGGCGATCCTAGGGTACTCACTCTCGCCCTGACTATATTGAGTAAACCGATTCAACAATATTCCTAATTTTTGCTATCTTTTTCTATGAAAAGTGATCAGTACCTTGCTGTAAAAATAAACACTAGAAAAAATCTTACTTTAAGTATATAAAAAAGTGCTTAAACATACATATATAACGTTTAGCAAAATATACTGAAACTATTTTAAGGACGAATTCAGTCCATGATACTGAACATCTTTCCTCAAGGAACATAATATGTATATCGAAGTATGAAACATATATTTTTACTTTCCATAAAATCTCGAATCAGCTCGCCCAACTTGTATAGGAGGCCAAACATTATTTTTCATATTTCGACATATGTGAAAAGTTGTTCAGTATCATGGACTAAATTCACCCTTGAAATGGCTTCAGTATATTATGTTGTTTGCTATGTAATGAGTAAAATGTTTACGTAATATTCGCTGTATTACCGGTGTAGTGTCAGGTAGTGTTCACAGTAAACCACAGAATACAGTAAGAGTAAACAGAACGGAATCTCCTAAGGTACGCGCAATATGCGTCCCCGTTCCCCGCACCCGCACCTCTCCCCCGGTTCTTGTGAGCCAACGTGCGTCATCGAGGCGAAAACGGAGGAGAGGTGCGGGGACGGGGAACGGGGACGCATATTGCGCGTACCTTAGGAGATTCCGTTCTGTGACTAAACTGCAGCCATAAAGAGTCAGCTTTAAATTATGAGAAAAAATACGCCTTGAGTATTCTCGGTTCAATGTGCCTTCTTATCATTATCACCAACATCATCATCACAGGCAGCCTTTAACCATTTATCGTTACTCTGATTATACAGGGTGACTCTTTAAACACCAGCCAAATTTTTGGAGCTAGTTCAGTCCATGATACTGAACTACTTTCTATTAAAGAAGTTATTAAAAATTTATAAAAATTTTACGTCCTTTCATACAAAATCCGTTTGGCTGAGCGCTGATTTGTATGGAAAGGTAAATTTTTATTTTAGTTTTTCGTTAATTGTTTTTATGGAAAGTAATTCAGTATCATGGACTGAACTTGCTCTAAAAATCTGGCTGCTGGTTAAAAAGTCGCCCTGTATATACAGTTTAAAGATAATTGTGTATATGTGTATCAGGATTTATAATATTCATAATTTGCGCATTTACTAGTTTTTAAAATAATTATGTCCTGTATTTTTCTTTTGTGCAATAAAGGGTTATTGTATTGTATATATTATACCAAAAACTGGTGTCTCGCGTTTAGTGTGAACACCCCCTTGCTTTGTATACAGGTTGACTTTTTAACCACCAGCCAAATTTTTGGAGCAGGTTCAGTCCATGATACTGAACTACTTCCCATAAAAACAATTAACAAAAAACTAAATAAAAATTCGCTTTCCCATACGAATCAGCGCTCAGCCAAAAATTTGGCTGGTGTTTAAAAAGTCACCCTGTATATTGATGAATTAATGAATGAAATAGTTTATTTCAGACTGCACATAGATACAGGTCCATACTGTGTTAGTAGAAAACTTATACAACTATGTGGGTAAAACTTAAAATGTGGGTTATTTGACTCATGTAAGGACTACCAATGTTACAATATTGGACTGTCCACTCTTTCCGACACCACCTTCAAGAGTGTGTTGGTACAGCTCCTTACCCGTGACCAACAAGGATGCAACTCGTTTGCGAAGCACGGCCTGGAAGCTGTCTGTGCTGTGATCTGAAAACATCCCTGAGGCACTGCAGCGCCAGTGCAGTCCCAACAGACTCCTGAAGCTGTTGTTGTAATGTACATTGATACAAAAAAATCTTTGAGATTGATTACAATATTGTGACTAGTACTATGAGATTTTATCTGAGAATTCCAAATTACGACTAAGCACCTAATAAAATAATCTTTGATAATCGACGATGTTGACTTAACTTTCTTTAGCATTTTTAATTTTTTGGTTATATGAAGTACATTGCCGCAGCAAACACTTAAAAAAATTGAATACTGTTTTACGTATGTATGCCAAAAATGAATATAATTTTTGAAGTGAAAACTTCTTTAGCGGCGTTGTGCACTTTTTTTGTAATGGGTAAAAAATGTTAAACTCGCGTCAGGACACGTGTCCTGATCGAAAATTCGTAAGACGGATGGAGAGTAGACAGCCGGCGCGGCGTAGGAGAGGAAGTATCCCCCTCTCTTTCTACGGCGCGGCGAAAATGTATGCCTGCGCCTGCTGTTTCGTTTAGCTGAGAGATAAACTTTTTAATGTAAAATAAAATGGCATGTTTGTGTACGATAGCGCAATAAATAAATATTGTATTCTACCACATAAATGATAGTACTTTTATACTGATAATTAAAGCAATTCGTGCAAAATTATTCCCTAACCATTCCAAAATATCAAAAATGCACAACGTTAATATTCAAGTTTTCACTTCTGCCGGCACTCCCGGAGTGCAACCCGTCGTTTTTTCTTTCTTAGTTCTACCAAAATAAATGCCTTTATGGTATAATATGGTATTCCCTCCCCGTAACAGTCACAGCCCAAGAATACGTCATCAGTTGGGAAAGTTGCCACAGTGTGAGATTGAATTACCCGAGCATTTTGTTAGTGCATATTTTGATTTAACAAACCAATTAAGAAATAATTCAATATAAAAAATGTATTAAAAATTAAACAAATGAATCACACGAAATACGAAATTGTTTAATTTTTTATTTTATTTTTTTATTAATGGCTTGTCGCTACTGCGTATTTAGCCAGGAACAAGTTAATAAAACGTGAGAAATTCTTTTTTCCTAACAAGTTACAATCAAAGGGTGGTGTAGGCCTTTGATTGCTTTAAGGGAGCTTCTGGCGACAAATCTATACGAGTCTACTGGTTTCCATAGCCGATTGAGTGGCGGACGACGCCCGAAGACGCTCACACAGTCCGCGAAACAAATATCACTACAGCCGTACTATGACTGTCCGCATTTATAACACCAAACAACACCAATTTCATATTATAAAGTCCACTAAAATCAATTTGCAAAATAATTTAAAGAAAACCCCAACCGAACCCCTTGACTTCCCGCCTAAAACCCTTGTTTTATATTCATTACCTAATTGATGATGTCCTTAAAGGGATTGTTGCACAAATGTATGGGGAGCCGGCTAGGTCACTGACCCTACCTGAAATTTGCATTTTTGGGTCGGTATCAATGCCTAATAAGTGAATCCGATAAATTCGTAGCCTTTCTATGGTACATTTGGATCAAATTATCGTAAAGGTTAGGCGAGTTCCGCCAAAATGGCCGACGCCCAATAAGTCAACTGACGTGACATTGACTTGACAGTAACTGCGAGTGACGTTTAAATCAGGTTGCGTACGCCATGTCAGTATCGCCATTATACGACAATAAGCGATTTTAAATGTATTTTTGTACTCTCTCAAGATATCGAAAAACAAATATATGATCGTTTTAATCGGTTTTTGATATTTTTTCTGATTTTTGGGGAAGTGTTCATGACCTAGCCCGTTGTGCAACATCCCCTTTACTGAAAAGAACAATCAGTGGTAACACATTTCGTGACGTAGTCTTAAGCCATCGCGGACGAGAATACCATATTTTATTATATCATGAATTACTTGTAGTAGCCCAATTACAAAATTTAAGTTTACTTTCGACTTCAAAAGATTTAAGAGAAAACTTTTTGCTACAACCAGCTTCCACTGTGTTAAAATTATTAACACAGTGTAGATCTTCAGTAAGATCAAGTGTGGATAATTTATTTTATAAAAACTCGAAGATGCACTCTATGTTTGTGAGTGATAGGCCTGCAAGCAGGGCTCAGAACCGGTTTTGATTTACCGGTCAATATTGTTCATAATAACGTTAAAATTTAGTTAGTTGGTTAACCGGTTAGACAAAGAAACAGTTTATACAGTAGACCCCGAACAAGGGCTATCTAGTGACGATAGGCAATATGGAATTATCACAATATTTACGTTAACAATTTATTTCAAAAGAGGGCGCCACTTTAAGGTCAATTGCTTCTAACTTCACCTTAACGCAGTTTCAAGTCTAAATTTGGACTTATACGCCCTGTAGTCCTTTCACCAAATCATAGCAATAGCGAGGTCAGTCTGCACAGTAGCAGTAGGGGTTGAGGTGGGGGTGGGTCTTACTGATGCAGTCGGGCTCGCTGCCGTACCTGGAATAAGTATAATGAGGATCAATTCGACAAAAGGATATATCAATTTTGCATACCACATCAAATCTATACATATAATAAGACTGTAAAAGATCGATTTCTGTACATTGAAGATTTTTATGAAAAATTGTTACAGGGGGTCTTAATTACCGTAATAGAAGCCAAAACAACAATTTTTAAAATTTTTGTCTGTCTGTCTGTCTGTCTGTCTGTCTGTTTGTCCGGGCTAATCTCAGAATCTACTGGACCGATTTTGACGGGACTTTTTTTATTTGACTCAGTATCACCTGGAGAGTAAACTGGGATATAAATAATCACGCCGATGAACTTAGGGGGCAGGCAGGAAATTGAATCTCAGAATCTACTAAACCGATTTTAATGGGGTGGATTAATAAAGAAAGAAGTGCGTTTAATTATACACCTATGGTAAATTATTCTGAATGTAGTTCCATTGGAGGAATGATTATAATTTGTCCATTTTGTGATGCTCTCAAATGGCAAAAAGAAGCAAATGGGATGTGTTGCTCCGGTGGGAAAGTGCGTATTGATCTTTTTGAAAATCCACCTGAAGTTTTAAAATCATTGCTGAATGGTGACCACCCTCAATCCAAACATTTCTTGGACAATGTTCGAGCATATAACAATGCCTTTCAAATGACGTCTTTCGGTGCAAAACAAATATCTGAAGGGCCATTCATGCCAACATTTAAGATCCAGGGTCAGGTCTACCACCTAATTGGTTCCCTGTTGCCTGAAAATCAGCCTCAATTTCTTCAGATTTATTTTGTGTCCAATTATGAGGAGCAAGCAAACATAAGAAACCAAATTTATCCACAGCTTAATGGCAATCTAATCACGGTACTTCAAAGTATGCTGCACCAGGTAAACCCTTATGTGCATAGTTTCAAAGCCGCATTAGAATCTGTTCCGCAAGGTCAGAACAATAATTACAAATTTGTCATTAACGCAGAAAAACGACCCGCAGCTGAGCATCGTGGTAGGCACAATACACCTGTTGCAAATGAAGTGGCCGCTGTTTTAGTTGACCAAGAATGTGAACGTCGAGATATAGTCTTGCGCACTCGAGATGACCGGCTACAGCGTATCTACGAAACGCATCGTTCATATGACGCCTTACAATACCCCCTAATTTACAGCCGAGGGGAAGATGGCTATAACTTTGGGATCCATCAAGTGAACCCCACCACAAGAGAGCCTAACTTAAACAAAAAAGTGTCAGCCCAGCAGTTTTATGCTGCCATTCTGCAAATACGACGTGATCGTTTTGCATATTTGCAACGGTTCCGTGGCCTGTTTAGTCAGTTTATTGTTGATATGTACGCGAAAATTGAAACTGAGCGCTTAGTGTACATACGGACCAACCAGAGACGATTACGTGCTGAAGAATATGTGCATTTACGTGACGCTATGCAGCAGGATGCTGATTCTGAAAACTTAGGCCGCTTAGTCATTCTTCCATCCAGTTTCACCGGCGGACCGCGCTATATGCACGAACGCACGCAGGATGCTTTCTGCTACGTCCGAAAGTATGGAAGACCGGATTTATTTATCACGTTTACTACTAACCCGAAATGGAACGAGATCACCCAAGAGTTATTTGCAGGTCAAGCATCTTATGACCGACATGACGTGGTTGCAAGGGTGTTTCACTTGAAACTAAAAATAATGATCGACCTTCTTACGAAAGAAAGCGTTTTTGGTCCTTTTCTGTGCTTTATGTATAGCGTTGAGTGGCAAAAGCGTGGCCTTCCTCACGCGCACATCTTGCTGTGGCTGCAGAATAAAATACGACCCAACGATGTCGACACCTTAATAAGCGCTGAGCTTCCGAACCCCGAAGAGGATCCTGCACTGTATGAAATAATAAAAACACATATGGTACATGGCCCCTGCGGTATCCTGAATAGAAATTCTCCCTGCATGAAGGATGGCCATTGTACAAAAAGGTATCCCCGTGCTTTAGTAGAGCAGACAGTTACAGGTGAGAATGGGTACCCTTCATATCGACGTCGATCACCGCAGCAGGGCGGATATACAGCTGAAATTAGATTACGCGGACAGCAGCTAATAATTGATAATAGTTGGGTTGTTCCCTACTCACCTTTATTGTCCAAAATATTCGGCGCCCACATAAACGTTGAGATGTGCAATAGTGTGGAGGCAATAAAATATATTTGCAAATATGTCAATAAAGGCAACGACCAAGCAACGTTCGCTTTGCAAGGAACCGATCGAGACGAAGTTACCAGGTACCAAACCGGACGATACATTAGCACTTCTGAAGCTATATGGCGCATATTGGGATTTGGCATTCATGAAACGCATCCTACAGTAATGCATCTTGATGTCCACTTAGAGAATGGTCAGAGAATATACTTTGACGCAGATAACGCTCGAAACCGTGTAGAAAACCCACGCCAGACAACACTTTTAGCGTTTTTCAGGTTGTGCCAAGAAGACGATTTCGCTAAAACGTTAACCTACGATGAAGTACCCTCTTATTACACTTTTGATAAGCAAAGAGGAGTATTTAACAGACGTAGACGTGGTCAGCCAGTTGAAGGATTCCCTGGCGTTTTCAAGGACTCTGCTTTAGGTCGAGTGTACACAGTTCACCCCAGTAGCGGGGAATGCTTTTACTTGCGGCTGCTTTTGCACAACGTTCAAGGACCAACTTCTTTCCAATTTTTAAAAACAGTTCATGATGTTGAGCATCCCACATTTCAATCAGCTTGCCGAGCACTTCAACTGCTTGAAGGTGATCAACATTGGGATGCGACTCTCGAAGAAGCCTGTGTCAGCGACAGTCCCAAACGCTCACGTCACCTATTTGCTGTCATGTTAGTGTTCTCAGACCCTTTAAGTTTGTGGGAGAAGTATAAGACGTATCTTTCTGAAGACTTCCATCATTCTTTGAGGCGCAATTTAAATCAAGATATTGATCCAAATGACGAAAGAGTAATTAATAGTTCCCTTTGTTCTATTCAGGAGATCCTTTTATCAATTGGTGGCAAATCTTTGAGTGACTTCAGTCTTCCCTCTCCTCAAATTCTACCCGATCAACCGCGTATCAACCGTGAGTATGCCTCGGAGATAAACTATAGCTCCACTGATCTAACCGCTATAGTAAATGACAATTTACAAAATTTTACACCAGAACAAAGGGAAATATTTGACATCGTCGTCCAAAGCGTACTTAATAATGAAGGGAAGATATTCTTCCTAGATGCTCCAGGTGGTACTGGAAAGACCTACCTAACAAAAGCGATTCTTGCTGAATTCAGGCGACAAGGTAAGATAGCACTGGCCGTAGCATCTTCTGGAATCGCAGCTACACTTCTTCCCGGTGGTAAAACTGCCCACACAATGTTCAAAATCCCAATCGATTTAGATAGCACTGAAACACCAACATGTGCAGTTACAAGAAATTGCGATAAAGCAAAGGTGTTTCAGGATTGCTGTCTTATCGTTTGGGATGAATGCACAATGGCAAATAAAAAAGCTGTTGAAGCCGTGGATAGAACACTGCGGGACATTCGCCGAAACGATATTCCAATGGGGAACGTGACAGTTCTTTTCTCTGGCGATTTCCGGCAAACTCTTCCGGTTGTTACTCGGGGAACCAGAGCCGATGAAATTAATGCATCCTTGAAGCGTTCATATCTATGGCCTCAAATAATACGAATGCGTCTAACAATCAACATGCGAGCACAACTAGGCGGAAATTCCCAGGCACAAACATTTTCGAATATTCTTTTAGAAATTGGAGAAGGTACTCTTCCTGAAGATGAAGGACAAGTTGTCATTCCTGACATTTTAGGTAGAGTTGTGTCGTCTGAAGATGAACTAATAAATTCAGTGTTTGGAGACGTTTCAAGTATTATTCAACATGATAATTCTTGGTTATGTGAACGCGCCATACTGACACCCAAAAACGAACAAGCTGCTGCATTAAATGCAAAAATTTTGGCAGAAATTGGTGGAGATGAAGTGGTGTACACGTCCTATAACAGCGTTGTACATGAGGACGATGCTACGAACTACCCAATAGAGTTTTTGAGCTCTCTAACAGCGAGTGGTCTTCCTGCACATAAAATCACACTGAAAGTCGGAGTGCCCAGCCCATAATGCTTTTGAGAAATCTAACTCCGCCCAAATTATGTAATGGCACCCGACTTAAAGTAAGTGCTTTGCAGAGAAATTTAATCCATGCTGAGATTCTCACTGGATGTGGCGCGGGCGAAACTGTTTTCATACCAAGGATTCCACTCATTCCCAACAACTTCCCTTTCGAATTTAAGCGCACTCAGTTTCCCATCAGTCTGTGCTTCGCAATGACCATCAATAAATCCCAAGGTCAAACTCTCAAGGCTGCTGGGGCGGATCTAAGATCCAATTGCTTTTCTCATGGACAGCTGTACGTGGCATGTTCACGAGTGAGTAGTGCTGAACAGTTGTTTGTTTTAGCCCCTACGGGAAAAACTACTAATGTAGTTTATAGAGACATTCTTTGATTTTTAAAAGTGTATTATTCAATACTTCAACGCGAACGAAGTCGCGGGCACCAGCTAGTAGGATATAAGCATCTGAGAAAATTTCTTTTTAACCGACTTCAAAAAAGGAGGAGGTTATCAATTCGACTGTATGTTTTTTTATTTTATTTTATTTTATGTATGTTTGTTCCGCGATATCTTCGCTAATTGTGAACCGATTTTGATAATTCTTTTTTTATTTGAAAGCCTTTACTACCAAGTTGGTCCCATTTTAATTTGGTGAAGATATGATGAAGAACTTTGAAGATATGGAAGAAAGTCCTAAAAAAAAATTTAAGTCAGTTGTTTTTTTTGTTTAAAATTTAATTATTAAATTACTCAAATCCATCGAAAAATGTTATTAAAGTTTTAAAAAGGTTGTTTTAAAACTTTAATAACCGCCGACCCGCGCGGTACATGCGAAATACGTCACGAGCCACGATCGCCCCGCACCCGCGCCGTGCCGTCGCCGCCCGTAGTCGTAGTTCCTTTAAGTTTTATGGATATTTTAATATAGGTAGATAGGAAAATTGGAAGGCCAGTCGCTTCGCTCGCTCGGCTCGTGCGTGTGTTGGTCGCAGTTCTAACATAACCGCAAGGGAACTTGCTTTCAAGCAAAAAAAACCGCATGGAAATCGGTCCATCCGTTAGAACACTACGATGCTACAGACAGACAGATAGACAAACAGACATTAGCGTCAAACTTATAACATCCTTTTTTAGGGTTCCGTACCCGAAGGGTGCAAACGGGACCCTATTACTGAGACTCCGCTGTCTGATTGTCTGTCCGTCTGTCACAGGGCTCTATCTCTTGAACCGTAATAGCTAGACACTTGAAATTTTCACCGATTATGTATTATTGTGGCCGCTATAATAACAAATACTAAAAATAAAAGAAAGTTGAAAATTAAAAGGGGTCGTCATACAAAAAATGTGTTTTTTCAGCGTTTTTAACTAGATCTTTATAATGGCATCAACTAGATATTTGAAATTTTCACAGATTATGTATTACTATGGCCGCTATAACAACAAATACTAAAAATAAGAAAAAGTCAAAAATTAAAGGGGTTCGTCATACAAGAAACGTGTTTTTTCAGCGTTTTAAAGCATTGTACGGTGGTACGGAACCCTTCATGTACGAGTCCGACTCGCACTTGCCCGTTTACTTTTGTCGGGGGCCATATTCTTTAAAAACTCTTCATGAAAATCGAAGCAGATTTGAGAGAGGAAAAGCATTTCTGCTTTGTGTATGAAAATTTGAATTAGCAAACTTACATGTTGGTCCGCGAGATGTCCCTGCTATCCACGTGGAACACGTCACTGCCCACAATGTACGCCATAGACGCCTCGAAATCTCCTTTCCCGGGACCCACCGTGATCTGAAGATAAATACAATAATTAAATTTGTAACAAAAAAAACAACCGACTTCAATTTTTTTTTTGGAGTTTCTTCCATATCTCCAAAGTTCTTCATCATATCTTCACGAAATTAAAATGGGACCAACTTGGTAGTAAAAGCTTTCAAATAAAAAAAGAATTTTCAAAATCGGATCACAATTGGCGAAGGTATCGCGTAACAAACATACATAAAAAAAAATAAAAAAAACATACAGTCGAATTGATAACCTCCTCCTTTTTTGAAGTCGGTTAAAAATAAGATAAACGTAACACTTTATTGCACTAAACATATGCAAAGTGGAAGGGACATACCCGTAATAAATCGAACCACGGGCTGACTAGATCACTAAAGTATAATGAAATTAAAATAACAGTCAAACAACCAAAAAAAATTAGAAATAATATTCGTTAATTAAATTTTTAACAAAAAGAACAATCGACTTCAATTTTTTTAAGGAGTTTCTTACATTTCTCCACAGTTCTTCATCATATCTTCTCCAAATTAAAATGGGACCAACTTGGCAGTAAAGGCTTTCAAATAAAAAAGAATCATCAAAATCGGTTCACAATTGGCGAAGATATCGCGTAACAAACATACATAAAAAAAAAACGTACAGTCGAATTGGTAATTGATAACCTCCTCCTTTTTTGAAGTCGGTTAAAAATATGTACAGTATTCGTATACAGGGTGACGTTTTAAACACCAGCCAAATTTTTGGGGCAAGTTCAGTCCATGATACTGAATTAATTTCTATAAAAAAAGTTATTGAAAATCGATAAAATTTTTTCGTCCTCCCATAAAAAGTCCGTTTGGCTGAGCGGTGATTTGTACGAGAAGGTGAATTTTTATTTTAGTTTTTCGTTAAATGTTTTTATGGAAAGTGTTTCTGTATCACGGACTGAATAAATTTGGCTGGTGGATAAAAAGTCAGCCTGTATAGTCGGCCTTAAAGCCGAGGCAATCCGTCCAAGGACACGCGGCGGGACAAGAGGCGCGTCACGCGGTACGTGCTTGAAGAAATGCTGCACAAGATCCTAAGGCCGCCGAGTCACATGTCACGCCTCTTGTCGCGCCGCGTGTCCGTAGACGAGGCCTTAGGCTTGATCCTACGTCAAGCGGACGCCCTTCGCGGAGACCGGATTACGGAGTGTTGGCTAGTTTAATTTTAACGGCCTACATTTACAGTCGAGTCGATGGAAAATTTAATATATTAGGTACTACGTAGAAATATGTCATGATCACCGCTGCCCATGGACAACTGCAACACCAGGGGTGTAACAAGAGCGTTACCGGCCTTTCAGGAAGATATAGACCCGTTTTTTGCAGATTTCAATGTCGTATCGGTTCGGGAACACCGCATGTATCTCATTCGCTACAGTAATAAGGCTCTTACCTTGACTTGGCAGGTTTCTTTCTGTCACCGTAAACGTATTTGTCCGGATTCTTGCTCGCGAAACATCTACATCTCGCGACAGCGACAGTAATAATGCTCTCACCTTGACTTGGTAGGTTTCCTTTTGCAGCTGTATCTGCTTCCCGAACTTGCCGACGTAGCCGTCGGTGTCCTTGGCGGCCACGAACGACAGCATGCGGCTGTCGGCGTGCTGCTTCATCACCCACCACACGGACGTCAGAGTGCGGACGACGCATTTCGCTCTGAAATATATTAATCATTTAAAAATATGTAGTAGTGTATGACACTAAATAAAAACCGGCCAAGTAGAGTTGCAAACGCGAACTGCGCACCCGAACTCGCGTGGAGAAGGTTCAGTATATTTTGTATTTTTTTCAAAATTTTAGGCTCAGTAGTTTCGGAGATCCGGGGGGGGGGGGGGGGGGGGATGGTCAATAATTTTCGTCTTCTTTCATGAATAAAATCAAAACTATTTATTTTACAATAATAACAAAAATATTTTTGAGACCCTCATAACGAGCCCTTTCATTGATATATGACACAGTAAGGTTTGCAAAACTTTTTTTTAAATTTCCTAATTTGTCCCCCGAAAATGACCCCTTATTTAAAAAAAAATATTTATTTACTTTACACATATGTGTTTGGGTCATAGGATTACAATATTCTACCAAATTTTACCTGTTTCGGTCCAGTAGATTCGGAGCAAATTGGCTGTGACAGACGGACGGACAGACAGACGCACGAGTGATCCTATAAGGGTTCCGTTTTTTCATTTTTGTACGGCAGCATAGATAGCGATAGGACTGGGGCGTACCCCCGAGGCGACGCCCGGCGCCTGTGGGAAGTGGACCAGGGTTGTTGCACCAAGTAACAACGTAACAAGTTAGTCCAGGAAGTTAAGTAAGTAAGAAGTCAGTTCACCCGCGCAGACTCTGGGGTTGCAATTTATTCAACTCCAATTAATGAATTATTATTTTTTACTAATCACTAATTCAAAGATATCATGTGTCTCGCTTAAAAAATTACGACGATTCATGCAAACTTGCAACCTCTATTTCACCCCTATACAGGGCTTGGAATACCGTTAAAAATCTGGTAACGTTAATTCTGTCAAACGGCGTTAAGGACTGTATGCACAAAGCCATGTGGTCAGATTTGGCTCTGAAATATGCAAAATTTTCCCGCTAGGGGGATAAAATGTCAAGATGAAGTTACATGGAGTTAATAATGTGTAAACGGGACAATAGATGTAGGTAATCATAAATTGTAACGTAGAAGTTTACTTGTTTCTTTTCGTCAAGACTTCCAGTCCGCGATACTTATTAAAATTTTCAAATCAATCAAATCAAAGAATTATTTTGTTTGAATTATTATTTCTGAATTAAGGCCTTGGCAGATGTCATTATAATGTACTTAACACTTTAGTAGACAGGCTATCAGTAGAAAAAGGCTAAAGTCGAAAATACAGTAGTGTGCGTGAATGCAAGACGTTTATTTAAAAAGCGATTTTAAATATATGTGAAATTCATATAGCACTTTCTAAAAAATCCAAGTTATAGTTATTCGAATCTTGCGTAAAATTTATTACTATTTCAATTTATTAGTCGACCTCCGTGGCGATTCCTTAACACGCTAGTCCGTCACTCGGAGGTTCGATTCCCAGCCAGGGCAAGTTGGTAAATGGCCTTTTTTAATTTGTCCTGGTTCTTGGGTGTTTATTTTATCCCATTAAAAACATAAATGTAAAAATGCCAAGGTCAAATTCCGACAAAACAATTGAAATTTAAATAGCTGCCAAGTTATGTAGGTAGAGAAAACTGAAATTTATTCATAAGAATCTCAACATTTGACTTGGACAACATTAAGATTGAAAGTGGTTTTGATTACTCGTATTTTGAAATTTGTTAAAGCGCAAATGACACAGAACCCTTAGAATAGAGAATCTTTTTAGTTTCACGCAGCTTTTAAGGGTTCCGTAGTTAACAAGAAATGAATTCGTCATGTCTGTCTGTCTATCTGTCCCCAGTTTTACTCATAGACTATTAGTACTAGAAAGCTGTAATTGGGCATGGGCATGGATATGTAGTAATAAAAACTTGAAAAAAAAAATGTGTGGTGTGAGACGTCGTTGAATAGGTCTTTCAAAAATATTGTAAGATTATGAACACCCTTTTTCGTTTTAGCAATCCGTTTGTGAAATATTTGGTTTTTGATTGCAAATTTTTGTTAGAATCATGTGTCTTCCCTCTCTGTCAGTTAAACGGTTGTATATGGACACTTAAAAAAATTCACGGCAGTAGTATATAACGTCTCCCTGTACTAAAACTAATTTAAGGTGGATTTAGTTCATGATACTGAACAACTTTTCCTAAGGAACACATAATTAAATATGAAAAGAAAATGTTTGCTTTCCATTCGACCTCCGTGGCGTAATTTTTAACACGCTAGACCGCTAATTCGGAGGTTCTGGGTTCGAGCCCCAGCCAGGGCAAGTTAGAAAATGGAATTTTTCAAATTGTCCTGGGTCTTGGGTGTTTATCTATGTATGTATTTATCATAAAATATATTATCATTGAGTTAGTATCCCATAATACAAGTTTAAAACTTACTTTGGGGCTAGCTTAATCAGTGTGATTTGTCCTTGTACATATATTACATATATATTACATTTTGCCAAATCTTGTGTGTAAGAGATCAAAAATTTGTTTTTCGTATTTCGTTTGTTTCTTAGTGAAAGTTGTTCAGTATCATGGACTGAATGCAGACCTAAAGTTAGGCAATTGTTAGTTACATAAAACAAGTAGGTACTGACTACGGAACCCTACACTGCACGTGGCCCGTCACGGCACGTGGCCGGTTTATTTTGGTTAAGTTGAAATTTTAGGGAACCATAGACAAATTTATGATATTTCTGTGTAAATCAATATTACTTACCGCTGACATGACGTTCTCAAAAATACAATCAAATAGTATTTTACGCGAGCGGTGACTTGGAAAACTACACGTTTTATGTTCCACTGATAGAAAATGTACACATTTGAATTTTTTTTGTGAAACATTACGTTTAGCGACCATCTGCAATCGTAACACCTTTCACTTCTATTAACCTTATTATGTAAGTACGGAGGGTAAAAAAGGATTGCACGTTGAACAGATCAACAGTCTTGGCTTAGCAGCTGTATGTGCTCAATCAATGACTTGACTGTTTGATTTTGTACAATATTTTTAACGAATCAACAAAGAGCACTAAAAAAATCTTTTCCTGAAAACAGCTAAAAAAATTGATTGATTAATGAAGCAGTAATTAGCATTATTGCACCCTTTTATTTTTTATCTTCTAATAGGTTTTCCTGTAATCTATAGGTAAAGAACTATTAACTGTATATTTTTCAAAAGTTTGGGTTCAGTGGTTTCGGAGATAAGGGTATTTTTATTATTTATTTTCAAAAATAACTTCAAAAACACCAACTTAAAAAATATAGAAAAATATATTTAATATTATCATAAAATGCTCTTTCATTTGATATTTTACGCGATATAGTTCACAAAACCCTTTTT
This sequence comes from Acrobasis repandana, assembly GCA_963576875.1. Classification (NCBI taxonomy): domain Eukaryota; kingdom Metazoa; phylum Arthropoda; class Insecta; order Lepidoptera; family Pyralidae; genus Acrobasis; species Acrobasis repandana. The sequence goes on along the minus strand of OY756241.1, from coordinate 10,415,034 downwards.
TTAATGTCTCATTTATCTCCCATAAAGTGGCCCCAATTTTTATTTATTTATTCATTTACCTACATTTTACTTCCGTCTTTGGGTCACAAATTTACATTATGTGCGCCACATTTCAACTGAATCGGTCCAGTAGTTTAGTAGGGGGTGTAAATTTTCGCCCATTTTCTTAAATAACTTAAAAATACCGATCTAAGAAATAATAAAAAATAAATATATTTAAAATTGTCATAAAAAGTTCTTTCATTTGATATGTCACACGATTTTGTTATCAAAACTTTTTTTTAATGTCTAATTTACCCACAATAAGTGGCCCCCTTTTTTAAATTTCATTTATTTACATTATACGTCTATCTTTAGGTCACTAAGTTACATAAGTGTAGGTACTAAATCTCAACTAAATCATTCTAATAGTTTCGTAGCAAATTGGCTGTGACTTACGGACAGACAGACAAGCGAAACCCTAAAAACAGTAAAAACACCGAAAAAATCGGTTCCTATACAAATTTCCCGGGCGGCTGCACACTTTTGTATAAAAATGCAGATTTTTTTTTGTTTTTTGACTGTTGTTTTAATATCATTATACTATACTAGCAGTCCACCCCGGCTTCGCCCTTGGTACACACAAAACCTATGTCACTCGGGGATAGTGTACCTTTCCAACGGTGAAAGTTTTTTTTAAATCGGTCCAGTAGTTTCGGAGCCATGTAATGCAAACAAACAAACAACCAACCAAATCTTTTCTCTTTATAATATTAGTGTAGATAAATAGCCTACTATAGCCTGCCTGCCAAGCCAAGTATAGATCTAGTATAGCCTGTGGTTCGATATATTACGCATAATGTCAATTCGTATTTTGATATACATTCATGGGGAAAAGTTGTTCAAAATTTCAGACTGAATCACCCCTCAAAATAATTGTAAAACCCTAATTAAACAGCACCTTTTATTACAAAAACAGTTAATATGATTCCGCGACCCGAGAAAGTTCCAATCCGATTTTCACCCTAATCGCCAATTAAAAATTATAGGTAATAAATCAAACCAAATTATTTTTTTCATTGACTTAATTTTCAATAAAATTTAAAAAAAAAATGTGCGATGCCGTATCTGCGATAGCATTACATCTTTACTTGAACGTCAACAAAATGTCAAAACTGTACCATAGTGTAGCAAAAGTATGACATAATTTGGCAGTTTGTACATAGTTTTTTATTGAAATATTTTAGACTGTAATGCAATTTTACGTAATTTGAAAATGGATTTTTTTGAAAAATTCGACACGGCCTCCTTCCTGAACGCCCGGCGGGAAACTGAATTTGTATGGAAGAATCATGGCCGCCATTTCAGAGATTTCTGTCAAAAACGTTGCAAAACATCCAATTTTTTAAATTATTTTTTTATTATTGCGTGATTGCATTGTAAGCAAATATAAGAATAATGTTTCAAAATAGCCTTTATTTTTATAAAATATATGCAATCCCTTGTTAGAATATTTCTTTACTCAGAAAAACAAGCCAGTTTGTAGCAAGATTTTCTAAAATATTTCTTTCAGGTTTCTTTACAATTATCTTACTTTTTCTGAATGAAAATTAAAAAAATACGATTTTCGTCTACTGGCTAGTCTATTCACCTATAACTAGGTATGTAATTTTCTTAGTGGTCTTTTCTACTTAAGCCATAACTATTGCCCGCGCAAAGTGCGTTTTGCATGTTTTTGGGTAAATTCAATGCTTGTTTTTAGGAAAACTACAAAATATTTAAAAAAATCCTTTTTTTCGTCTACTGTCCCAACTCTTCCTCTATCTATGTGTATACATTATTAGACTTAAATCAAACGCTTTCTGTACAAACTTGTTGCCCGCGCAAACCCAGTTTACATGGTGCCGACCCTTAACGTTACCAGCAAAGATAACGTTATGCTGGGTAACGGTATTTTTCCCACTATTTACCGCGAAAACAATTAAAATGGGACCAACTTGGCAGTAAAGGCTTTCAAATAATAATAGAATCATCAAAATCGGTTCACAATTGGCGAAGATATCGCGTAACAAACATACATAAAATAAAAACATAGTCGAATTGATAACCTCCTCATTTTTTGAAGTCGGTTAAAAAGGAACGGGAACGGGCGGAACGAACTTCGCCGGGTCAGCCAGTCCTAACTATAATATATCCAAACTAACCCCAACTAATCCCAATCCCAACTAATATTATAAATGCAAAAGTGAGTTTGTATATTTGTTTGTTTGTTACTTCTTTACGCATTATCTACTGAACCAATCTTTTTGAAAATACACATAGGAGTACTGAGAAGGACACAGGGTACCTTTCATCCTGGAAAAAAATTTACTGTTCGACTGTAAAAGCTCTCTTTCTCATCTCAGCCTGTTCCCAGTTGCATCCACAGCTGTAATGCTGTGAAGCCCGGGGTCCGCTTACCGGCTTTTCCTTCTCCACTTCGCACGGTCTTGAGCGTCCTTCATTGTAAGACCATTGGCCCGGATATCATCCCTGACGACGTCAAGGCTGGCTTGACGGGTCTACCACGTTTGCGCGGGTAAAAGCTAGTAAGCGATAAATATTACCTGGGTTTTTTGGCGGGAAGTCAAGGGGTTCGGTTGGGGCTTTCTTTAAATTATTTAGCAAATTGATTTTAGTGGACTTTATAATATGAAATTGGTGTTGTTTGGTGTTATAAATGCTCATGCTCATGAACAATATGTGAAATAGTTAAAGTGGACAGTCATAGTACGGATGTAGCGATATTTGTTTCGCGGACTGTGTGGGGTCTTCGGGCGTCGTCCGCCACTCAATCGGCTATGGAAACCAGTGGACTCGTTTAGATTTGTCGCCAGAAGCTCCCTTAAAGCAATCAAAGGCCTACACCACCCTTTGATTGTAACTTGTTAGGAAAAAAGAATTTCCCACGTTTTATTAAAGCCGTACCTGAATTCTCCGGGGTCCAGTGCTGCCCCCATTTGAAATAAATCATTTCAAAGAAAACGGTGACACCATTTAAAATTTTGCTACTACCAAACTATTTTGTGAACTACTGTTTACAGTTTATAATGAGAACGTTAAGCTTTACTACGCACATTTGCGAAAAACGGCCACTTTAGGCAAATGTGCGTAGTAAAGCTTAACGTTCTCATTATAAACTGTAAACAGTAGTTCATAAAATACTTTGAAGGGTTATATAGGACTTGGTAGTTGCAAAATTTTAAATGATGTTATCGTTTTCTTTGAATTGATTTATTTAAAATAGGGGCAGCACTGGACCCCGGAAAGTTTAGGTACGGCCTTAACTTATTCCTGGCTAAATACGCAGTAGCGTTAAGCCATTAATAAAAAATAAAAATAAAATATTTCACCTGACAGTGTTCGTCAAAGAGTTGATGTGGTCGACCAACGCTTGGCTAGCCTTCTTGTACATGGGGTCTTGCTGCGTGACGTTGCGCCAGGACAGGCACGCGCACCAGTGCGGCTCGATGCCCGCCTCGCTGCACGAGCGGTTGCGAGGGATCTGCCGAACTCATTCAATAAATAAATAGTTACAGGTAGGTTATATCACAGAATAAATAATACTAACGTACAGAAGTCACACTCAGCAAAGAAATTCAAAGAAATATCTACTCAATGTGGCTAGCGATATGGTTTAATTTAGCTCACGTCAGAACTCAGCACCTTCTCGTATAGATACCTAGACATCCATTGCAAGCCAATTTCATACTTATTACTCTGGACGAACGATTCGTATAACTGAATTTACCACCCGCCGCCGGCCGCCTGCAGTGCCGGTTTTAGCTCTAAGAGCTAGACTCTTATTTGTATGCACCCCCTCCCTACCTTGCGAGTTGCCGCCATTAACCAGCCGCTATTTTTTTATTTAATATTACCTGTGACCCCCCCTTGCCTAAAACACCCCCTGTCGCCCCTTTGTATCTGGCGCCCTGGGTGGTCGCCCAACCGCGCCCTACCCTAACGCCGCTACTGGCCGCCTGCGCGCATAGTAATAATGTAGGTACATTTTCGATACCTAAACGGGGAGCGACACAGGCCTGGTTATACTATCGACTGCCTCCGTGGTCCAGTGGTCAAGGCGTCTGCCTTGTGATCCGGAGGTCAAGGGTTCAAATCCCACTGGGAAGTATACTTTGTGAAAAGTTGTTTCCATTCTGGTTAGGATATTGCAGGCGTGAATCACCTGATTATTAAGATATCCGAAAAGCAAGAGAATTCCGTGCTTCGGAAGGCACGTAAAGCTGTTGGTCCCGAACGCCATCTAGCGTTTGTACCTATCCTAGGATTGGTTCTGGTCTCTACCCTTTGGGTTGCGGAGGTCAGACGGCAATCGCTCTGTGTAAAACCAGTAACCTCGTCAAATCGCCTAGGTTAGGTAGCGGAACCCGGGCTCTGAAGCGTAATAGCTGACGATGCAACCGGGAATACGCTCGGATGATGATGGAGAGGTAGGCTACACTATCATTTTGGCATCAGTCAAGTTGTTTGTTTGATGTTTTTCACGGTTACACGGTCAATCCGGAATGACAGCAGACTGATAAAAAGCGGCCAAGTGCGAGTCGGACTCGCCCATGAAGGGTTCCGTAGCAGCAAGTAACATAATATAAAAGTTCTAAAGGTAAATTGCGGTTTACGATTTATGACGTATTAAAAAATAACTATCTATGATACCGAGACCGCTATAGTTTTAATTGAAAGTACATACTTCGAGGTATATACCACATTTTTTTCAGAATTATTTTAGTAATATTTCAAAAGTTACGGTGGGGGGACACCTCAAATTTTAACTTTGTATTAGATTATCTCAAGACTGGGGGGTTTGATCTACATAGTTTCATAGCAGTTTTTGTTGCATTTTAAAAGAACTTTTCAACGATACCCCACACGTTGGGGTCAGTCCAATTTAATTTTTAAATTCACTTTTCGTTGTATGGCTGAAAAAACATCATTTTTTCATAATTTTAAAAACCAACTTTAGGAACTTCAATATCTATCTCTCCACCAATTTTCGTGACAATCGGTGCGGTAGCGGCGGAGTACGAGCCCGGACGGACAGACCGACGGACGGACATGACGAAACTATAAGGATTCCTTGTGGACTACGGAACCCTAAAAAGTACGTGTACAGCAAAGAGCTATAATGAACCTTATTTACATTGATGTATGGTGTGTAGTAAAGTAACTAAAATACGGTGACTGACGCGAGAACGATACGAGAGATTATCATGTCATAGAATAATCAATATGTAGGTTACTCAGTATTAAGAATTTTTAATAATAGATTTTCGTTACACAGAAAATCAATAATTAGAATGTTTGTTATGAATAATTTGAAATCATAGAATTTTATTACAAATAACATTTACTTTTGCGATGTTTCTAATATCAGAATATCAAATTAAATATTATTATTTTTAATAAGTTTAGTTAATATAATATATTTATAACCTATAAGTTGGCCCTATTCTAGTAAAATGGATTAAACTTTCCCAGCACTCGCCGGCCGCTGCCGGGGCACGCTCGCCTCGCTTGCTCGGCTCGTGCGTGTGTTGGTCGCAGTTCTAACCTAACCTATAAGTTTGCCCTAACCTATATTGTGGTAGCGATTTATAATGTATTTTAACTTATTATATGGTATTTAATTTGATTAAACAATGTTTTCACTTAATACTTCCTTAAATAATAATTTTCAGTAAAATAAAATTCCATGACAGATTATACCGAACAAACAATATTCTTTAAAGAAATATTCTACTGTTTGATTATTTTGTTAAATGAAAATATGTGATTTTAAAATTCATTGAACTGTGTTTCTATAAATTGTGTTTCATTCAAGTAAATAGTCTTTGAAACAATAATATTTGAAATAAAAATATAAGAATTAAATATTCTATGAAAAATTTTCTGTGAATCGCAATTCTTTGAAATTTCAGTCTGTAAAACAAGGGGCACCCATAAATCACACAGATGCACCTAGTCCCAAAGTAAGTTAAGGCCACACTTGAATTTCCTGGGATCCAGTGCTGCCCCCATTTGAAAGGAAACGGAGATATCATTTAAAATTTTGTTCCTTCCAAGTCCTAGATAACCCTTCAAACTATTTTATGAACTACTGTTTACAGTTTAAAGTGAGAACGTGAAGCTTTTCTTCGCACATTTGCGAAAATCGGCCCACTTTTGGCCAATGTGTGAAGAAAAGCTTCACGTTCTCACTTTAAACTGTAAACAGTAGTTCATAAAATAGTTTGAAGGGTTAACTTCTTGTCAGCGTGGAGAGTGTAGGCCAAATCCTTTGCTCTGGCCAAGTATGGCTCTGGTAGTTCAGAGGTTCGTGCTCGTGCAGTGGAGACTTATGCGAAAGTATGTCTGCTCAGAAAATCTATTTACGGTCTACACATTACACAACAGGCGGCTTGAGCCTGGAACATAAAATTAAATCAAGCCTTATCTTCTTTAGGCTTTACACAAACCTCTTCGGAACCTTGTATTTATTTGAAAAAGGTTGGTAGCGAAACTATTACTCTCGCTGTGTATGTTGATGACATTATATTTTTTTATAAATAATAATTAAATTTTTATTTAAAAAAAAATCAAGCGACTTTAATTTTTTATAGGAGTTTCTTCCATTTCTCCAAAGTTCTTCGTGATATCTTAACCAAATTAAAATGGAACCAACTTAGTAAAGGCTTTCAAACAAAAGAAGAATCATCAATATCGGTTCACAATTGGCGAAGATATCGCGTAACAAACATACAGTCGAATTGATAACCTCCTCCGTTTTTTAAGTCGGTTAAAAATAATTTGAAGGGTTATCTTCTGGTCAGCGTGGAGAGTGTAGACCAAATTCTTTTCTCTGGCCAAGTATGGCTCTGGTAGTACAGAGAGGGTCGTGTTCTTGCGGTGGAGACTAAAAAAAATGGTGAATATGATATTATGCCTTCAAAATAAAAATACTCACTGGCTCAAACAGCGTCATTCCTCTGGGCAGATCCGCCCCCGTAATCTTGTAGTCGTTCCAATACTCCCTCATGTCCATAGCGTCCAGTATGGTGGCGTGCACGTCGTGCGGCGTGCTGAGCGCGCCCGCGTTGCGCTGCAGCGCGCGCGCCGCGCCCGCGCGCCGCGCCGACAGCGCGGGGGGGAGCGCGATGGCCATCAGGGGGAGGCGCTCCTCCAGCTTGCCCTGGTACGTGTTGCGAACGTTTGCGTATCTATAAATAAATAAATATACGAGTATAAGGACAAATCACACTGATTAAGCTAGCCCCAAAGTAAGTTTTAAACTTGTGTTATGAGATACTAACTCAACGAAACTATATTTTATGATAAATACATATATATATATATAAACACCCAAGACCCAAGAAAATTTGAAAAAGGCCATTTTCCAACTTTCCCTGGCTGGGAATCGAACCCAGAACCTCAGAATTACCGGTCTAGCGTGTTAACCATTACGCCACAGAGGTCGTCGAGGAGGAGGTATTTGTGACAAGTATTTATAAGTATGTGTAATAAGAATAAGTATACATAGAATTTTTTTTAAATTTTTTTATAAGGGTTTATGGCCTTAAATTCTATCTACCTCCAACGTTATCGGAGCCTATGGTTGCTGTTTTTATTGCTTTCATACTGTTGCTGGCAACACAGCATATACCATCAACAAGTAGACGGCGCCGCCCGTACAAACGTCAGAGCGGACGGGCGGCGCAGGCGGCGCACTTCACAACGATTAGTGTGACAGATTGCACTGTCACTGTCACATCACTCTTTAAGACTTCGACTTCTGCGCTCCTCGCGATCAGCTGTGCGCGCGATACGTTTGCTGTTGGGAATTTATATTTGTAAACCTATTTAAATACAGTCCATTACAGTTAAACAATAGTTTCAATCATTAGCGGCAGTAGGGATCCTTAGTAGCTCCAGTTTACGGGCCCGCTCCGCAACACATAATTCATATTTCAATCACTTCGGGTACGACTCGCGTCTACCCGCTCTACGCTATTTTATCAATTTTTACTTCTTTTTTCAGGATTATCTTATATATAATTTTTTTTTACAAACATTAAACTAACGGTTAATCTACTTATACATATTTTCTACTTATATGTTATTATATGATGTTATCTAATATATTACATATTTGAGCATCATACAGTTAATTACTTATTTCTATTGTTAACGGTTTTAACTAATTTATAACAGTAGTTTAAGAATTCAATTTTTTTCTTGCGTACTATAATTAATTTTAGGTTTTCTGTCGTTACTTTTGTGTCGTACATAGAATATTTAAACAGGATGATTTTGACCCTCCGAGCTATATTCAAGGAAAGTACTCTAAATATGCATGTTCTCTTACAATAACCTTATTTCATAATAAAAACCAAAGATAAAAGCCCTCAAAGTTGTACGGCAAATTCCCAATCGCCGTGATACCGACCGCCATATGATCGCTCGCCCCGCGCGCCGCCGGCGGGAAGGGTGCGGGGCGGTCATACCGGATGATACGAACGAATCGAGCGACAGCGAGGTCATTGACACTAATAATAATACGGTAGCCATGTATTGCGAATGTGGGAATTTTTTCTTATGAAAAACGTACATAACGTACGTAATAATTATTATGTAATTATTGACGTCAATGTTGTTTTTACGTTGAATTTCTATTATTTTTGGTCCATGCCATTTTGGTCAAAGCCATGCGGCTTGACCATAACAAGTACTAATTTCCGTCGCAGTCGGGTAAACAGTAATTTACCTCGGGCCGTGGTCCCCCATGACGAGCAGCATGGTGTTCCTCAGGAAGCCGTCGCTCTTAAACTTCCTCAGGAAGTGCACGAAGTCCTCGTCGGCGCTGGGGATCTGATTGAAGTCGTCGTGGGTGATATCGGCTACGAAGGTGAACGCGAACTTCTTGCCGTCCAGGTGGAAAAACTGAAATACAGACATACAATCCACGTGTTTACTGAAATAATTGTCAGTTAATTAAGTTAAAGTGGATGTCGTAGAAGGCGACTTAGGAAACACAAGCTGAACAAAGCTTATACACATCAGTGAGACCTCTCCAACCCGTCTGGCCAGCGTGAAGAGTGTACACAGAATACGTGTAAAGTAAACGGAAGAGTAAACAGAACGGAATCTCCTAAGGTACGCGCAATATGCGTCCCCCCCGCACCCGCACCTCTCCCCCGGTTCTTGTGAGCCAACGTGAGTCATCGAGGCGAAAACGGAGGAGAGGTGCGGGGACGGGGACGCATATTGCGCGTACCTTAGGAGATTCCGTTCTGTTTACTCTTACTGTATTCTGTGGTGTAGGCCAAATCCTCTGGCTGCTCTGGCTAATATATGGCTCTGGTAGTATAGAGAGGGTCGTGCTCCTGCAATGGAGACTAAAGGGGACCTGATGATGATGATTATAAATATCGAGTGATCTGTATATCATAAGAGGAAACCTCAAGGGCTTGAGAAATGAAAAATAGGTATTTTTAAAATCTATTGCTGTCGCGCTGTGCCCGAACTACAACCGAGCAAGCGCGATAGAGACATACTGCAGCTTGGACTGAAAATACCTATTAAAAGAACAGAAAATCAACGATTCGTAGTCCCCTAATTTCTTCTCCAAAACTTAGCGAATATAAGTACTTTTTTCATTACGAATTAACAAAGACTTGATCGGTGTTCCTATGTTTTAATTTTTTTATATAATCTACTCAAATTTGTTTTCTAGATGTTTGAAAACAGCGGATATCTGGTTAAAAACGTTCATATCTCTTTTAATAAATAATTTATAAAAAAAAAGAAAACATAGGGACATGCTAATAGTGGCTATAGATATTCAGGAAAAAAATCGTATAATCCAGGGAGGAAACAGGGGACTACGTTTGTATGGAAAAATGGGCCCCTCTATTTCGTTTTAAGTTTGCATGCTATTTACAACGGCTGAGTAGGCGTAATTTATATGACTTGTATACCATATTTTTAACCAACTTCAAAAAAGGAGGAGGTTATCAATTCGACTGAATGTTTTTTTAAATTTTTTTTACGCGATATCTTCGCCAATTGTGTACCGATTTTGATGATTCTTTTTTTATTTGAAAGCCTTTACTGCCAAGTTGGTCCCATTTTAATTTGGTGAAGATATGATAAAGAACTTTGGAGAAATGGAAGAAACTCCTAAAAAAATTGAAGTCGGTTGTTTTTTTTTGTTAAAAATTTAACTATGTAAACCCTATTCAGAAGCAAATAAAGATATCATTCATTCCGACAGACTGACGGACAAAAGCATTTTTGGCCAATTTCGGAACTGAGACGCTTCACTCGCTCGTTCAATAAATAATTCAAAATATGCAAATAAATAAAAAATAAATATATAAGGACCAATATGATCGAGCTAGCCCCAAAGTAAGCTTTAAACTTGTGTTATGGGATACTAACTCAACGATACTATATTTTATAATAAACTAGCTGTGCCCGCGACTTCGTTCGCGTGGTTGTCGAAATGTTATATAGCTAAAGCCTTCCTCTATAAATGGACTACCCAACAAAAAAAGAATTTTTCAAATCGGACCATTAGTTCCTGAGATTAGCGCGTTTAAACAAACAAACAAACAAACAAACTCTTCCGCTTTATAATATTAGTATAGATACATATATAGATAAACACCCAAGACCCAGGACAATTTGAAAAAGGCCATTTTCCAACTTGCCCCGGCTGGGGATCGAACCCAGAACCTCCGGATTGGCGGTCTTGCGTGTTAACCATTACGCCACGAAGGTCGTCGAATAAATAAATATACAGGGACTAACAAAACATACTGAAACTATTTTAAGGGTGAATTCAGTCCATGATACTGAACAACTTTTCTCAAGGAACATATATCGAAATATGAAAAATATTTTTTGGCCTCCCATACAAGTTGACCGATCAGCTGATCCGAGTTTGTATGGAAAGCCAAAAAATATTTTTCATATTTCGACATATTTTCTTTGGGGAAAGTTGTTCAGTATCATGGACTGAATTCACCCTTAAAATAGTTTCAGTATATTTTGTTAGACGTTATATATGGACAAATCACACTGATTAAGCTAGCCCCAAAGTAAGTTCTAAACTTGTGTTACGGGTTATGCAGTTTATATAGTGATTCGTACGCCTACAGTGGAGTCTGAAAGACCTGATGATGATGCTACGGCGTCATCTATCTATACAGGCTGATTTATTATCCACCAGCCAAATTTATGAAGCAAGTTCAGTACTACAGAACTATTTTCCATAAATCAAATTAACGAAAAACTAAAATAAAAATTCACCTTCCCATACAAATCAGCGCTCAGCCAAACGGATTTTGTATGGAAGGACGAAATTTTTTTATCGATTTTGAATAACTTTTTTCATAGTAAGCAGTTCAGTATCATGGACTGAACGTGCTCCAAAAATTTGGCTGGTGTTTAAATAGTCACCCTGTATAACGTCTATCAAAACATACTGAAACTATTTTAAGGGTGAATTCAGTCCATGATACTGAACAACTTTCCCCAAGGGACATACATCGAAAAAAGAAAAATATTTTTTTGCTTTCCATACAATCTTGGATCAGCTGACCGGTCAACTTGTATGGGAGACCAAAATGTATTTTTCATATTTCGATATATTTTCCTTGGGAAAAGTTGTTCAGTATCATGAACTGAATTCACCCTAAAAATAGTTTCAGTATATTTCGTTAGACCATGTATACCTGTCAACTCACCTGGTTGGTCAGATTCATCATCAACTTGTACCGCGGCGTGTCCCCCACACAGTACCTGGCGGTGCCTTTCCCCAAGTGCCTCCCCATCCCGGACTCCTCCATGAAGAACGAGCGCAGGTAGTGGTCGGCGGGCTGGTGCCGGAACCCGTTAAAGCGGTACTGGAAGGTGCCAATCCAGGGCATGTCTTCTAGATACGCTGTTCGGTATCTGCAAGATATACATATACAGGGTGACTTTTTAAACACTAGTCAAATTTTTCGAGCAAGTTCAGTCATACTGAACTACTTTCTAAAAATAAGTTATTAAAAATTGACAATCATTTTTGTCCTCCCATATACGGGAAGACGAATTTTTATTTTTGTTTTTCGGTAATTGTTTTTATGGAATATAGTTCAGTATCATGGACTGAACTTGCTCCAAAAATTTGGCTGGTGGTTAAAAAGTCACGCTGTATAAGGTCTTACAAAATATACTGACACTATTTTAAGGGTGGATTCAGTTTATGATACTGAACAACTTTCCCCAAAACGGTGAAAAAACACGTTTCTTGTATGACGACCCCATTTAATTTTTAACTTTATCTTATTTTTAGTATTTGTTGATATAGCAGCCATAGTAATACATAATCGGTAAAAATTTCAAGTGTCTATTAGAGATTTTATGACAAATTGACGAACTCCTTAAATTTTTAACTTCACTTTATTTTTAGTCTGCTTTTTCATCTAAGCGCGTTCCCGGTTGCATCCTCAGCTGTGCTGCTTCGGAGCCCGGAGTGCGCTTTCCCGCTATTTCCTCTCCAAATATAACTTGCACGTTAATGGTCACCCAAGGATGCCAAAGACTTTGCGAAGTGGAGAAGAAATAGCCGGAACAGTTAAAATGATTCGGCTGTAATTTTACGACCGGCCGCCTGCCTCTTTGGAAATTTGTGCGAAAAGTTTTACAGTTATAAAACGTTTTTGCGGCCGCCGCCCGACGATAACCCTCCTTGGGAATGCAATTGTAGCACAAGATTTTTGTGCTTAAGTCCTTTAGTCGCCTCTTACGACATCCACAGGAAGAGATGGAGTGGTCCTATTCTGACCCGGAACCACACGGGGAAAAAGTATAATTATTTGCATAATAAGTATATTATAGTATTTGTTGTTATAGCGGCCACAGTAATACATAATCAGTGAAAATTTCAAGTGCTATTACGGTTCAAGAGATAGAACCCTGTAACAGACGAACGGACAAAGGAGTTATGGGCGGCGCACCAATTGTTTTTATTATCATTAGCCTAAATAAATTAGTACGATAGTTTTATTGTATTAGTTTTTTATGTATTTAATTTATATCCCGGTCAAAATATTGACGACTTCCGATTTCAGTTAATTATATATTTTTGTTAATCAATTGCATGTAAATTCTGTAATAAATTATTAATAAAAAAAAAGATTTTATATTTAAAATTAAAATTAAAATGCTACTTCTAGTATTTTTTAATGATATAAAATTGATTTATTAAAAAAATATATAAAATGTGAATCACGTGACTTGTTTTGCTAAACAGGTGGCTAACACAGGTGGCGTGAGCAAGTAGTGGGGTTGTTTGTCGCTTAGTATTTAAGTCCGCACGCCTTTGGTGCGAGATCATTCATTATTGAACTGTGTTGTGAGCTGTTACTCTGCCGAATTATAGTGATTTCTATATATATAAATAGTTTTATTTATTACTACAAATATGGAACCTGATGACAACCGTGATGCTGGAATATCGCCGACAGAGTCTATTACCACAGAAGACAGTAAGAGTATACAGAACAGAATCTTCTAAGGTCCCTTGTAATATGCGTCCCCGTTAACCGTCCCCGCCCCTCTCCCCCGTTCTTCTGAGATAAGGCGAGAGCGGGGGAGAGATGCGGGGACGGGGGGACGGGGACGCATATTGCGCGTACCTTAGGAGATTCCGTTCTGTATACTCTTATTGTCTTCTGTGCTATTACTGAGACTCCGCTGTCTGTTTGTCTGTCACAGGGCTCTATCTCTTGAACCGTTATAGCTAGACACTTGAAATTTTCACCGATTATGTATTACTGTGGTCCCGTTGGCACCCTTTGGGTACGGAACCCTAATAAGAAAGAAAGGTAGACAGAGACTCATCTCACCCGTCCTCCTTCAGCTTGTAGAATATAAAAGGCATCTCTTCGACGCTTATCTTGTGCCCCGTGTTCTTCCTGGCGTCCGGCAACTCCAGCTCGTTCTTCCCCGTCAGTATCGGGAACAGGGCCGCTGGTGTGCCGTCGCCGACTATGTTGTAACTGTAAACAAGTATCATTAGTTTATTTGCTAGGCAAATAAAAAAAAACAGACTGCCAAGAACGCTATCTCGTGATGAGTAGCGAAAGTACCGATACGACTTGATACGGAAATAAAGTAGATAATCTATTATTTGCTAGAGAAAGCCCTGCCTTTAAAGCGTTAAGTTGATACTTGAGGTCCAGTGCTGCCCCCATTTGAAAAAAAAATATTTGGAAGGAAGTTTAAAAGTATTACAATTAATTTATATTAATTTTTCAAATATTTGAAAGGAAACGGAGATATCATTTAAAATTTCGCACATTTGAAAAATTAATATAAATTAATTGTAATACTTTATAATATTTATTTTTGCGCCGCAACTGATTTTATCTGTTTATCCCTATGGTTGACTGGGAGAGAACGCTATTAGCGTTAAGTCCGCCAATTGTAAACAATTATTATTGTGGATCAATAACATTTTAATAAATAAATAAATAAAAAAACATTTGCCAAAAGTGGCCGTTTTTCGCAAATGTTGCTAAGAAAAGCTTCACGTTCTCACTTTAAACTGTAAACAGTAGTTTATAAAATAGTTTTAAGGGTTATCTAGGGTTTACTAATATGAAATTTTTAAAATTTTAATTTAAATTATATCTCCGTTTCCTTTCAAATATTTTTTTTATCAAATGGGGGCAGCACTGGACTCCATGTATAACTTAAACGTTTGAACCGATTTTCATTAAACATAGCTAAGAACTACCGCAAGGGAACGTGTTTTCACGTAAGTTCTTTTGTCAAAAACTTGTTACTCTTCGGCATTCGGCTTATAAATCCATCCATTTCTGGCGGTAGAATCAAAGGCGAATATCACTATGTTGATGGTATCTTCTAGCCAGATGACTATAAACCTTGTAAATGAATGTATAAGGACCAAAATATCACTAGATCAGCATTACTATTCACCCTTTAAGTGTGGTAGCTTTAAGTTATTCCGTCAAAAACTTGTAACTCTTTGGCATCCTTCTTATAAATCCATTTTTGGTGGTAGAATCAAAAGCGAATACCACTATGTTGATGGTATCTTTTAGCCAGACAACTATAAACCTTGTTAATGATTGTATAAAGATCAAAATACCACTGCATCAGCATTGCTACTCACCCTTTAAGTATGGTAGCTTTAAGTTCTTCCGTCAAAAACTTGTAACTCTTCGGCATCCTTCTTATAAATCCATTTCTGGCGGTAGAATCAAACGCGAATATCAGTATGTTGATGGTATTTTCCCGACCGGGGGGAGGAGGTTGCCGGGCGACACTGGACCGCAAGCCGGTTGCATGGCCCGACCATCGCGCTGGGATTACTTTAAGAAAGCTAGAAAAACAAAAAAAAATGTCTATTTTATCATACATATCGGAGGAAGAGATAAGATAAATGGTCAATAATTAAAAATAAGACGGTAAGGCCAGCACCCCACCTCGCGCTGTCTTATGAGAAGCTTCCTTGTGAAACCACATCACAGATTAAACTCTCTAGCCCGAACAGTTATCCTGTGCCCACAGGGTTTACCGTCCGGCGGGTAGAGTATCGCTATAACGAATCAGTTATGAAACACGCATCCATTATAAAACAATCGTATCTCAATGAGTCATGGCTACGCCTAGTTACAGCTGCACAACTACGAATAATGCACTGTACCACAGCTGAGCCAAGACTGACGACTTATCAACCGTGCGACGCTTTTATACGCCATACACAATAAGTTAGTGGTGGGGTTTGTTTACGCAGACTCGCTACAAAACAACAGCTGTGTAACACCTGCGCTAAATACGTGCAAGACACCTGCGCCGATATACATAGTTACGACCTCGATGGCGTATTGATAACCACGCTAGTCCGCAACTCGGACGTTCTCTGTTTGTGATATTCATTGTATTAACATTAGAAATAAATATATATAAGCTTTTCGGTTAGAGAAAACAAAGAAATCTTTTGTAAGTCTCGGATTGCGCCTTAATAATAAAATACCAGATACCATAGTAGCGTTACCATTATCTAAGTTTAGGATTGCCTTTAAAAATCATTTATTAAAAACCGGTCAAGTGCGTGTCAGGCCGCGCACAGAGTAGGGTTCCGTAGCCAGTACTTGCCTTACGTAACTAGCAACTGTTTAAATAATATTCAATTGAATTTGTAGGAATTTTGTTTTTCCGATTACATTTTGTTGGTCGGTCAAGTCAACAAGTTCAACAACGACTGCCTCTGCGGCCCAATGGTCAAGGCGTTTGCCTTGTGATCCGGAGGTCATGGGTTCAAATCCCACTGGGAAGCATACTTTGTGAAAAGTTGTTTCCAGTCTGTTCAGGATATTGCAGACTTGAATCACCTGATTATCCGAAAAGAAAGATGATTCCGTGCTTCGGAAGGCACGTAAAGCCGTTGGTCCCGAACGCCATCTAGCGTTTGTACCTATCCTAGGATTGGTTCTGGTCAACCCTTTGGGTTGCGGAGGTCAGACGGCAGTCGCTCTGTGTAAAAACCAGTAACCTCGTCAAATCGCCTTGGTTATGTAGCGGACCCCGGGCTCTGAAGCGTAACCGCTGACAATGCAACCAGGAATACGCTCGGATGATGATGATGACGGTCAAGTCAACAAGTTGGTTGACTATAACTTTTAATTTCGTTATATTATACTGCTGCCGTGAATTTTTACGTGTCCATATACAACCGTTTTGGGGGGGGGGGACGACACACCTGCCTCTAACAATAATTTGCTTCAAAACTAAAGATTTCACAAACGGATCCCTAAATCGAAAAATGGTGTTCACAAACTCATAATATCATGTAAATGACTATTTATCTGAGCAAAATACTTAAATAGTTTGGAAAATCCAAAAGTGCAAGCCTCATAATCAATTTTTTTTTATACAGTGGTATATTAGTTTTTTATAAATTATAATTAAACGACAGTACTTAGAACGCTAATATTAACTAGGAATCAGCACAGTGTAATACTTTATATATTAAAAACAAAAGTATTCCGGTAAGATGAATTTTTCGACCAATTTCTCTGCCACATACATGGTCACATAAACACAGACTCACGGACGTCCAAGAATGATTAGTTTTAATGTTATTATTTATTATATTAAACAAATTAATTGTTTATAAAATGTACCATATGTGCTAGACAGATTATTTAACTTCATATTAGTGCACTCATATTATCCTGTAAGTGTTATATTAAAAAAAAAACGTCATTTAAGTTTCGAAAGACTGGGTTTTTTGACATGTCGAGAGTAGAGCACTACCTCAACGCTCCGCTTATGAGGCGTGCAAAATAGTAACAGGGTAGACTGAGCCATAGCTTACCCAGCTGTGTTCTCAAGGAATATTACTTACGATTGCTTATGTGTCCCGCTGCACGAAATTTTGACATGGTCGCTCTTGTTCAGATTATATATTCTAGAACCTTGCACCTCCACAGGCTTCCCGATAATATACTTGTTATCGTTCACGTATATTATATCTTTGTATATGCACGAAACGTCGGAGTAGTTGTACAGTATCTCCTTGATGACTTTGCATTCTGAAAACTGAAGGTCGATATTAATATATGGTGAATAAAATTCTATTAGGATGTAAGAAGTATTTTAGCAGGTGTTACTTCTGGTAGCAGGTGGGTATAATTTGTCTCGCACAAAAATGAACTCCCCTCCAATCCACCCATAATAGGCCAGTAAATATCGATATAAAAAGTGCAAATTGCGATATAAAGCTGCATTTTTGGTTGTTTGGAGTGTGAAACAACATTTTGCAAGCAAAAAAAAGTTGTGCTACTTGAGTAATACAAGGAAAACCCCAAAATATTCGGACTTTTCTCCGTTTTTGTCGTTTAAGGCCGTACCTGAATTTTCCAGGGTCCAGTGCTGCCCCCATTTAAAATAAATCATTTCAAAGAAAACTGAGACATTATTTAAAATTTTGCTACTACCAAGTCCGAGATAACCCTTAAAAGTATTTTATGAATTACTATTTACAGTTTAAAGTGAGAACGTTAAGCTTTACTACGCACATTTGCGTTTTAGAAGATTTGATTGCCTTTATTATAAGACTTAGGATGGCTAGTAAACCTAATATTTTTCTTGTACTCGTAAAAAACAAAAGTAGTGTTTTGCTTTTTTATACGAAATATGTGTAGATTTTGACTGGCCTATAATGATTATTTCAGTAAGTGACATTTTAATACGGATGTGGACTAAATAATTAAATTTTGTTGTATGTTTTATCATTAAAATGAGAAACAATAATTACATTTTTAAGAAAAAAAACCACCGACTTATATTTTTTTTAGGAGTTTCTTCCATATCTCCAAAGTTCTTCATCATATCTTCACCAAATTAAAATGGGACCAACTTGGTAGAAGGCTTTCAAATAAAAAAAGAATCATCAAAATTGGTTCACAATTGGGGAAGATATCGCGTAACAAACATACATAAAAAAATAAAATAAAAAACATACAGTCGAATTGATAACCTCCTCCTTTTTTGAAGTCGGTTAAAAAAATATTGTTTAGCTCGTAAATCTAGGCTTGTTTTATGACGTAGAAAAATAAAACAGTGCAGTAAGGAATTCTATAAATTTTTTCTGCTCTTTAGAATCCCCTTACCCTAGACTGTCCCATACAAACGTAGTCTACGTTTTATTTTGAAACGACATGTCAGATTTCGGTAAAAAATAGTAACTTTAGAGAAATCGCATATAAATAGGGTTATAATTGGTTTTCATAGTCAAAATATGAACTTGAAAGAAAATATAAGGGTGTAAAAGTTTTTCATTCTAATGGTCAAAAATGATATAATACACTTCAAGTTCATGTATGACTGAGAAAACCAATTACAACCCTAGATATACCTATGCAATTTCTTTAAAGTTACAAACTTTTACCTAAATCTGACATGTCGTTTCAAAATGAAACGTAGACTACGTTTGTATGGGAAGTTCTGATTCTGTCTAGGATAAGGCGACTCTTAAGCAGCAAGTCCCGCTTTGTGCTGGATATGTAGTGCAGGTATCGCGCGCGCGGGGCCACGCCCGTAGAAACGCGCGAAAGCCCGCGACGGGCGACCGACGCGTCGGCTTTACGTAGTTTTAAGCCTAAGATCAATGGGCTAAACAGCGGATTGATGTACGTACATTGCACTTAACCCAGTCCTGTCCCTCACACACGATCTTCGGCAGGTCTTTATCAAATTGCGTCACTTCAATCGCAAAGGGGTCGAGCACGGGCATATCGCAACCGGTGCCCTTGTCCAGCTTCAATTGTTCCTGAAGCTTGTTTTCTATGTACCTGAAGATAATGCGTTTCATTTTAAAGAATATTAAATAAAGTCTATAGGGCTTACTAAGGTATTAGGGGTTGGGACACTTCTGTCAGCACGGAACAGCACTTTCCTATGCTGCTATCCTTTTCTGTCACTCAGAACAGTCATTTGCTAGAGCGAGAGAGAGCGACGGAATGCGGCAGCATCACCGATTCCGCGGCGAAAGATGTGTCCCAACCCTAAAAAGAGAGGAATGGAGCCATCTTCACTTAACTCCACCGACAAGAGCAAGCTCTTAAATTACTAATAAAAAAACTCTAATTAAAAAAGAAGAGAAGGCTTACGCTTGTTAAGCAACCCCTAGCTTGGCTCACATTTGGATTAATGACACAAGGGGCACAAATTATCCCGATCTCAATTTTTTTTCAGAAGGCACGTTAGTCTCTGTTATATTTACAAATAACGCCCTGAGAAGTCTCGTGTTAAATATAGTTTAAGTTATATATAACCGCTATAAATACTTTTAAACTATCGCGTTGCATTATTATTAAATTAATGCATACGGGAATTAACGCGAAACGTAACTTTTTTTATTTATTTTGCTGACGTTTCGTTCGGGTTTCACCGAACGTGGTCCCAGCTTGACTGAAGCAGCGATGACGCCTACGCCTCCCCCTGCCCGGTGTGATCTTCGTCCACCGTCATATGACGGTGGACGAAGATCACACCGGAATGAAACCCGAACGAAACGTCAGCAAAATAAATAAAAAAGGTACGTTTCGCGTTAATTCCCGTATGCATTAATTTAATATATACATTCTGTGTACTAAGTATCGGGAATTTGTCAATAAAACAAAAAATACAAATTATTCATCTAAATTTATTTTATCGCCTTCAAAGTAGGCCCCATCGCTTGCAATACAACATCTCCAACGCTTCACCCAGTCTTCCATACATTTTTCATAGGCTATTTGCGGTATGGCCTTTAGCTCATTCAGCGAATTTTCTTTTATGGCTTCTATCGACTCAAAACGTTTTCCTCGAAGTGGTAATTTTAACTTGGGAAATAAAAAAAAGTCAGACGGAGACATATCAGGTGAATACGGTGCTTGGTCGAGAACTTTTGTTGAATTTTTTGCTAAAAACTCTTTTACTATAATGGCTGTGTGTGATGGTGCATTATCATGGTGCAGCATCCATGAATTGTGTTGCCACAAATCTGGACGTTTTCGGCGGATACTCTCACGCAAACGCTTCATGACGCCTAAATAATATTCTTTATTCACTGTTTCTCCCTCAGGAAGGAATTCGGAGTGAACCACACCACGGTAGTCAAAAAAAACTGTCAGCATCACCTTGATTTTGGAGCGACTGCCGCGGTTTTTTGGGTTTCGGCTCGTTTTCGAGACGCCATTCTGAAGACTGTTGGCTTGTTTGCATGTCGTACTCATTAACCCATGTCTCGTCGCCAGTTATTATACGTTTCATAAAGGTCGGATCCGTAGAAGCTCGGGAAACCATGTCTTCAGCGACATGCTTTCGCTGCGCTTTTTGAACGAAATTGAGCTCTTTCGGAACTAGTCGAGCGGCGACGCGTTTCATGCCTAAAATGTCAATGAGAATGTTGTGGACGGACTTAAAATATATGTTTACCTCACTAGCCAACTCTCTCAGACTCATACGTCGATTTTCGATTTTCTGTCGATGTTTTCTTTGGTCGTAGCGGTTGAAGGTCTACCAGAACGAGGCCAGTCTACTACTACTTCTCGGCCTTCTTTAAAAGCCTTATACCATTCATAAGCCCTTGTTTTCGATATACACGATTCGCCGTAGGTATTTCGCAACATTTTCAGTGATTCACCACATGAAATATCATTCGAAACACAAAATTTAAGGCACACTCTTTGTTCAACAATATTTTCCATTGTAAAAATCGCCGAGAACTCAAAACTATGACCAACAAAAAGTGTAGTTTAAAACAAATTAAATGACAGATCCCGCTCAAATTTTGTGCGCTAAATCAGTACAGTGCTACCAACATGCAGTAAAAAAATTAGAACGACCTCTTTTACGCAGGTCTTTTTATTGACATATTCCCGATACTTTTTACACAGAGTAGTATAACTGTATATTATATTGTGCAAATGTACTTATATGTTACCGCAAATGTGTTAAATTCAGGAATTGTATACAATTCTTAGCAAACGTATTATTTATTTATTTTACTATCATACCTATTACAATTATGTACAACAGAATATTTAAGGACATTTCTATAAACCACTGAGACTGAAATATATGTCGCAGCTGGATGGTATAAACCGCTAATACACGAAACCTACATATACATATTTAGGAAATGTATACCTACATTTCCTAAACAGCAATCGGAAATGTAAACAATTCCTAAATTTTTGAGACATTTCTGGTGACAAAAAAAATATTTACTTAATTAGAAGTAGCCTCGCAAAATCTGGGCTGTAAAATATTCAAAAATATTATGTGTAGTTTTAAAATATACAGAGTTACTTTTAAAACACCGGCAACATTTTTGGAGCTAGTTCAATGCCTGATACTGAACTACTTTTCATAAAAATGTTTGTATATGCTTAGATTTGTGTGTTGTTCAGCCAGTTAGCGAACCAAATAAATAAAAAATAAATAAAAAAAAAAAAAAAAATTATCGAAAATATATTAAAACAAAATTGTCCTCCCATACAAAATCTATTTGGCTGGTCCCATACAAAATCTATTTGGGTTGGCGCTGATTTGTATGGGAAAGCAATTTTTTTTTCTGCGTTTTTTGGAAAATAGTTCAGTATCACAGACTGAACTTGCTCCAAAAATGTTGCCGTTGTTTTAAAAGTAGCCCTGTATATATTGAAACTATATTGTAGACAAATAAAAGTCATGATACTGAACAACTTTGACCTAGGAACAACTGTAACTATTGATTTTTTTCTGTCCTAAAAAGTTCAGATCAGTTGATTAATCTACGTCTAAGGGTGCTCCATATGATTCATATTCAAGTCAAGTTGTTCAGTATTATGGACTGATATACAAGGTTACTTTTAAAACACCGGCATCATTTTTGGAGCAAGTTCAGTCCGTGATACTGAACTCATTTTCCATAATTACAATTATCGAAAAACGAAAAAAAAATTCGGCTTTAATTTACGGCGGAAAGTGGTTCTGTATCAGGGACTGAATTTGCTACAAAAATGATGCCGGTGTTTAAAAGTAACGCCCGTGAGGCTTGAACTGCGTTACGCGAACGCCCGCGCGGTTCCGTACATAAGTGCCCCCGAGCGTGCATATGACGAGGGGAAGCGGGCCCCGCCGCGCGGACGCAGGGCCTGCTTCGCTTCCGCTAGATGTAGTTTCAAGCCTAATATATATCACATAATATACTGAAACTAATATGCATTTAAGGTGAAATGATAGCATAAGTGGCACCCTCATTTGAAATGAATTGTTTAAAATTAAATATAGTGATATTTATTAATTTGATTTGTATCAATGTATAAAAAGACCTTCAAACTATTTTATGAATAACCTCTGAAATTATTACTAATAGTCCGTCTAGTTTTAAAACGGGTTTTCGCCAAAAGTGCCCAAAACCCGTTTTAAAACTAGACGGACTACCAATATTACTTTCAAAAGTTATTCATAAAATAGTTTTAAGGTCATTTTAGACATTGATACAAATCAAATTTTTAAATATCACCATATTTAGTTTTAAACAATTTATTTCAAATGAGGGCGCCACTTATGCTAACACTTCACCTTAAATAGTTTTAGTATACAGGGTCTAACAAAATATACCTACTGAAACTATTTTAAGGGTGAATTCAGTCCATGGTACTGAACAACTTTCCCCAAGGAACATATATCGAAATATGAAAAATATTTTTTGAACAGTTGATCCGAGTTTGTGTAAAAGCATGACTCACGTTGGCCGTCAAGAACCGGGGGAGAGGTGCGGGTGCGGTGAACGGGGACGCATATTGCGCGTACCTTAGGAGATTCCGTTCTGTTTACTCTTACTGTATTCTGTGGTGAAAGGTCAATTTTTTTTTTCATATTTCGATATATGTTCCTTGGGGAAAGTTGTACAGTATCATGGACTGAATCCACCCTTAAAATAGTTTCAGTATATTTTGTAAGACCTTGTATAATTCTAACAAAATATACAGAAACTATTTCAATAAATGTAGATTTAGGCAATGACTGAACTTTCCCCAAGGAACATAACATAACAGGGTCTGCTGGAAGAGATTTCTTATGAAATAAGCGGTACCTATGTACTCTACTTATTAACTTTGTACGTTCCTTTGTTTGTATGTTGTGTACATGTATTTTGTAAATAAATAAATAAAAGTACAGAAATGTTTTTTGCTGCCTATTCCTATACAAAGTCGTATCAGTTGTAGGTAGTTGTATTTGGAGAGCAAAAATAAATTTTCGTATTTCGTTATATCTAGGTATGTTCCTCAGGGAAAGTTAAACAGTATCATTGACTAAATAAAATAGTTTCACCCCGTGTATTTGTTAACTTATCACGGGATATTTATTTTTTGAGTGTTATTAAAATATTAGACAATAGAAAAAGGCATGACGACTGGAATTTTTGGCCTATCGGTTAGATTATTATTAAAAAATATTGTACACGTATTTTTTCTTTTCTTTGAGAAACAAAAATTCACGAAGATACAGCGCATTTAAATTTCGCATGACGTCACGGCTAGGTACGCTTTTTATACAGCGGTGACGTCACAAGTCTGGAACTTAGATGCTTTGTATCTTTGTGAATTTACACTTTTTGGATGAACTGAAAAATATGGGTCCATTATTTTTGTATAGTCTACAAGACGGACTAATCAGAATAATACTTTTCTGACCCTGTCGTCACTCCTAGCAAATAGGGATGATGACTGGATTAGAAAAGTATTATTCTAATTAGTCCGTTAGTTAGATTATCCAAAATAATGTACCCATATTTTTCAGTTTATCAAAAAAGTAAAAATTCACAAAGATACAGAGTATCAAAGTTCCAGAGTGGGGGCTTGTGACGTCACCGATGTGTAAAAATCGTACGAAAGCGTAACGTCATGCGAAATTTAAATGCGCTGTATCTTCCTTATTTATTGTTTCTCAGAGAAAAGGAAAAATACGTGTACAATATTTTTTAATAATCTAATCGATAGGCCAATATTTTTTCAGACATCATGCGTATTATGACTAGAACTAGAATGAAATTATCTAAGTCTAAAAATGTTTATTTACATACGGGTATCATGCAAAGAGTTAAATTAAATGCAAAGCACAATAATTATCGCAGCCATATTTAAAAAATCTACTTACGCAGAAATAGAACTTCTGAAAAAAGAAAAAAAATGCATTTTAACATTCTGCATACAAAAACTAAATACAAAAGGTTCATATACACATTGCAAGTTTCATGCCTGTTGCATACAATTCAGTTAAAGCAATAGAAGTAGAGTCTGTGTAGACTGACTCCTTCAAGTTTATCGGATAAAAAAGTTGATCGAACAAAAAAGTTGCGTCTTAATACCCTTATTAAGACGATTAACAAAAAAAAATATTATTATTTTTAAACATTTTCCAAAATGGCTGAAATATGTCATTTTTACGTTTTCAAAGGCCATTTTTCTGCCATTTTCAAAAATTTCAAAAAACTGCCACGTCAAGTAAAATCTACATAATTATCGAACCTGCTCACATCATCACAGAGACACGCGACCCGCAATAGTTTTATCTCTATCACGCGTAGGGTTTGTGACAGAGACGGACTGAATCCGTCTTTCAAGCCTTATTGCTTCAATTAAATTGTATGCAACAGGCAATAAAGTTGCACTGTTCATATGGGATATTACTGATTTCTACTTAAAACATCTACTTAACTTACGCACTTCTATTAAAATTTAAGTATACCAGGAAAATATTGTACGAAACCATGCAAAAGGAAGGCAAGAAAATAAGCATTTTCCAAAAATTTAAGTAATGACTAATATGCGATAAACGGAAAACTCAAGTAAAGTCAGCTACTGGCCTACATGACACAGTCCGTGTCGCTCGGGCCGTCTTCGTGTAGGCTTCGCCAATCACATTCGCCTCGAGGAAGGATGAGGTCGAAACATGTCGGCCAGTAGCTGACTTTTTACGGTAGTATGTATTTTGGAACGTTATACAAAATGTAACAAAAACCCTGTCCGAGCCGTTAGGGGCATGTTGGGTAGCTGGTATAGGTTCTATATATCGGTTTCTCGTCAAATAAAGCCTATTATGGGCAATCAGGGGAAATAATTAGTGTAGTTTTGAAAATCGGTACATTTGTACATTGTGATTTCTAGACAAACATATTAAAAGTCCTCAAGGGTGGGGGTGAAGGTACCATTTTTCAGATTTTTGCTCATTTCTCAAAAATCTGTGCGAATTAGCAGCATTATGATTACTTCTGAAAAAAGTTTCTACATAAAATTTCCTACAAATTTTGTTATATTCATTTCTACTCTACGACCAATACTTTGGGAGCTACAGGGTGTATAAGTTAACAAAGATGTAAATTAATACGAAAACGCTCTTCCTACGTAGTTTCAGCGGCTGCGACACCACGTCAGCAATTTATAGGATAGGCAAAGTGTCAATTGTTAAGCAATTTCAGAAGAAACCAATAATCTATACTAATACTATAAAGCGGAAGAGTTTGTTTGTTTGTTTGTTTAAACGCGCTAATCTCAGGAACTAATGGTCCGATTTGAAAAATTCTTTTTTTGTTGGGTAGTACATTTATAGAGGAAGGCTTTAGGCTATATAACATTATAATCACGATAACCACGCGAACAAAGTCGCGGGCACAGCTAGTCAAGGATATAGCAGCCATTTTCTATGACCCAACATCAACACCGGAAGTACGTAATACAAAAATCAGGAGAAAAAGTGCGCTGAGTGTGGAGAACGTAGAGTGATTTGGGTTCTCTATTTTGTCTCATAAATATTTTATCCATAATCTAAGGTCTCATATTTTTACAAAGAGGTTAATTAATGGGCGATTTTATCTATAATCGCATATTAATTTAATTATTGCTTTTTTCTTTTTTTTTTTGAACTTGTCATTTAGGTACTTATATGCCCTTTCCCGATCGGAAAGGGTTTTCTTTACATATTGTATTTATAGCTAACAAATTAGGGCATTTTGTATTTAGGGATTTAAACTAAAAAAAAAACTTGACTGAACGTGATATTATGTGTTGTTTCCACTTAGTTTCTTCATTTTGTCCTGTTATGTTTTCTTTGTGTAAGTTGTATGTATGTATTTAAGTATTAGGTGTATGTATGATTAATATAATTATTGTATATAAGTATGTTTATTATATTGACCACCCCGCACTACCTAATTTCCCATATTTTTTTTCTATATAAACGAGGTTGCCTGAAAGAAATTGCTTAGCGATAAGGCCGCCTTTTGCGCATTTCCTAGTTTTTAAGATAATTATGTTCTGTTTTTTACTTTTGTGCAATAAAGGGTATTGTATTGTATGTGACATTAAGTTAGGTAGGACTAGTCATCATTCAGAGTTCAGACACATGATGATTATGAAAAAAAAAATATGAGACCTTAGATTATGGATAAAATATTTATGAGACAAAATAGAGAACCCAAATCACTCTACGTTCTCCACACTCGGCGCACCTCACAACGTCATAAGCAATTAAATGCACTTGCTTTATATCGCTTCCATAATATTAAAGTTAGCTGTTAATAAGTCTTTTATTTAATCTGATGTCGTAAAATTCAAATTATGAACTTTATAACGATTGACGTACTTTATGAACACAATACCAAAATTTAAAAATAGAATCATATTATAACACTTCTTCTCGAACAAAATAATGTTAAAAATGCTAGGAAAATAATAATATGTAATAACAAATTAAACTAAACTATAAATATATAAGAATGTTTTTATTTTAAATAAATAAATCTCATGTAAAAACATTTCTTACCATTACGATACAGGTAAATTTTTGTTACGGATACACATCACTTAAGCCCCATAAAAATGGTGACACCGTTTATGCGTTCCGAATCCTAGTAATTGACGGTGATCTCCTTGGGGATCAATTTATTTTTGTTAATGGAACGCTATACGAAAGACGCTGTTTTTTAATGACACCATTTTAATGGCGTTACAAACAAGTTTTGATTGCTGTATGATGGCTCAAAAGGATTGGTATCCCGGGCCGTACAAAAAATAAAAAAATAATTAATTATCTGTGTCCTAATTAATTATGGTACCTCATTCATATGTTTTCAAGAAATGAATATTTTGTATTCTCTTTTTGCATACGGTTTGTTACGTTTGTAAAACTTGTCTAATAGTAGTGAATATTAAGAAAAACGACTCCGCCCGATATTTAAGATACGGCGATGGAAATCACTTGCAATCTATTACCCGCAAAGTCGAGAAAAATTATATGATACCTAAATGCTATCAGGACTTGTCATGGAAAATGCCTATTTCCAGGAATTATCTGAGAAAATCAAGTGTTACATTATGGTCTAAATAAGTACTAAATGTTCGAGATATATAACGAAGTCGATGTGTCCAAATATTCAAAATAATTACATTATTATATGCAAAAAACAACTTCTTTCTCTTTCAACTTAGATTTTTTATTTAAAAGCTTAAATTCTAGTTTAAGAGATTAAATAAAGTACTGTACATAACTCGGTATTATCACACTCGTGTGTAATACCCCTCATTATGTGACAGTGTCATTAACTACTGTTTCATAAATTAAATACTGAATTTTTCAAGCTAATTGCATTCCCAAAAGTCATACGTTAGTACCTGTAATCCAGATTGGGCTGAAAGATATCAGGTGCCTCGGCCACTACCCTAAAATGTTTCCCCTCACCATTGATAGCGCCACTACTAGTACTAAAGCTAAGCAGAAAAGAAAAATTAGTGCGGCAACAGAAAGTACGGAAAATTAAAATTGTGCAAAAAGAAAATAATCCTTTCCGGGACAGTTTCGGCTACAGACGTAAAATCATTGTTAAAGATAAAGATTTTATTTTACAAAGATGTGTTACAAACAAGATATTTACATTTGTGTGCATCAGCTTAGTTGGTGTAATGTCAACAAATAGTCATGTCATACCATACATGAGATATATGTATTTTAAATCTACCAAATGTGTGTAGAATTTGGACCAATGTGCCTTAGTAAAACAGCGGAAATTAGAAAAACTGGTCAAGTGCGAGTCGGACACGTAAAGAAGGGTTCCGTACCTCCGTATAATGTTTTAAAACGCTGAAAAAACACGTTTTTTGCATGACAACCCCCTTAAATGTTTAACTTTATCTTATTTTTAATATTTACTGTTATAGCGGCCATAGTAATGCATAAATCGATGAAAATTTAAAGTATCTAGTTAATGCCATTATAAAGATCGAGTTAAAAACGCTGAAAAAAGAACCGCGTTATTTTCAGCGTTTTAAACAGCATTCTGTCCGTCTGTCCTTCTGTCAGGGCTCTATCTCTTGAACCGTAATAGCTAGACACTTTAAATTTTCACCGATTATGTATAACTGTGGCCGCTATAACAACAAATACTAAAAATAAGATAAAGTTAAAAACTATATGGGGTCATCACATCATACAAGAAACGTGTTTTTTCAGCGATTTAAAACATTGTACGGAACCCTTCATGTACGAGTCCGACGCGCACTTGCCCGGTTTTTATTAGCACTGTTCGTGTTGTTAAGATATTTTGCAAGCACATGAACTTGTTTTTATGTACCAGCCAGCTGATGCACACTTACATTACGTCTCGTCCAGTCATGTTTTACCATTGCGGGAGTGCAAAATTTTATCTGAGGCTGTTTACAAAAAAAAAATACTACTTATGTATACTACATCTATAAATTTGCCATAATATTCTATAAAACAAAGTGATATTACAATTTATCAGATAAAAAATCTTGATTTTGCGTCTGTTCGACTGTCCCACAAAGTATTAAAAAAAATTGTGCAAAAACAGAAATAAAATTAAAACTAAACTAAGAGTATTATAACTATGGAATATATTTTGTCACCTTTTCGCCCACCGTCACGCTAAAAGTGGACTTCGAGTCGAGCCGCAAGACTCAAAGTCCCGAATGCAGTTTCGGTCTCAGTTTCGGCAGGTTTGCCGTCGAAGCCGTATTTAATTTTATGTTAAAAACTGACCAATCATTCAGGAAAACATTACAATTACAAGGAAAATATAATATGTTAATAATATCCGGTAAAGATATCCACAAATCCTGCCATTCCAATATAAATAAGTCTGTTTAAAATTTCAAATAAATCGGTCAATCGCGTGTCGGGCCAAGTTCGGAGTAGAATTCCCAAGTGACACGTTCCAACATTGAAAGTACTACCCATTCTATTATATATTTAAGTAATTTTTCAAATAGGTAAATTTCAACATACCTAAACGTAACTCAAATGCAAAGAAGTGTTTTGTTGTATAGAAAATTTATTATAATTTATGCGAGACTGTAACAAGCAAGCCGTGTCTAATTTCGAGGCAACTTATACCTATGTAATCTGTGGTAGAGGCCATAAACAGTATTTTAACCGACTTTAAAAAAGAGGAGGTTATCTATTCGACTTGTTGTTTCTTTTTTTTGTATGCATAAAAGAATCCTCAAAATCGGTTCACAACTGGCGAAGATATCGCGTGATCTTCACCAGTTGTGGACCGATTTTGATGATTATTTTTTTATTTGAAAGCCTTTACTACTAAGTTGGTCCCATTTTGATTTGGTGAAGACATGATGAAGAACTTTGGAGATATGGAAGAAACACATCAAAGGTAACAGTCGTTTGTTTTTGTTAAAAAAAATCTGGGATTTTGTGTGTTCGTGGCCAACATTTCTTCCATGCTGGGAGAAAATTAAAATCGTAGAATGTATCAGCTGCTTTTCATCCCGCACATAGGTATAGTTAAATCCAATTGAGGGAATGATTCTGAATCATATCCTCCGTAGAAAAGGACCACTCCAAGTCTTCCCGTGGATGTCGTAGAAGGCGACTCAGGTAACACAAGCTGAACAAAACTTAATCAATGAGACCTCTCCAACCCGTCTGGCTAGCGTGGCGAGTGTAGGCCAATTCCTCTGACTGGTCTGGCTGCTCCTGCAATGGGGACTAAAACAGACCTGGTGATCATATCACTAGGCCTGTGTCACTCCCCGTTTAGGTATCGAAAATGTACCTACATTATTACTATGCGCGCAGGTGGCCTTCGGGTGGTAAATTCAGTTATACGAATCGTTTGTCCAGAGTAATAAGAATGAAATTGGCCTGCAATGCATGTCTAGGTATCTAAACGAAAAGATGCTGAGTTCTGACGTATGCTAAATTAAACCATATCGCTAACCACAATGAGTAGATATTGACGTGACAACGTCTTATAAATTGGTTAGCCGGGTGACACTTCAAGAAACTGCGTTACGCTCCGCTCACGTTATGCGCTCACAATGAGAGCGAGTGAGAGGCACGCGTGCCTTTCACTTTTTATGTCTGTCTCTCTCGCTCTTAGGCGGGCTAACCATGCCCGAGTGGAAGTCAAGTTTGGAGTGAAGTGGAGTGAAGTCGTTGTCACGTAAAACTTTCGCCCGTATACCGACTTTACAGGCAACCAATTTTTTTTTTCTTTGAATTTCTTTGCTGAGTGAGACTTCTGTACGGAGTCTTCTTCTGATCCTATTCTGTGCTACTACTACCTGTTATCTAGTGATGATAACAGACGCTATTTACTTTCTCCGATTTATGTTTATCTTTATTCAATAATGTACACTTTATTTATAGTAGATAACGGGCCTTTTAATGCACATATGAATATTTGTTCAACCTACATCGAGATTTTAGTCCGGGACTAGGTATAATCAGGAAAATAGCTCGACTATATTCTGCAATAGACATCATAATCTTCCGAGCTTATTCCCGGTTGCATTCTCAGCGGTAACGCTTCAGAGCGCGGGGTCCGCTGCCTAACCTAGGTGATTTCACAAGGTTACTGGTTTTTACACAGAGCGACTGCCGTCTGACCTGCGCAACTTAAGGGTAGATCAGAACCAAAAAAGTATTGTATCAAATTCGTGAGACACGAATCTATCTCTGTGAATCTCCCATCTTGACTAAACTCAACCACGCGTATGTTGTATTCAGACAATGCTTACTGGCTCGTACAAATATACTCAATACTCAATCATTTATTGCTTCCTATTACATACAGGTGTTTTATTATAAACAGTTTCAATTAAGGACGAGAACAAAGAAACTAATCCGACTAATTGAAACTAATTTTGTATGCGTCGGATACGACGCATACAAAATTCCTGTGTCAGATATTGTTTTACCATTCCTCATCAAATAACACCTTATATGAACGGAAACAGTCCCCAAAACAAATATGGCGCCAACAGCGCAAACCGTGAATGTTATTTTTTGTTGACAAATCTCATCAAAGTATTTTTTTTATACTTCACTATTAATAGTTACTTTGAGGTAGGTGGTATTAGTAAAAACCTACCTACCCGTGTAGTTCCGGGTTAGAATAGGACCTACTCCTTCTCTTCCTGTGAATGGCGTAAGAGGCGACTAAAGGACTAAGCAAACAAACACCTCGTGCTACTAAGCATTCCCAAGGAGGGTTAACGTCGGGCGGCGGCCGGTTGTAAAACTTTTCGCACAAATACATTCCCAAAGAGGGTTGACGTCAGGCAGGCGGCCGGTCGTAAAACTATAGCCAAATCTTTTAAACTGCTCAGGCTATTTTTCTCCATTTCGCAAGGTCTTTGGCATCCTTGGGTGACCATTGACATGCATGTTATATTTGGAGAAGAAAAAGCGGGAAAGCGCACCCCGGGCTCCGAAGCAGCACAGCTGAGGATGCAACCAGGAACGCGCTTAGGCGAAGAAGAAGATAAACGGAAACGATCTGTTAAACATGTATTTCTAGCGTAAACTTCAATTCGCTTACTTTTTCTCGGTATCATCAAAAATAGTCCTTCATATATCACACGCAGTTTACGCCCCTAATAATAATAATGCAGCTATCAACCCGTAAATATAAATAAAATAAGATAAACATAAATATTAGAAAGTAAACAGCGTTTCAAACAACATCAACAAAGCGCCATTCCATAAGCATGTTGAATCGGCCCGGCCGAAATGCTCTGGTGTTTGGAGTGTGTTTCAACTACAAAAGCCTGTGTGCTTCCTGCAACATGCATTTGTAATCTCACTTGATTGATATTTACTTACTCCAAAAGCCTGTAGGTTTCCGCCGTCGAGTCGGACCGGCCGAAACGCTCTGGGGCTTGGAGTGCGAATTTTAACTACAAAAGCAAGTGTGCTTCCTGGCTGAAATCAACAGGCTTATGGAATGTCGCATCAGCAAACGTTTCGAAAATACTTGTCATCATTGGTTCAATGCAATATCAATGCCAGATGTGAATGTTCCCATTATCTGTGCCGATTGAGTGACGTCACGGCAGTCTATATGTCGCAGTTGGATGGTATAAAAGTACATAGATCTCGTTGTTATAAACCGCTAATTCACTAAACCTCTAGGTGTTTGGCATTACAGCTCGGTTTCGTAAAACAGCTGAATATCGTTCAGCTGGATTGTCAATGTATCACGTTTAACAAACCAGCTAACCACGTTTAGACCGCAGAATAGGTAATTTGCGCATGTTATAAACAAACTTTATGACGGACGGGGCATTAAAATAAAACCTTAATTCAACTTCTTACTATGTAATCTAGTCTCCAACATCATAAAACCAATTAAGAATGATACAAAGTTCGATGCAAATACAGAAAAGTTTGTTAACGCGACATAATCTCAATGGCGGCGTAGCGGTTTTTCTCGGCCTTCATTTGATTCACGAAAATTATCCATCTTGCCGGAAGGCGGGCGTCGAAATAACTATATGGGAACCAAGTTGAAGATCTGCTTTATTTTTCCTAACCATTTGCAGCCCAAAATCATAAACGATGTCTCCGATATCTCTCGATGAAAACAGCTTACTCTCGGAACGCTGTGAGGAATTCCGAACTAAATCTGCAATCTTACGTCTTGCGGCGCGGCATTGATGAATACAAATCGTTTATGCCATTCTGCGTATGCGGTGTCAGTTATTTAACGCTGTTTTACGAAACCGAGCTGTAATGCCAAACAGCTAGAGGTTTACTGAATTTAGCGGATTATACCATTCAACTGCGACATATACATATAATGTATACTAGCTCTGTGAGCTGTAGACTAAATATCGAATTAAAAACTTCGCGCCAGATTTAGGTTTTTTTCAAGTTTTGATATTTCCGCTATTTAAAAAAATACATCATATATTTTTTTATTTTATCATTCTCTTATTTTAGAAGTTACAGGGAGGACCAACATTTTACCACTTTGGAAGTGTCTCTCGCGCAAACTATTCAGTTTAGAAAAAAATTATATGAGAAACCTCAAAATAATTTTTGAAGACCTATCCATAGATACCGACAAGTATGGGTTTGATGAAAATAAAATTTTTGAGTTTCAGTTCTAAGTATGGGGAACCCCCGAAATGATTTGTTTTGTTTCTATTTTTGTGTAAAAACCTTAATGCGGTTTTCACAGAATACATCTACTTACCAAGTTTCAACAGTATAGTTCTTATAGTTTCGGAAAAAAGTGGCTGTGACATACGGACGGACGGACAGACAGACATGACGAATCCATGAGGGTCGGAGGGGTGCTGTAGATGTCACATCCTTTATTTTGAGACCCCACTCGATAGGTATTAAAAAAAATTAAAAACATATTGTAGACCAAAAAAGCCGCCAATTTGGTTTTTTTTAATTTTCAATATTCCCAGTGTCACTCTCAGGATTAATAAGAATCTAACGACCTCTCTCAAGCTGAAATCCATCACGCCGTTTAGGTCACAAAACATAACCCTCCTTTTGGCGCAGTCCGGTAATTACGAACTGCCTTAAATTTCCATGCTGGTCATAAAAAAAACTTGTAATATTATCTTCCATTTTACTATACATGACCTTTGGGTCCTTTGATTGTTGCTCTGTCTTCCCCATAAGCGATGAGATGTGTAAAAGCAAAGCATATGTTAAATCGGTACAAGTACTTCTAAACTACAAAGGAATAATAAAATTGTACAATAGCTTGAAAATCTCGTAAAAATAATTAAAATGCATAGCCATAAAAACATTAATGGCCATAAAAACACAATATTTCGCATTAGTAAGTAGGATAAAGTACTAAATATCCGAAATAAAAATGTTATGACTAAAAATCATTATACGCATTTTCTAGTTGATTTTAAACTTGTTTTTGGCATGCCAAAAGAAAATGGTGCGACAGGTGTTAAAAATGTAGACATAAATTAATAGGGTATTTCACTGTTTGTTTTCAACCGACTTCAAAAAAGGAGAAGGTTATCAATTTGACTGTATGTTTTTGTTTGTGTATGTGGGTTACGCCATATCTTCGCCAATTGTGAACCGATTTTGATGATTCTTTTTTTTATTTGAAAGCCACCCAATTAAAATGGGACCAACTTGGTAGTAGCCAAGTTGGTCCCATTTTAATTTGATGAAAATATGAAGAACTTTGGAGATATGGAAGAAACTCCTTAAAAAAGGAAGTCAGGTTTTATTTTGTTAAAAAATTAATTATTTTGTTAAAAATTTAATTATTTAGTTAAAAATTTATTTAATTTGTTAAATTTTTAATTATCAATATCACTACATAGTATAAAACAAAGTCGCTTCCCACTGTCTGTCCCTATGTATGCTTTGATCTTTAAAACTACGCAACGGATTTTGATGCGGTTTTTTTTAATAGATAAAGTGATTCATGAGAAAGGTTTATATGTATAATACATACCCGTGCGAAGCCGGGGCGGGCCGCTAGTAGTTAATAAAAAAATGAGTGAAATACCAGATTGTTACTTCTTTTCTTTTACGATTAACTTTCTTCCTAGGTTTAAACCACTACCCGCATAAATCAAGTTGACATTGTCAGATGAAAAATAATGTAATTTTTAACCGACTTCAAAAAAGGAGGAGGTTATCAATTCGACTGTATGTTTTTTTTTAATGTATGTTTGTTACGCGATATCTTCGCCAATTGTGAACCGGTTTTGACGATTCTTTTTTTATTTGGAAGCCTTTACTACCAAGTTGGTCCCATTTTAATTTGGTGAAGATATGATGAAGAACTTTGGAGAAAAAGAAGGAAGTCTTAAAAAAAATTGAAGTCGGTTGTTTTTTTCTGTTAAAAAATTAATTATTCTACATACAAATACACAATCACGTCTTTATCCCTAACGGGGCAGACAGAGCCTATAGCGGCAAGGCCCAGGCCACTTTTAGCGTGATGGTGGGCATGAAGGTGGATAAAGGAAATCTTAATAGTGATGGGTTGCTAACCGCATCGCCTATTGATATGATTCAGATTCTTGCCCATTCCCTCGATCGGCTTTTACTGGAAGATCTTTGCAAGAAGAGAAGCAGCTGGTACATTCTATGTTTTTTCTTTTCTCTCTGTATGTGACTGGCTGAGTGTTCAGGAATGTGTTAACAAACATACTATCACGTCGTTGTCCATAACGGGGCAGACAGAGCATTTTGGTCTTACGGCTCTAAGCAGACAGAGCCCAGGGCTGCAAGACTCAAAAGCCACTTGTAGCGTGATGATGGACGAAAAGGTGGAAAAATAAAAAATAGTGATGGGTTGCTAGCCGCATCACCTATAATGTTAAAAATATAAAACAAAACAGCATAACACCAATACCAGCACTACAAAACATCTACAAGCAACTAAGGCTTGAAACTGCGTTAAGACGATACACGGAGTCCAGTGCTGCCCCATTTGAATTAATTATATGTAAGGAAATAGATATATCATTTAAATTTTTGAGCTAGTACGAGCCTAGATAACCCTTTAAACTATTTTATTAACCACTGTTTACAGTTTAAAGTGAGAACGTTAAGCTTTAGTTTGCATCTTGCGAAAAACGGCCACTTTTGGCATTCCCATACAAATTGCCCAGGCGGCTGCACAATTTTTTACAAAAATGCTATAATTTTTTTTGTTCTTTGGCTGTTATTTTAATTTCATTACGATTCACATATCTGGCGACGGGCGGAAACGGCGGAGGTGTCTTTGAGGGCGCACTTATAAAAGGTCGCACAGGGCGCAGAAAAAGCTATTTACGGCACTGGTGACAGAGACGGACTGAACCCGTCGCGGGCGTCAACTTGACTCAGTTTCAAGCCCAAGTCCTACTATACCAACCAATACCACAATAACCCAAAAGAAAACTTTTTTTTTTATTAAATTTTATTTTACTCTAGCACCAACTTTGACAAATACAGAAAACATGCCGCCAAGAGTGTCAAAACATACTTTGCCGAAACTGCGCGGCCGGCTAAATTACGCCTGCAATGCTATTTAAATTACTAGCAACCACAAATTCAAGAGCACTGAGATGACCGCCCATTGTACTAATGATAATTATTTTAAGTTATCTGTTTATATTGTTTTTACTTTTTGGTGTACAATAAAGAGTTTTTCTATTCTACTCTACTGACGACTCACAACACCATACAAATAAATAAACGGGCATGTGCGAGTCGGACTCGTATATGAAGGGTTCCGTGCCTCCGTACAATGTTTTAAAACGCTAAAAAACACGTTTTTTGGATGACGACCCCCTTTAATTTTTAACTTTTTTTATTTTTAGTATTTGTTGTTATAGCGGCCATAGTAATACATAATCGGTGAAAATTTTAAGTATCTGTATCTAGTTAATACCATTATAAAGATCTAGTTAAAAACGCTGAAAAAACACGTTTTTTGTATGGCGATGGCGACCCCCTTTATATTTTAACTTTTTTTTATTTTCAGTATTTGTTGTTATGGCGGCCACAGTAATACAAAATTCCGAACTAGTAGCTCCATCTAGCTACAACATTAAAACTAAAAGTCGAATTACGCTTCAAAGTACGAAGGTTGACTTTCAGTCGTCTTGAATTTGTTTGTCCATGCTAGCAATGATTCTTTAAAATAAATTAAGAATGATGAAAATCCTTGTTACAGAAGCTTCCCCAAATGGGGATTTGGGGAAGCTTCTGTAACAAGGATTTTCATCCCCGATTTGGAGGGTGGGACACTAAACTGACCAGCATCAAATTTTACAGATACAACTCAAGTTTAAGTACTTACCGCTTTGTGATATCCAGTTCATGTTCACTAGATTCTCTTCTTAGAAAAGCATACGCAAGTAATCCTAGAATAAATACAAAGATGAGCAGCTGGTTCCTCCTTGAACGATACCTTCGTTTACTGACCCCCATCTGAAAAGGAAAGTAGAGATTCTATCATCATCATCCAAGCGTATTCCCGGTTGCATTTACTTTACTTTAGAGCCCGGGGTCCGCTACACCTAACATTGGTGATTTGAAGAGGTTACTGGTTTTAACACAGAGCGATTGCTATCTGACTTCAGCAAGCCAAACGGTAGACCAGAACCAATCCTAGGATAGGTTTAAACGCTAGATGGTGTTCATGACCCACAGCTTTACGGGTCTAACGAAGTGCAGAACCATCTTTCTTGTTTAGATAATCGGGTGATTCAAGCCTGCCATATCCTAACTACTTAAAGCAAAAGTCAGAAGGAGTAAGAAGGAAAGAGAATAGTAGGAAAATTTTGCACCGGCAACAACAAGACTATTTACACTTGTACATATTTTTAAGGTTAATTTTTTTTCTTTTGCAGTAGGGGTGCCAGAACTTACTTATTTTCTTATTAGTCATTTGTGTGGAATTAAGTAGTGTTAGGCCCTGTTTACACTTTGATTAGTAATTAGTGCAAGTTCATACTTTTTCTGCGTGTGCGAGTAGAGAATGTATGAACTCGCACTAATCACTAATCAAAGTGTAAAGGGGCCTTTAGTTTGTATATTCGTCTCTCGATAAAGCTACTAAGCTGCTAAACCTGCTAGCCCAAATCTTCCAATCCCCACACCATTTCTGTGGAGGAGGATTTTGGCTGTCTTTTGTGTCGTGACGACCCGTAAAAATCAAAATCAATCCCGGAAGATTTGGGTTTGTATATTATGTACTTTCAGTTTACAAACACTCGCTAGTTTAAAAACAGCGCCGATGTACTGGTACATGGGCCCAAGGGTAGGTTCAAAACTTTTCTTAAATTCTCAGTCTTGATTATTATATGTTATCATCATCATCATCAGGTCTTTTTTGCCTTCACTGCAGGAGCACAACCTTCCCTATACTACAGAGCCATACTTGGCCAGATTAGCCAGAGGATTTAGCCTAACCTCTCCACGCTGGCCAGTCGGGTTGGAGAGGTCTCATTGATGTTTATAAGCTTTGTTTAGCTTGTGTTTCCTAAATAGCCTTTTACGACATCCACAAGAAGACAGAGTGGTCCTGGTCTTCTCTGCCAGGTATGACACAGCAAATATATTCTATGTCAATGGTCCGATAACATATTTTATGGAGATTTTAGTATAATTCCTACATAAGTACTATTACCAGTCTTGTCATTGTTGATTATTAGGTTGAGTAAAAATCGCAAGCCGGTTCCCCCGATTGGCTTTTACGATATGCGTGTTAAGGAAAGTTAAGTAAAGTTACTGGCACATTCTTTATATTTCCTTTTCCCCAAGACCAGCATGGAAAAATATTTATATTAACCTTTCCGCATCCGAAGGCACAAAGCACCTATAGGTACTTACACCAATAAGTAGGATATTAAGTATACTTACACCAGTAAGTAGGTAGGTAGGTAGGTAAAACGTACAGAGTGCAATCTATGTCTTTATGATATAAGTAGAAAACCGAAAAATAAACAGAATAAAAATTACTTATGTAGGTACCTAGTGAAATTTTAGTGCAAATATTAGCGGATACATTAAGATTACTTCACTAAAAAGCACTAATACCTAATTAGGCAGTACATTTCAGACGAATAATAACGAAATAGCAATCATAAAACTCGATAACACTTGCCTGCATTTGAAACTAGTTTTCCTTTGGAAAAATATTTTTAAACAAACAAAGCACAAATCGGGCACATGAATTTTTCAGTAAATTCACTAATGAGATCACACGGCCATCTTCTCGATAAACACAACAATACTGGAATTTATAAAATATGATAAAATTAATAACAAAAGAGATGTAGGTACCGCGCGCCTGATCGACCGCGAGCGAAGAACGCGAAAATGTTTGACAGTGACGTGACGTGACACTGACACCTGACGGTCAGTGTTACCAGGTGCAAGCTAATTTCCTCAAATTAAATTCAATTTGGTGGGCTGGTAGTGGGAGTACGCATTGCAAGCGCTTTTACATTTAAAGCAACCCCGGGGCTGGTCTACACTTAGATGGGTGACCACAAATGGCACAAAAAATTCTTGAGCTCCTCCTTGCTTCGGAATCTTCCTTATCTCAGGTCTAATCCTACCTGGCTGTCATCATTGTATAACACTCGTAAAGATATGTCAGATTCAAAGGAATCTGACATATCTTGGCGATATCACAGAATAAGAACTCACGCACAGTAGTCTCACTCAGCAAAGAAATTCAAAGATACTGTTACCGACCGACACATCACCTTGTTCAAGTTTTCACTTCTGACGGCACGGTGTACCACTTATTTTTATGGTAACGAGAAATTTTATTCCTAATCCTAACCACAGAAAAATATTAAATTGTAGCCCTAGCTCGCTTCGCTCGTTTTGAGTACATACAAAGGTACTGCCTTTTAAATATGTATTTACAATTAATTGAAAATGACCATAGTTTTAGTTCAGATGTGGACGGACGGTGTGATGGCTGGCTGGTAGATGAGTAAAGGCTTATTTAATTTGGCATCGTTTTCGCCTCCCAGATTCTCTCCATGCTCCTGCCTGGCCAATGCCCAATATTGTCCTTGAACGTAGCCTAAATTGCTGGGAACTACCTAACCTGGCAATACTTTGACAAATTGACAATGACAGATAGACCAATTTTTTTTCACTGTCCTGAAAAACGACTGCACAGCCAGGCGAAACCATAATAAATATTTTTTCTACCAAGTACTGAGAAATCAAAGAAATTATGAACAATCTAGAATGCCTATAAAGTGGCAAAGCTGTTCTCAAAAATATACCAGAAGTTGTAGGTGTCCCTTTCTATTGTACTGGTAGTTTGCGGGAAAAGGAAGCTTACAATCTTACATACCTACACTAAAATACAACAGACCTACAATTTTTGGGAACGTAAGGCGGTGATCCCACTGCACCGCGCACCGTCGTGGAGCGCAGATGGCAGATTTTTACATTGTCTCAGTTTGTGTAGAAAACAAGCCTAGTTCAACTCACTGAAAACGCGTCAACGCGGGGGAGTGCGTCCCGCGCGCAGATTCTGTTCTGCCAGTCTACGCCGGGGTCCGGTGCTAGCCGCACGGTGACATATTGCTGCGCAGTACCACCCGTGTTTTTATTTATAAAGGACAAAGAAAAAATAACTCTACGGCGCACTCATTCAAGATGCTTTCTTGAATGAGTTCGGTACATATCCAATCTTCACGACGATCGACTGTAAGGCGGTTATCCCACTGCACCGCGCACCGTCGCGGAGCGCAGTATCTACATACTGACGCTTCCGCGCGGTGACGCGTTTTCAGTGGGTGGGAGTAGGCGTGTTTTCTATACAAACTGAGCTACTTGCATACAATGTTAAAAATTTGCCGAAAGATGATGAACGATGATCGTAATCACACAATATACACATCGTATTTAGTGATAAAATGCGGCCAAGTGCGAGTCGGAGTCGCCGATGAAGGGTTCCGTAGCAGCAAGTAACGTAATATAAAATTTCTAAAGGTAAATTGCGGTTTACGATTTATGACGTATTAAAAAAAAGCTACATACTAGATCTCGTTTAAACCAATTTTTGGTGGGAGTTTGCATGGTAATGTACATCATATATATATTTTAGTTTTATCATTCTTTTATTTTGGAAGTGTCTCTCGCGCAAATTATTCAGTTTAGAAAAAAAGTGGCTGTGACATACGGACGGACAGACAGACATGACGAATCCATAAGGGTTCCGTTTTTTGCCATTTGGCTACGGAACCCTAAAAAAATGAAACATATTTAAATTCAAATATTTTTTCCGAAAATTGCTTTTTTTTGTGACGATTGGCGGGAATTTACTTGCAATCATGGAACTCAGTCGAGGTGATTTTCGCGCTATGATTTATTATGATTAACAAATTACCTATGATTGACAAAAAAACGACGGGTTGCACTCCGGGAGTGCCGGCAGAAGTGAAAACTTGAATATTAACGTTGTGCATTTTTGATATTTTGGAATGGTTAGGGAATAATTTTGCACGAATTGCTTTAATTATCAGTATAAAAGTACTATCATTTATGTGGTAAAATACAATATTTATTTATTGCGTTATCGTACACAAACATGACATAAAAGTTCACAACGCCGCTAAAGAAGTTTTCACTTCAAAAAGGTTTGGGCTCGTCGGAGATTTGAACCCGGGACCTGTCGCACCCTAAGCGAAAATCATACCCCTAGACCAACGAGCCGGCTGACAGCCTCGTCGAAATTATAGTATAAATATATCTCCTACGCCGCGCCGGCTGTCATTACGTCTTACGAATTTTCGATCAGGACATGTGTCCTGACGCGAGTTTAAAAATTTTTACCCATTACAAAAAAAGTGCACAACGCCGCTAAAGAAGTTTTTACTTCAAAAAAAAACCCCCAGAATGTTTTGAATTTCTGGTTACTCAATGATTTACGCTAGTAATATATAATAAGTCAATGTGGTTACTACTTATCATATTTCTGCTTGTTCACGAGTAACAGTTTTTAATTGGTTTGCTGAATTCAAAACAGGAAGTCTTGAAGACGAAGCGAAGACAGGTCGGCCACAAACCGCAGTCACTCGAGAAAACCACAACCTATGTAGGGATCTAAGAGAAAACGTTCAAGATGTTGAAAAATTTTTTCGCGAATACCGACGAATTACATTGTGTAAGCTTGAGCAAAGAAATTGTATACAAATCTAGAATGCTTACAAAATGGCAAAGCCGTTCTTAAAAATTATACCTTAAGTTATAGCTCTCCCCTTCTACTTTATTGCACTGACAGTTTGCGGGAAAGGGACGCCTATAACTTTAGGTACATTTTATGGGAACGTTACGTATTTAAATATGAGCATTATGAAAATATGAGCTTTATGTGCGTGGCATTAA
Organism: Acrobasis repandana; assembly: GCA_963576875.1. Taxonomy (NCBI): domain Eukaryota; kingdom Metazoa; phylum Arthropoda; class Insecta; order Lepidoptera; family Pyralidae; genus Acrobasis; species Acrobasis repandana. The sequence continues at coordinate 10,372,293 of OY756241.1, read as the reverse complement.
GTTTAATTTTCAATGTTGTTTTTGTGAGATTATTATTCGTAGTATTCTAGATAGTATTATAAATTCTTTGAGCTTGAGTGGGAACTAGGTACCTATTGGATAAGCAGCGAGCAAACCTTATTCACGATTACGATCACCTTTCTGTCCGTAAGGGTCACAGATCTGTATGTAACGGTGGTTCAAGATGCCGTGGGTGCCGCACAAAGTGATTACTGACCGATGAGCAGAAACGCAATAAGTAATAAATATTATAATTTTCGAGCATATTAAGACACGAATTGAATGCATGATGTCAAGCCTGTCAATATTTGAAAATAAAAAGATAAACCCCTGAGATAAGGGTTGGTTTTATTGTTTTGAGATAAACCCAAAGAATTATCTCTAGATAAACCCACATTAGGAAGTTTTTTTTTTATTTTCTTGATAGAGGCGATCCACAGACCTACCACTAGGTACTAGACCTGCATAGTGCGTGGCCACTTTAGTGCATCTCTTTCTATCTTTGATTGTTGCCTCCACCCATATTTTGCACACGTCACAGTACACACTAAGGTTACTAGCTTATAATAAGCTCAAATAAAACCCTAAATCACCTTTTAAATGATAAAATCCCTAAAATTAATAACTTTCTTAGATCGTTTTGTGGTTTGTTTGGCCCAGATTTTGACAGTAGGCCAGCTTATAGCAGCCACGCCGATAGAGACAAAAAAAACATATCAGCGTTTCTTTCACACTCACGTTGTACTGTATTTGACAGACTCTTTCTAGCAATATCGTTGCAAGTCTAGAAGTGGTAGTTCTGTGAGGCGATCAAACTTCGTCAGGGTCCAGTAAACCATTGGCGTCGAGCGTGCAATCAAAGGTTGATGTAGGCCTTTGATTGCTTTAAGGGAGCTTCTGGCGACAAATACAGGCTGACTTTTTATCCACCAGTAAAATTTTCGGAGCAAGTTCAGTCCATGATACTTTCAATTTCAATTCAAATTCAATTCAAAATATCTTTATTATCATAGGATATTTATAATATCTCTTAATAATAGTCACTTTGTTTTGTTTTGCACAAATGTTGACGTCAAATCGTTACTTAAAGCTAAGTTTACGCCGCTTCCTAGGCGCAAGTGCAGAAGAAGCGGCAACAAACTGCACTGCACGTTTTCTCCAAAGACGTCAACTAACAAACTAAAAACTTAAAATTAGTTATATAGATGGACAGAAATTACATTGTTTATTATGTCATAATTAAATTGAATTATATCTAAGAATTACGAAATTTATAATAATGTCAATTTGTAAATTTAGTATGTACCAATGTACCTAAATTATGACATGTCTAAGTATACAAACCTTTAAGAGGGACCCGCGCCAAGCTCAAGCCAGACCTTTTTGTCTTTAAGATAGTCATCGGTCCTATAATAAGCCTTCTCACAAAGTACTTTCTTTACATAAGCTTTGAATTTTCTGTCTGGCATATCAAGGACCGATTCTGACAATTTATTATAAAAAAGTATACACTTCCCCATAAAAGACTTACTGACTGTATTCAGCCTGTAATACGGGCTAACTAAGTCATTCTTATTACGTAAATTTCTATCTGTAAAATCACTTACTTTATTGAACATGGAAATATTTTTCCTTACATACATTATATTTTCAAATATGAATTGTGATGCAAAAGTAAGTATACCTATTTCCTTGAATAATTCCCTCAGTGAGTCTCTCGATCCTAAACCGTAAATAGCACGAATTGCTCTTTTTTGTAAAAGAAAAATAGTCTGAATGTCGGCTGCACTCCCCCATAGAAGTATCCCGTAAGACATTAGACTGTGAAAGTAACTAAAGTACACTTGTCTAGCAGTTGCTACATCTGTCAATTGTCTTATTCTCCTAACAGCGTAAGCTGCAGAGCTAAGCCTATTAGAAAGTTTAGTTATATGAGCGCCCCATTGAAGTTTCAAATCAATTGTGATTCCTAAAAAGGTAGTACTTTCAACCAGATCGAGTTTCTGACCATTAATTAGTATGTCAACGCAGGCTTGATTCACATTAGGAAGAGAGAATCGAATGCATTGGGTCTTGTTCGCATTTAACATGAGGTTATTGGCCGAAAACCAATCAGAAATTAAAGATAATGAACTACTTTCCATAAAAACAATTAACGAAAAATGATAAAAATATTTCGCCTGACCGTACAGATCAGCGCTCAGTCTAACTGATTTTGTATGGGAGGACGAAACATTTTTATCTATTTTTAATATTTTTTTTTATTGATAGTAGTCGATCATGGACTGAACTTGCTCCAAAAATTTGGCTGGTGGATAAAAAGTCATTCTGTATATTCGAGTCCACTGGTTTTCATAGCCGACTGAGTGGCGGACGACGCTTGAAGACGCCCACACAGTCCGCAAAACAAAATATCATATCACTACGGCCGTCACAGATATAGATATATAACAGCCGACTATGACTGTCCTTTTTAACTATTTCACATATTGTTCATGAGCATTAGCATTTATAACACCAAACAACACCAATTTCATATTACAGGCAGTCCACTCCTCATATAGGCCTCCCCCAAGGATTTCCAGACGCCGCGATTCTGCAGAGTTCTGCTGAGAATATGTACAGACATTTATACAATACAGAATCTCAATATTTGTCCTGGCCTGGTCCTAGTTTTTACTAGCAATTCAAGATATTTAAAAGAAAAATTCAAGTCATCTGGAAGTGGATAGTGGAAGTGGTATATTATATTAGCTTTAACGCGTGTCTTGATTTTTGCTTTTAGAATGTTATAGGCGTAATAAAAATGTGAATGTTAGAAAATTACTTTTTTCTGAATTTTTCCTTTATATATGTAGGTACAATACCCGGCACATAAGTTGAACAAAAATGGCGGTCACTGCGCACACTTTTTCCTCTAATTATACCTGCGCGGAGCCGCCATTTTTGTTAAACTTATGTGCCGGGTACTATTGTACTGTAATATTGTATGTATTGTAATAATGTACGCCTAAAAGTCTACCTTGGTACCTACCAAATATCAAGTTTTCAGCTCTTCTGTAATAGGGTAATCTTTTTGATCTATATTTATTAAAAATATTATAAAGAGGAAAGATTTGTACCTATTTTTGTATGTTTGTATGTTTGTAATGAATAGGCTCAAAAAGTACTGGGCCGATTTAAAAAACTCTTTCACCGTTGGAAAGCTACACTATCCCCGAGTGACATAGGCTATGTGTGTACCACGGGCGAAGCCGGGGTAGACTGCTAGTATTTATTATATGGGTTCTATCCCCAGCCAGGGCAAGTTGGAAAATTGCCTTTTTCAAATTGTCCTGGGTGTTTATCTATATACATGCCTATTTGTATCACTGCGACACATAATAACAGCCTGACTGGCATGTAGGTATGTGTTATGTTAAATTATTTGTTTTTATTTTATTGTTTTTGATTGTATTGTGTGTCTTTGTTGGTACAAATAAAGCATTTACTTACTTACTTATATGTATTTATTATAAAATATAGTATCGTTGAGTTAGTATCCCATAACACAAGTTTATAACTTACTTTGGGGCTAGATCAATCAGTGTGTTTTGTCCTTTTATATTTATTTATTCCTTATTTATTTATATAAGTTAATCAATGATTAATAAGTATTTTAAAAAGTTTCATTTTTTGTATAAGCTTTTATTGTAAGGTCTTGTCAACACAAAACAAATAAGCCCAAACTCGATGGGGATCCGTCGTTTCATTACAGAGTTTCTATGGCCACCTTCCAGCTCCATCATCAGATCAGCTCCAAGTCATTATAATATTGCATTGTCATGCGATATACATATGTGCGCAAAACTTCAGCTCAATCAGTTGAAGATATCTGCTTCAAAATTGAGTTGCAAGATTCCACCCGAACAAACATGCATAGTATAGTTACATATTAAAAGCTTGTAAAATGCTTGTTTTTGAACGTAAATATATCGATAACTGTTTGAGCTACATTAATGAAATTTTGGATTCAAGACAAGTTTAAGGACTTTAATAAATATGCCAAAGTTCATATTTGTAGGTTTCGAGTTGTGAAGATCAAAAGTAGCTCAAAATGGTTATACACAGGCTACTGCGTCGCCAGTTCCTTTCTTTGAACTTGGCTGGACACGCTCTGCGCGTATTGGTCATGAAAAAAGTGTGTGAGAAGATTTATGGGATTTGAGGTCATGGGTCAAACAGAAAACAAAAATTCAGTGATATATTTATTTATGTCTCCATATATACTTATTTGAAATCACAGTCTACAGATATAAGTATTATTTTCGTATGATCACAAGAGTTGATATAATATTATATAAAGTAATACGTCACTATTCGGCATTAAACTTTCGTTTAGTTATAATTAAATTACAACAATAAAATTAAAAAATAGGCAGACTTCGTTAGGACTCACAAAGAGTCGAAAACGCAGCTTATAAAGCTATAAAAATACCTATACAGGATCTAGCAATATATACAGGGGGATTACTCGATACAATAATACAACAATCGTACAATAGTGACGTCCTATTATATGCCAAACCAAATTAGACTTAATGCTTATATTAGTATTAACGCTCAATGTTGCTTGACACTGAAACGCGGACACGCAGTAACGTACGTCTTGCGTACCGCTTTTGGAGTAACCCTACTGAAACTACTAGAAGGGTGAATTCAGTCAATAATACTGAACAACTTTTCCCAAGGAACATAATTATGTATGTCGAAATATAAAAAGAGGTCAAAAATTATTTTTCACATTCCGATATATGTATGTGTAAGTAGGTAATTAGGTATGTTCCCTGGGGAAAGTTGTTCAGTATCATGGACGAAATCCACCTTTAAAATAGTTTTAGTATATTTTGTTAAACCCTGTATTATACAGGTTGATTTTGTTACACTGAGCTATATTGAAATCTTGGAATCAGAATCACTAATAGATCACAAAATAGCAAAAAAAGGTTTTTTTTTTAACTATTTTTCATTAGGAAAAATCCCTACATTTGCAATACATGGCTAACGTAGTATTCTTATTGTCAATAACCTCGCTGTCGCTCGATTCCTCCGTATGTCCACCCCGCACCCTTCCCACCGGCGGCGGCGCGCGGGGCGAGCGATCTTATGGCGGTCGGTATCACTGCGATTGGGAATTTGACGTACAACTTTGAGGGCCTTTATCTTTGGTTTTTATTATGAAACAAGGTAACTGTAAAAGAACATGTATATTGTATTTAGCGCATAGATTACTTTCATTGAATTATAGCTCAGAGGGTCAAAATCATCCTGTATACAATACACTTACCTATAGTATAATTGCTCGTTTTTCTAGCAATAAAATTTTTACAGACCGGTTCTAAGTTGTACAAATGAACTTGTGTCGTCTATTGACCTCACTATACAATTTTTCATAGTGTTGATCGTAGAGATTATTTTCTTACGTTGCTGCGTCTTTCGACGTCAGTTGCTATCTCCTAACGTGAACTTAACTATAACAGGAACATCCATATTAAGTATACTTGACGCTTGCTTACGGTTGCAGAAGGGTTATCCAGCCTGTAAAAAAAATACCGATTAACAAGTCATTTAAAAAAAAAAAAAATTTTAAAAGCAAGCCTTTATCTAAAATAATGAACTAATAAATTTAAAGTGCTCCTCAAGGCGAATCTCGGTGGGGTAATGTGGTTTTATCACATAGATACTTTGGCCACCTTCCAGCTTCATGAGATCATATCATTGGTACAGACGAAAGATAAGATACCTGATGTGCTTCCTCACGTAGCGCGCGATGCGCGCGGTAGCTTTAGTACCATATTATTGCATACGTCATAGTCACCCACCAAATAAGTATGTAAAGTTTCAATTCGATCGAATAGTGGGAAGTGGGTAACTTAGCTTGCAAGACTTTATTACGGACACACAGACAACAGGACAGGTGAAACTAATTAAGAGCTTGCAAAATACGAGCGTAACATTTGACACCTTGGTAATAACAAAAAGAGAACATAATTACTAACTTAAGTAATAAGTAACCGCGCTCAAATTTCAAATTGTTCAAATCAAATAGCGCGCGCTTCCCCGGGTTCCTGTTAAGTTGGGTCCGCTGCGCCATGTTTTCATGATTTGCTAAAGCTGGGTCCGCTGCGCCATGTTTTCATGATTTGCTAAAGCTGGGTCCGCTGCGCCATGTTTTCATGTTTGCTAAAGCTGGGTCCGCTGCGCCATGTTTTCATGTTTTGCCAAAGCTGGGTCCGCTGCGCCATGTTTTCATGTTTTGCTAAAGCTGGGTCCACTGCGCCATGTTTTTATGTTTTGCTAAAGCTGGGTCCGCTGCGCCATGTTTTCATGTTTTGCTAAAGCTGGGTCCGCTGCGCCATGTTTTCATGTTTTGCTAACACGTAACATCCTTACTTTAATATTATAAATGTGAAAGCGTGGATGTTTGTTACCTTTTCACGCAAAAACTACTTGAAGAATCATCATGAAACTTTGTACACATATCCTGGGAGGTACTAGAAGTAACATAGGGTACCTTTCATCCCGGAAAAAAGTAATGTTCCCGTGGGATACGCGAGCGAAGCCGCGGGAAAAAGCTAGTGTTATTATAACCTATTATAACCAAATAAGGACAAGGCCACGCCCCTATTTAGTTAGCAAACAATTTATCCTGTTTGCAAACACGAAAACACGTTGCTGCGGACCCGGCTATACACACACATTCGTCAAAAAATCGCTTGCGGCTATGTGTGGGTGGCTGGATGTGCGAGGGGGCCTTGAGAGGCGCGCGGGGCGTGAAACGAGCTATCGCTGACTGCTTTGGCCGAGGGCTGGTACCTAGTTCGCGTCTAGTCCATTTCGGTTTGGTATCAACCCTAGCGTTACGAGCTCCGAACTCAAGGTCACAGGCGTTCGAACTCTCATGTACAGACAGGGAATGTCGCTGCTGTGCGTTAGTCTCATTTCACAAAATCACTCCCACAGATTAGAGGAAAGCGAGAAGAAAGATGTTACATATCAAAAATACTTACTTTAGCTGGATAAACAAAGGTGACTGCGGACTGGCTGCCGAACATATTTGAGGCAGTGCATATGAACTCTCCCAGGTCGCTCCAGCGGAGAGGGGATATCACCAGCTCGCCTGAACGGAGTATCTGAAAGGAAAATTCATTCTTAAATGGAATTCATTCCCTTATAAACATTTACGCGGGGACCCCTTCAGTAATTATTTGTACTGCTTAATGGCGGCAACTCCTAGACTCCTATTTGCACCTCCTCCCCCGTAAGTTCACAATGGGGTGGCTGGTTAACTGGTTAAAAGCGGCAAATTTTAAGAATCCTATATCGTACTTGCACCCTTCCCCTCCCGTCGGCAGAAATAAATCCTATAACAAGACTATGGTGTTTAAAGTAACAAGACAAAGATGGGGGAGGGGGAGGGCTGGTAGGGCTAAAACCGGCACGAGATGCAGGCCCAGCCTTCTACAGACACTCTCACACTCTCCATCAACAATTGTTTAAGAGACTGCTGAGATATCTATGGGGTTTTAGAAGCCTAGCGAGTTCAAAGACGAACTACTAGTGTGAATAAAAGTTTAGCTATTCGGCAATAGATGGCGCGGTTAATATAAATAATGTGTTAGATCGCTTCATACATTTTGGGCCCTCATTGTTGCACTACGTGTCGCAGCAAATATTTTTATGTCATTTTGTAGGAAAAAATCCTTAGATTACAAAAAGATTTTTTTTAGATTTTATGGACGTTTGTACACTATATAAAAAAGTATTTAACTTTTTCTACTTTGGGAAATAGCAGTGACGCTATCTGGCAACAATGGCAACACGATGGGTAATGCATCTTTGACGGAGCGTTTTGTTCACTACAGTTGTTTACTGAAATATATTTTTTTACAATACGATTATTATAGAAATAAAAGTGTATGGTATAAAATCTCATAAAAATATAATAAAACAAATCAACAACTTCATATCTTGCATCATTGCATTTATTTAAAATGATTTACTGTCAAGAGGTTTGGTGACAGACAGTGAAACAAAACGCGATTGACAAATGAAATGAACGAACATGAATAATTCCTATTGTATAAAAAAACTGCAGCTTTAACATAAGTTCAAACCAGTGGCGCCATCTGGTAGCAAGGTTTCGCAACACCAAAGGAATAAAAGAACTTGTACTTGACCTCGCGATCTCGGTTCAAATACGACCACGTTCTAAACAACTGGGCTATTAAGTGATTAGCCTCGCATGTCGAATTTCTCCACCATTTGATATTCCTATTTCTATAACACGCATTAAGAGTTAGGTCAGAAATTGTTGACTAGATGTCGTTTTATTGAATTTGTTTATCAAAATTCTGCTATGTTCTAAGTTCCATAGGCATGGAATGATTAATGACATCTCGTACTTTCAGTAAGTATGGCGGTATAAAAAATGGATTATCATATGGGAAATTATAAAAAACCTAAGTATAGAAATCGTAAGGTTTTTATAGTTTTTTAATCGTGAAATATGTTTTTATAAAATGTTAGTAACAATTATAATGCTATGATTGTTTAAAGTAATTTAAGGCCGCTGTACACATTTTGCGACATGACACTGCAACAAAGAGGGCCCAAATGAGAACAGATTATTTAATTTAATACCAGCTTTCATTAGATCAATTCATGGATGGATTAATGGCTTGTGGCTAGAGCAGTCAAGTGGCTTTTAACCTATATACCTATCTAGATACGAGAACTTACTAGTGATGAACCATTTGACATTTTTATTTTCATTTCATTTTTCATTGTTTTCCCATGAATTACGTTAGTAATACCCATGAACTACTAACTGTTTGAAGGTAAAATACAGTACCTATATGAAAATTAGTAAAGGATTTTTTTTGACTTTGACTTGTTATTCTTTGTCTCAAATTTAGTTATTGTTATATTTATTTTTTGACAAAGAATACCTACATGGTGAATTTTTAATAACTGGCAAAATATTTGGAGCAAGTTCAGTCCATGATACTGAACTACTTTCTATAAGAAAGTTATTAAAATCGATACTTAAACATTATTCGTCCTCCCATACAAATCAGCGCTCAGCCAAACGGATTTTGTATGCAAGGACGAAAATTTTTATCGATTTTTTTATAACTTTTTTATAGAAAGTAGTTCAGTATCATGGACTGAAATTGCTCCAAAGATTTTGCGGTTATTAAAAAGTCACCTGTATATGTTAAGCGAAAAACGGCCACTTTTGGCAAATGTGCGTAGTAAAGCTTAACGTTCTCATTATAAACTGTAAACAGTAGTTCATAAAATACTTTGAAGGGTTATCTAGGATTTGATAGTAGCAAAATTTAAAATAATGTCTCCGTTTTCTTTGAAATGATTTATTTTAAATGGGGGCAGCACTGGACCCCGGAAAATTCAGGTACGGTCTTAATGATTCGCGATGTTTGTGATTGAATTCTCTTTACTAACGTCTTGGTGCCTCGAATGTATCTTTCAAGTTACCTTTCGTGTTAAATGTCAATCACTCTTTCTTGAAATAGCCTTTTTAACAGACTTCAAAAAAGGAGGAGGTTATCAATTCGACGGTATTTTTTTAAAAATTTTTTTGTTTGTTACGCGATATCTTCGCCAATCGTAAACCGATTTTGACGATTCTTTTTTTAATTTGAAAGCCTTTACTACCAAGTTGGTCCCATTTTAATTTGGTGAAGATATGGTGAACAACTTTGGATAAATGGAAAACTCCTTAAAAAAATTGAAGTCGGTTGTTTTTTTTATTAAAAATTTAATTATTCACTAAAGTTTCCAAAAAATCCGCTAGATGTTCTAAATAAATGTTTTAGTTTCCCTTTTGATTAATATCGTAAAATGTATGTTTTATCATTAAAATAAGAAACAATAAATAAATTTTTAACAAAAAAAAACCGACTTTATTTTTTTTTAGGAGTTCCTTCCATATCTCCAAAGTTCTTTATCATATCTTCACCAAATTAAAATGGAACCAACTTGCCGTCTAAGCTTGCCGTGTATAAAACCTTTGGGAAAAAAAACAAAACATTTGTACCTCTTACTAGTGGCATCTAGCGGAATATTCTGGAACCTTAAGATGAAGAAGGCACACCTCAAAAACTTTGCAGGCAGATCTATGCAAGTTTCTTGCCGCTTGCAAACCAACTTGCACAATATATTCAAGAATTCTTGCAAAACCTGAACAACCTCACAGTTAAGAAAATAGCGAAAGACTTCGCGGAAAGACCGGCGCATTTCGGGTACTTCCTGGGACTAATACCAGTTAAGAACTGGCCTAACCTAGGTTTTTGGGATCAAAAAAAAAATCTTACCCTCTTTCTAGGTCCAGTTTTGATAACAGTCGTGTCCTTATCACCAGCCCCTTTATGCGTCCAAGTGATGTGCGGTCTGGGGTAACCCCGGACGCGGCATGGCAGGACCATGTTGTTCCCGATTTGGTCCACGTACGCCTTGTAAGTGACCAGGATACGGGGAGCTAGGGGGTTGAGTCGGGTGCGTTCTGTTATCTCCGTGCCGCCGTCGCCATCTACTGGGGAGTAGCAGAAGTAAAAGTTAGCTCTGTGAATAAAGTCTGAAATTTTTTTTTTGTAAGTTCGTATACCTACGTCCAATACTTATAGGTACTTTATACTTTGTATTTGTAAATCTTATTTGGTGCAATAAAGTTTTTGTATTGTATTGTACGAAATATGAACAAAAAAGTAAGTCAAGGTATTTGGTTCAAGGGCGGATCCAGCTTTGGCGCCAGGAGGGGGTCACATAGTTGTGATCAAGTCACAATAATTTAATTTTGATAATAATAGATACAAGTCTCTCTCTCATCCCAGCGTATTCCCAGTTGCATCAACAGCTGCAACGCTGCGAAGACCGGGGTCCGCTTTCCGGCTAGATACAAGTAAAAAGTAGGTATTTTATTAATAATTAATGTAAGTACTGTACTTAAAAATACCTACCTGTATTACCTATATATATAAAAAAATCAAGTTTGCTTTAACATCTTCTTCCGAAACGCGTATCACTTCATTTACTCAATGGGTACGTTTTTATGAACGTGGAGAAGTGCCAGTCCGCTTATACGTTCTTCAACCATTGAATAGCCACGATTTTCTTTTTCGTAAAGCAGAGAAAGATCTTCTCGCTCTCGCTACATAGATAGATAGTGTAGCTATAATACATACAAATGTTCTTATATTAAGATACATCTCAATATCGCAATTTAAAATAAGGTCAGAAATCGACTGCGGTATCTCCTGACTCCGCTGCCACTTTACCATCCACAGCTGCTGTGGATAGTGAAGTGGCAGTGGCACACCCAGCCTGGGGGGGGGGGTCTTGACCCCTATGACCCCCCCTGGATCCGCCCTTGATTTGGTTACTAAGTGAATGTAACTACACAAAAGTCAAGATCGCGGAGATCGCCTAACGAAAGTTTATGCGAATATTATACATTAAATGTTTGCCTGTATATTTTAGTTAGGTTCTAAATCATGTACGAGTAGGTATAAAGAAGGTATGTAAGCTAGCGAATGCCGTGTGACCTCCGCGACCTAAAGGGTAGACCAGAACCAATTCTAGGAATCCTAGGATAGCTTTAAACAATCGCTAGATGGCGTTCGGCACCCATAGCTTTATGTGCCTTCCGAAACACGGAATCATCTTTCTTTTCGCATAGTAATTAGGAGATTCAAGCCTGCAATATCCTAACCAGACTGGAAACAACTTTTTACAAAGTATGCTTCACAGTGGGATTTAAACCCACGACCTCTGGGTCAGTACGCCTTGACCACTGGACTACTTAGGCAATAAAAACCAAAGATATCAGTCGACAAATGCATACCAAAAATCTCACATTTGAATGTCACTACTCGTTACCTAGCTCGTGGTGGTAGGCGGACGGCGAGCGCGGAGGTCAACGGCCGCGCGTATAGTAAAATAAACGGGCAAGTGCGAGTCGGACTCGTACATAAAGGGTTCCGTACCAACGTACAATGTTTTAAAACGCTAAAAACAACACGTTTCTTGAATGACGACCCCCTTTAATTTTTAACATTGTCTTATTTTTTGTATTTTTTGTTATAGTGGTCACAGTAATACATAGTCTGTGAAAATTTCAAGTATCTAGTTAATGCCATTATAAAAATCTAGTTAAAAACGCTGAAAAATCACGTTTTTGGTATGACGACCCCCTTTAATTTTTAACTTTTTATTATTTTTAGTATTTCTTGTTATAGCGGCCACAGTAATACATAATCGGTGAAAATTTCAAGTGTCTAGCTATTATGGTGCAAGAGATAGAGCCCTGTGACAGACGGACAGACAAACAGATGGACAGACACTCTAATAGTGTCCCGTTTGCACCCTTCGGGTGCGGAACCCTAATTGTTATAAATTAACAAAAAATACGTCTTCTTTTTTACGGTTTTGTGTTTTTTTGGTTTCTAGCAATTCTGATTTGCCTTCACCAATTCTCTTTGCCATTTCAGCATACTTTGCAGGTCTATAGTCCTGTTTCGCTGCATCTAGCAATATGTTTTGGATTAACTGCCGGTTGTAAGCATGTTTCTTAAGAAGAGAAAGGTATATCGGTTCCCCTTGAGTTCCAGAACTACTTTTTCAATGTTTCTAGAGTTTTGAGCCCTCGGTGCTTTTATCAAGTGTGTAACAAGTGCTGGTTTTTCGTATCTCGGCACCAGGACTTTGAATAGTTTATGGATAAGCTCTTTCTCAAGAAGACAGAAATCTGCTGTGTCCATTGTGGGTTTGTGGCAGTCTCCATGGCGTATGGCTTCTGATATAAGCCGCTTGGCATATTGGCGAGCCTCTTCTCCTCTGTTATGGTTTAGCTCTATTATCTCATCATCAGATCTCTTTTATCATGTCCCTACTGCAGAAGCACGACCCTCTCTGTACTGCCAGAGCCATATATTAGCTAGAGTAGTCTGAGGATTTGGCCTACACTCTCCACGCTGGCCAGACGGGTTGGAGAGATCTCACTGATGTTTATAAGCTTTGTTCAGCTTGATTCTAATGATTCTGATTACAAGATTTCAATATAGCCAGGGGTGCAAAAGCAACTTGTATAGGGACTTACTTGATCTATAAACGGTACTGGTGGCAGTCAGCATCTTTCCTCCCGACTTGACGACGCATCTGTACTGGTCCTCCGATTCAGTCTTCGTTACGAGAAGAGTGGAAACCACCCGAGCAAGCGACTCTGGGTTAGCGTCGAGCAGCTCGTTGGATTCTAAGTCGTGCTGGAATAGATATGGAGTAAATTTTAGAATGGATGCTTTGTACACTTAAACAGTGTGGTGTCACAATATAATAGGACCACTCCATCTCTTAATGTGGACGTCGTTAGAGACGACTAACGAAGTAAGCCAGTCAGAGTCAGGTGGTCAGATGACCTTAGTCAGGTCGTCTGACCACGTTGTTGGGTATCCAACGCTTCGCTTGCCAGTACGTGGTTGCCATTTGAGAACCTTTTTGCCCTATCGGCCATCGGTTCATCGCGCTATGTGTCCCACCCACTGCTACTTCATCGTGCTAATCCGCTGGGCTATGTCAGTGACTTTTGTTCTACGAATTTCCTCATTTCTGATTCGATTACGTAGCATCCTTGGAAAAGAAAGAGCTGGAAAACGTAATCCAGGTGCGAAGCAGGCAGAGCTATTGAAAACGCGTTAAGCTGACAGATTTTTGAAATAAGTACATTTTGACGTTTGATTACTTTCCTCTGCCCCCGTGCCCCTGTAACGTTGCAGGCGAAAACGTTTCATTTGTTATTCTTACCTCATAAACTGGCGCATCGTTTTTGTACCAATGTATCTCGGGTGCTGGGCTGGCGTACGCCTCGCAGACCAGCTCTACAGTTGTTCCAGGTGTATGTGCTATCAATGGACTGGGCTTGCGAGCCAGTTCTAATACTTTATGTGGCTCTCTGGGTGATAATGCTGGAAAGAAAATGGTTTTGATAAGGCCTAGTTTAGTTCATGATACAATAAAATTGACCGCATAAACGTATATTCCATGCTGTTCTGGAAGAACACAAAAAACTTAGAATTCACCTACATTCAGCGGCTTTTACGATTAATGCAGGAAGAGAAGCAGCAGAAAAAAAATCGCCTTTCTGGAACATCCAGTATAAATACTAAATCTCTCTCTGAAATCTTCGCATTATCCATTGACTTGCTAATACGGAGATCAGTTATCAGATTCTAGTTCCGCGGTTCAATGTATGTGCATTTATTAGGATTGGCCTGAATCCAGGGTGCAAGTTTGAAGTTTACACGTGATTTTTAACCGTAATCAGATGTCGGAAGGTTTTCACCATTAGTCCAAACGGTAAAGAAGTCTGAAGACCGACAAGTTTGAAGCTTAGGTACTTCACCGACAAGGGCGCTAAATTATCATCGTTGTCATCATCAGGTCTTTTTAGTCGCCACTGCAGTAGCACGATCCTCTCTGTACTACGAGAACCATACATTAGTCAGAGCAGTCAGAGGATTTGGCCTACACTCTACGCTGGCCAGACAGGTTGGAGACGTCACCACAGAAGACAGTAAGAGTATACAGAAAGGAATCTCCAAAGGTCTCGTGCAATATGCGTCCCCGTTCTCGTGCCCGCACCTCTCCCCCGCTCTTGCCTTGTCGACGGGCGAAAGCGGGCGAACACACACTGCACGACGGCACGTGGTGGCACAAGAACGGGGGAGTCGTGCTGGGACGGGGAACGCGGACGCATATTGAGCGTACCTTAGGAGATTCCGTTCTGTATACTCTTACTGTCTTCTGTGACGTCACACTGATGTATATAATTAGCTTTGTTAAGCTTGTATTTCCTAAGTCATCTACGACATCCACGGGAAGACTTGGAGTGGTCTTATTCTACTCTGCCGTGAACCACACAGCAAAATTATAAAGCACTACACTTTCCTCAGCCCCCTAAGTCACCATACTCCCGCGCCCCTGTACCCCGCAGGTAAAAACTCAACGTGGTCGGTCTATAACTAGTGGTTCAGTATGCTTTAGACCTCACGTGTGTCTATGCATATGTTTTTACGTTTCACACCTCACGGCTCCACCGTTTTGAAAAAAATCCAAAAACTGAATCGACAAAAACTAAAAATAAACCGGCCAAGTGCGAGTTAAACTCGCGTGGAGAGGGTTCCGTACAATTGATTGAATTCTTATAGGTTTTCCTGTTATCTACAAGCAATGAACTACATCTTGTATTTTTTTCAAAATTTTAGGCTCAGTACTTTCGGAGATTAGTGGGGGAATGGTCAATTTTCGTCTTCTTTCTTGAATAAAATCAAAACTATATATTTTACAATAATAACAAAAATAAATTTAAGATCCTTATAATCAGCCCTTTCATCACTATCACTACATAGTATAAAACAAAGTCGCTTTCTCTGTCCCTATGTCCCTTTGTATGCTTAAATCTTTGAAACTACGCAACGGATTTTGATGCGGTTTTTTTTAATAGAGTGATTCAAGAGGAAGGTTTATATGTATAATAACATCCATTAAATAGTGGAGAAGTACTGTTATTTTTGAGGTTTCTAATGTGATGACGTAAATAATTACATTTTTTCCGGTTACATTGCAAACGCAGGCTGAACCCTACGAGTTTTATCAAAATAATGTACTAAGTATTGTACACATTGAAAAGGTCTACAGAAAAGTCCGTGATGGTATATGTCTATCTCTTATGGATAACCCACAATAACTTTTTTTTGTCATTTACTTTTTACGACAAATAATGCCTAATTTTCGAAGCGATTTTAACCAATACAGCATTAATCCTTAACCAATTAAATACCTTGAATACATTGTTCATTTAATATAGATCTATATGGCCCTTTACACCGTATGATTTAAGGCGAAGATATAGGCAAATGGCCTTGAAGTGTGAAATAAATTGTTAACTCGTAAATATGGTAATAATTTCCATATTTCTCTTCGTCATGCACTAGATAGCCCTTTAAATTATTTTATGAACTGACGTTGAAACTATTATTGGTGATCCGTCTAGCTTTAAAACTTGCCGTGGCCACTTTTGGCGGAAGCAAGTTTTAAAGCTAAACGGTCTAATGTAAATACTTTCAACGGTGGTTCATAAAATAATTTAAAGGGCTATCTAGTGCATGACGAAGAGCAATATGGAAATTATCACCATATTTACGAGTTAATAATTTATTTCAAATGAGGGCGCCACTTCAAGGTCATTTGCCTATACCTCCACCTTAAGTGAATATTTTCGAAGATATTACAGATTTAAAAGTGCGGGACGTAGTGTTTGCGGCGGTACCGGCCGCCCGCCGGAGCGGGCCGCTATGTTTTTATATACAACGTTCACAGTTTTTCTGTAGTGTATTTAGTATCAGCATTGCACCCGTGCGAAGCCGGGGCGGGTCGCTAGTTTGATATATAACAAAGTAAGTTTTGCTAACCTTTTTTTTTTAAATTTACTAATTTTCCCCCGAAAATGACCCTTATTTTAAAATAATATTTATTTACTTTGCACATGTGTGCTTGGGTCATAAGATTACACCATTTTACCAAATTTCACCTGATTCGGTCTAGTAGATTCGGAGAAAATTGGCTGTGACAGACGGACGGACAGACAGACGCACGATTGACCCAAAAGGGTTCCGTTTTTTTATTTTTTGTACGGAACCCTAAAAAGCGGCCAAGTGCGAGTCGGACTCGCTCATGAAGGGTTCCGTAGCAGTAAGTAACATAATATAAAAATTCTAAAGGTAAATTGCGGTTTACGTTTATGACGTAAGCTGTGTCCGCGACTTCGTTCGCGTGGTTGTCGGAACGTAATGTTATATAGCCTAAAACCTTCCTCTATAAATGGACTACCCAACAAAAAAAGAATTTTTCAAATCGGACCACTATTTCCTGAGATTAGCGCGTTTAAACAAACAAACTCTTCCGCTTTATAATATTAGTATAGATTTAAAAAAAAACTACCTACTTACTAGATCTCGTTCAAACCAATTTTCGGTGGAAGTTTGCATGGTAATGTACATCATATATTTTTTTTAAAGACCTATCCATAGATACCGGGTTTGATGAAAAAAAATTTTTGAGTTTCAGTTCTAAGTATGGAGAGCCCCCAAAATTTATTGTTTTTTGCTATTTTTGTGTGAAAATCTTAATGCGGTTAACAGAATACATCTACTGACCAAGTTTCAACAGTATAGTTCTTATAGTTTCGGAAAAAGTGGCTGTGACATACGGACGGCGACAGACATGACGAATCCATAAGGGTTCCGTTTTTTGCCATTTGGCTACGGAACCCTAAAAATGACATTTAATTATCGAATCTGTTACATGTGGTTTCCGGCGAAGCGGCCAAAGTAATACATAATCTGTGAAAAATGTTGGTGTCTAGCTATTACGGTTTCAGAAAGCGCTGTGACAGACGGACGGACAGACAACGAAGTGTGAGTAATAGGGTTCCGTTGGCACCCTTTGGGTACGGAACCCTAAAAATCAGAATACAATGCATGTGGATACTCACCATCGTTCTGTATACTGTTTAGTTGTATTAGCCTCATATGTCTGTTGACGTTGGAACACCGGCTCATACTCAGGAGCGAGATTAGTAGTAGAAGCTTCATGGTGATAATACTGATGAGATTCTGGGTTGACGAGATATCTGCAACAAAAAGAAATAAAATAAGATAAGATAGGTAAATCTTTTTTATTGCACCAACTAAGTACAATAAGAAAATACAACGTGTTAATGAAATAATGTAATAACCTCTCAGATGGTACCTCAGCCCTTTAAACTGAACAACTTTTTTTCTACAATTTTCACAAAAACCCAAAAAAAAATTTTATTTTCATACTAACTGATTGCGCCGGTCTTCTTCTTCTTAGGTTGTGGAAGGGACTTTGAAGTAAAACTCCTTAAAACTGCTTTTAAATGGTATACTTTCTTGGATTTAGAAATTACAATAAAATAGATAGATGTGAACAGTTTAGAGATTCACTACGCAATCCCAGTCGCCGAGCGATGTCACATATGATTTCCGTATTTGCTCCTTAAAATTGTCAGGCGTAGCATACGGCCTGAACACTAACTGATCGAGATAATTTGTATGAAAATCCGAATTTTATTTTTGGCATTTTGGGAATGTTGTAAAACAAAAGTTGTTCAGTTTCATGGACTGAGTTACAACCTGAGAGGTTTTGCGTTATTGAAGTGAAAACTTCTTTTGCGGCGTTGTGCATTTTTTTTGTCATGGGTAAAAAATGTTAATCTCGCGTCAGGACGTGTCCTGATCAAAAATTCGTAAGACGGATGGAGAGTAGACAGCCGGCGCGGCGTAGGAGAGGAAGTATCCCCCTCTCTTTCTACGGCGCGGCGAAAATGTATGCCTGCGACTGCTGTTTCGTTTAGCTGAGAGATAAACTTTTTAATGTAATATAAATTGTCATGTTTGTGTACGATAGCGCAATAAATAAATATTGTATTCTACCATATAAATGATAGTACTTCTATACTGATAATTAAAGCAATTCGTGCAAAATTATTCCCTAACCATTCCAAAATATCAAAAATGCACAACGTTAATATTCAAGTTTTCACTTCTGCCGGCACTCCCGGAGTGCAACCCGTCGTTTTTTCCATTAACTCGTTGTATAAAAGAAAACTTAAAAAGAAATAGGTTAAACTCCTCCATTGGTGGATGGCACTTGACTCTAAAATTTGCATTTCACAAACGGATCCCTAAATCTTAAAGGGGTGTTCTCAAAATCACAATATTTTTGGAAGAGTTTTTTTCTTTTCTCCCAGACTAGCATGGAAGATGATATAGATCAGCATATTTTAGCGAAATAAATATTGTTTTTTTTATTTTTTTTATTAGAGGTTTGAGTGCGTTTGACCTCTATCTAGCCTGATGGGAAGCTAAGATGAGGTCTAAGGTGTAACACGCAGACTCAAAAAATGCCTATTCACTCTTTCCTTGAAAATCCCTAAATCATATGTATGGGGAAACATCGACGCAGGGAGGGAATTCCACACCTTAGCGGTGCGCACAATGAAGGAGAAGGCGAATCGAGAGGTACGATGAGGAGGAATATCGACCACAAATGGGTGGAATCCCTGTCCAAGTCGAAAGTGTAAAATAAATAAATTTAATGTACACGTAAGAAAGTGTACTACCAATAGTATAAATAAATAGTACAAATAGTATAGAGGTAGTATACTTTTCTATGTGGCCCATTCCATTCCATTCAATTCCAATGCGTTGTACGCACTTACGTTACGAATACAATACAATACCAAGAGGTGGAAGTATTCAGCCCTAGATGAGCCGTATATTTTTGCGCCTTTTGCCGTGGAGACCTTAGGGCCATGGTCTGTGGAGGCGCGTCAACTGTACAAAAAAATCTCCACACACCTGATCGACGTTTCTGGGGACCTAAAAGCTGGTGCGCATTTTGGCCAAAGAAGTCTGGCCATTTAAAGTGGCAATGCCGCCAGTCTCTTAGGCACCCTGCCCTGCGACCGTAATCGGCATTCAAATACCATCCACACCACCTGGATAGTTGGCAATCAACCACCGTACGTTTTAAAAGGAACTTCCTGCCACGAACGACCGAACTGTGGAATCAACTTCCTGAAGCGGTGTTCCCGAACCGATACGACATTGAAACCTTCAAAAAACGAGTCTATATCTTCCTGAAAGGCCGGTAACGCTCTTGTTACACCCCTGGTGTTGCAGTTGTCCATGGACAGTGGTGATCACTTACCATCAGGTGAGCCGCTTGTTCGTTTGCCGCCCTATAACATAAAAAAAAAAACCGGCCAAGTGCGAGTCGGACTCGCGCACCGAGGGTTCCGTACAAACCTGCAAGGTTTAGTATTTGGTATGAATTTCAATTTAATACCTCTACGCGTTTATGAGGAAATGGGTAGTAAGTTTAAAATTATTAAAAAAAAAATATATTATGTGATGTAACTAAAAATTTATGGTTTTCGTAATGTTTCCTTTATCTATGCTATAAGACGTTGCTTCGTACCAAATTTCAAGATTCTGAGTTCACGGGAAGCACCCTGTAGGTTTTGATTCCCTTGCAAGTGTCGAAAATTTGCGGCATAAACGGCTGTATCTTTTGATTGCGTTGGCTTAGAAGTTTGATTTTTTCACAGCTTCAAGGGACAGTAGACCTGAGTAATTGATATAAATTTCAGCTTCATACCTCCACGCGTTCCTGAGAAAAAGGGTCTTGACAGACGGACGGACGGACGGACAGACGGACAACAAAGTGATCCTATAAGGGTTCCGTTTTTTCCTTTTGAGGTACGGAACCCTAAAAAATAAAAAATCTGGGGTAATTTTTTATATAATATAATGTTTTACTTTTATTTAGTTATACAATACAATACAAATTATCTTTATTGCACCATAATCACTACATAGTATAAAACAAAGTCGCTGCCCGCTGTCTGTCCCTATGTATGCTTAGATCTTTAAAACTACGCAACGGATTTTGATTCGGTTTTTTTTAATAGATAAAGTGATTCATGAGAAAGGTTTATATGTATAATACATACCCGTGCGAAGCCGGGGCGGGCCGCTAGTAATTCATAAAATAAAAATAACAAACACAAAGAAAATATTGGTACAAAGGCGGACTTATCGCTAGATGCGATCTCTTCCCGTCAACCTTTGGGTAGAGGAAAAATTAATAGTACGGAACAAGGTTATAATTTTAGTCTTTAGTTTTATATTTATTCAATTTGTATTTTAGGTTTTAGTTTAATTAATATATGTAACATTATTGTTATATTTGTTATTATAGGTTATTGATTACAAAATAAACTTAAGTACATATTTTGAACTTACAAAGTACGACAGTCAAAAAAATATTTATGTGCTAATTATCCTTCAGTTTATTTGAATTAAGTTCGAAAATATTTGCATTAGTATACTGAAAAATATGTTGATTTGATCACACTTCCTATCATAACAGGCAGTTGGAATATAAAGCTTTTAATGCGCAATAAATGGGTTATTGTAGATTCGTCACCTAAAAACTTTATTACCGTGTCTTTGTAATGCAAATCTAGATACGTAGGTATATTGATTTATTTATGCAGAAGCCCGCGGCGTTGCCTTTGTGGTCAAAATTCGATATTTAACAATCCCGCAGGAATCAGATGACCGGCTTGCTCGTTTGCGTTCCTATAACACAAAAAAAAGAATAGTCCTTTTTACTCAACTACGCAAAAAAGGAGGGTTTTGTATATTTATATTTCGACTATATGTATGTAATAGTAGATTGTGCTACAAGGCGTAAAGGTAATAGTTTTAACGCGAGGGCGCTACTTTGAATCCAGAGCGAAACGAAGGATGCCACAATAGAATCACGAGCGTAGCGAGGGATTCTACGGTGGAATCCTGAGTGAAGTGAGGGATTCAAGTATATCGCCCGAGATAAAACTATTACCGTACACCGTGTAGCACATTCTTCTTTTCATCTCCATCTATGAGAAAAAGCAAATATATAGCTATAACGAAAGTAGAATATACCTAAGACATATACCTAATCAGATTTTAACAGTCAGTTAGTAACCTGTATTTGGTGGCGTTTTCACTGAAGAACTACTATAAAAATATTTTTCTAGGACCACTACATCTTATTCATTTTCCAGTCATTAGAACGGTTTCATTACTTTTTCCTTGTGTGGTAATTCTTTATATATTTAAATATGTATATTATACGTAAACTTCATACTTATTTACTATCGGCCTAATCAAGAAATTACTTACATTTAAAATAGTTTAAGTAAAAATAACCTAATTGTTCCATAATAAAATTACTATTTAAATCAAAGACAACTTGCGCGTTTTAATTGGTTTTTAATAAATTATATTTTGAAGCAAGAGAACAAAAAAAAATTGACCTACAGTCATCCACGTAAAACGTGTTGTATTCCAATTTTAAAAAATTATGACGCCGTTGCCTTTATTTAATAATTTTAAAACTAAATTCTTCTTATTTTTTGCAGACTGCCAATATTATTTATGATCTCACATTCGTGTTCGGTTTTCAAATGTGTTTTAACGCCTAGGGAGTTTACTTTTTACTTTTCAGTGTCTAGAGAATTACCAATGACTTTGGCCCTAAATATTTGGGATAAAATCATCGTTTTTCGAATAGATGAGATGAAAAATTATATGGTACGCTTAACGGATAGCTTGAGAGAACCAGATGTCGTTAGATTAAACTCTACAGGGCTCAAAATTTTTGAAAAATACTAAAAAAAGTGCTTAGCTCTATATTTCAGGAAAATCTATGACAAGTTCGGAAATATCTTCACGCGAGTATAACTCGCGCTTGACCGATAATTATCACCATTATGTTACTTGCTAATTAGATAGCTTTTTATGGGTGAAAGGATTTATAAAATAGGATTAGTCGTTTTTGAGTTTATCCATTACAAACAAACATACAATCAAAACTGTTATCTTTATAATATTTGTCTAGATAGTCTAGATAGTGATAAAGAAAGATAGTATAGAATATAAATATATAGAATAATAAAGAAAAATAGTATATAAATAGCTAGGTATTAAAAAATAAAATGAAAAGCGGCCAAGTGCGACTCCGACTCGACCATGAAGGGTTCCGTAGCAGCAAGTAACATAATATAAAAGTTCTAAAGGTAAATTGCGGTTTACGATTTATGACTTTATGACGTATGAAAAAAAACTACTTACTAGATCTCGTTCAAACCAATTTTCGGTGGAAGTTTGCATTGTAATGTACATCATATATTTTTTTAGTTATATCAAGAGAATGATAAAACTAAAAAAATATAGAAGAATTTTAGAAGTTACAGGGGGACACACACATTTTACCACTTTGGAAGTGTCTCTCGCGCAAACTATTTAGTTAAGAAAAAAATATATAAGAATCCTCAATATCATTTTTGAAGACCTATCCATAGATACCCCAGACGTATGGGTTTGATGAAAAAAAAATTTTTGAGTTTCAGTTCTAAGTATGGGGAACCCCCAAAATTTATTGTTTTTTTTCTATTTTTGTGTAAAAATCTTAATGAGGTTTACAGAATACATCTGCTTACCAAGTTTCAATAGTATAGTTCTTATAGTTTCGGAAAAAAGTGGCTGTGACATACGGACGGACAGACAGACATGACGAATCCATAAGGGTTCCGTTTTTTGCCATTTGGCTACGGAACTCTAAAAATGCATTTATTAGTCAGCAAAGGCATTGTAACATTAAAAAGAAAAATCACCTAATTTAAATGTTTCTATAGATATTAATTAGATAAACATAGTTATAATGCTTTGTACAAAAATAAAATGATAATCACCGAATAGTGTGATATGCTGGAAAAGAATGTGAAAATTTTTATCGCACCAACGTGCCGCGTATTACACAATAAAAAACTTAACATTCCATAGATAAAAAAAATACCTTGAAAATTCCAGCGAGCACGTCCAAAGCAACACAAATAAAAATAATTAAAAAGAAAATATAAGAGCACTGGCGGCAAAAAAAAAAAAAAGTCAAATCAAATAATACTCGTAAATCGTGTCAAATCTTGGATTCAAAATTAAAGTCACTTGCGAGCCGGGAAGCGATCGGGGCGAAATGGGCTGGACCGTGGTAAAGACTCATTTATATAGGCGTATGGAGAGGCTGCGTTTTCTTGAAATTTAGATCGGTTGCACATCGGTCGGGCTCAATTCATGGTGGGTTTAGCTGCGCAGTTAAACGGACGATTTTCTGGAATATTATATAGAAAGAAATAAATCCTGATTTTTGCAAATTTCATTAAGGTGAAGATATAGGCAAATGGCCTTGAAGTGTGAAATAAATGGTTAACTCGTACGAGTACATGTGGTGATAATTTCCATATTGCTCTTCGTCATGCACTAGATAGCCCTTTAAATTATATTATGAACTGCCGTTGAAACTACGAGTATTAATGGTGATCCGTCTAGCTTTAAAACTTGCCGTGGCCACTTTTGGCGGAGGCAAGTTATAAAGCTAGACGGACTAATGTAAATACTTTCAACGGTGGTTCATAAAATAATTTAAAGGGCTATCTAGTGCATGACTAAGAGCAATATCGAAATTATCTCCATATTTTCGAGTTAACAATTTATTTCACACTTCAAGGCCATTTGCCTATATTTTCACCTTAAGTTAGATTATCATTTTAGTTAAAAATACTTTTCTGAGATCCGCCGTACGTGCACTGGCGTACTGCAGTCATTTTTAGGGTTCCGTACCCAAAGGGTGCAAACGGGACCCTATTACTGAGACTCCGCTGTCTGTCCGTCTGTCACAGGGCTCTATATCTTGAACCGTAATAGCTAGACACTTGAAATTTTCACCGATCATGTATTACTATGGCCACTATAACAACAAATACTAAAAATAAGATATAGTTAAAAATTAAAGGGGTCGTCATACAAGAATCTTGTTACTTTAGCGTTTTAAAACATTGTACCGAGGTACGGAACCCTTCATGTACGAGTCCGACTCGCACTTGCCCGTTTATTTTTTACATAAAATACGCGCATTTTCTGATTGACCGCTTCGCTCAAGCGAGCGAAGCGTCTCAGTTTCGAGATTGTCCAAAAATGCTTTTGCCCGTCTGTTTGTTCTCGCCTACATGACGCATTTTTCAACCGATATTGACGAAAACTGGCAAACAAGTTCTTGATTGTTTTGTTTTTTTAATAAATCGCGCATTTTGATTGGGGGAGAAATAAGGGGGAAAAGGGAGGGACTTTGCTGTAGCGTTATTCATTGACGAAATTAAATTAAATTTAATACTTTATTCTGCACAAGATGTTGCAAAACATTTCCAAAAGAAGGGGGGAAAGGGGAAGTTTGCTGTTGCGTTATACAGGGTGACTTTTTATCCACCTGCAAAATTTTTGGAGCAAGTTCAGTCCATGATACTGAACTACTTTCTATAAAAAAAGTTATTAAAAATCGATAAAAATTTTTCGTCCTCCCATACAAAATCCGTTTGGCTGAGCGCTAATATGTATGGAAGGACTAAAAATTTTTATCGATTTTTAATAACTTTTTTTATAGGAAGTAGTTTAGTATCATGGACTGAACTTGCTCTAAAAATTTAGCAGGTGGATAAAAAGCCAGCCTGTATATGGACGGATTTCACTGAAATGGCTTTGCTAAGTTAGGGGAAAGGGGTAAGTGTCGGTTATTGCATGGTTATAAAGGCTCGCGAGGTCTACTGTTGTCACAGAACCACTAGTTATATTATATTATTACACTTCGCTGGCCGCCGACCTCTTTCGCTGCGATACGGCCTAGTACCCTCATTCCTGTCAGGACCACCTTCGTTCTATACTGAAGTGGTATTCCTACCACTCGTGCCGCACCATAACCTATAAAGTCACCCGACTTTTTATCCACCAGCTAAATTTTTGGAGCAAGTTCAGTCCATGATACTGAACTATTTTCTATAAAAAAATGTATTGAAAATAGATAAAAACGAAGGCGAATTTTTTTATCGTCTTTCGTTAACTGTTTTTATGGAAAGTAGTTCAGTATCATGAACTGAACTTGCTCCAAAAATTTTGCAGGTGGATAAAAAGTCAGCCTCTATGCCTATACTATATGACCTGGGTGGTCTACATGACTCTGCATGAATACTGTTGGCTGCTAGGGGGTGGCCCAAGGTGATAGTGAAACTTTTAGTATGTATAGGTATATTATGTCAAATGTCAAGTGTCTTACCCGTGTGGTTCCGGGTCGGAATAGGACCACTCCATCTCTTCCTGTGGATGTCGTAAGAGGCGACTAAAGGAATAAGCACAAACATCTCGTGCTACAATTGCATTCCCAAGGAGGGTTATCGTCGGGCGGCGGCCGGTTGTAAAACTTTTCGCCCAAATACATTCCCAAAGAGGTTGACGTCAGGCAGGCGGCTGGTCGTAAAACTATAGCCAAATAAGTTAAACTCTTCCGGCTATTTCTCCTCCAACACAAGGTCTCATAAGCGAAGTGCATGAGGTAGTGCTCTACTCTCGCCTTACAAAAATCAAGTGATTTTTTTAACTAAATGAGTCTCTATTTATTTTCTTTCGCACTTGTACAATAATATTTACACATAAATGTCAAGGAAAAACACTAGTTTCAACACTAATGACATTTTTAAAAGACATTTTGCCTTTTAAATAAATAAAAACAATGTTTAATAAAATCATTTTGTGGACGTCCGTGTGTCGGTATGTATGGAAACTGGCGTGGTCACGATAACTCCCGAAAAACTTAACTGATCAAGTCCATTTTTTTTATACGCTTCAGTATTATCCAAAACTAAGTCCTTTAGAAGATCACGGTCTAATTCAATGTAGTTTAATCGTAATTATTATTATAAAAATACAGGTGACATATTAAAAATAATTTTGGATGTGAGGTTTGTTGAAAGAGTTAATACCTATGTATGATGAGTACGAATGTGTAACTGGCAAGTAAGAAAAGAAGTAAAAAGAAATTTGAATAAAGAATGTTGTGATTTTGTTTGTTTTATTAAATATGAAAGACTAATAAATGTAAAAGAAGCGATAAGTTAGTTAATATTTTATTTAATTTGCATTAACTAATTGAGAATGAAAAGAACAATCAGTGGTAACACTTTTCTTGACATTCGTGACGTAGTCTTGTGTCTTTTTCTTGATTTTGCTTAGTTTTTTTGAGATTTCTCAAAATCTACCGGTCCGAATCGGTTTAAATTCACAGGAAATCTGAGTTGTATAGAACTCTTTGGAAAGCTACTTGTTTGGTTCCGATCGTTTTAGTTGTTCATGAGTTATAAGCGGGTCACATACACACCCACACACACATACGGATAGGATGCATGACACTTGCTCGTGAGTGGTCAGGGAAGATTCCTGAGACCTTTAAACGTCGAGATCTGATGAAAACTCGACTTTTCAAAAAGGGGGTGAAACTAATAACGTCCCGAATTTTAAAAAATTTCAATGTTTTCAGCGGGAAGTTAAAAATTATCTCCAGTCGTGCGTTAAAGCCGACACATACTTTTCTTCGTTTTAAGTTAGCAATAAAACAATCAAAATCAATTTAATTGTGAAAAATGAGATTATGAGGCGTGCACTTTTGGATTTTCCAAACTTTTTTTTAATTTAAGTGATTTTTTTAGTTTTAATTTTTACATTGTTTTAATTTATCTAAATTAATGTTATCTAGTTTTAATTTAATTCCGTGTTGGGTATTAAATGAAATTAAATAGGAAAATTAATTAGGACATTTTTAATATGTAGTAAGATTGCTACTATTTACCAAACATCGGCCCTCTTGAATTAGTCACATAGTAAGTATGCTACTATTTTAAGTAGTTTAAGAGTCTTTTTTTATGTAATTGACAGAAGTCAGTAGCGTAAGAGTTGACCTAGCGAGCGAAGTGTCTCAGTTTCAAGATTGGCCAAAAAATACTTAGCCATCTGTCTGTTCTCGCCTTTTTAACCAATTTTGACAAAAATTGGCACACAAGTTCCTTATTATATTTAAATTGGGGGGTGGGGAAAAAGGGGGAAGTTTGCTGTAGCGTTATTTTTTGACGGATTGCAATCAAATGGCTTTGTTAAGCCAAGGAAAGGGGGAAAGTTTCGGTAATTGCATAGTTATAAGAGCTCGCGAGGTCTACTGTTCTCGCAGAGCCACTAGTCAATAACTGATTTCTTTTCATTAGACCAGGTTAGGGATTATATTTATATGCAAAAGAAATCGATTAGTGTAATATTTTTTTATTTTAATGCTTAATTCCACCACGCCACCGAGCTCGCCTCAAAGTGTAAGGAGTCGAAGACCAGTGTGGAACATTACCAGTAAGTAAATGTAGGAATCGATTTATTTCAAATTTTCTATTAACTTCATACGTGCCTCTGAAGGGATTCAAATGTTGGACAGTTGTTCAAAGTTTTGCCTAAAATTCCAAAGGGCTTTTTAATACTAGTTCTAGCTTTACACATAAGTGGTGGTGAACTTGAATATATGTATGTAGATTTTCGAGGAAAAACTTGTAATGAAAATGATATAATGCTTCGGGTCGGCTTTGTTGTTCATCAAATACTGACCAACCAATGCGCCGCCGGCCCGATTATGTGAGTAGCAACCCTTACTAAGTTTATCGTTACTTGGTCGTTACATAATTTGCAAATCTTCACCCACTTGCTTACCTACCATCAAAATGTTTTTACCGGTTATTAAAAAAAAACTCAAAATAAAACACCTCGAGCGATTCACCCCCAACCCATTAAAGTTTATCGGATAAAAAACGTTGTTCAGACAAAAAAGTTGCGTCTTAAAGGATAACAAAAAAGTTTTACGCCATACCTATTTGAATTTTTTTTGGAATGGCTGAAATATGATTTTCTTAATGTTTTAAACCCCCGTACCTCCGCCATTTTGAAAAATTTCCAAATACTGAAACAAAAAAGAAATTCTATATAATTATCAAACCTGCTTATACAATTTCACGAGAATCAATAAATATAAAACAAAGAGCTTCTTTGTGATTCTGAGCTCTGTTAACAAGGCAGAATTGTCTCGAATAACAGACTAGGGCCGCACCCCCCAGGCCCCGACCGATTTCCAAATGCCGAATTGAATTTCAAAATGGCTGCCAGATGTTAAATGATTCCATATTTAAATTTTCGAGACGCGACAGACGTCGGTCTTCTTTTTTTTTTGCAACTAAATTTTCATGAAGATTGACATGTTGGAAGGGATTTGAAAATGGAATGTTAAGTTTGGACCAGTTTTTAGTTACATTTTTTAGGTACTTATATGCAACATAACGGTTACATACTGTGTATGTTGTACGACTACATTATTGCTCTTTGGTTGTACGCTTTCCATTGGAACTTAGTTTGACAAGCCAGTGAAATTTGAAAAAAAAAAGATAATTTAACAAAAAAAATGGTTGCCTGTAAAGTCGGTTTTACGGGCGAAGATTTTACGTGACAACGCGCGACCGATCATAGTTGAGTGGGAGAGAGACGCAAGGCATTCGGCGGGCCTCTCTCTCGTTCGGTGACTCATCGTAACGTTACCGAGCGTTACACTTTTTCATAAGTGACTCCCAGCCGCAACCTAATTTAAGACGTTGTCACGTCAAAAAGTAGCCATGACCATATTTTTATACGACAAGCCTATTTGTATATGTTCAGGAACATATTTTATTTCATAAAAAAATATTTTTATCTGGTAAGCAGATGGGAAGGTAGACCCCTCTCGGATCCTGAATCCTGAAACTGTACTACTAGTGGCTCTATGAGCTGTAAACCTCGCAACTCACCCCCAATCCGTTGAAGTTCGGATAAAAAAATGGTTGCCTGTAAAGTCGGTTTTACGGGCGAAGATTTTACGTGACAACGGCGGCAGACCGATCATAGTTGAGTGGGAGAGAGACGCAAGGCATTCGGCGGGCCTCTCTCTCGTTCGGTGACTCATCGTAACGTTACCGAGCGTTACACTTTTTCATAAGTGACTCCCAGCCGCAACCTAATTTAAGACGTTGTCACGTCAAAAAGTTGTTCAGACAAAAAAGTTGCGTCTTAATAAGGGTAACAAAAAGTTTAATGACATATTTGAAAATTTTTCGAAATGGCTGAAATATGATTTTCTTAAAGTTTTGAAACCTTACGAGTATATGTCCGCCATTTTTGAAAATTTCCATAAACTGAATCGATAAAAAATTATATATATTTATCGAACGTACTTATAACATTTTATGAGAATCGGTTGTTTAATGCGACCTGTAGGCGAGAACAAACCGACAGATAGACAGACTGACGGACAAAATCATTTATTAGACCAGTGCAGAAGCCTTTGAAAATGGTAAAAAGTGAAAAAAAAATAATTGTAGGATGAAACCCATTGGAAAAGGAAGAGAATATTACAAAAATTAGGGGAAAAATAAATTACGGGCGATCTGAGGTCAGGGGGTGAGTAAGGGTAAAAGACGGTTTATCTCAATTTCCGGCAAAACTACAGGTTCTATAAAAAAAGTTGAATGGCAAAGTTGTAGGTAACAAGATCTACAACTTTTGTACACACTTTTTTCACGAAACCTCAAAATTTATGTTAAAAATTCAAAAAACCAAGTTTTTGGTTTTTTATTTTTATCTATAAATTTTAGGTTATTTATTTTCGAGAAAAAAAAGAAAATTTAAAAGATAAAAATACGCTTCGCTCGCTCTGACCGAGCGAGCAAAGCGTCTATTTCAAGATTAACGGACATTTATGAATCATCAATCGCAGGCAGTCTTAAACCTCCCAATGCTGATAATAGGCTTTTGTCAATGAATGCCATTTACCACGGTCCTGAACTACTCTCATCCACGTTCGGCCCGCGAACTTTCTGATGTCATCAACCCATCTTGCTAACGGACGACCCACGCTGCGCTTACCATTAATGGGCCACCACTCTGTTAATATTTAGCTTTACCCATCATCATATCCTGCCCAACTCTATTTGATTTCTGTCACTCGTTTATGTATACTAATATATATAACAAATATCTAAATAATTCGTCCAGATATACAAGAAACCCTACGACAGTAAATATCGTATTCTAGTGATTGTATTTTGAACACACACGAATCAGTATCATGAAAATTAAGGCCGCAAAAACTACTAGAAAGTTAAATTACCTCTTGGCCCCTTAAGAAGTGAATATATTACAAAGAGTTTTTATTGAATACATTGCCTTAATGTCAGCTTGTGAAATACAAATCTTAAAAAAATACATGTTTTAAATTACATATTAATATGTTATTTAAAAAACTCAGTCTGTGAATATAATATTTAACTGGAAATTTTAATAGGGAAGGGGAAACGCTGCATTTATGCAGTTTAATATTATATTACATAAAACAGCTGAATATTTTACTAAACAATAACAGTCTTAACATAAAAAACCTACTAGCAAAGTTAATAGATTCAGGTTTTACTTTGCGGAAGCCAAAGTTACATGCTATCTAGATTACTTTGTCTGTTACCGCCACCAGTCCATTCAGTTCATGCAAACTATTGAAAAGCAAAAGCCGGAAAGCTGACCCCAGGCTCCTCAGCGTTACAACTGAGAATCCAACTGGGAGTAACAAAACTGGGAAACCAGTAACCTCGTCAAATTACCTAGGGTAGGAAGCGGACCGCGGGCTCTGAAGCGTTACAATACTGTCTCCTATTGCGTAACCGCTAAGGATGAAACCGGGAATGCTCGGATGATGACGAAGAGACGGCACCAAATGATGCCGAAACTCTTGTAAAGTGGAGAAGAAAATGCCGAAATTCGAAGCTACGTCGTCTGTCCGTCTGTCTGTCCGTCTGTCTGTCCGTCTGTCTGTCAGTCTGTCTGTCCGTCTGTCTGTCAGTCTGTCTGTCCGTCTGTCCGTCTGTCTGTCCGTCTGTCCGTCCGTCTGTCTGTCCGTCTGTCTGTCCGTCTGTCTGTCCGTCTGTCTGTCCGTCTGTCTGTCCGTCTGTCTGTCCGTCTGTCTGACCGTCTGTCTGTCCGTCTGTCTGTCCGTCTGTCTGTCCGTCTGTCTGTCCGTCTGTCTGTCCGTCTGTCTGTCCGTCTGTCACAGGGCTCTATTTCTTTAACCGTAATAGCTAGACACTTGAAATTTTCACCGATTATGTGTTACTGTGGCCGTTATAACAACAAATACTAAAAATAAAAAATAGTAAAAAATTGAAGGGGGTCGTCATACAAAGAACGTGTTTTTTCAGCGTTTTTAACTAGATCTTTATAATTGCATTAACTAGATACTTGAAATTTTTACAGATTATGTATTATTATGGCCGCTATAACAACAAATACTAAAAATAAAATAAAGTTAAAAATTAAAGGGGGTACTCATACAAGAAACGTGTTTTTTTCAGCGTTTTTAACTTGATCTTCATAATGGCATTAACTAGATACTTGAAATTTTCACCAATTATATATAACTAGGACCACAATAACAACAAATACTAAAAATAAAAAAACGACGGGTTGCACTGCAGGAGTGCCGGCAGAAGTGAAAACTTGAATATTAACGTGATATTTTGGAATGGTTAGGGAATAATTTTACACGAATTGCTTTAATTATCAGTATAAAAGTACTATCATTTCTGTCGTAGAATACAATATTTATTTATTGCGCTATCGTACACAAACATGACAATTTATATTACATTAAAAGTGTCCTGACGCGAGTTTAACATTTTTTACCCATTAGAAAAAAAGTGCACAACGCCGCTAAAGAAGTTTTTACTTTAAAAAGGTTTGGGCTCGTCCGGGATTTGAACCCGGGACCTCTCGCACCCTAAGCGAAAATCATACCCCTAGACCAAGGAGCCGGCTGACAGCTTAGTCAAAATTATAGTATAAACACTTCCTCGCCTACGCCGCGCCGGCTGTCATCTGTCTTACGAATTTTCGATCAGGACACGTGTCCTGACGCGAGTTTAACATTTTTTACCCATTACAAAAAAAGTGCACAACGCCGCTAAAGAAGTTTTCACTTCAATAAAGTTAAAAATTAAAGGGGGTCGTCATACAAGAAACGTGTTTCTTCAGCGTTTTAAAACATTGTACGGTGGTACGGAACCCTTCATGTACGAGTCCGACTCGCACTTGCCCGTTTATTTCTTTTCTCCCAGACTGATATAAAAGATTGATATATATCAGTTATATGCTACTTTACATGCTTGACCCGTTTTTATTCATAAATAAATCATTTTTACCGAAACGTGACCTAAACTATCTCCAATACACGCGATTCTTATGAAATTGTAATGTAATATTTCCATAGCTTTTACTTTCATGTAATTTTGTATGTAGGAAATTGAATTCCTTATTTACAAGCTTTTATTTTTGTTTCACCTGTCTGTAATCTAATCTTGCAAGCTAAATAAGACCTACGGTATTTATGGGTTCTAAAAAGGTGTAGTGCAGGTGCCCTTGTTAGTTTACTTTTGCTCGACTTGACGAGGGCTCTGCCGTGCAAGTCTGATGTAAAAAATAACAATTAAATATTTAAAATATATAAAAAAAGCGGCCAAGTGCGAGTCGGACTCGTCCATGAAGGGTTCCGTACCTCCGTACAATGTTTTAAAACGCTAAAAAAACGTCTTTTGTATGACGGCCCCCCTTTAATTTTTAACTTTTTTTTATTTTCAGTATTTGTTGTTATAGCGGCCACAGTAATACATAATCGGTGAAAAATTCAAGTGTCTAGCTATTACGGTTCAAGAGATAGAGCCCTGTGACAGACGGACAGACGGACAGACAGACGGACAGACGGACAGACGGACAGACGGACAGACAGCGGAGTCTCAGTAATAGGGTCCCGTTTGCACCCTTTGGTACGGAACCCTGAAAACAAGCTTTTATCTAAAACAACGAACTAAAATGTTTAAAGTTACATACCTAGAAGTTGCAACTCGAATCGAATGACGGGAAGTAATCAAATGTTGCAAGCTAAATTGGTCTAATTTTTATTTCATCAAGATTTGATTTCGGACACACAGAGAACGGGACAGGTAAAACTAAATAAAAGCTCGTAAAAACAACTTTTCTCTTATGACGGATATAACGGATATTTTTTCCTCAATCTAATTATTACCGGCCAGTATTTTTAACCGTCTTCAAAAAGGAGGAGGTTATCAATTCGACTGTATGTTTTGACGTGACAACGTCTTATAACTCTATACTACGGGCCAGAGATATGGGATATTTTATTGTTCTGAGCTACGGGCTGCATGCACGAAAAAGATGACGTCATTGTCCCGTTACGCTCATTGTCGCGTTCCGCAAGCGACAGCGCGGCACGAACGAGAGAGGGAATGTTTGACGTTGTCACGTTAAACTACCGTCCGTAAACCGACTTTACAGCCAACCAATTTTTTTTATGTGTGTTTGTTACGCGATGTCTTCGCCAATTGGGATTGTTCAGTTTTTTTAACCCCTAATTTTTATTTTTTTATATCAAAATATAGCGTATTTCAAGAAACTGATTTAAATATTATGTCGTATTACAACTTAGTTATTTTTTTTACAAATTATTATGAAAATCATGTGAAATACAAAGTCATGTCTTAACAAAACAAACGGACAAGCCCAATACATCTTATATATAAAATTCTCGTGTCACAATGTTCGTTCCCGTACTCCTCCGAAACGGCTTGACCGATTCTCATGAAATTTTGTGAGCATATTGAGTAGGTCTGAGAATCGGCCAACATCTATTTCTCATACCCCTAATCTACGCGGGCGAAGCCGCGGGCAAAAGCTAGTATTTAAAAAAAAACACTCTTGTGTCATAATAGTTTTTGTCAGTGTCAGTGTCATTCAGTGAATTCAGGTGCTTAATTAATTAATTTGATTTAATTAAATTAATAAATAGCCTTTCGACTCGAGAAGAAGAAATTGCTCATGATTGGCGGAAAATTTTTTTTTAGTTATGATTGGCTGAAACGGTGACATTTGACGTTATTGTCAGTGACGGATAAATATCTTCAAGGCGACTCGTATTTTTTAATGAAAGGACTCAGAGCATAAACCGATACAGCCGCGGAGTAAGGTCAAACAAAGGTCATACGTTTGTTTGTAGAAATATCCAAAACCATTGATTATTTTGGCAAAAAAATGACCCACAACTGTTCATTAGCTCTGTATCTCGAAACGAATTTCAAAATAACGCTTTCCAAAAAAAATTAAAAATGCCCATTGTGGACCAACGAGATCTATGTACTTATGTACTAGAGAAGACGCCACATACCACAGTTGTGTTCTGTTCATCATATGCTATCACTGTTAACCTGCTAACTGCTCTGGCCAATATATAGCGTTGGTAGTACAGAGAGAGTCGTGCTCCTGCAGTGGAGACCTGATGATGACGAGGATTTTTTATTTCTTATTTTTTCTAGTTCTTATCGTTAGCTAGTTAGATTCATTAATTATTTATCTGTCCTTACATCATGTAAACATGTCATAAAGAGACTATACTTAAAATACTTTTAAAATATTCCGTCGTACCAGGAATATGGCATTGAGAATAAAAATCGTATGAGCCAATCAAGGATAACGGAGTGAATTTCTCGAACCGAATGGGTAATTTTTGTATAATATGTGTTTCGAAACCAGCC
Source organism: Acrobasis repandana (assembly GCA_963576875.1). Taxonomy (NCBI): domain Eukaryota; kingdom Metazoa; phylum Arthropoda; class Insecta; order Lepidoptera; family Pyralidae; genus Acrobasis; species Acrobasis repandana. Next base: position 10,337,018 of record OY756241.1, on the reverse strand, counting down.
CTTTCATGAGAAAATTCTTAAAACTTCGATAATTTTGATTAGATGAATTTGATTTGTAAGTTTTTTACAGTAAGATCTTACTTTAAGTATATAAATATTGTTATAAACGTTATCAACCAATAAAGTTTGTATGAGAACATTACATTTTTATATATTTAGGCTGTAAACCTCGCGACTCACCCCTAACGGCCCCAACCCTTGAAGTTTATCGGATAAAAAATTGTTCAGACAAAAAAGAATAACAAAAATTTCAAGTGTCTAGCTGTTACGGTTCAAGAGACCTGTGACAGACAGACAGATAGCGGAGTCTCAGTTATAGGGTCCCGTATGCACCCTCTGGGTACGGAACCCTAAAAATGACCCCAGATTACTTCGGTCGCAGGACAAGAGTGCCTAAGAGATTGGCGGCGTCGTAATCATATTGAAATATTTTAATTCAAACTTCATCTATAGTGTGTTCTCGTAGAATTTATTGCCAAAATTCATGATCTTTTTGTTCAATATATAAAAATATTCAATTGCGTTGTAGTGTAGTTTCATCGGTCAAGGATGTGGTACTGTATATTGAATTACAACAGTTATTGCGCAATAGAATATGGAGCAAATATACATTTACAGAAAAACGCTGTCTGACAGTCGGACAAATTAGAGAAGATATAGATGTGACACTTTAGACATTATTACACTGCATTTACTTCTTTTTTTCCTCTCTTTTATGGAAGAGAACAGATTTGAACATATTTGTTTCTCCTCTCTCCTGAGTAACTTACCTACAAATTGTATCAGATTTTATTATTGTTACAAACTGTTCTTATCCAAATAATTATTAGCTCAATATTTTTTTGTTGTTATGTTTTCTATTTTTTTAGTAAATCGCATTTGTTCATTCGCGTCTGTTACAGTAGATTCTTTTTAAAGTATGTTATTTTTAAAATATTTACTTACTTTACTGACACTTTTTAGATCTATAATATAACCTTTATTATACAGATTATTTATTCTGAAGTTTATCGGATAAAAAAGTTGTTAAAACAAAAAAGTGCCGCTCTAATAAGGGTTACAAAAAAGCTTTATGACAAAATGGTTATAAATAAAACCGGCCAAGTGCGAAACTCGCGTAGAGAAGGTTCCGTACAATTGATTGAATTATTAGAGGTTTACCTGTATCTACAAACAATGAACTATATTTTTTATTCTTTTTTTAAATTTTAGTCTCAGTAGTTTCGGGATCAGGGGGGGCGGGGGAATGGTCAATTTTTGTCTTCTTTCATGAATAAAATCAAAACTATTTCTTTTATAATTATAACAAATCGTTTTATGATGTTGATACGCTGGATACTTTTCTTTCAAATACTATGTCTGGAACATCTTATAACTTTAACGTATGCTACCTGAATGCTCAAAGCATACCAGCTTATCATGCAGATTTATTGGATACCTTTTCTTCAGGTCTTTTTGATGCGATACTGGTCTCAGAGAGTTTTCTTAAACCGTGCCTATCTTCAGCATTGCATGCAATTCCTGGGTATATATTGATACGTAATGATCGAACAGGTGCGGGTTGCGGAGGTGTTGCATTATATCTCCGTAGCCATATCCAATATAAAATCTTGTTGACTTCTCCTCCTGAGTATTCAGGTGCAGCTGAATTTATATTTTTGGAAATCCCTGTCAATGGAACTAAAGTCCTTCTTGGAGTCGTATACAGTCCTCCTAGTATTGATTATTTTGCTCAAATTGAGTCTGTTCTCGACTCCCTTTGTTCGGATTACACATATCACATAATCATGGGTAATTTAAATACTGACCTTATCCATAGCGAAGAATCGCGTTCTCAGAAGCTTCTTAATATACTCAAGTCAGTCAATCTCTCTGTTTTGCCTTTGGAGCCTACTCATTTTAATCCAAAAACTGCTGACACATGGCTTGATTTGATTCTTACTTCTTCCCCTAATTTAGTAGTAAAGTATGGACAAGTTGCAGCATCCGCTTTTTCAAGACATGATCTTCTGTACATGTCGTATAGATTAAAGGGACCTAAAGCTAAGCCTAGGGTTATTTGGACGCGCAATATGTCTGGTGTGGATCGTGACAAGTTACTGAGTGATGCAGCTAAGTTAGATTTTACTCCTATATTTGAAGCAGCAACTTTGGTTGAAAAAGTCATTAAGTTAAATTCCATGGTGATTTCCTTATATGATGTCCATGCTCCTCTTAAATCAATAAAATGCAAGCGTCCTCCATCTCCATGGATCACGAGGGGCGTCAGAATGGCCATGACCAGAAGGAATCGTGCTTTTTGTATATTTAAGCGTGACAGGTGCGATATACACTGGGATGCATACAAGAAGGCACGAAATCGGTGTGACAATATGGTAAGGGCTGCCAAGCACAAGTACTTCTGCTACAATTTAAATAACTCTTCTACGGCTAACATGTGGAAGTTTCTTCGTACTCATAAGCTTGGTAAAAATCCTACAAATTCTGATTCTACTTCATACCTAATGATTTTAATAATCACTTCTCTTCTACAAATACCCTAGATCCATCTGTCAAGTTAGCGACTATTTTTTAAATATCTTCCATGGCCAAACCTTCAACTGAACCTTTTACATTTTCTCCAGCTACTGAAGACGACATTCGTGAAATAATTCTAGCGATCAAATCCAAAGCAGTTGGATGTGATGATGTGAGTCGAGAAATGATAACAAATATTTTAATAGTAATTCTCCCAATTCTTACTCACATCATAAACTTCTCATTAGTTACCGGGACCTTACCTTCTCTTTGGAAGAAAGCGTTTGTCATACCCCTTCCTAAAGTCCCCACTCCTGTTCTTTTGAATAATTTTAGACCTATATCTATCCTTCCTTCTCTTTCCAAAATACTAGAAGCCGTAGTTCACGCTCAAGTATCATCCTATATCTTTACTAATTCCCTCCTTACTCCTTTTCAATCTGGTTTTCAGCCTGGCCACAGTACTGCCACTGCTCTTCTTAAAGTCACCGAAGATATTCGACTTGGCATGGAGAATACGTTGGTCACCATTTTAGTTCTTATCGATTTCTCCAATGCTTTCAATATGGTAGACCACGATATTCTGCTTGCTGTCCTTGAGCACCTTCAATTCTCGTCTTCAGTGTTGGATTGGTTTTCTGAATATCTCTGTCACCGCCAGCAGGCAGTTCGTATGGACCGCGTTTTCTCGGACTGGAATGATCTGTCTAATGGCGTGCCTCAAGGGGGCATCTTATCACCGTTGCTTTTCTCTCTTTTTATTAATTTACTTTCCACTTCCCTTGGCCGTTCTTACCATTTTTATGCTGACGACCTACAAATTTATGCCCAATCATCAGTTGACGACCTTGATTCTAGTGTAGCGAGTGTAAACTTGGCTTTGTCGGCTATCTTTTCCTGGTCCGATCAATTTGGAATTCAGGTAAATCCCTCCAAATGCCAAGCTATAATTGTAGGCAGTGCAAGGCAAATTTCTCTGATTGACTTTGATGCTGTTGCACCTGTCATGTTTAACAACTGTATTATCCCCTACAGTAAATTCGTAAAGGATCTTGGCTTTTACATTGATTCCACACTTAGTTGGACCACTCAGGTAGCTGAAGTCAATCGTTCTGTTACTGTTGCTCTTCAACAGCTTAATTGTCTAAGGAACTTCCTGCCTTTCAAAACAAACCTCTTATTAGTCCATACATTGATATTACCCATCATTGATTATGCTGATGTGTGTTACCCTGATCTCAATGTAGATTTACTGAATAAGCTTGACCGTCTCGTTAATAATTGTATACGTTTCATTTTCTGCCTGCAAATATGATCATATATCATCTTTTCGTTCTGAGCTTAAATGGCTTCCTATCCGTGAACGCAGACAAGTGCGAATTCTTTGCACTCTCTTTTCAATTCTTCTGAATCCTAAATTTAAATTTATTTCTGACACTCATGATAGGCAACAACGCTCGTTCTACTGATAATCTTCTCCTTTCTGTTCCTCCTCATCGCACAAATTTTATGGCAAACTCTTTTAACTTACAAGCTATACGGCTCTAGAATGCTTTACACATTGACATCAAAGATATTTCGACAAAATTTTCTTTTAAGAGAAGAGTGCACTCTTATCTTTTTGATCGATGTTAGTATCTTTCTTTATTTTTCACCATCATCATTCATTATTTATATATATTGTAGGTTGGTATATATTTATTTGTTATATGTATTAAAGACAGTCTTATGTACGTAGGTAGATTCTTTGAGTTACATTTTATTTATTTGTGTATTATATATTGTTTTATATTATATAGTGTTAAGTAGACATATATTATATTATGCACATATTTTAATACTTTATTTTGTATTTAGTTTTTTGCGCCGCAACATGATTCGTATCTGTTTATCCCTATGGTTGACTGGAAAAGAACGCGTTAGCGTTAAGTCCGCCAATTGTACCATTTTTTTTATTGTGGAGCAGGTTTGCTAAGAGCTCAACAGAGGTTAAAATAACGTTGTCGTGCCTACTGCACCTCATTTTATACCAGCAGCCTGTGGGTTCACTACAAGCAGAAGACATACAGTGCTCTCCGGGTTCAATATAACAATGCATTCAGGACGCTGTTGCGACTGCCCCGTTACTGCAGCGCGTCTGGAATGTTCGCTAAAGCAAGACTCGACTGTTTCTATGCGACAATGCGCAAGAGAGTGACATCCACGGCGCGCAGAGTGAAGAACAGTCGCAATAGTCTCCTGTCAGTCATCGCGGAACGGACGGACGGCACGTTCTTGAGACATTGGATGCAAGTACATGCTCCAGTGCCTCGAGAACGAGTTCGGCAATTTTAGGTTAGTTCGTTTAGTTTATTTTTTATGATTTTAATTTTATGATTTTAAATTTTATTATGTATTTCTATTTATTAATTATTTTTATTTTAATTCAATTTATTTTTATCCAATTTGTTATTGTATATGTTATTAAATTATATTTCTCAAATTTCTTTGTAATTATGTTATAAAAATTGTATGGATCATTGGTCTGAAAATAAAAGATTTATTATTATTATTATTAATAAAGTTTTTTAAATAAATAAATAAATAAACAAAAATATATTTAAGATCCTCATAATGAGCCCTTTTATTTGATATATGACACAGTCAGGTTTGCAAAACCTTTTTTTTTCAATTTCCTAATTAGTCCCTCAAAACTGACCCATATTTAAAAAAATATTTATGTACATTGCACATGTGTGTTTTGGTCATAGGATTACAACATTCTACCAAATTTCAGCTGATTCGGTCCAGTAGATTCGGAGCAAATTGGCTGTGACAGACGGATGGACAGACAGACGCATGAGTGATCCTATAAGGGTTCCTTTTTTTCATTTTTTGTACGGAACCCTAAAAGCCATTAAAATAATATTTTGGCCACTAAAAATTTTTTGGTAATATAGAAAAAATCAATATCTACGTATAATATAATAATACTGAAATCTAGGTACGGCGTACTATAAATTTTGAATTTCCATGACACTAAGTGTCGCCATCTAGTGTCGAATAGATTTAAATATATTTGAGTGCCGATGCTAAGAGATTTTTCTAGAACAATTGTAATAAAATACGTATAAAAATACTTACAAATGAAATGTGATGCCATCCATGGCATCAGGACGTCTATCGGAGTAGTTTTTAGGGTTCCGTACAAAAAATGAAAAAACGAAACCCTTATGGAATCACTCGTGCGTCTGTCTGTCCATCCGTCTGTCACAGCCAATTTGCTCCGAATCTACTGGACCGAATCAAGTGAAATTTGGTAAAATGACGTAATCCTATGACCCAAACACATATGTGCAAAGTAAATAAATATTTTTTTAAAATAAGGGTCATTTTCAGGGGACTAATTAGGAAATTTAAAAAAAAGTTTTGCAAACCTTACTGTGTCACATATCAAATGAAAGGGCTCGTTATATTTTTAATATAACGAGCTCTTGTCTCAATATATTTTTGTTATTATTATAAAATGAATAGTTTTGATTTTATTCATGAAAGAAGACGAAAATTTACCACCCGCCCTGATCTCCAAAACTACTGAGCTTAAAATTTTGAAAAAAATACAATATATAGTCCATTGTTTGTAGATTACAGGAATATCTATAAGAATTCAATCAATTGTACGGAACCCTCTCCACGTGAGTTTAACTCGCACTTGGCCGGTTTATTACGTGCTAAAATACAGCACTTCATCCTTTTCTTCTTTTAAACTTTCGGAAAAACTAAAAACTTGCACACAGAACGAGCCACACAAACGTAGAACTCGAACAAACGTTGATGGCATACTAACTTAGGCCACGCCCACTGTGATGACGTCATGATCTAGTTTAGAATCACAGTGCACAGTTGCTTAGACCGACTCCTCTTTGTATTTGCTCCATGATCCCTCCGGATAGCGTTGCCAGGCGTCCGGATAAAGCCGGCCATAGTTAAGCTTTTTTACTGCGTGTCCAGCCCAAATAAACGGTGTCCGGCTTGTCCGGCTTTTGTTAGGCTTTATACATTTCGCAAACGAGAGAGCGCCGAGCGCAGGCGAGTCGACTGTTGGTCGCTCCCGCAGTCTGCAGTGAATTTAAATTTGTTTGTCTGATGACTTTGACGGAATAATTATAAAGTACTTAGACTGATTTGGCATTCGATTTGGCATTTTGTATTTCATTATAATATGAGAAGATTTATGGCAATAATTAAAAAGGGTTGTGTGGTATATCCTTAAATATTGTCGGCTCTTAGACGCGCGCGCCCTCTCACTTCCGCCGCTCACAGCTTACTGAGCTGTTTACGACCGCACGTGCGCTAGAGATGACATAATGCTTCCTTCTCTTTCACTCACATACACTACATCCCTTCCTTATTTTATTAGTTTCTTTTTTCAGTTTTTTCTTTTACTTCGTAAATTTATTATTACCACGACTTCTAATAACAAAATTAACAATCAACTTAATTTTGTCATTTTATTTTTATTCTAGTCTTCTGAGTAATATTCTTAAATATCTTATTCTGAACTCGCTTCTACTGCAATTTCTGAATTCCGTCTATCAATCCCTTTGCTCACAGATTTCCATTCTCCCTCCACTTTTTTTTATGTGTTGCGTACACATTGTGCGTTTCCTTTTATATAGTCCAATCCATTTCATAACACATCGCCTTTTCCAACTAAAAAGACATCCACCTTTATTGCTTCCTCTTTTACTGACTGACAGATTTCATTATTTACATATATATATATTCTTTTTTTTTTAAGCATCAACAGCAAACTTTAGTGAATAAACATAATTACAAAGCCCTGGGAGAGACCTTCAGTCCAGCAGTGGGCCGACACAGGCCGACAAATAAGGGAAGAAATAATTACCCAAGCCTACCAATGAAATCAAGATTAAACATCACACAATCTTATTAATAAGATTGTACCTAAGGGGACTCTATGCCTATTAGAAAACCTCTCAATTCTCGGATGCACTTCGATTCCCAAATGATCGCGGATAAATAATCGAGTGGTTACAATATTGAACGTTCAAAATGTTAAACCCCTGGTTCGTCCAGCCAGCCAGACCCATCAAATAATACATTTAATCCTGTTAAGCATAACATTTTATCAAAAATGTATCATATGTAAGTGATATAGAGCGAGGCTATTGTTTTACGCAGCGGTTATCACGAACCATACGACGGCAATCCCTATTTCTTTCCTTTTATCACGCGTGGCATGGAGATAAAACCTCAATTCAACTTCACAGAAACCAACAAGGAATGATACTCAACTCGATTAAATTGGATTAGAACGAAGTGACCCATACTCCATGTTGGATATCAATATGTAGTAGATGCATTAATACCTCAATAGCGAAGCGGATTCTCACTTCACTTGTTCTACCCGCATTCCTCAACTTGCCGAAAGGTGGGCGTCGAACTAATAACTTAGAAACCCAGCCGAAGGTCTGCCCCACTCTTCTCGACTACTTGCATCCAACATTAACAAACGATGTCTCCGATATCTCTCGACAAAAACAGCCCATTCTCTGAACGCGCAGTGAAGTCAGGCAGAGGTCAGCCACACAACATCAAACTCAGCAGTATAGCTCGCACGTAAGCATTGTGCAATGTCTGGCAGAGAGACTTATAACCACCAACACCTACCGACATGGTTGGCTATTGCCGCCAAGTTTTTATAACAATATTATCCTTATTACTTTCATCGTAAACACTTTCATTATATTTTATCTATGGATCTTTTGTGTCTGCAATAGAGCTATTATTATTATTACTAGCATTAAACACCTACCTATATATGTATGTAATTATACTTTAAAATAAAAGACGGAAATATTTCCATTGATTTGACTGTCATTTCACTTACGTCCGTCCAAGATACATATCTTGGACCATTGACAAACCCTAGCAATAACATATAAAATAATTTGCAACTACTTCGTTATTAAGTCTCAATTGTTAACTAAAATGCTCAAAACTAAACATGGAATAAGCTTATAAACTTGATTACCGTAATCACTTGTACGAAATGCAAGAATAAACTACATAAGTATAACTGTCAGCTTAATGTCGGAAAGTTTGTATTGCAAGAATGACCTAGAAACTGGCTACACTAAGGCGTTTAATAATCCCAGAGTTAATTATTAATTATTATAATGTTATTAATAACACTGTAATTAACCATACAGTTTCGATACGCCTTCTAGAGCATTTTACAGTCTGCAGAATACGATTATAACATATAGCTTATATTATTTATCAAAATCATTCTTTGCCATGTTTATAATATTATTAACAATGTGTAATATTAAATGAAATTAAAATCTTATTACTTGTAAATGAACTTAATAATAACAATGAACATTTTCCTCACTTTTCCCACATGGTACAATTACTAAACACAAACATTTAAAAGCGAACCGGCAGCTGCCTCACTGGACACCCCGAGGCGCCAATACAACCCATCAAAACACTCAATGAATGCCAACTCAATGTCGCCCCAGTGACAGCCGTTACAAGACTTCTAGTAATTGTTATCAAACTTCAGCAAACGGGCGCTACACATACAAAACTTCAGATTACGGGCGCTACCGGTACAAGCCTCCAATCACGGGCGTCACCCGTATAAAACTTCAGACTGCGGGCGCCACCCGCATAAACCTCCAATCACGGGCGTCACCCGCATAAACTTCAGTAAACGGGCGTCACCCGTATAAAACTTTAGTAAACGGGCGTCACCCGTATAAAACTTCAGTAAACGGGCGTCACCCGTATAAAACTTCAGAATACGGACGTAACCCGTATAAACTTCCAATTACGGGCGTCACCCGCATAAAACTTCAGATTACGGCCGTTAGCCGTACAAACTTCCAATTACGGGAGTCACCCGTATAAAACTTCAGATTACGGGTGTTACCCGTACAAACTTTCAATACGGCATTTGACTCAATTTATTTATTTCTTTGCATTTTAAAAGTTACATAATTGCTGTGTGACGTCACTGCTATTAGGTTTCGTGGATGCGAAAGTGATAGCGAGATGTCCTCACCACGCTCCCACCTTTCTTCATACCAATATTTAAAATGCTAACTACTACTTCATTTATCAACCAATTTTCGTGCTGTTTTCGAGATAAGATTTCTTTTTAGTGATATTTCTTGTTTCGAATTAAATATTGTCCAAAAACAAACACAGTCAAATACCCTATTACGGGCGTTACCCGTACAAACTTCCAATTACGGGCGTCACCCGTTACATATATCACACTCTTCAGTAATCGGGCGCTACCCGAATAAAACTTCATATTACGGGCGTTACCCATACAACTTCTGATTACGGGCGTCGCCGTATGACTTCCATATTATATCACACTCTGACATATTTACATTGCATCACAACATGTACTCGTCTCATACAGGCATCACCTGTAATTTAGTCTATAAAACAGACCATGTTCTCCTTTGCATGAGCGTAATTTCTTGATACAATATTAAACAATCTACATTGGTCTAGTAGTATGTATTAAACCATCATGTAACTCACATAATGTACCAACCCATTTTTTATTTATTTATTTATTCTCTATTGCACAACAAAACAAACGTACAAGTGGCGGACTTGATTTTTTCTTTATTTATCTTATTTATTTAATCTGAGATAGATATGTGGGCTTCTCCCACTTGTATATACATAAATTTATAAGTTTTATTTATCTGTATTCATACTTTTTTATTTATACTTCTTTACTGAAAGCGATGGTCTTTACCAGTCGACCACGGACTTTGCGTTGCGCGCGCATGTTGCCTCGCGGCGTCATGTTGCGCGCGCATACTTTTAGTACTGAGTTTTGGTCGACTGTCAATGACCATCCTTCAGAGCTCTCATGTCTTGTCATTTGTGGTAACAGCATTTTTCACTGTTAAAAATTTAAATTAATTTAATATTTACTTTGTGTTCAGTTCTTTTGTCTTGACTATTCTACTTCTACATTTTTCTACCTTATTTTCCACTGATTTTATCGCTCGTGCACCTTCTGTTTTGCTTATTTCTTTTTACTCTTGTGTGTACATAAAAACTATTTACATCTTCCATTTGTTTGTTTCTCCTACTTCCCTATACACACAATCTATCTGGGACGCTCTGCTCAGGAGCTCCCACACTTCGGGGCTACCCTTGCCCCCCATAGATACTTCATCATGAACCGACCCGGAATTGAACCTGGCCCGTAGATCCAATGCAATTTTTTTTTATTATACGTTAAAATATAAATGTTATAGTTAAGTCTTGGACATATTTTTCAATAGTGCTTAGACAACTTCATAAGTAAGTACTTATAACAATAACAAAAACAAACGCCGACCGTTTCTGCAATGTCCAACCTTAACCACAGAATAAGTACTAGTACTCACGCACAGAAGTCTCACTCAGCACAGAAACTCAATGAATCATCCACTCAATGTTGCTAGCGATATGATTCAAGCTCACGAGGTTTGGCTTACATCAGAACCCAGCACCCCCTCGTTCAGACACCCAGAAATCCATTGCAGGCCAATCTCATTTCCATTACTCTGGACAAACGATTCGTATAACCGAATTTACCACTTGGAGTGGATGCCACACGCACAGTAATAATGTAGGTACGTTTTCGACACCCAAACGGGAAGTGACACAGGCCTGCCTTAACCTTGAATCGCTTAGGCAGTAAATAATAACCTACAGCATAAACAAACAGATACGGTGCGGTCAATAGGCAATTTTATGATTTTTCAAAATCTATTTTATTGTGGTCCTAATGTATCTTTAAGTCAACTGGTATTTAAATTTCCTTAAAATCATTATTTTAGCGTCATTCCGCTAAATGCTAAAAATTAATTTAAAAATTACACAAAACATACTTGCACAGAAACAACAGCAGCCATGTGACATCGGCTCCAGCACCCCTCCGCCCCTCTCAGGCGCAGCGGGGGAGCCCATTCATATACCTATATAAGGCGCGGCGGCCGGCGCTCGTCCTCTTTCGTCTTCGGCAGCATCTCAAGCTAAGTAGTTCTTCTACCTAGAAGGGCTACTCAACTGATCTAGTGCCTTTAACTCACGACCCTGACTACCTAGTCTGTACCTAGTGTTCTTGTGAATCCTTGTAACTAATGTAATAGTTGTTTATTATACTTATCTCATTTGCCGATATCTGGTCTTTATTTTATCTCATCTATCTTCCTAGATCCTAAATCTAGGCTTTACGGTGCAGCCATCATGGTGACTTCATACCAGTAGTAACAAATGCTAGATTGTAAACTTTTCATCAGTATTATTTGTATTGTTTTAATAGATATCTTTATAATGAAATGTAGGTACTTACTTTTGTGTAATATTTCTGCGTTCAGAAGAAAATAAGTCAGTAATAAAAGCATAGAACTTTGCTACCATCACCGTGCCGATTTTTTCTTTTCACTTATAGTAAACGGACGACTAGTGTTATAAATCATGTGCAATGCCATCCTAAAGTCCAAATAATTAAATATATCCGAAGTCACAATATAAAGAAATATCACTTAATCACTGCTTACCTATCAGGTCCGATTCTGATAGTTTAACGTTACTTATAAAAATAAAATGGCAGTCAACGTTTTTGTTTACTTGACATACAGATAATAAACGTACGATTTTGTTTTTTAAATTTAAAAATCAACAGTATATTTTTGTTAAAAACATTAACACTGTGTTCATGTTTCGTAAAAACTTTCTGAATAACATTATTTATTAAAACTTTTACTACAAATTTTATTAGTTATTTTTTTTTTCAATACACCCATTTACAAACACTTATTTTTTTTTTTTTTAATAATTTATTAATACTATTTGCAGTTTATCCTCGTCGCCAAAATGTGGTATATCCTTTAATATTGTCGGCTCTTAGACGCGCGCGCCCTCTCACTTCCGCCGCTCACAGCTTACTGAGCTGTTTACGACCGCACGTGCGCTAGAGATGACATAATGCTTCCTTCTCTTTCACTCACATACACTACAGGTTGACTTTACATACAATTTTTTTGTCGTACCTATTAATACTGAGACACAAAATCCTCATTGATGTAGGGTGTCCGGCCTTTTTACGCAAATGTCCGGCTAAACTTGCTGGTCTGTCCGGCTATTAGGTTTGGCGACCTGGCAACCCTACCTCCGGAGAGTGGCGAAATAGCGTAAACTATTACGCGGTATTGACACTACCTGTCATATTATGACACTTCTGTAACACTTTCTATTTTGTAATCAGCCCGGTGGTCTACACGTGGGGCGCTACATTGTAATGCGTCGCACAGAGGGATATCCCGTAATCGGAACTCGAAATCCATTTTTGTCAGTCTTCAGAAGAACAACTTTGATTTTTACCCGACTACGACGAAGCCAAAAGGATAGTTATGTCTTTCGCCGCTATAGTCAGTTGCATTGTATGTATTTTCGAATATCTGTTCCCTCTTATCTTCTATGATATCCATGGTTATTAACTAATAAGGGTATGGTGCCCCGGGGTTCCTTAATACTCGTAAACAGTAGTCAAGCGTATTTCTGATAAGCCATTGAGCTTCTCAGTACAATCATCATCAGGTCTTTTTAACCCCAGACAAAAAAGAGGGGTGTTATAAGTTTGACGCTAGTGTCGGTCTGTCTGTCTGTCTGTGGCATCGTAGCGCTCGAACGGATGGACCGATTTCGATGCGTTCTTTTTTACATGAAAGCAAGTATAGCTAAGAACCGCCGCAATTCCCTTGCGGTGGTTCTTAGTTATGTTTGATGAAAATCGGTTCAGCCGTTTAAAAGTTTTTGGGGATTAACGCTTAAAAGTCAGGGCCTTCGCTAGGAAATATATAGATGGCGCTATGTGGTGTACATCACGCGCGCCGCGTGCGTTTTAGGAAAGGAACTATCGGTAGTTCCGCTAGTCATCACTAGATCGCGTTCTTGACAGTAGGGGATTTTTAAATTAGCATAGCAAATAATTTAGTCTCCACTGCAGAAGCACGACCCTTTCTGTATATATTAGCCAGAGCAGTCAGAGGATTTGGCCTACACGCTGGCCAGACGGGTTGGAGAGGTCTCATTGAGAGCTTTGTTCAGCTTGTGTTTCCTAAGTCGCCTTCTACGATATCCACGGGTCCACGGAAGACTTGGAGTGGTCCTATTCTACTCTGCCGAGAACCACACGGCTATTCTGTTTCCAGTTCCCGGATGTTCAATAGATTTATTAACTTATTGTGTTAATAATCTATTGAACATCCGTATCAAAAGATCTAAGAAAGAAAGAAATTTATGCACTCAAAACTAAAAACTAAACAGAATCTTTCAACGCGCCACAGCTATTCTGAAAAAGCAAGCAAACAAACGCAAATTAATATGTTTAGACTGCAAGAGAAAATCCATGTGGTCTGTTGAAAGATCGTATAAACATAATACAATATATTGACAGGTGGGTAAAGGAAGTGATTTGGAGAAATTGAAACCCACATAGGTGGGTTGTTGGACTCCCCTTGGGTCCACTCCATACTTATAAATGTATAATCCCATGCCTCCGCCATTTCAAAACAATTCTCAAACAGACTCGAAAAAAAAAATATCGAACCTGCTCACAGCATTTCCCGATACTAGATTGAAATGCTACCTGGCGATGACTTCAGCTGTCCAGCTGAATAGCTGGACAGCTGGACAACTGGACAGCAAGCCGGCCCCAGACATACGAAAGCAGTTTTGCCAAAGCTGAAACATGCTTTACGCTTACTTGGTAAATTTTTAGGGTTCCGTACCCAAAGGGTGCAAACGGGACCCTATTACTGAGACTCCGCTGTCTGTCCGTCTGTCTGTCCGTCAGTCACATAGCTCTACCTCTTGAACCGTAATAGCTAGACACTTGAAATTTTTACCGATTATGTATTACTGTGGCGGATATAACAACTAATACTAAAAATAAAAAAATAGTTAAAAATTAAAGGGGGTCGTCATACAAGACACGTGTTTTTTTCAGCGTTTTTAACTTGATCCTCATAATGGCATTAACTAGATACTTGAAATTTTTACCAATTATGTATTACTATGACCACAATAACAACAAATACTAACAATAAAAAAAAGTTAAAAAACAAAGGGGGTCGTCTTACAAAAAACGTGTTTTTTAGCGATTTAAAACATTGTACGGTGGTACGGAACCCTTCATGTACGAGTCCGACTCGCACTTGCCCGTTTATTTATTTTTTATAATATAAGTGAAAAATACAAGGGACTGACAGCCCCATAAAAAAAAAAGCGGCCAAGTGCGAGTCGGACTCGCCCATGAAGGGTTCCGTAGCAGCAAGTAACATAATATAAAAGTTCTAAAGTAAATTGCGGTTTACGATTTATGACGTACGAGTATTAAAAAGAACTACTTACTAGATCTCGTTCAAACCAATTTTCGGTGGAAGTTTGCATGGAATGTACATCATATTTTTTTTTAAATTTTATCATTCTCTTATTTTAGAAGTTACCAGGGCGGGAGGGACACATATTTTTTTTATGTGAAAATCTTAATGCGGTTTACAAAATACATCTACTTACCAAGTTTCAACAGTATAGTTCTTATAGTTTCGGAAAAAGTAGCTGTGACACACGGACAGACAGACAGACATGACGAATCCATAATGGTTCCGTTTTTTGCCATTTGGCTACGGAACCCTAAAAAGCGTGCTCTGCCAGAAAGTCAAAATCCTGTATGGACCGAGCGAGCGAAGCGTCTCAGTTTCGAGATTGGCCAAAAATGCTTTTGTCCGTCAGTTTCTCAGTCTGTCTGTCTGTCGGTTTGTTCTCGCCCACAGGTCGCTTTTAGGTATCAACCGATTCTCGTGAAATTTTTTAAGCAGGTTTGATAAATTATTTAGAATTTTTTGTGGAATCAGTTTTTGGAAAATTTTCAAAATGGCGAAGATACTTATGAGGTAAAACTTTAAGAAAATCATATTTCAGCCATTTCGAAAATTTTTCAAATATGTCAAAACTTTTTTGCAATTTTTTTTGTCGGAATATTTTTTTTATTTGATAAACTTCTACGGGTTGGGGGTGAGTCGCGAGGTTTACAGCTCACAGAGCCACGAGTTTATAGATGTTGCTACTATCTCGCCCGTTAGCCATACAAAAAATCTAAGATGGCGCTTGTTTGTTTGTAGAAAACGAACGCCTACCGCCATCTTTCCGAAACTAGGCGGCACCACTACAAAACTACCTTCTTTCCAACTAGTAGCTCCATCTACCTACAACATTTAAACTAAAAATCGCATATTGCTTTAAAGTTTGAAGTCAGTCCGTCTTCTAGTATTACATTAATACATGCAAATTTTATGTGAAGAATACTAGGAAGTTGAAAATATTTATATTTAAACATATGTTCTATTAATAACATTAGCGCTTGTGTTTATAATGTAGCGCTCTCTATACAGACAATAACACCAACCACCTGGTAAAATATTAAAAGATGTCTCAGTCGCAGAAATATATAACAGCTTAATCAATATTTATCAAACGCGTTAAAGCGGTAATAATGCTATTAAATCTATCAAAATATGTTTATGTAAAAATGTAAAGTATAGTAGTGTCATAGTAGTACAATCAGCACAGTTTTGAGAACATTTTCTTTTTTACAAGTTACAAGCTTTTATTTAGTTTGTTGTTGTTTATCATTAGAATACAAAAATTCATCTCAATTCTCTAAAGGCGACTAAAGGATTGCAAACCCTATTGTGTCATATATCAAATGAAAGGGCTCGTTATGGGGATCTCAAATATATTTTTGTTATTATTGTAAAATAAATAGTTTAGATTTTATTCATGAAAGAAGACGAAAATTGACCATTGCCCACAATTGCACACCCTGATCTCAGAAACTACTGAGCCTAAAATTTGAAAAAAAAATACTAAATAATTATATGCTTGTAGATTACAAGAAATCAATCAATTGTACGGAACGCTCTCCACGCGAGTTTAACTCGCACTTGGCCGGTTTATTCTTCTCCAAATCTATATGCATATTATTTCAATGGTCACCCAAAGATGCCAAAGAGCATGCGAAATTGAGAAGATATAGTCGGAAAAGATTAAAAATTTGGCTATCGTTTTACAACCGGCTGCCTGCCTGACGTCAACTCTCTTTCGGAATGCATTTGTGTGAAAAGTTTTACAACCGGCCTTTATAGTAGGGGAGCCCCTCTTGGGCTCCCCTACTATTAGTTGCCTCTTACGACATCCACAGAAGGGGTTGGAGTCACATTCAAGGCCGGAAGCCAAACAGACAAGTTATAATAATGTAGGTATCTTTATACAGGGTCGAACTAAATATACTTATACTATTTTAAGGGTAGATTCAGACCATGATTTTGAACAACTTTACCAAAGGAACATATATCAAAATAGAAAAATAGCTGATACGAGTTTGTAAGGAAAGCCAATGTTTTTCATATTTTGATAAATGTTTATTGAGGAAAGAAATAGTTTCAGTATAATTTGTTTAAGGTTACATTTTTTTTATTAGATTTGCTCCCATGTTAGAACGCAGTGGAACAAACTATGTTTCACGTGTAAAGTATTAAAGAAATCGCTAGCATATTACGATCATTGACACCTCTAAACTTTAAAAAGAGTTTAAAATAGTTGACTGTTCAATATCAAGAGAATCATTCCAAATAATGTTGTAGTCAAGTAGGTGGTTCACATTGTGAATCATTTTGATGTGTAAATAGTTTATTTTACTTTTTACCTCGCGTGTGCCAAAAAAGGTAAAATAAACTATTCGTTAAAGAAAAGTTTATTCATCATCTAGGTCTTTTTAGTCTCCACTGCAGGAGCACGACCATCTCTGTACTACAGAGCCATGCTTAGCCAGAGTAGCCAGAGGATTTGGCCTACACTCTCCACGCTGGCCAGACAGGTTGGAGAGGTCTCATTGATGTTTATAAGCTTTGTTCAGCTGGTGTTTCCTAAGTCGCCTTCTACGACATCCACGGAAAGGCTTGGACCACTCCAAGCCTTCCCGTGGATGTCGTGTCGTAAATCCTATTCTACTATGATGTGACAGGAAGGGGTGTTAAAAGAATACTTGTAGTAGGTTGGAGATGAACTGATTTTTTTTATTGAATAACAGGGTTTATATACTTATTTTAGCACATAGATCGTTGTCTTTGTCTAGACGGCTGGGTAGTCTTAGATGATAGATCTCTTATAACAGATAGTATTACAAAGAAGTATCCTCTTTATAGGAAATGATCTAGGTGTCGTATGTTAAAAAGACGATTTAGATTCAAGTAGGACAATGATAAGAGCTTTTGTTGTAATCTTCGCTTCGCACATACACACACAACTCTGCCGGGAACCACACCGCCACGGCGGCAGCATGGTAAATTAAAACAAGGTATTCTCTTCCCGTGACAGCTGGTTAACGTAATTGGACCAAGAATACGTCATCAGTATAGTGTTGTTGTTGCTATCGAGTTGAATATCAAAATGAAGAAAATTTTTAAAGCACTACAAAAAATATTTTTGAGATCACAATCCACATCAAAAATCAGGTCAGATAGAAACAAAAATTCTTGGCAATGCCACGGCAATGTGTTTCTTTACATTTCCTCACACAATGTCATTATGATACTGCTATTTTAAGAGACTGGCATCGTTTAACAGGAAGGTACCTATTGTTATTAAGTGGATCTCACTTCTTTTTCAGGGTATCAGATCACAGTAGCAAAGTATTAAAACTAGTGGCTCTGTGAGCTGTAAACCTCGTGACTCCCCCCCAACCCGTTGAAGTTTATCTGATAAAAAAGTTGTTCAGACAAAAAAGTTGCGTCTTAATAAGTATTTGAAATTTAAAAAAATGGCTGAAATATGATTTTCTTAAAGTTTAAACCCCCATATCTCCGCCATATTGAAAAATCTCCAAAAAATGAATCGACAAAAATAATAGTATATAATTATTGAACCTGCTTATAACATTTCACTAGAATCGCTTAATAAATGCGACCTGGAGGCGAGAAAAACCGACTGGCAAACTGACAGACGAAAGCATTTTTAGGCATCCCGAAACTGAGGCGCTTCGCTCTCTTCGCTCACTCGGTCCAAAAAACAAAATTCTAAGATTTTCAAAAACTTTCCTGTCTAACCCACGCTAACCCACGTACCTACGTCCCGCGTATGGATTTGGTAAAGGGGTCAAATGTATCATTGTATCGGAATTAATGCGCTAATCGATTCTTAGAATTCCTATAAATTCGTTCTATTCGCATTGTTTGTTTTGCAAATACTGCATACCTTACACTTTCGCTCGAGACGTTTATAGTTCTTTATTGTGGTTAGAATAAGTGCATTCCGGTGGATAATTATAGCAGAAAGAAAGTTGAATCAAGGTCTCAGTTGATCGGAAAATTTGTACACTTATAACAACTAGTAGTTCTGTGGGAACAGTCAGACCTCGCAAGCTCATGTAACCATGCAATAACCACTTTCCCCTTAGGCCTTAGCAATTTTAGTGAAATCTAAACTAATATTATAAAGCGGAAGAGTTTGTTTGTTTGTTTGTTTAAACGCGCTAATCTCAGGAACTAATGGTCCGATTTGAAAAATTATTTTTTTGTTGGGTAGTCCAATTATAGAGGAAGGCTTTAGGCTATATAACATTCCGACAACCACGCGAACGAAGTCGCGGGCACAGCTAGTCTGTCCATATAACGATACAGCAAACTTACCCCGTTTCCCCCCCTCCACTCCCCCGGAGAGTTTAGACTGCTCTGGCTAATATATGGCTCTGGTAGTACAGAGAGGGTCGTGCTCCTGCAGTGGAGACTAAAAAGACCTGATGATGATGATAATTCGTTCTTTAATGAGATGAAATTATGTCTTGTTTAAAATGGGTAGTAAAGATGTAAAATTCCCCATTCCAAACTCCCCATATTGTAACCTGTAACTTCAAAATCTACACCGTCACGCACTTGACCAGTTATTTTCCATGTCGAAAGGATATATTCATAGAGTTTCCTCAATACATTTAACCCAAGATTTCAGTTCAATGTTCTTATCGAAAGACCTCGTATACGTGACCAGTCTCACGACAAGACAGACGGACAGGCGACAACCTAATTCACATACATCTGAAACTATACCATCTTATCTCAAAGAGTTAAGACTTGAAACCGCTTGTAACTGCATTCTTTATTGACTGTAACGGAAATTTTACAAGTTTACAACTTTATTTCAAAGATAGTAAGTTGAAAATTGTCTGCAAATGCAATTGTCGATGCTCTACATTGTAAAGGTAATTTCACTTAAACAATTTTATGTTTTAATTCATTAAGATAAGGTTTAAAATTGCGTGTGACTGCGTTTGTCAATGATAACTGCAGTGGGATTTTTCAGTTGCATTATTATTTATCAGAGATCTTATGACGGTTTGTATAATTCCTAGAAGTAGTTATGCGTACTCGTCAGATGTAAAATATTATCTTATCATATCACCATGATATGACACATCTTCCATTTCGAAGGTCTAAAAGACGTGATATATAAAAAAAATATATAAGGACAAATCACACTGATTAAGCTAGCCCTAAAGTAAGTTTTGAACTTATGTTTTGGGATACAAAATTTTATGATAAAAACATATACAGGCTGACTTATTATCCACCAGCCAAATTTATGAAGCAAGTTCAGTCCATGATACAGAACTACTTTAACGAAAAACTAAAATAAAAATTCACCTTCCTATATAAAATCCACGTGCTCAGCCAAACGGATTTTGTATGGAAGGACCTGAGGGCCGGACGAAAAAATTTTATTGATTTTTAATAACATTTTTATAGAAAGTAGTTCAGTATCATGGACTGAACTTGCTCCAAAAATTTGGCTGGTGTTTAAAAGTCACCCTGTATAGATAAACACCCGACCTAGGAAAATTTTAAAAAGGGCCATTTTACCAACTTGCCCTGGCTGGGAATCGAACCCAGAACCTCCGGATTAGCGGTCTAGCGTGTTAACCATTACGCCACGGAGGTCGTCAATGAATAATCCGTGCCTATCTCTATCGAAATATTTAGTTCTATTGTTAAAATATCAGTTACCTCGATATATTAAATTCCTGCTTCAAAAGACTCGGGTATTCGACAAATTAAAAATATCATGTAGTTATACAGGGTCGAACAAAATATACTGAAACTATTTTAAGGGTGAATACAGTCCATGATACTGAACAACTTTCCCCAAGGAACATATGTCGAAATATGAAAAATATTTTTTGATCAGTTGATCCGAGTTTGAGTGAAAGCATGACTCACATTGGCCGTCAAGAACCGGGGGAGAGGTGCGGGTGCGGGGAACGGGGACGCATATTGCGCGTACTGTTTACTCTTACTGTATTCTGTGGTGAAAGGTCAATTTTTTTTTTCATATTTCGATATATGTTCCTTGGGGTAAGTTCTTCAGTATCATGGACTGAATCCACCCTTAAAATAGATTCAGTATACTTTGTTAGAATTATTATACAGGGGTATAATAATTTTACCTAATATTGAAGTTCAATTCTGAGAAATCTTATTAAATTTGATAAGCCAAATGTCTCGAGTTACACTGTGTTGCTACCCAGAATACATTGTGAAGGCCTATTGATCAAAATGAAACGTGATCTTGTATAATGAAATGGGTGTGATAATAGAGTAAGTTTAGGTAAGAAGATATTTGGATGTTAGGGAGAAATCTAAAATTAAATTTTAGTACAAGTTTGTATTTCATGTTATTTATTAGGCTAATCTGGATATCATATGAGTAATAATCTATATACCTAGTCTAGCCATAAATATTGCAAAAAAGAAAAAAATATTTTTCTATTGCAAATAACATTTATTACTTTTACAATGCGTTAGTTTAATACTATTTTCAGAGCTCTGTAAAAAATATATATATATATTAAAGATGCAGTTCCGGGAGGTAGCACATTTTTTTTGGAAATTTTCTCATTTTTTCAGATCCTTTTTCAAATTTCGAATATTTTTGCTAGTTTTCTGGGATATTAAAAAAAACCGAACCACTACTTTAAAAAAAATGATTATGACTTTTAAAATTTTCATCGGCCCCTTTTGGGACTTTTCCTTAAAAACTTTCACATAATATTCCGAATCGAATGACACCTTGATCGTAATTTTCGGAGAATATACAAAAATTTCATCCAAAAAGGTACATGTTGATCAGACTAGATGGGCGTTATTGCAATACAGAAGATTGCAAGAAAAGTGTAAACTTGTCTTATACATTAATTTTACAATGTACATTTAAAAATTTTCTGTTCTAATAATATCAATTATTCAAAAAAGGAGGAGGTTATCAATTCAACTGTATGTTTTTTTAAACTGTATTTGTTACGCGATATCCTCGCCAAATTGTGAACCGGTTTTGATGATTCTTTTTTTATTTGAAAGCCTTTACTACCATGTCGGTCCCATTGTAATTTGGTGAAGATAAGATAAAAAACTTTGGAGATATAGAAGAAACTCCTAAAAAAAATTGAAGTCGGTTGTTTTTTTTTTGTTAAAAAATTTATTATTTAATAATTCATTTTTAACGACAGTTGATGATTGATGAAATCGGTTACTGATAACCGATGGTAAGTTATTTCTTTACACTTACCGTGTTACTTAGATATTAAGTACAGTATCAACACACACACTAAGGCATTTTTAGTTACGTTATTCTTTTGAATATGTTTTGAATATAGGATCTCTCTCCACTAGGAAGATTTGTGTCAGTACTGAAAACTGATGGTAAATAATTACCTATATACATTGGTAGATAGTTACCATATCCATTTATGAGGGGAGGGGCGTGCCTGATAAACCATCACGCCGTCATCACTCGAATGATCATATCATGATTGTGATACTGATATCGCATGACAACTACAATGTAGTGAAATGTGGCACACCTAAAGAGAAGTGGTAAGATGATAACTAAAAACTGAATTTAGTAAGTAAGGGCAGACATATTAATAAGCAAGGGCTACGTACTGTTCAAAGAATTTTATAGATAAGTTTTTTTTTTGGGATTTTTAGGGTTTCGTCGTACAAAAATTGAAAAAACGGACCCCTTATAGGATCACTCTGTTGTTGTAATCCGATGACCCAAACACATATGTGCAAAGTAAATATTTTTTTTTAAATAAGTGTCATTTTCGGGGGACAAATTATGTAATTTAAAAAAAAAGTTTTGTAAACCTTACTGTGTCATATATCAAATAAAGTGCCGGTTATTGCATGGTTATAATAACTCGGAAGAGCAATGGGAAGAGAGAGAGAGAGAGTAATGGGTTGAATAAATAAATAAAAAAATATTCCTGAATTCTTTTCAGTCCTGTGTGTGACGGACCTAAAGTTGTCACGTCACGCCCACAGATAAGATAACACACAGACAGATAATGCTTCCGTCCTTTTTATTAACACTTCTTGTTCCTCTTTCATATATTTTCCCTTATAGCAACATGAGATAATTGTGTCTACTGTCTAGTTATTATAATACCTAATCATGATTATTCATCAGTTTCAACGGAGATTTAAGAGGAATTCTGAATACTGATATTAAAATCTGCTTCAATTCTCTTATGTAATGTTTTTGATTGTAAAAATAATTTTGAAGTTGCGTATTATTATCATAAGATCTTTTTTAGTCTCCACTGCAGGACCACGACTCTCTCCACGAGGAGCAGTCAGAGGATTTGGCCTACACTCTCCACGCTGGCCAGACGGGTTGTTGGAGAGGTCTCATCTCATTTATTTTTATTTTCTATGAACTGTATGTTATAGATGCAATAAATGATTTATCTATCTATCTATTGATGTTTATAAGCTTTGTTTAGCTTATGTTTCCTAAGTCGTCATCTACGACATCCACAGGAAGACTTGGAGTGGTCCTATTCTACTCTGCCGGGAACCACACGGCCTTCACACGGCATAGTTAGTGTATACCAAGCTTTAAATCAAAACTAACAATCATAAATGTAATAACAGTTATCATAACTCATTATTTCAATACAAGACACATGAATGGTTAATTTTTCACTAACTTATCGCACAAGTGGGGGCAATAAATAAATCAAGGCAGACATCTTAACCTTTCCCGATAACAGGGTTCACTGAACCTTCATTCATCGGTTGTTATCTCTTACAACTAATACTAGAATGATACAGTCAGGCCTGTGTCACTCCCCGTTTAGGTATCGAAAATGTACCTACATTATTACTGCACGCAGGCGGCCCCTCCTGGTGGTGAATTCAGTTATACGAATCGTTTGTCCAGAGTAATAAGAATGAAATTCGCTTGCAAAGGATGTCTAGGTATATAAAAGAAAAGATGCTGAGTTCTGACGTGGGCTAAATTAAACCATATCGCTAGCCACATTGAGTAAATATTTCTTTGTATTTTTTGCTGGGTGAGACTTCTGTACGTTAGTATTATTTATTCTGTGATACAGTCAAGTGGAAATACAGCCGACTTCAACTTCTTTCCAAGGAACAACAAGTCTGCAGAATAAAATATAAGTATACGCATAAATTAGATAAGGCTCAACATGACCTTTTAATATAATTATTGTCTTTAAATGGTAAGAAAGAAAGAAAGAAAGAAAGAAAAATTGTTTATTTGATATATCACATACACACAATTATAATAACAGTTCTCACTATCCAAAATTATATCTGTGCCTATACCAAAATGGCCTCCTCTCAGCATAATGGTATGCTGATTTTGATCCGTTGGTTGGGGACCTGGTGATCTGTAATACAGGTTATCCTACTTCAGACACCAGCTCCTCACACACATTACTATTTGTTACGCTAAGTTAGAAACTTACATTTGTATTAAAAATATGTATAAGGTTTATGTTCTGAGGAGAAATAAAGAATTTATTTATTTATTTATTTAACAACGTTAGCGTAGTTAGCTCTGACTTCACGGTGTGAACCAAAACAAAGATAATACAGGTTGATTTTGCAACACTGAGCTATATTGAATCTTGGAATCAGAATCACTAATAGAAAACAAAACAGCAAGAAAAGGAATTCTTTTTAGGGTTTCGTACCCGAAGGGTGCAAACGGTACCCTATTACTGAGACTCCGCTGTACTGCGTCTGTCCGTCTGTCCGTATGTCACAGGGCTCTATCTCTTGAACCGTAAAAGCTAGAGATCAGCATCGTTACAAGGGGAAGAAGGACAATGCCTTTTTCAGACAAGAAAAAAAAGTATATTCTACAATAACTGGAACATCTTTGGTCGGAATTAGATATATAAGAAAGTTTTAAAATTTTACAAATTATAACAGTAAGTATAGTCACGTTTCATCTCTAAATTATTTTTAACCGACTACAAAAAAGGAGGAGGTTATCAATTCGAATGTATGTTTTTTAGGGTTCCGTACCCAGGGTGCAAACGGGACCCTTTTACTGTGACTCCGCTGTCTGTCCGTCTGTCTGTCCGTCTATCAGTGTGTCTGTCCGTCTGTCACAGGGCTCACTTGAAATTTTCACCGATTATGTATTACTGTGGCCGCTATAACAATAAATACTAAAAATAAAAAATTGTTAAAAATTAAAGGGGGTCGTCATACAAGAAACGTGTCTTTTTCAGCGTTTTTAACTTGATCTTTATAATAGCAGTAACTAGATACTTGAAATTTTCACCAATTATGTATTACTATGACTACAATAACAACAAATACTAAAAATAAAATAAAGTTAAAAATTAAAGGTGGTCGTGATACAAGAAACGTGTTTCTTCAGCGTTTTAAAACATTGTACGGGTACGGAACCCTTTATGTACGAGTCTACTCGCACTTGCCCGTTTATTTTTGATGTATGTTTGTTACGCGATATCTTCGCCAATTGTGAACCGATTTCTTGTGAAAGTTCCTATTTTATTTTGGTGAAGATATGATAAAGAACTTTGGAGATATGGAAGATACTTCTTAAAAAGATTGAAGTCGGTTGTTTTTTTTGTTAAAAATTTAATTATATTCTATGATCTCGCCTGTATGCGAGGTACTCGTGTGGTTATGGGTTAGAATAAGAGGGTTAACCTCAGGCGGCAGCCGGTAGTAATACTTTTCGCACAAATACATTCCTAAAGAGGGTTAACGTCAGGCAGGCGGCCTGAAATAACATAACAGCCTGAATAAATAAAAATAACAAAACACAGAAATGATATCTCAGGCAAAAATCGCTCAAGCAATCCTAACCAAAATACTGCAACAAAAGACACTAGTGACTCTGTAAGTTGCAAAAGCTCTTTCATTTAAATTGACATGTCACACTATTAGTACTTACACGTAACAATACAATACAATACAAAAATCTTTATTGCACCAAATAAAAAACATTTAAAATTACAAAGTTTACGGAACTTATAAATAAATAAGGTACAAGAGGCGGCCTTATCGCCGAAGCAATCTCTTACAGGCAACCATAAAGAGAAGGAGTGCGAAGTATATGAGTAAGACAACAGGTGGCGTAGTTAAAATTAAAATGTAAACATAACATAACATTTTTTAAATGTTAATTTTACGCCCCACGTGTGACCCTCATATTTGAAATTTATTTATTTACGTTACACGTCCGTCTTTGGGTCACTGACTTACATATGTGTACCTTTCAACTCAATCGGTCTAGTAGTTTCGTAGCAAATGAGGCTGTGACTGACGGACGGACAGACAAGTGAGTGATCCTTTAAGGGTTCCGTTTTTACCTTTTGAGGTACGAAACCCTAAAAATATGATTTTTTTAATTTTTAAACCCAAATATGAATTTGCCCCATTTTGAAAAATGTCGAAATGCTGAATCAACAAAAAAAATCTATCATCGAAACTGCTCACAAATCAGGAGAATTGGTTGAAAAACTTTGTGTAAAACTGTAACCTCGTCAAATCACCTTAGGTTAGGTAGGTGTTAGGTAGCGGACCCCGGGCTCTGAAGCGTTACCGCTGAGGATGCAACCGGGAACGTCTTCCCGGTTCCAGAACACGTACTATATGATGTCAGTGTGTATGTAAATATATATGTACTATGTGTTGCTTTAGTTTAAGATGTATTGTAGAGGTTACTTCTGTTTTATCATTACTTTGTTCTGTACGCATGGTATGCGGATTGTCAACCAATGGCCGCCACAACTCACATCACGCGACTGTCGCGCCACTATCTGATGCAATATCGTATGCCTACAGCTCATACTACTAGTCGCATGAGTCATATGACACGCCGCTACAGTGTTGCACTATACTGAACTTTCATATCGGTGGCCTTAGAACATTTTCAGAACTATGATTTTTTAAGTAGGTAACCGATCTTTAATAGGGGTGACGGGTGTCCAAAAATAATGGACCCATATTTTTCAGTTAATCAAAAAAGTGAAACTTCACAAAGATCCACAGCATCTAAGTTCCAGAGTGGGGGCTTGTGTCACCGCGGCTATGTTTAAATCTTACTTAGCCGTGACGTCATGCGTTTAAATGCGCTGTATCTTCAGTTTTGCAGAGAAAAGAAAAAAATACGTGTACAATATTTTGGGTTCCGTAGCCAAATGGCAAAAAACGGAACCCTTACAGAGGGTAAAATGTGGGTCCCCCCCCTGTAACTTCTAAAATAAGAGAATGATAAAACTAAAAAAGAATATATGATGTACATTACCATGCAAACTTCCACCGAAAATTGGTTTGAACGAGATCTAGTAAGTAGTTTTTTTTTTAATACGTCATAAATCGTAAAATGTTACTTGCTGCTACAGAACCCTTCATGGGCGACGAGTCCGACTTGCACTTGGCTGCTTTTTTTTAATAATCTAACTGTATGTATAATCTTATTTGTTCTGTGAGTGGACTTCCAATTGTGCTACTGTGAGTTCGAATCACCCTGACGAATTTCCTCACCATTGATCGAGCGAGCGAAGCGTCTCAGTTTTAAGATAGGCCAAAAATGCTTTTGTCCGTCTGTCTGTCTGTCGGTATGTTCTCGCCTGCAGGTCGCATTTACTATCAACCGATTCTCGTGAAATTTTATAAGTAGGTTCGATAATTATATAGATTTTTTGTCGATTCAGTTTTTGGAAATTTTTCAAAATGGCGGAGATATGGGGGTTTAAAACTTAAGGAAATTATATTTCAGCCATTTCTAAAAAAAATTACTATGTCGTAAAACTTTTTTGTTACTGTAGCGGTCTATGCATTGGGCTGTGAATCGAGAGACCCCGGTTCAAATCACAGTCAGGTATAGTGTTTTTGAAGTATTGAAAGAAGTTTCTAGATAATTCTAGACTAAATGGAAAAGAAAATACGGGACAGAAGATGAGTGAGAGAGAAGCCGATAGAAAATTAGTGATTTGAATATGGAACATTGATGTGATTTTGTTCGAATTCGGGGGGTATATAAGCAGTACCAGGTGCGGCCAAGGGCAGTTTAGTTGAGAAGTGAAATCGAAGAAAGAAGAAAAGTACTAGTAGTAAGAAAAAGTGAGTAAAAGTGAAGAAGTGATAGTGAAGTGATAGTGCAGTGGCAGTACAGCGCATGACAGTGCAGTGGCATTTCCGCGCGCAAAACAATGCAGTGACGTCTCCGCGCGTGTGACAGTAAGTGACATTTCCACGTACGTACCACTTTTTTATTCGATAAACTTCAACGGGTGGGGGGGAGTCGCGAGGTTTACAGCTCACAGAGCCACTAGTATCATTACTACTATTCGTCGGGGTGATTTGAAGTGCACTCATAGCACAGAATACAGTAAGAGTAAACAGAACGGAATCTCCTAAGGTACGCGCAATATGCGTCCCCGTTTCCCGCCCCGCACCTCTCCCCCGGTTCTTGACGGCCAACGTGAGTCATCGAGGCGAAAACGGGGGAGAGGTGCGGGGACGGGGACGGCCTGTTCTCATAGTACAAATATGAGGAGCGTGAGTTTGAATCTCACTCGGGCGTGACGAAGTTTTAGATCACATATTTTTAATTTAGATATTGTTCCGATCATTTTTGGACTGCCTCCGCGGTCCAGTGGTCAAGGCGTTTGCCTTGTGATCCGGAGGTCATGGGTTCAAATCCCACTGGGAAGCATACTTTGTTAAAAGTTGTTTCCAGTCTGTTTAGGATATTGCAGGCTTGTGAATCACCTGATTATCCGAAAAGAAAGATGATTCCGTGCTTCGGAAGGCGCGTAAAGCCGTTGGTACCGAACGCCATCTAGCGTTTGTACCTATCCTAGGATTGGTTCTGGTCTACCCTTTGGGTTGCGGAGGTCAGACGGCAGTCGCTCTGTGTAAAAAACCAGTAACCTCGTCAAATCGCCTAGGTTAGGTAGCGGACCCCGGGCTCTGAAGCGTAACCGCTGACGATGCAACCGGGAACACGCTCGGATGAAAGCCCATTTACACGGTGCAAGTTTCTTGCCTGTGGCGTACAATTAAATTGAAGCAATAGAAAACTTGCATGGTCTAAAAGTAAACAGAAAGTCAGCCATACAAATCATTTATTGCTTCAATAAAATTGTATGCAACAGGCAAGAAACTTGCGCTGTGTAAATGGGCCTTTATGATAATATTGTGCCGATAATTTTTGCCATAAGTGGCCGTTTTCCGCAAAAATGCTAAGGAGAGCTTAACGTTCTCACTTTCACACGTCACATTGTTTTGTTTTGCACAAACGTTGACGTCAAATAGTTACAGCTAAATTTAGTCCCGCCCGACAACTAACAAACTTACAACATAAAATTAGGTATGTGGATGTACTGAGATTGTTTGTTGTTAGGTCATAATTCAAATTGAATTATAATTAAAATAAGAATTACGAAATTTTTAACAATGTCAATTAGTAAATTTAGTATGTACCAATGTACCTAAATTATGACATGTCAAAGTATACACATCAAGGGACCCGCGCCAAGCTCAAGCCAGACTTTTTAGGGTTCCGTAGTCCACAAGGAACCCTTATAGTTTCGTCATGTCCGTCCGTCCGTCTGTCTGTCCGTCCGGGCTCGTACTCCGCCGCTACTGCTCCGATTGTCACGAAAATTGGTGGAGAAATAGATATAGAAGTTCCAAAAGTTGGTTTTTAAAATTATGAAAAAATGTTTTTTTTCAGCCCATACAACGAAAAGGAATTTAAAAAATTAAATTAGACTAACCCCAACGTGTGGGGTATCGTTGAAAAGGTCTTTTAAAATGCAACAAAATCTGCTTTGAAACTATGTAGATTAAACCCCCCAGTCTTGAGATAATCTAATACAAAGTTAAAATTTGAGGTCCCCCCCACCGTACTTTTGAAATATTTCTAAAATAATTCTGATAAAAATTTGGTTTATACCTCAAAGCATGTACTTTTATTTAAAACTATAATCTCGGAATCATAGATAGTTATTTTTTAATACCTACGTTACTTGCTGCTACGGAACCCGTCATGGGCGAGTCCGACTCGCACTTGGCCGCTTTTATTTGTTTTTAAGATAATCACCGGTTCTATATTAAGTCTTCTTATAAAGAACTTTCTTGATATAAGCTTATATAATGCTAACATCATTAATCACAATATTTTATGTTAGAGCAGTATATAAGCTATTTACAATCATTGCATACCATTGTAAAATTTTGTAAACTTCCTTTTAAGATGTCCAATTATGTACTTACCTCCGCCTCTTAATTACATCCAGCCACTTATTAAATAAATATTTACTGTTTAATCACTTTTATTATTTCTAACAACTTCCTATAATTTTATGGAAATGACGTACCTAGTGACGTTATAGTATCAATTAAGTTGTAAGTTGACGTCGTAGGAGAAAATGCTGCAGTTTAGTTTGTTGCAGCTTCTTTTGCCGTCTAGGAATTAGTATCACTTAAGAGAGAGAGAGAGAGAGAGGAGTTTAATCGTAGTCTAGCTTTTTTTAATAATTAAATTTTTAACAAAAAACAACCGACTTCAATTTTTTTTAGGAGCTTCTTCCATATGTCCAAAGTTCTTCATCATATCTTCACCAAATTGAAATGGGACCAATTTGGTAGTAAAGGCTTTCAAATAAAAAAAGAATCATTAAAATCGGTTCACAATTGGCAAAGATATCGCGTAACAAACATACATAAAAAAAAATTAAAAAAAAACATACAATCGAATTGATAACCTCCTCCTCTTTTAAAGTCGGTAAAAATTAGAACAAGTCGTGTTTTTTCAGCGTTTTAAAACATTGGACGTACGAGTATGTACGGAATGTACTACGTAGTCTACGAGTTCGACTCGCACTTGACCGGGTTTTGTAAATCATTTTTTGATTTTGATTAAAAGTATTCTTACGAGTACCTACTTATTTCAAGTGCTTAAGCATAATAAAGTCGCCAGAGTCAAATAGGTATTGAACTTGAACTTAAACGCACCTGTATTTAATTGCACTCTGGTAATTTCCCAGAAGGCTTACTGACCTTAAGCTGCGACCTAGATGTATATACATACAACATACATATGATGCAACAGTCAGCTGTTGTTATACTAAAACCAGTGAGAAATGCGATTTTAAACCAATTTAAAAAAAGGGGATGAGTTTATCAATTCGACTGTATGTCTGTTGAATACCATGAGTATGAAAGATCAGAATATTTCAGTTCTTTTTTAGAAGTTGTTTGAAGTAAAAACTTCTTTAGCGGCGTTGTGCACTTTTTTTGTAATGGGTAAAAATGTTAAACTCGCGTCAGAACACGTGTCCTGATCAAAAATTCGTAAGACGGATGGAGAGTAGACAGCCGGCGCGGCTTAGGTTTTTGTTCACCGGCACGCGATGGCTGCCACTACTCAAAATAAGAATAGTTTTTATTTATAGATTGTATTTTTAACCGACTTTGTTACCATAGTGTATGTTTTTCATTATAAAATATAGTACACAAAATTTCATACTAGATAACCCTTCAAACTATTTAATGAACTACTGTATACAGTTTAAAGTGAGAACGTTAAGCTTTACTACGCACATTAGCTAAAAGTGGCCGTTTTTCGCAAATGTGCGTAGTAGAGCTTAACGTTCTCACTTTAAACTGTAAACAGTAGTTCACAAAATAGTTAAAAGGGTTATGTAGGACTTGATAGTTGCAAAATTTTAAATTACGTCTCCGTTTTCTTTAAAATGATTTATTGACGTGACAACGTCTTAAATTAGGTTGCAGCTGGGAGTCACTTATGAAAAAGTGTAACGCTCGGTAACGTTACGATGAGTCACCGAACGAGAGAGAGGCCCGCCGAATGCCTTGCGTCTCTCTCCCACTCAACTATGATCGGTCTGCCGCCGTTGTCACGTAAAATCTTCGCCCGTAAAACCGACTTTACAGGCAACCATTTTTTTTAAATGGGGGCAGCACTGGACCCCTTAAAATTTAGGTACGGCCTTAAAGGGCTATCTTGTGCCTAACATTGAGAAATATGGAAATTTTCACCATATTTACGAGTTAACAATTTATTTTAAATAAGGGCGCCACTTCTGCTTGGTATTCACGTCAAAGCGAGGTTTGGCCTTTAATCAGCATGCTGGGTAAGCTAAATACAGCATACTTTTTCTCATTCATCAAGCAGAAAAAATCAATACAAAATACACTTACCGAACGACTATACAACGTAACGATACAGACACTTTATATATATCACTTGTATATCTACATACACACGTAACTCACTTAAATAAAGGTCTGTACACACTCGCACTAGCCCACTATCTGCCACTAGCGTGATTAGGGCAAAACATTTCTTTTATATGGCCGTATGACTCACTGATGGTCAGTGATATTTTTAAAAGATGTCGCATTACATACAAAGTAGTGGTTCTGTGAGAGCAGTAGACCTCGCGAGCTGTAATAACCATGCAATAACCGTTTATCCTTTCGCCTGGCTTAGCAAAGCCATTTCAGTGTAATCCGTCCAGATAGGTATAACGCTACAGAAAACTTCCCTCTTTTTCCTCCTCTATTCTCTTTTTTGGTAATTTTTGCAACATCTTTTATAGAATGGAGTTCTTAGTGTGCTTTTGACGTGACAACGTCTAATAACTCGATACTACGGCACTGGTATGACCCTCCATTGATTCAGAGTAACATATATACCTACTACTACTACAAACGAAACAATTTATCTGTACACACGTCGATGTGTGAGTTTTATACTTAGGGTCGCACCGCAGAATTATTTTAATACTTACCTACTAACGAGTTCGACATATTTACGATTATATTTTTCCATACCGGAAGATTTGCGAACACTATGACGTAAAAAATATTCTGTTTTATATGTATTAAATGTTACAGGAAAGTCGGAAACAGCAACATAATATCACTTCACAAATATTTTTCATTATGTCCATTGTCCATTTCACCATTAGTTCACTTTACTGATTATTATTGAGTCATTTATAATGTTACGCACTAATTTCACTAATTCACTATTGTAATATAGTAATTTGCGTATTCGGCGCAAAACTATACGGTAATTATATAAATAAATTCAATAAAAATAAACAAATGTTTATCACGCTTGATGATGATGACAAATTGACACGCACAGCATGTCAAGTAGCAATCCGGTAATGTTACAATCTCGCTCTTGTGTATCTCCCGCCAATGCGAGAGAGCGAGAAGGGTATATAATCAAGATGGTTGCTGGGTATAACGTGAAATTATATTGTTGCTTTGCTTACCTGTTTTCATAATTTGGAAATGTATGAAATATTCGTTCTTTAGAGTATTGGGTGGATAAACAATTATTATACGCGCACCTTCTCACCATAATGGTTACTATTGGTTGACAGTTCTCAAGACAACACACGTCGCGTATTGCGTGCGGCTAGTAATTAAACCCTGGTTTGGAGCTGTCAAAGCTCACAAAGTGCGGGGGAGAGGTGCGGGGACGCCAATTTGCGGGAGACGCTGTGTGAGACCATTCTGTTTGACTCTTATGTATTCTGTGACTACGGGCTCCATGCACGAAAAAGATGACGTCATTGTCCCGTTACGCTCATTGTCGCGTTCCGCAAGAGAGAGCGCGGCACGAACTAGAGAGAGAATGTTTGACGTTGTCACGTCAACCTACCGTCCGTAAACCGACTTTACAGACAATATGTTTTTTTTATTGAAATCCACCATTAATTAACGCTACAGCAAAGTCCCCCCCTTTTCCTCCTATTTCTGCCCCAATCTGAAATCGAGATCGGCTAAAATATTTAAATAAATCAAGGAACTTGTTTGGCAATTTTAACCAAAATCTGTTGAAAATTTAGATCTGTAGGCGAGAACAAACAGACGGACAAAAGCATTTTTGGCCTATCTCGAAACTGAGACGCTTCGCTCGCTCGGTCAGTTAACTAAATATTGTCTGATGCTATATTATGTATGTGTTCTAGCGCAGGATGTTTACAGGGAGTTCAGTACGTGATAGAAAAATTAAATACTTTTACATTATGTAATTAACATCTTCTTATTCTAAGCGCGTTCCCAGTTGTATCCTCAGCTATACTGCTTCGGAGCCCAGGGTGCGCTTTTCCGCTTTTTCTTCTTCAAATATAACATGCATGTCACCCAAGGATGCCAAAGACCTTGCCAAGTGGAGAAGAAAATGCCGGAACAGTTAAAATGATTTTACGAATGTAATTAGTTAATTTAATGCTGTAATTTTACGACCGGCCGCCTGCCTGACGTCATCCTTCTTTGGTAATGTTTTGTGCGAAAAGTTTTACAAACGGCCGCCGCCCGACGTTAACCCTCCTTGGGAATGCAATTGTAGCACGAGGTGTTTGTGCTAAGTCCTTAAGTCGCCTCTTACGACATCCACAGGAAGAGATGGAGTGGTCCTATTCTAACCCGGAACCACACGGGTTAAGTAATTACGAGTAACAACATAAACTAAAATTGCTGTAAAAATGTACACTAACATTTTTAATTTTGAACAAAGATGCTTTGAATAATCAAGTGATCGTAGCGTAGTTTTTGTTTTGAGCCAAATTATAAATGAATTAGTTTGTCAAATATTTTTAGGTAGAGATTGTCACTTTTTCTACTTCACTTTTTATTAGGGTTCCGTAACCAAAGGGTGCAAACGGGAACCTATTTCTGAGACACCGCTGTCTGTCCGTCTGTCACAGGGCTCTATCTCCTGAACCATATAAGCTAGACACTTGAAATTTTCACAGATTATGTATTACTGTGGCCGCTATAACAGTTAATACTAAAAATAAAAAATATTTAAATAGATAAAGGGGGTCGTCATACAAAAAACGTGTTTTTTCAGCGTTTTTAACTAGGTCTTTATAATGGCATTAACTAGATACTTGAAATTTTCACCAAAATGTATTACTATGACCACTGTAACAACAAATACTAAAAATAAGATAAAGGTTAAAATTAAAGGGAGTCGTCATACAAGAAACGTGTTTCTTCAGCGTTTTAAAACATTGTACGGTGGTACGGAACCCTTCATGTACGAGTCCGACTCACACTTGCCCGTTTATTGGTATTAATGCCAGTCCCACATTTACAGATTTCTTGATCAATGCTACCGGTAGTTAAACTTTTAGTAACAGGTTTACCATTTCTGGGCCGCAAACGGAGAGCGAATCACTTATTTTCGATTTTACACCATGTAGGTTATTAATTTAATTTAAGGTTTTCGTTTTAAAACGCGCGTTAAGTGATTTCTAAAATGATGACTCATATCTTTGTGTTAATTGCTCTGTAGGTAAAAGTTTCTTATAAAATCAAGAGTCTTAATACTCTTGTCTCAATACATGTAGCTCAATTTTATATATTTTGAGTCATGACCCGTGTGGTATCGACCGTAGAGCGACCTAGAAATGGACCACTCCATCTCTTTCTGTTGAAGTCTTAAGAGGCGATTAAAGGAGGCACAAACATAACGTGCTGCAACTGCATTCCTTAGAAGGCTCGGCGTCGGGCGGCGGCCGATTGTAAAACTTTTAGCACAAATGCATTCCTAAAGCAGGCAAAAACTATAGCCAAATCGTTTAAACTGTTCTGGCAATTTCTTTTTGATTTTGCATGGTCTTCGTTACTTCTTGACATGCGTATTATATTTGGAGAAGAAAAAGCGCTAAAGCGCACCCCGGGCTCCGAAATATGAGTTGAGGATGCAACTGGGAACGAGCTAAGGGAAAGTTGAAATCCCAACATTTGTTCATATTACGGTACCATGAAACAGATAAAGAAGCTGAACGTCGTGTGAAGAAAGCTGTGTCGTACAGCGAAGTTAAGCAGCTGGCGGGTTAGAGAGACAAATGGAAGAGAATTCACACGCCCCCGATAAGAGCTTAGCTCTTGAATATAGATAGATAGACTGTACAAGTCGCCCCTTTGTCCGTTCCTAAGTAAGTGTCGACTTCTTCTTGTATTCAAGAGCTGCGCTCTTCCTCGCACCTAAAACCAACAAACAGGGCAGCTAGACTTGCCGTTTGTTGTTTTTTGGGTCAAATCTTGCAAGTTAAATTTGAGTTATTTCACTTGCAAGTTAAATTTGAGCCACTTCCTGTCTGATTGAGATGAAATTTTGTATGCTAATGTAAATCAGATGACAATGCAATATTATTTGTATATATTAATATTATTATGACAAGAAGCTGATCTAATGATAGAGCCGGAAGGTGGCTATGGGAACCTTGTAATAAATCGACGCAACCCCTTTGAGTCTGGGCTTATTAAATTAAATCTTGATAAGTTCTTTCAGGCCTCACAATAAACATTGTTTGTTTGTTTGTTTAATTTCTTTATTGCACAAAATTTACATTTAAATGTACATTATTTAATACAAAGAGAAAAAGAAATAACTTGTACAAAGGCGGACTTATCCCAAGAAGGGATCTCTTCCACTCTTTTACAAACCCAGTCTTCAAAAGGTTACATATTTTTGAAATGGGTGGAGAACATTGTACGATAAACATTTTTTTTTAAACTTATTCGGCAAGTGTCGACTAGCCTTCTGTAACTTGTACCACACAAGAAGCCTGTCATGGTCAACCATTTGTTTAAGGTAACTGAGAAAAAGATTATTGACACGAGTTGCATTCCTCGCGTTTTTGGTGCATCCGGAGAACCTATGCAAATATTGGATACTGTTCGCGTTTTTGTCAGACAGAGAGAACTGTTTCATTTGTGTTCACTTTTTCTTTTTTGGAATAGAAAAGAGTAGAATAAGGATATTATATATATATATATATATATATATATATATATATATATATATATATATATATATATATATATATATTCAAGGATATTTTTCTTATACATTCATAGACCTACATATAAAAATACACAACTATTTTATAAATTCATAAACCCTACATGAACTACATACTTAAATATTGATTATACTCTATCAACTCTATGACAATTTGTGAAGATAATGAGGGCGCACAGCACTCTTAATTGCTTGGCGACTAGGGGCTTTGCGGATATCAACGGGAAGGGCGTTCCATAGCTTAACGGCTTGTCTGGTGAATGAATGTTCAAAAATCCCACTCCTGCAGCGAGGCATGTCGAGGGTATATCTTTCATTGGTATATCCAAAAACTGGTTTTGGCGGAAGCGCCATATTACATCAACTTCTCCAAAGGGCCTCTACGTGTTGGATCTGCATCCCCACGCAAGACTCCCAAATGATCGGGGTAAAAGACCCGTGTATTCAAAGGAGAATCAAAAGTAAATTCAAATGAAAGGTATCATGGGTATCTTTAAAAATATGAGAAAACAGATGCCCATACATAGCGGCGAAACACATAACCCTGCCTTGCTTCGCCGTAGTCGGGTAAAAAGCTAGTTACTCATACGCATAGAGAACCGTGGTAATCAAAGATTACGCAAACGGAACAACGAATGAATGAAGTAACCTTCACCGTGAACTCTAAGGGTTCACCTTTAACTAGGTAATGGCCGGCGGACTGAATTAACACAATTATAGGTCCTAGGACAGTTAGCGTGATTGATGGGCTTCAGTGGGATGAGAGGACGTGATGAGAGGGCCCAAAAATATATGCTACCGCGGCGTTGCCCGCGAGAAGCGTGGAGAAAAGTATACTATCCGTCTTATTTCTAAATGCTGACTATGCTTGATGGAATTAGACTTTCCCATCCAACGTAGTCTAGATTTTATTCTGAAACGACGATTTGGGCAACATTTTGTCATTTCGAAAAAATTGCATATTCATTGTATCGTCGAAGATCTAGGTATATGAGTAAAACTCATTTTCACAGTCAAAATATAAACTTGAAAGAGAATATAATGTATCATATCATATATGTTGACCATTAATATGGAAAACTTCTAAACCCTTATATTTTCTTTCAAGTTCATATTTTATTGACGAAAATTAGTTTAATGTTAAACTAGTTATGCAATTTCTTTGAAATTACATAATATTGCACAGATCTGAAATGTGATTTTAAAATAAAATCTGGACTACGTTATTTTTACAGTGACAAAAGAGAAGGTGACATATTGCGGGAGATCTTCTTTCGTTGGTTCTGTGATATTACCTGAAACAATATCAAAATATAACATTAATATCTCATCATAATAATGAAATTGATTTATAATAATTGAAATACGGTTTTAGACGGTTTGTTCCTTTCTCATCTCACATGACGTTCTCAGTGGTTCCCGGTGGGAAAACGCATTGATGGAGCTCCTCCGTGCTGCTGAAGGCGGCGCGTAAAGCCGTTGGTCTCAGCTGACATTGTAATATGGCAGTCGTCAAGCATGTCAGATGTCTTTAGGCAGCTTGATAAATCTGACACACAGAAAAAACAAAATAATGTCGTCCTCAATTCTTCACTCGTCCCAATCGCATTGGATGTGGCCACAGGATGAGTCGCTGACTGGGTAGCTGCTTTAGCGCAACTGCAGAAAAGCTACCATCCGGCAGCTAACTGCCTTGGCCAGTCTGGTGCCTTAATAGGTTGAAAACCCAAGCTGGTCGGTGCTTAGCTATAAGACTTCCGGCCCAGAATAGGACCACTCCATCTCTTCCTGTGGATGTCGTAAGAAGCGACTAAAAGACTAAGCACAAACAAATTTCGACCATATAAGGGGGTGTAACGTATATGGCTAATACGTATACAGAGTCTAACTAGATAAAATTAAACTATTTAAAAGGTGAATTGATGAATTCAGTTAAGGCCGTACCTAAATTTTTTCGGGGTCTGGACCCCGTGCTGCCACCATTTTAAATAAATCATTTCAAAGAAAACGGAGACATCATTTAAAATTTTGCAACTACCAAGTCCTAGATAAACCTTCAAAGTATTTTATGAACTACTGTTTACAGTTGATAATTAGAACGTTAAGCTTTACGAGTACTACGCACATTTGCTAAAAGTGGCCGTTTTTCGCAAATGTGCGTAGTAAAGCTTAACGTTCTCACTTTAAACTGTAAACAGTAGTTCATAAAATACTTTGAAGGGTTATCTAGGACTTGGTAGTTGCAAAATTTTTAATAATGTCTCCGTTTTCTTTGAAATGATTTATTTTAAATGGGGGCAGCACTGGACCCCGGAAAATTCAGGTACGGCCTTAATGATACTGAACAACTTGTCCCAAGAAATAGATAGGACCCTATCTCTTGAAACGTAATACCTAGACACTTGAAATTTTCACCTATTACGATGTATTACTGTGGCCGCTTTAACAACAAAAACTTAAAATAAACGGGCAAGTGCGAGTCGGACTTGTACATGAAGGGTTCCGTACCTCCGTACAATGTTTTAAAACGCTTAAAAAAAACACGTTTGTTGTATGACGACCCCTATTAATTTTTAACTTTTCTAGGGTTCCGTACAAAAAATGAAAAAACGGAACCCTTAAAGGATCACTCGTGCGTCTGTCTGTCCGTCCGTCTGTCACAGCCAATTTGCTCCGAATCTACTGGACCGAATCAGGCAAAATTTGGTAGAATGTTGTAATCCTATGACCCAAACACATATGTGCAAAGTAAAAATTTTAAATTTTTTTTTTTAAAAAAGGGTCATTTTTGGGGGACAAATTAGTAAATTAAAAAAAAAGTTTTGCAAACCTTACTGTGTCATATATCAAATGAAAGGGCTCGTTATGAGGATCTCAAATATATTTTTGTTATTATTGTAAAATGAATAGTTTATATTTTATTCATGAAAGAAAATTGACCATTCCCCCCCGCCCTGATCTCCGAAACTACTGAGCCTAAAATATTGAAAAAAATACAAAATATAGTTCATTGTTTGTAGATTACAGGAAAATGTATAAGAATTCAATCAATTGTACGGAACCGTCTCCATGTGAGTTTAACTCGCACTTGGCCGGTTTATTATATTTTAAGTATTTGTTGTTATAGCGGCCATAGTAATACATAATCTGTGGAAAATTCATGTATCTAGTTAATGCCATTATAAAGATCTAGTTAAAAACGCAGAAAAAAAACGTTTTTTGTATAGCGACCCCGTTTAATTTTTAACTTTTTTTTATTTTCAGTATTTGTTGTGATAGCTGCTATAGCAATACATAATCGGTGAAAATTTCAAGTGTCTAGCTATTACGGTTCAAGAGATAGAGCCCTGTGACAGACGGACAGTCGGACAGACGGACAGACAGCGGAGTCTCAGTAATAGGGTCCCGTTTGCACCCTTTGGGTACGGAACCCTAAAAAGATAAAGTAAAAAATTAAAGAGGTCGTCATATAAGAAACGTTTTTTATCAGCGTTTAATTTTTTTTTCCGGAGGTACGGAAGCCTTCATGTACGAATACAACTCACACTTGACAGGAATTTTTATTAATATGTAGTTGGATTTTTTACAAAATGTTAAACTGATTATTCCTTTAACATTTTTATAAAAAAATCTCTTACATTATGTATTTATTAAGACTGCCCACATAAATGATTTTAAAGTTAGCATTATCAACTTTGAACAGGTGTGCGGGTGAGTCACATATTTTTTTGGAATTCGCGTTATTATTATCCCTTCGGCCACCTCTTAAATCATTCAGAATCGATGACCTGTCATTAAAATAATAAAAACCTGTTAAACTTCAATCATATATACTTTATTACCTTTACTCATGGAGCGAAAGTAAATTTTACATCAAAGGAATAAGACTTAAATTGTCGTAGGAATGGTTTGCGAAATTTAATTTATAACTCAATTTTAAAATTACTTAGAGGAACTTTGAAGCTTAAATGTAATGGGGTATAATTATGTGTAAATTTTCAATTTATATTTAAAATAGTGTTGGGAAAGACTCCAAATTTTTATTTATCGATATCGATATACTACTGTCTATTAAACTCTATTCTCTGAGGAGGCCTGTGTCTACACTTCTTTTCTGTAAGGATCACAGAAGTCGATGAATAGTTCAGATTAAGACTATCAAGTACCTACTGAATGAAGTATGTATAATGTATATACCTAGAATATATATTTATCACTTTACATTATGTATAACCGTGAGGTTCCCGGCAGAGTAGCATAGGACCACTGGACCACCAAGTACTCCCGTGGATGCCGTAGAAGGAACACAAGCTAAACAAAACTAATAAACATTAATGAGACCTCTCCAACCCGTCAGGCCAACGTGGAGAGTGTAGGCCAAATCCTCAGGCTGATCTGGTTAAATATGACTCTGATAGTACAGAGAAGGTCGTGCTCCTGCAGTGAAGATTAAAAAAATAACTACAATTTATTACACCTTTATCTTGCAACCCACATTCGACTCTCTGTATAATCCAAAGGTTGACTGGTAGACAACGCTTTTAGCGTTAAGTTCGCCTATTACACTGTACAATATTTTGTATTTGATGGACAATAAATATTAAATAAATAAATAATGTGAAATGTATGAATAATTTTGCTAAACCACTATCTAGTTGCTGTCTTGCAATGCTTTATTTTTATATTAAGAAAATCTTTTCTTCATATAAAAATAAGGCATTTAAAAAAAATATACAAGGGGATTATTTTGGTTATTTATTTATTTATGATACCTACCATTAAATGATTTGGCCAATATGCGACTCACAGATACTAGACGAATTATCGCGACAAGTACTAAGATCTGTGTTTCATCGACTATCGATAAAATTTGTTACGATCGTTTTACGCCACTACAAACGCCAGTAAGTCTGCTTAGCAATTACTCAAATCAGTTTAGGGTTCTTTATTTTGACGACTCCTTATTTTATCGTAATGACCTCCGTGGCGTCATGGTTAACACGCTTGTCCGCCACTCCAAGTGTCTGGGTTCGTTCTCTAGCCAGGTCAAGATGGAAAATAGTCTTTTTCAAACTGTCCTGGGTCTTCGGTGTCCATTTATACATATATGTATTTATTATAAAATATAGTATCGTTGAGTTAGTATCCCATAATACAAATTTAAACTTACTTTGGGGCTAGGTTAATCAGTGTGATTTGTCCTTATATATTTATAATCCTAGTATACAGGCTGACTTTTTATCCACCTGCTAAATTTTTGAAACAAGTTCAGTCCATGATACTGAACTACTTTCTATAAAAAAGTAGTTTTTTTACCCAGAATATATCTGCCTCATCAGGGATCAAAGTGAAAGTGTATAGTATAGTATAGTATTTATAAAAAAAAATCAGGCCCTCTAAATCGCGACCGATTACCACAGTAACCACCTATCACTTTCTCTAAAGTTTTTCGTTTATACTGTAATCTTGCTAAGCCTGTAATTTGGTTCTTGACTTTTAGACCTGTCTGTCAAATATAAATAAGGATATATTATTACTAATAACAATTTATCTATATTATAGACTTCTTCTTCTTCTTCTTGGGGTCGGCTCTAGATGTATGTCAACTCCCTCCATAATTTTCTATCCTTCAGCATCTCCGTATTAACACCCCGTTCCCCCATATCTGATCTCACGCATTCTTCCCACGTCTTTCTCGGTCTACCTTTTCCTCTATACCCGTCTACTTTCAAGTCGACCATCTTTTTTGCCAGATGAATTCTCATTACGTGGCCATACCAGGTCAGGCGATGGCTTTTTAATTTGTCGACTATTGGCGCCACTTTTAGAATCCCTCTATTATAATCATTCCGGATCTTATTGATTCTAGTAACCCCCGATATCCATCTTAGCATACGCATCTCAGCCACATGCATCTTATGCTCTTCTTTCTTTTTCGTTGCCCAGCACTTTGCTCCATATAACAAGGCAGGTCTCACGATGCTCTTATATTTATATAATATTTATATTCGACCTCCGTGGTGTAATGGAACAGGCCGGAATCTCCTAAGGTACGCGCAATATGCGTCACCCAGGCGTCCCCGTTCCCCGTCCCCGCACCTCTCCCCCGTTTTCGCCTCGATGACTCACATTGGCCGTCAAGAACCGGGGGAGAGGTGCAGGTGCGGGGAACGGGGACGCATATTGCGCGTACCTTAGGAGATTCCGTTCTGTTTACTCTTACTGTATTCTGTGGTAATGGTCAACACGCTAGTCCACCAATCCGGAGGTTCTGGGTTCGATCCCCAGCCAGGGCAAGTTGGAAAATGGCCTTTTTCAAATTGTCCTGGGTCTTGGGTGTTTACCTACATATGTATTTATTACAAAATATAGTATCGTTGAATTAGTATCCCATAACCCAAGTTAAAAACTTACTTTGGGGCTAACTCAATCAGTGTGATTTGTCCTTATATATTTATATATCTTTCCTTTCAATTGGAAAGGGAATCGCTTGTCACACGTCACGCCTGTAACATATTATAGACTATTACTATAACTATTACTAATAGACTAATTATAGAACTAACTAGATTAATTATAGACTATTACTATGACTATTACTAATAACAATTCATCTATATTATAGACCAATTGGTACTGTACGGAACCTTTCAATAAGCTTTATTAATAATGATCTCATTGGTAATTATGAATTACCAGGTAGGTAACAATTTTATAATACGGTACTAGTCATCATGTCAACCTTGAATTTTTTGTTGCAATCTGTATAATGATTAGTTGTTTCTAAGCAAGACTCGCAAGTGCAGTAGTAGGTACATACACCTGATACACCTACTAGGTAGTCGAACGACCTCACCAAGGTGTCAGGGAAAAGTCATTTTGGTAAGAATTTATGAATTTTTAGAAATTATTATAATGATGAAGTAAGATTGAAAGTTCTGTTGTCCTTGTCAAGAAATATTTTTAGCAAAAAAAATAAAACAACCTACTTCATTTTCTTTAAGGAGCTTCTCTCATGAAT
The DNA here is from genome assembly GCA_963576875.1 of Acrobasis repandana. Lineage (NCBI taxonomy): Eukaryota > Metazoa > Arthropoda > Insecta > Lepidoptera > Pyralidae > Acrobasis > Acrobasis repandana. The sequence goes on along the minus strand of OY756241.1, from coordinate 10,293,169 downwards.
AAGTATATCCAAAGTTCTTCATCATGTCTTCACCAAATTAATTTGGGACCAACTTGGTAGTAAAGGCTTTCAAATAAAAATAATCATCAAAATCAGTTCTTAATTGGCGAAGATATCACGTAACAAACATACAAAAAAAAATCAGTGGCACTCCGGGAGTACCGAAAGAAGTAAAAACTTGAACAAGGTGGTGTTGATAACAGTGTCGCGAGTTCAATGGTTCTTTCCCACAGACGGACGGACAGACAGACAGACAGCGGAGTCTCAGTAATAGGGTCCCGTTTGCACCCTTTTGGTACGGAACCCTAAAAATAGAAGAGAGCACAGAGTTAAAAGCGGACAATTGCGAGTGGGACTCGCCCATGAAGGGTTCCGTAGCAGCAAGTAACATAATATAATAGTTCTAAAGATAAATTGCGGTTTACAATTTATGACGTATTAAAAAAACTCTTTACTAGATCTCGTTCAAACCAATTTTCGGTGGAAGTTTGCATGGTAATGTACATCATTATATTTTTTGAAGTGAAAACTTCTTTAGCGGCGTTGTGCACTTTTTTTGTAATGGGTAAAAATTTTTAAACTCGCGTCAGGACAAGTGTCCTGATCGAAAATTCGTAAGACGGAATGACAGCCGGCGCGACGGATGAGAGGAAGTATTTATACTATAATTTCGACGAAGCTGTCAGCCGGCTCGTTGGTCTAGGGGTATGAATTTCGTTTAGGGTGCGAGAGGTCCCAGGTTCAAATCCCGGCCAAGCCCAAATTTTTTGAAGTGAAAACATCTTTAGCGGCGTTGTGCACTTTTTGTCATGTTTGTGTACGATAGCGCAATAAATAAATATTGTATTCTACCACATAAGTGATAGTACTTTTATACTGATAATTAAAGCAATTCGTGCAAAATTATTCCTTAACCATTCCAAAATATCAAAAATGCACAACGTTAATATTCAAGTTTTGACTTCTGCCGGCACTCCCGAAATGCCACCCGTCGTTTATTTTTTAATTTTATCATCCTCTTATTTTAGAAGTTACAGGGCCGGGGTTTTTACCACTTTGGAAGTGTCTCTCGCGCAAACTATTCAGTTTAGAAAAAAATGATATATGAAACCTCAATATCTTTTTTGAAGACCTATCCATAGATAGCCCCACACGTATGGGTTTAATGAAAAAATTTTTTTTTGGTTTCATTTCCAAGTATCCCCAAGCCCCCAAAATGTATTGTTTTTTTTTCTATTTTTGTATGAAAATCTTAATGCGGTTCACAGAATACATCTACTTATCAAGTTTCAACAGTATAGTTCTTATAGTTGTTAAATCAGACTACGGGAGAGCGGTATTCCAACCACTGGGCAGCAGATCTCGAAGAAAACTTCAAATAGTTCAACTTGGTTTATTTTATACGAACATAAAACACTTTGTAATACTTCTTACACTATTTAAATTAATTTATTTATAACACAGCTTTTACTTTTAGATGCTTTACCATCTAACGTCCAAGGCAGAATGAATCCTTCATCGTTAGCTCCTGGCCAAGAACTCCACTATTATGGCGGGGAAATATTAAATATAAACTTTTTGATTGGCGGACGACATCGCGTGACGTCAACCAATCGTTGAGCGGCTTCATTTTCCCGCCATAAATTCAACCAATAACATAAATCTGGTGTTGCCATCGATAAATAATAAATGTTAATTGTGTAAACCATAGATAAGAGTAGAATATTTAAATATAAACGTAAAAATAATTCGAACCTAACATAGTTTAGAAAAAAGTGGCTGTGACATACGGACGGACAGACAGACAGACAGACATGACGAATCCATAAGGGTTCCGTTTTTTGCCATTTGGCTACGGAACCCTAAAAATGAACTTATTTGACAGATCAAATATGATGAAGTTATAAAAAAAAACTGGTCACAAAAAGTTACGTCACACAGCGACCCGCAAAAAAACCGAAACTGACACATAACTTAGCCTTATTGAGCTGTATAGTAAATGTAATTATATCTTCGATTACGTAATACCAACAACGCTCGCCAGCCAGCGCGGCGACTAAAGCCAATACAAAAAGTTAGCAAGAAGGATGGCTGACGCAAAAAGAGCAGGAAAAAACCACAGCAGGTGTGTAGTGGTTCGGATGAAGGACAAGATGAAAGTGGTGGTTTAAAAAACGTTAGAGATCCGTAGGTATTCATAAAGGAGATTTTAAAACGCATGTTTGTATAAAAATTTTTTTTATCGATAAAAGTGGAGAGGATATATTCACATCCCTAGAAAGAAACTTTTAGATTTGTGTGTTTTTGTACTAGAACCATATGTATCAACTAGCTTCTGCCGTTTTACAGATACTTCGTAAACTACCTTACTACTAAACTAAACGGTACTAATAATAATATAAAGAAGCAATCTAAACAAAATCTATTAAATAGAGTATTATAAATATTTATGTAGTTTATGTATGAATATGTATGTATATAAAATGAAAGTTACTTAAATATATGTTTTAGGTACATTATGAATACCTAATTGATAATGTACAATAGCGTCACAAATTTGCTTTTATCAGCACCACATGTAGGTTGACTGGTAGAAAAGGCCCTGGACCTTAAGTCCGCCTATTACATGTTTTGTAATAAAGTTAAATAAATAAATAAATATTGCAGAAACTATCTAATCAAATTAACGAACTAATATTACTCCTATGAATAAATTTACTAAATTAATCGTATCGTATCAAGTCAAAGAAAATTAATATCGTAAGTCAAAATAGAAAATTATCGCATGAAATGTACCGTCTTGGGTGTTTATCTTTATGTTTATTATATATATATATTATCGTTGACTTAATATCCCATAATACACGTTGGAACTTAGTTTGGGACTAGCTTAGTCAGTGTGATTTGCCAAAAAAAAAATGTAAATTACACACTATATTTTCTTTCAAGTTCATATTTTGACTGTGGAAAATCAGTTGAAATCCAAGATAGATCTTTAATTTTATGCGATTTTTTTAATTTTACCAAATGTTATCAAAATCTGACATGTCGTTTCAAAATAAAATCTAAGACTTTTTTCAATATGGAAGGGCGTTCAGGTCACTGGAACTAAAACTAATTGTTTATTTCTGCCATCCGCATTTTAACAACTAAAACTAGTCTAACTAGTCAAATTTATGTACCGAACCCTCGAAGGAAATGAAAAATGGATTTACCATACGATATCAACAAAATAAAATGAGATCACCAAAGCATTTCTTTCTGCGCAGTATCTGTCGGGCAAAAAAGTAAAAATGGCGAAAAAAGTTCAAGGAGATGTAATAATGTGACGTAAGCCTCTCATCTCGTCAAACTGGTTGTGTAATAATAGAGAGTAGAGAGTTGAGACTTTATAATTAAATTTTTAATAAAAAATAACCAACTTAATTTTTTTCAGAAGTTTCTTTCATGTGTCCAAAGTTCTTCATCATATCTACACCAAATTAAAATAGGAACAACAATGGGACTCGCCCATGAAAGTTTCCGTAGCAGCAATTACATGATGTAAAAGTTCTAAAGGTAAATTGCGGTTTATGATCTAGGACGTATTGAAAAAAAACTACTTACTAGATCTTGTTCAAACCAATTTTCGGTGGAAGTTTGCATGGTAATGTACATCATATATTTTTTTAGTTTTATCATTCTCTTATTTTAGTTACAGGGGGGGGGGGGGGGGGGATGACGACACACATTTTACTACTTTTAGGTATCTCTCGCGCAAACTATTCAGATTAGAAAAAAAAAATGATATTAGAAACCTTAATATAATTGTTGAAGACTTATCCATAGAAACACCACATGTATGGATTTGATGAAAAAAAAACATTAAAAAAAACAAACTCGAAGACGTCTTAAACGTTTTGGAAAATTATTTTTTTATTTGACAGGTTATAATAGTCAGACTGATGGTCCCATATAAGTTTTATCAAAATCAGTTTTGTAGTTTGGTGTTGAGATTGGATTTTAGTATCGAAAAATTATTTATCTCTTTCTTAAATTAAACATGCTGTACGAGTAGCTCCTAACGTTTTTTTTTTTTGTTTATTGTTTTTTGTATTTAAGAAAAAATCAAAAAAATGTAAATCCGTTATTGGCTGTCAGTGCTGTACTTACTAAGGTTAATATTGTAAATTATTTAAGAGCTGTGGATTTTGTGACAGTAAATAAATAAATAAATAAACGTATTTAATGTATGGATTATTTATCTGAATTAGAAGTAAGCAAAATAATATTATGTGCGTTCCCATATCTACATTGCCAGTCTCCAAAAACTAACAAAATCATTCACTATCTCAATACTTTGATACATAATATGACATGTCGTTATAGTGATAAATTAGTGTTTTTTGACACTAACAATTTTATAAGTGAATGTCATGTGACAAAAGATAATATTTATCTTTCAAAATATTTTAGACATAAGATTGCTACATTGATAGCAAATAATATTAATTTTTGGACAAGTTTACATTGTAAACAAGATTCTAGTTTTAAGACACCTACAGACTTACCAAGTTTATGTAACGGTAATTCTGTAGACTTGACGACAGATTTAAACTGACCATTCAGACAACGGGAAGGCCTCATGAATTAAGAATACTTCATCAAAATTTAGAAGGTCTTTCCGGCAAAGAATTATTAGTAGAATTAGTTTTAAAAGAAATGGATGTGGACATTTTATGTTTGACTGAACATTGGCTGCATGAGAGTCAGATGATGTTCAGCCTAAACAACTATAATATTGTTAGCTGCTTTAACAGAAAGTCTGCTCAACGAGGGGGTTCTATAATTTTTATAAAAGATTCTTTCCGTAGCAAAGAGCGGAAGGATATTGTCAGACATTCTGTTGAGCGCTGTTGTGAGGTGGCCTGTGCCGAGCTTGATCATCATATAATTGTTTGTGTATACAGTCCACCAGATAGTAATTTCAAAAGTTTTTTAAAAGCAATGGACCAGGTTCTTAAGTCCTGTTCAACTAGTAAAAAGAATTTAATTATTTGCGGTGATTTTAATGTTGATATTTTAGTACATAATCCAAAGAGCACACAATTCCTAAATCTTTTTAAGTGTTATGGATTAGAAAACTTATTTTTTGAGCCAACCAGAATTACAGCTACATTTGGCACATGTCTTGATAATTTTTTTAGTAATATTCAATATTGTGATAAATCTGTTATCAACAAATTGCCTTCAGATCATTCTGGTGTATATGTAGCTTTTGTCAAAGAGTCCACCAGTAATTTGAGAAAAGATAAGATCTTGTGTAGACCGATTACTTCTAAAAACATAAAAAAACTTAAAAATAATTTAGATAACAAATTATTATCAGTGGTATATACAGGAAATAATCCTGACGACCATTATAATAAACTATTTAGTACTGTTTCCTCTGAGTATTCTAAAACATTGAAACAAAAAAGAGTAGTAGTTCATAGTAAATCACAGTTTAGTGAATGGGCTACTACCGGCATCTACATAAGTAGAAACAGGTTATATGATCTATATGCCCAAAAACAATATAACTTTAATCCTTCTTTTATAGAATATGTTAGAAATTATTCTAAAATATTTAAAAAAGTTTGTAAACGAGCCAAGTCGAATAGTATTAGCAAAAAAATAAATAATGCTCCTAATAAAATTAAAGAAACATGGAGTGTCATAAATAAGGAAACAGGTAAAAATAAAACCAAAGAAAATATTTGCCGATTCAAATGTAGTGGTAAAAATACTTCAAAAACTGAAGAAATAGTAAATATATTTGATGATTATTTTACTAACATTCCTTTGGAACTCACTTCTAATGTGAGTTCTAGCGCCCAGCGTGCTGAGGCTTTGCTTAAGAGTAATGTTAGCCCTTGTGATTCTAAATTTAATTTTAAGCATGTTAGCCCTAGCGATATAATAGATGCTTTTAAACAGTTAAATTTAAAAAAATCAGAAGATCACTGGGGCATGTCAGTAGCCGTAGTAAGTCATATTATACACATAATTGCTGCCGATTTAGCTTTCATATTTAACGAATGTATTGATGAAGGCATATTTCCTAACTTAATGAAATGTAGTAAACTAATCCCCTTATTCAAAAAAAGAGAAAAAACAGACCCTGGCAACTACAGACCTATCTCTATTCTGCCAGTTTTGAGTAAGGTGTTCGAAAAGATAATGCTCAATCAAATGCTACTTCACTTTAAGACCAATAATCTTTTCCATAGCCAACAATACGGCTTTACTGCTGGAAAATCGACCACCGATGCAGGAGTAGCACTTATTACTAATATCTACGACGCGTAGGAAAACAGAAATGATGCAATTGGATCATTTTGCGATCTTTCTAAAGCATTTGATTGCGTTGATCATCCAAACCTTTTGCTCAAATTTCGTCAATACGGTTTTGATGATAAGTCAATTAAATTAATAGAATCTTACCTAACAGATAGGCTTCAAACTGTTGATATAAACGGCGTAAAATCACACGGGTCTAATGTGAAAATGGGCGTTCCCCAAGGTTCAATTCTAGGACCGTTCCTTTTCTTAGTTTATGTCAATGACTTGCCTTACATGGTTGAGAAAGAGGCTGACATGATGCTGTTTGCTGATGACACCTCGCTAATATTTAAAATAGATCGACATAACAGTGATGCTAGCGCGGTGAACAGCACCTTATCTTTAATTTCTGATTGGTTTTCGGCCAATAACCTCATGTTAAATGCGAACAAGACCCAATGCATTCGATTCTCTCTTCCTTCGAATCAAGCCTGCGTTGACATACTAATTAATGGTCAGAAACTCGATCTGGTTGAAAGTACTACCTTTTTAGGAATCACAATTGATTCGAAACTTCAATGGGGCGCTCATATAACTAAACTTTCTAATAGGCTTAGCTCTGCGGCTTACGCTGTTAGGAGAATAAGACAATTGACAGATGTAGCAACTGCTAGACAAGTGTACTTTAGTTACTTTCACAGTCTAATGTCTTACGGGATACTTCTATGGGGGAGTGCAGCCGACATTCAGACTATTTTTCTTTTACAAAAAAGAGCAATTTGTGCTATTTACGGTTTAGGATCGAGAGACTCACTGAGGGAATTATTCAAGGAAATAGGTATACTTACTTTTGCATCACAATTCATATTTGAAAATATAATGTATGTAAGGAAAAATATTTCCATGTTCAATAAAGTAAGTGATTTTACAGATAGAAATTTACGTAATAAGAATGACTTAGTTAGTCCGTATTACAGGTTGAATACAGTCAGTAAGTCTTTTATGGGGAAGTGTATACTTTTTTATAATAAATTGTCAGAATCGGTCCTTGATATGCCAGACAGAAAATTCAAAGCTCATGTAAAGAAAGTACTTTGTGAGAAGGCTTATTATAGGACCGATGACTATCTTAAAGACAAAAAGGTCTGGCTTGAGCTTGGCGCGGGTCCCTCTTAAAGGTTTGTATACTTAGACATGTCATAATTTAGGTACATTGGTACATACTAAATTTACAAATTGACATTATTTTAAATTTCGTATTTCTTATAATTCAATTTAATTATGACATAATAAACAATGTAATCTCTGTCCATCTATTTAACTAATTTTAAGTTTTTAGTTTGTTAGTTGACGTCTTTGGAGAAAACGTGCAGTGCAGTTTGTTGCCGCTTCTTCTGCACTTGCGCCTAGGAAGCGGCGTAAACTTAGCTCTAAGTAACGATTTGACGTCAACATTTGTGCAAAACAAAACAAAGTGACTATTATTAAGAGATATTTTAAATATCCTATGATAATAAAGATATTTTGAATTTGAATTGAATTTGAATTATTAATCGTAGAGTAAAAATTAATATGTCCAAATCAGTACGAAATTATATGTAGAAACTTTTGTCAGAAGTAATCATAATATATTTAATAATTGCTTTTCTATTGTATTAGGTATAAACCTGTAAAAAAAAGAATAAGTTTGGAGAATAAATAAATAAATAAAAAATAATAATAATAATGCTATTCGTGCAGATATTCAAGATATGAGCAAAAATCTGAAAAAGGTACTTCAGGCTCAGGTCAGATAAAAGGCTAAGATCTTACAGAAAAAAAATTATGACGGTGAGGCTATATTTGCACTTCCAAACTGCCTTCCCTTTCTATACTGACATTACTTTGAACTGATTGCGTTAAATAACTTTTTGTCTGCCCGTTTGCTCACGAAACTGTGAATCGTTTTGGAGCAATTAAAGATGTATTAGAGGTTTGTGACGTCATTCGTGATAGGCGTTGGAAACCCTGACTCATTATGTGAGAGTCGAAGTGGCCGTTGGGTGTTGCTAAGATGGTCTTTGGTGAAATGGATTTTCATGTAATAATTAATTGATAGTTTTTTAAAACAAAAAACTGACTTCAGTACCAGAAAAGCTAAATATTATATTCAAACAATTGAATACTTAGAAGACATTTTTTTAATTGTTATTTTCGTTTAAAATACAAACCACAACCGATTTTAATAAAAATAATATTGGACCACCTGGAAATGATACTCTTTAAAACAAAAAAATAATTTTCTAAATCTGTCCGGGCGTCTTCGAGTAATCGGGGAACATACTTTAATATAAAAATAAAAGATTCTGACGAATTGATAAACTCCTTCTTTTTTGAAGTCGGTTAAAAATAACGTGCTTCAGAAAGCTTTTTTGAACCTCGTTGCTATAATCAAGGACAGTACTCTTCAAGCGAAATAATCTCCCTCTCCGAAATCTCCCATGCTGGTCTGGGAATAAAGAAATAAATAAGATTGTACCAGCTTCTTCTTTATCAGATTACAAAGATTATGCCCAATACAATGTTATCTATCACAAAATGAGTGCCAAATCAATTTGCTGAAATAAGTAACATTGGGTAGTTTTAAAACAGAGCCGAGCTGACCAGTCGCTACTGGCGGCACCCGTTCACAAGCTGACGCGTGGATCAGCCACCGTTGAACTCAACATATACTGGGACTCAACCATATTTGATAATCCATAGAATGGATGAATGGACATTTTTGATACTGATTTTCTAGCAAAGTCAGTTGATAATTCTGGACACGTTACATAAGAAACATATGTATAAGTACGTACGTACGTACGTACATTATTACATTATTATTTTATTACACGTACCAAATTTCCTAAAACTCCGATCAAATCTGTTGCAAATTGGAATAAATTTACATTCCGTTACGAAGGCCTTCCTAAGATCTCGTGTGCTATATATAGAACGTTTTGAAATTGCACACGGTGGCCTATTTAGGGCTTAGACACACGAGCGACAGTGGACTGCCTCCGTGGTGCAGTAGTCAAGGCGTTTGCCTTGAGATCCGGAGGACGTGGGTTCAAATCCCACTGGGAAACACACTTTGTGAAAAGTTAATTCCAATCAGGTTAGGATATTGCAGGCCTGAATACCTGATTATCCGAAACGGAAGATGGTTAAAAAAGCACTTAAAGCTGTGGGTCGCGAACGCCATCTAGTGTTTGTTTAAACCTATCCTAGAATTGGTTCTGGTCTACCCTTTGGATTGCGGAGGTCAGACGGCAGTCGCTCTGTGTAATAACCAGAAACCGTCATATCACCTAGGTTAGGTAGCGGACCCCGGGCTCTGAAGCGTTACCGCTTAGGATGAAACCGAGAATACGCTCGGATGATGATGATGGCACACCAGCAACAGAGTGCCAGTGAGAGCTCGCTATTTGGCGACGATCGGCAACCAGGGTCGTAAACAGTCGCACGACGACGGTCGCCGACAGCCTACGTAACCCTAAAAACGACATAATGAAATAAAAAAAACTTCTAAAAAAAGAACTGAAATATTTTGATCTTTCATACTCATGGTATTCCAATGAGTCCAAAAAAATTAATATAACAATTTATTCTGGCCGCTGGACCGACATTTGATTTACATATAGTGAGATCATTGTATACTGGGCCACATTTGGTGGCACAGAATGAAGGTGACACCTTGATTTTGGTGGAGGAAAAAGAAAACGATATCTTGTTTGCAACAATCGTAACCCAAGCACGTAATGCACCTTAAAAAGGCCTTCATTCTATACAAAATGTTGTGAAAAAAACGACGGGTTGCACTCCGGGAGTGCCGGCAGAAGTGAAAACTTGAATATTAACGTTGTGCATTTTTGATATTTTGGAATGGTTAGGGAATAATTTTGCACGAATTGCTTTAATTACCAGTATAAAAGTACTATAATTTATGTGGTAGAATACAATATTTATTTATTGCGCTATCGTACACAAACATGACAATTTATATTAAATTAAAAAGTTTATCTCTCAGCTAAACGAAACAGCAGGCGCAGGCATACATTTTCGCCGCGCCGTAGAAAGAGAGGGGGATACTTCCTCTCCTACGCCGCGCCGGGTGTCTTGCCTCTTTAGCGGCTGTGCACTTTTTTTGTCATTACAAAAAAAGTGCACAGCCGCTAAAGAAGTTTTCACTTCAAAAAAACCAAAGATGAGGTAAGAAAACCGGTGAAAGTTTTCTGTAGCATTATACAACGTGGAAGGGACATACCCGTAATAAATCGAACCACGGGCTATAATGGATCACTAAAGTATAATGAAATCAAAATAACAGTCAAAAAACGAAAAACAATTTCGACATTTCCATACAAATCACCAGGGCGGCTGCACACTTTTGTATGAATATGGCAATTTTTGACGTGACAACGTCTTAAATTAGGTTGCGGCTGGGAGTCACTTATGAAAAAGTGTAACGCTCGGTAACGTTACGATGAGTCACCGAACGAGAGAGAGGCCCGCCGAATGCCTTGCGTCTCTCTCCCACTCAACTATGATCGGTTTGTACGTTGTCACGTAAAATCTTCGCCCGTAAAACCGACTTTACAGGCAACCATTTTTTTTGTTTGTTTTTTGGCTGTTATTTTAATTTTATTATACTATAATGATCTAGTATAGACCGTGGTTCGATGTATTACAGGTATGTCCCTTCCACGTTTTATACAAGGTTACTTTTAAACACCGGCAACGTTTTGGAGTAAGTTCAGTCCGTAACACTGAACTACTTTCCATAAAAAAACTTTGATACAACCAGTTATCGAAAATCAATAATTTTATTTTTTTATAAAAATGGTTCAGTATCACGGACTGAACTTGCTCCTAAAATATTCCCGGTGTTTTAAAAGTAACCCTTTATAGCCGGATTTAATTTTTTTAATTTTTCGGAAATAGGTACCTATTTCAATAAGACTACGTACCTACCTCTCTCCGCACGAACCCGTAGACACTAGATTCAACCTCCAAGGGAACGCGAGAAATTGCTAAAAATTATACCCCTATTTTGTTGCAAACTTTTATTTAACTTGCAATGTATGTACGAGTGTATGTAACTATGTTTATTCGGGTGGAATCTTGCAACTGAATTTTGAAGCAGATATCTTCCACTGATTGAGCTGAAATTATGCGCGCATATGTATATCTCGTGACAATGCAATATTATGATGACTTGGAGCTGATCTGATGATTCAATTCAATTCAATTCAATTCAAAATATCTTTATTATCATAGGATATTTATAATATCTCTTAATAATAGTCACTTTGTTTTGTTTTGCACAAATGTTGACGTCAAATCGTTACTTAAAGCTAAGTTTACGCCGCTTCCTAGGCGCAAGTGCAGAAGAAGCGGCAACAAACTGCACTGCACGTTTTCTCCAAAGACGTCAACTAACAAACTAAAAACTTAAAATTAGTTATAAAGATGGACAGAGATTACATTGTTTATTATGTCATAATTAAATTGAATTATAAGAAGGGTAGTATTTAAACGCAAATCAAAATTACTGATTGCACAGCAAAATACTCAACTGAAAATATTACTAAACAAACTGCAATTTATATTTGTGGCGCAGTAAAATGGATAGAACTTTCCTAGCACTCGCCGGCCGCTGCCGCGGCACGCTCGCTTCGCTCGCTCGGCTCGTGCGTGTGTTGGTCGCAGTTCTAACATAACCTAACCTATAGGTTTGCCCTAACCTAATAAATTTGATGTGCAGTCAGTATTTATTTGCTGTGCAATCAGTACTTATGATAAGATTGTTGATTTATTTGATGTAAAAAAGTATATAAATGATGAGATTAAATTGATGGGTGATTATTTATTAGATGTGCAATTAATAATATCCCTTATAAGAATTACGAAATTTAAAATAATGTAAATTTGTAAATTTAGCATGTACCAATGTACCTAAATTATGACATGTCTAAGTATACAAACCTTTAAGAGGGACCCGCGCCAAGCTCAAGCCAGACCTTTTTGTCTTTAAGATAGTCATCGGTCCTATAATAAGCCTTCTCACAAAGTACTTTCTTTACATAAGCTTTGAATTTTCTGTCTGGCATATCAAGGACCGATTCTGACAATTTATTATAAAAAAGTATACACTTCCCCATAAAAGACTTACTGACTGTATTCAGCCTGTAATAAGGGCTAACTAAGTCATTCTTATTACGTAAATTTCTATCTGTAAAATCACTTACTTTATTGAACATGGAAATATTTTTCCTTACATACATTATATTTTCAAATATGAATTGTGATGCAAAAGTAAGTATACCTATTTCCTTGAATAATTCTCTCAGTGAGTCTCTCGATCCTAAACCGTAAATAGCACGAATTGCTCTTTTTTGTAAAAGAAAAATAGTCTGAATGTCGGCTGCACTCCCCCATAGAAGTATCCCGTAAGACATTAGACTGTGAAAGTAACTAAAGTACACTTGTCTAGCAGTTGCTACATCTGTCAATTGTCTTATTCTCCTAACAGCGTAAGCCGCAGAGCTAAGCCTATTAGAAAGTTTAGTTATATGAGCGCCCCATTGAAGTTTCGAATAAATTGTGATTCCTAAAAAGTTAGTACTTTCAACCAGATCGAGTTTCTGACCATTAATTAGTATGTCAACGCAGGCTTGATTCACATTAGGAAGAGAGAATCGAATGCATTGGGTCTTGTTCGCATTTAACATGAGGTTATTGGCCGAAAACCAATCAGAAATTAAAGATAAGGTGCTGTTCACCGCGCTAGCATCACTGTTATGTCGATCTATTTTAAATATAAGCGAGGTTGATTGAGCTGGAAGGTGGCCATAAGAACTCCGTAATAAAACGACGCAACCCCGTTGAGTTTGGGCTTATTTGTTTAGTGTTGACAAGACTTTTGGTCTCACAATAAAAGCTTGTACAATAATGTTATTTTTTTTATAAAACCTTATTCGAAGTCTACATAGGTGAGCCTAGAAAATTCAAGCACCGAATTTCGATTATAAATTTGACTTTGCAAAAATTACTTTTTGGACTTGTATTTGTATTATAATAAAACATAAATAGGCCTCCCCCAAGGATTTCCAAAACGACCGATCGGAAGCCTATGTCCAGCAGTGGACTTCCTGTGGCTGATATAATGATGATGATGAAAGCATAAATGGCTTAGATAAGTCTGGGGAAAGGGGAAAGTGTCGTGAAGTGTACTGTTCTCTCAGAACCAACAGTAGTTTCTATTGTTTGCTTTTTAGGCCAACACAAGGTAACCAAGATGAGAGCAAACCAAGATTATAACTTCCAAATAGACATAAGTGAAATCAGTGATATTCCAGAGGACTATGTAGGTCACTTGGTGACTGCATACCAAGGGATTGATTTGCATGTACGTCAGAGCAAGTGAAGACGTAATAGAACAAAGACCTTGTGTGAATGTGGACTTGAGGCATCTTTTTATGTCATGTTTTTCTTTAAAAAACAGCGTTCTGCAAGATCTTAACAAGTTTGGTCAGGGTTCTTAATTTTTGACATTTTTGAAAACTTTTCGAAATGGCAAAAAATATGATTATTTTAAAGTTTTAAACCCCCATATCTCCGACATTTTGAAAAAATTCCAAAAACTGAATTATCAAAACAATTCTATATAAATATCGAACCTGCTTATAAAATTTCATGAGAATCAGTTGATAAATGCGACCTTTAGGCGAGAACAAACTGACAGACGGACAGGCTGATGGACAAAAGCATTTTTGGCCAATCTCGAAACTGAGACGCTTCGCTCGCTCAGTCAATTCACTTTAGCGAATAATTATATTCTTTTACGTAGAAAACATACAAAATTTGTCTAGTTTAAAAAAAAATCAACTACACAAATTTACATTTATGACACAAATTATATAGTGAGTGAAAAAGTTAGATAAACGTATCGATATGCGACAAATTCTTAAAGTGATGTAATCAAGGTTTATCCTTATCGTATCCTTTTTATAAAATTGTTCTATGTTCTAATACAAAGTGTCTACTGAATTAATTATCATACGTATAAAGTCCGTTATCATGTAGCAATTGTATTAACATAGCTTACAAACTAGTGCAAGTACAAAAGTGATGTTACAATCTTAATGGCGAGAAGAAAACGGCAAGATATTTTGTTCCCTTACCTGTCTTGTTTATCCCGATAAGGATAAAGACGAGATAAAATGTATTTTATCTTATCTGTGTACCTAAAACTTCTAGCAGTTTGTCAATTAAGATTGTACTGGGCAACCCTGCTGGTCCCACGGGGCAGCTGGGCTCCTCATCTATGTACTTAATTCTATCGACATTGACTCTTTAGATCGATATTATTTAGAGGTTGCCTAGAAAAACACTAACTCTAATTAAATTTTTAGGGTTCCGTAGGCCACAAGGAACCCTTATAGTTTCGTCATGTCCGTCCGTCTGTCTGTCCGTCCGGGCTCGTACTCCGCCGCTACTGCACCGATTGTCACGAAAATTGGTGGAGAGATAGATATTGAAGTTCCAAAAGTTGGTTTTTAAAATTATGAAAAAATGTTTTTGAAGTGAAAACTTCTTTAGCGGCTTGTGCTCATTTTTGGAAATGGGTAAAAAATGTTAAACTCGCGTCAGGACACGTGTCCTGATCGAAAATTCGTAAGACGGATGGAGAGTAGACACCCGGCGCGGCGTAGGAGAGGAAGTATCCCCCACTCTTTCTACGGCGCGGCGAAAATGTATGCCTGCGCCTGCTGTTTCGTTTAGCTGAGAGATAAACTTTTTAATGTAATATAAATTGTCATGTTTGTGTACGATAGCGCAATAAATAAATATTGTATTCTACCACATTAATGATAGTACTTTTATACTGATAAATTAAAGCAATTCGTGCAAAATTATTCCCTCACCATTCCAAATTATCAAAAATGCACAACGTTAATATTCCAGTTTCCACTTCTGCCGACACTACTGGAGTGCAACCCGAATATTTTTTTTCAGCCCCCGTCCCAAACAACGAAAAGTGAATTTTAAAAATAAATTGGCCTTACCCCAACGTGTGGGGTATCGTTGAAAAGGTCTTTTAAAATGCAACAAAAACTGCTTTGAAACTATGTAGATCAAACCCCCAGTCTTGAAATAATCTAATACAAATTTAAAATTTAAGGTGTCCCGCACCGTAACTTTTGAAATATTACTAAAATAATTCTGAAAAAAATGTGTCATAAATAGTAAACTGCAATTTACCTTTAGAACTTTTATATTATGTTACTTGCTGCTACGGAACCCTTCATGGGCGAGTCCGACTCGCACTTGGCCACTTTTTATTTGTTTTGAAAAAATATCATAAAGAATATTCAGTTTTATCCACAGAGTATACAATGTTGTTGTGGTTATAAAAAATATTGATTCATCCTATTAAAAAAAATGTTTTATTTTTTAGTTACATGTGTAGTACGTTTTCACGTAAGTACATTTTTTTTCTGAAGATTTTAAACCATATCGAAATCACTATAAACAATGTATAAAATTAAAGCTTTACATCTTCACCCTATTTTATAACTAGGCTCTAAACAGGTTGATCGGATACGTTTACTTGCGTACTTGGAATAATACGTAATTATGATACATTTGGGATACTTTAGTTTACCCGTTATGAATTAATGAAGGACATATATGTACAATTCCATGCAAGTGCTAAAAATAAGATTTAGAAGTGAAAAATTCTTTAGCGGCGTTGTGCACTTTTTTTGTAATGGGTAAAACATGTTAAACTCGCCTCAGGACACGTGTCCTGATCGAAAATTCGTAAGACGGATGGAGAGTAGACCGCCGGTGCGGCGTAGGAGAGGAAGTATTTATTTATTTAATCTTTATTGTCCAACAAATACAAATTGTACAGAACAATAGGCGAACTTAACGCTAAAAGCGTTGTCTACCAGTCAACCTTTGGGTTATACAGAAAGTCTAAATGTGGGTTGCAAGATAAAGTGTAGTATACATAAAATACACAATGTACATTGTTACATAAATATATATATATATATATATATATATATACCCCATACATATACCTACATACATACATATACGCTACATATACTATACATATAAATAAATAGATAAATGCAGCAATTCTTAACGTCGGGGGTTAAATCAACTTTTATAACTTGGCCAAAAAGTGTTTAAATACCTGTGTCTTAAAGCTAGCGCGACTAGGAGCAGTTCGAATGGATTCAGGAAGCGCGTTCCAGAGTCTTATTGCCGTAATGGCGAAAGAGTTAGAAAGAAAACCAGTACGGTGAGAAGGAATAGAAAGGGTCAAAGTATTAGAAGAACGCAGAATTCGTTCATGAGTGGAAGATAAAGTAAAGTAACCCCCTCTCTTTCTACGGCGCGGCAAAAATTTATGCCTGCACCTGCTGTTTCGTTTAGCTGAGAGATAAACTTTTTAATGTAATATAAATTGTCATGTTTGTGTACGATAGCGCAATAAATAAATATTGTATTCTACCACATAAAAATGATAGTACTTTTATACTGATAATTAACACTTCCACTGCTGAAAACGCACCGTGTGTGTTTTCCTCTTTGGAAAAATACACACGATGAATTTTTCAGCAGTGAATATAATAATAATATATAATATTCAAGTTTTCACTTCTGCCGGCACTCCCGGAGTGCAACCTGTCGTTTTTTTAAATTAAAACACATAACTTTTAGGGTTCCGTACCCAAAGGGTGCCAACGGGAACCTATTACTGAGACACCGCTGTCTGTCCGTGTGTCAGAGGGCTCTATTTCTTGAACCGTAATAGCAAGACACTTAAAATTTTCACCGATTATGTATTACCGTCCGCTATAACAAGAAATACTAAAAATAAAATAAAGTTAATAGAAACGGGCGTCGTGATACAAGAAACGTGTTTTTTCAGCGTTTTAAAACATTGTACGAAGGTTCGGAACCCGTCAAGTTCGAGTCCGACTCGCACTTGACCGATTTTTTTCGGACACTACTAAACCCACATACGGATAGTAGCAAATGGTTCCGAACCTGACTACACGTGTATGATCAATCATGACAGAAGATGATCAGGCAATTGGTCCAGTAATTGGCCATGACCACGTGTACCAATTAGCTGCCACGAGCAGCGATCACGAGGTTAACACTGTTGCACCCATTAGTGGAATATTTTAGCCTCTAAAGACGAACATGGGTTTTGTGGATCAGAGAGCTTGGGCACATAACCTGATGCTGCATAATATTCAGCATCAGGTTATGGGCCCAGGTTTGTATCAGGATATCAGGTATCTTGCCTTGATATCCACTAGATATCCTGATACAAGAAATATATATTCATAATAATAAATATACAATACAATACAATACCCTTTATTGCACAAAAGTAAAAAACAGAACATAAATATCTTAAAAATTAGGAAATGCGCAAAAGGCGGCTTTATCGCTAAGCAATTTCTTCCAGGCAACCTCGTTTATATCGAAAAAAAATTATGGGAAATTTGGTAGTGCGGGGTGGTCAATATAATAAACATACTTATATACAATAATTATAATAAACATACATACACCTAATACTTAAATACATACATACAACTTACACAAAGAATACATAACAGGACAAAATGAAGAAACTAAGTGGAACCAAGGGAAGGAAATTACCTTTCATAAGGATAGAAAATGCGATTTTACTTGGGATTTAAAGCTGGCTAGCGTTTGGGCGCGTCGGATAGTAAGTGGTAGTGAGTTCCATAGACGTACGGCTCGAACAGACAAAGACCGCGAGTAAAAGTCGGTGGAGTGAGCAGGAATTCTTAAAAGAAGGTTTTCAGCGCTGCGTAGTGAACGCCCTTGAAACTCACTAAATAGAATAAATAATTCTCGTAGATAGTTAGGAGAGTTAGGATTGAAAAGAATTGTGTATAACATTGACAGGGTATGCCAGTCACGGCGACGTCGGATCGGAAGCCACTTGAGTTCATTGCGAAAATGAGAAATATGGTCATATTTACGAAGGCCATATATGTATCGAATAAACATGTTTTGGAGACGCTCAAGCTTATCAAGTTGCTCCTCAGTAGGCCCGGGATAACAAGTATCAGCGTTATCTAGGATAGGAAAAAGTAAGGTGTGCGCGAGCGTAACTTTGGTATCCATTGGAAGGAACTTACCAAGTCTTATATATTATATATTCATTTACTTACATATTTAAATGAGGCAGTTTTTTGAATTCAGGTCGAAGTAAAAAATATGTCATATTATTTTTAGATGTCACGAAATTCGGTTTCCTCCGTGGGTTTATTTACAACACCATTTTCTGTAGTACCTACAAAATAGCACAATATATTTTAATGGTAAGAGGGCGAAGATGTTTCTGATCATATTTCTAATTATAGTTTGGAAAATCCAAAAGTGCGCGCCTCATAATCTAATTTTTCACAATTAAATTGATTTTTTATAAATTATAATTAAACGACAGTACTTAGAATGCTAATATTAACTAGGAATCAGCACAGTGTAATACTTTATATATTAAAAACAAAAGTATTCCGGTAAGATGAATTTTTCGACCAATTTCTCTGCCACATACATGGTCACATAAACACTGACTCACGGACGTCCAAGAATGATTAGTTTTAATGTTATTATTTATTATATTAAACAAATTGATTATTTATAAAATACTATAAAAACTAGACAGATTATTTAACTTCATATTAGTGCATTCATATTATCCTGTAAGTGTTATATTAAAAAAAAAAAACGTAATTTAAGTTTCGAAAGACTGGGTTTTTTGACATGTCCAGAGTAGAGCACTACCTCAACGCTCCGCTTATGAGGCGTGCAATACCTCAACGCTCCGCTTATGAGGCGTGCAATAACGCCTCGTTGAAACTTAAAACCAGAGCTTTTGTATGGTCCAAGCAAAAAATTATTAGTTAAGTAAATACGATGCGATGGGGATCCATCACAGTTTTATTGACCGAGCGAGCGAAGCGTTTGTCAGTCAGTTTGTCCGTTGGTTTGTTCTCGCCAACAGGTCGCATTAAAATTTATCAGCCGATTCTCGTGAAATTTTATAAGCAGGTTCGATAATTACTTAATTTTTTTTTGTATTCAGTTTTTGGAATTTTTTTAAATGGCGGAGATATGGGAGTTTAAAAGTTTAAGAACATCATATTTCCGCCATTTAGAAAAAAAAACAAATAGTTCATAGAAAAAATTGTTATCCTTATTAGACGCAACTTTTTTGTCTGAACAACTTTTTTGTCCGATAAACTTCAACGGGTTGGGGGTGAGTCGCGAGGTTTACAGCTTAAAAGGTTATATTATACCATTTTCCATTTTTACGCCAAATATCATGATAAATGGAACCTCATTCTTAAATAAATAAAATAAAAATATAATTATTTATTTAGGTAAATTGTGTTACAATTCAATAATCAGGTGTTGGAGCTACTTTTCAGTAATAAAATACTTGTACCAGTAGGTCCCGTTCTTCCGTATCTATTCATATTTTTAATCTACCTAGTAAAAGTCCAAATAAAACAAAAAATCTAAATGACGGTACGGTATTCTTGCAGCCCTAGACTGTGTCACCCCCGTTAGAGATAAAGATGTACGTGATAGTGTATCTGTTTCTTCTTTTTAACTGTGTTTTTTCTTTTCACCCGCCCACCACACCACACAAGACAGTAAAAGTATTACATACAGAACGGAATCTCCTAAGGTACGCGCAATATGCGTCCCCGTTCCCCGCCCCTCACCTCTCCCTCGTTTTTGTGCCACCGGGTGCCGC
Organism: Acrobasis repandana; assembly: GCA_963576875.1. NCBI lineage: Eukaryota > Metazoa > Arthropoda > Insecta > Lepidoptera > Pyralidae > Acrobasis > Acrobasis repandana. Next base: position 10,273,008 of record OY756241.1, on the reverse strand, counting down.
CGTGCGCACGTCAGTGTGTGTGTGTTCGCCCGCTTTCGCCCCTCGACACGGCAAGAACAGGGGAGAAGTGCAGGGACGGGGAACGGGGACGCATATTGCGCAGGACTTTAAGAAATTCCGTTCTGTATGTAATACTCTTGCTGTCTTCTGTGATCAGACGGAAATATAACATATTAGCTTTTTCCCGCGGCTTCGCTCGCGTATCCCAAATCGCAAGGGAACATTACTTTTTTCGGGATAAAAGGTACCCTATATCCTTCTCAGTACTCCTTTGTGTATGCGATTTTTAAAGACGATTGGTTCATTAGATAAAGCGTGAAGCGGTAACAAACAAACAAACAAATATACAAACTCACTTTCGCATTTATAATATTATTTAGGATGTTCTGAAGAAAAAGGTACTATGAACGTTATGAACTCAGACCAAGCAGAAATCACTTATGCACTGGCACAGAATACAGTAAGAGTAAACAAAACGGAATCTCCTAAGGTACGCACAATATGCGTCCCCGTTCCCCGCACCCGCACCTCTCCCCTGGTTCTTGACGGCCAACGTGAATAATCGCGGCGAAAACGGGGGAGAGGTGCGGGGACGGGGAATGGGGACGCATATTGCGCGTACCTTAGGAGATTCCGTTCTGTATGTAATACTTTTACTGTCTTGTGTGGTGACGGCGGGTGAAAAGAAAAAACACAGTTAAAAAGAAGAAACAGATACACTATCACGTACACCTTCATCACCTTAGGAGATTCCGGCCTGTGGCACTGGTCCGAGCATATCTCATCATCATCATTCGAGCGTATTCCCGGTAATGCTTCAGAGCCCGGGGTCAGCTACCTAACCTAGATGATTTGACGAGGCTTCTGGTTTTGACGTGACAACGTCTTATAAATTGGTTAGCCGGGTGACACTTCAAGAAACTGCGTTACGCTCCGCTCACGTTATGCGCTCACAATGAGAGCGAGTGAGAGGCACGCGTGCCTTTAACTTTTTATGTCTGTCTCTCTCGCTCTTAGGCGGGCTAACCATGCCCGAGTGGAAGTCAAGTTTGGAGTGAAGTGGAGTGAAGTCGTTGTCACGTAAAACTTTCGCCCGTATACCGACTTTACAGGCAACCAATTTTTTACACAGAGCGACTTCCGTAACCCAAAGGGTAGACCAGAACCAATCCTAGGATAGTTAGATGGCGTTCGGGACCCACAGCTTGTCATTCTATCCAAAGCACGGAATCATGTTTCTTTTCGGATATTCAGGTGATTCAAGCCTGCAATAACCTTACCAGACTGGAAACAACTTTTCACAAAGTATGCTTCCCAGTGGGATTTGAACCCACGACCTCTGGATCACAAGGCAAATGCCTTTACCATTGGACCACGGAGGAAGTCAGAGCATATCTCTCTTGCCCTAATTATTTCAAAAACCGATCCAGTAAGTGGTAAAAACTACTTTGGTATCACCAGTATCCACATAGCTTCCCTTACTTGACCTACATGAGCGATTTCCCTCAGGACTCCACATGAAGGAGACCACTCAAGTGGATCGCTAATGGGCGTTTATTTAAATGCTGCATCTCGTTGTCAGTTCCATTGAAGTGAATGAAGCTGCGGTGGACTGTTGCTACGAGCTGTTAGGCTGTCTGCATGCAATACTTTTTCTTAAAAATAATTTTACGGCTCTGGATACAAGTCTTTTAGAGGCTATCCTTAATTTTGTAGCTTTTTTTTCCTAATCCTAACTAAATCCTTTACATTCACTTGTCAAAGCGGTCGGGGGTAACTGTGGTCTGTGGTTCGCAATAAAAGCCCTAGAACAAAATCCATTCCAATACATGTAAATCAGACTTGGATATTGGACCCAAGCGGCACTGCGTCTGTGAGGCAAGAGAACGATCTTAATTTTTTTAATGAATTTCAAGCTAACTTGGATATAAAGGCGAAATCTTGCGGCTGCTCGGGCTAAGTATCGCTCTGGTAATACAGATAGGTCGTGCTCCTGCCTGCAGTGGAGACTAAACAAGATCTATTTAATGCCATTATAAAGATCTAACTAGTTAAAAAAGCGGCCAAGTGCGAGTCGGACTCGCCCATGAAGGGTTCCGTAGCAGCAAGTAACATAAATTATAAAAGTTCTTGTAGTTCGTTGTAACTTTGATCGATAATAAAAGGTAAATTGCGGTTTACGATTTATGACGTACTAGCTGTGCCCGCGACTTCGTTCGCGTAATGTTATATAGCCTAAAGCCTTTCTCTATAAATGGACTACTCAACAAAAAAAGAATATTTCAAATCGGACCATTAGTTCCTGAGATTAGCGCGTTTAAACAAACAAACAAACAAACAAACTCTTCCACTTTATAATATTAAGTATAGATTAAAAAAATACTACTTACTAGATCTCGTTCAAACCAATTTTTAGTGGAAGTTTGCATGGTAATGTACATCATATATTTTTTTTAGTTTTATCATTTTCTAATAATTTTCATATAAAAAGGTGATTGTAATAAATAGTAATATTAGAAATAAAGGTAAATTTAGGTAAATTTAGAGGTATGCTTGTGATTTTTTTCTATCAAGCCAAAAATGCTTAATCGTGTTTTGGATATTGTGGGACTTTTCGTGTCTGTAGAAAAGCCTTAAGATTCTTATGTAAAATTTTTGAGAAATAAACTGTAGTAGTTTAATGACAGTGATTTTTCTAAAACACTCACAGTTTTCTTGGCTCTGAACTGACTTTTTTGTCCGAACAACTTTTTCATGCGATAAACTTCAAGGGGTCTATATGTGAGGGGCTATACAAAGACAGACTCGCAAGGTCTAGAGCTCACAGAGCCAGTAGTAATGCAGAGACAACTCGAGAACATTCTAGACATAGACATAGATTTATTTAATCTAGAAAAGCTCACATATACACATTAAGAAACATTACACAATATATACACAAAGAAGGAACAACAAACCAAAAACTTTTTGATATGTGTGTTTCAGCAGATCAAATGGACTGTGGCTCAGTGTATAATTTACTCATATAAAATATGAGTAAAACAGTGATATTCTGCCACATTCTGGAAGGGAGCCGACCTATCATCAGCGCACTTAGCAACAGTCGCCAGTGTGAGAGTACCCTACATCCAAAGTCCAGCAATTGTATGTGTCGCCGTGCGGTCTGCAGCAATTGACACATGACATCTGCGATTGGATGCAACTGCCCGCGCCCGTGATGCAACGCAATTGACTCGTTGCTATTCGATTTAATGTCGTCAAGTCGTTCAAGGCTAGTTTTAAAGGGCAGGAGGTCGTTGGCCGCACGCGATGATATCAGAACATGAATTTTATTTGTTTCAGTTATTAACAACTATATTTTGTCGACTGGTTTCTAAATAGCTACTGGAACTTTTAAATCATCTAAAAATCTTGGTGTATTTTGTATGTATGCCAGATTACCAGGCACAATAGTTTAAAAATACATTTCACGTAGAACTACGCAAAAATGCATCGTTTTAGGGTTCCGTACAGACGGAGTCTCAGTAATAGGGTCCCGTTTGCACCCTTCGGGTACGGAACCCTAAAAACTGAAATTAAGAGCGCTATTTGACTCAAAAAATTTATGATGTCACGGTTTTGTATTTCATACAAATCCAATAGGAAATGTTTGTTTTGACGTTTAGAAAAAGTGTCTGATTTGACTTGTTGTCATTTAGCGGATTCTTTTACAATAATATATGGTCTTATTTATATAAATTAACACTTTCATACTATTTGACTATTGTTTACGCATCAGCATACATGAGGCTAAATGGAAAGGTAGTAGTTGCCGCAACTACTACTACTTACTTGGTATTCTAAATTCCAAAGAAAGAAAAAGCGTTAATAACAGCCTTATCCGTTATGTGCAATGTAATGACCTTTAGAAAGTTAAACCTATTTATGGACAGTTATTTGACAGATTTAAAAGAAGATGAATGTGGTGTTGGAAGGGATGAGTTATTTATAAAATGCCTTCTCTATGCTGATGATCTGGTACTTGCGGACACAGAAGAGGAATTACAGAAAACGATTGCTGTTATGAATTATTTATTTATTTAACTTTATTACAAAAAATGTAACAGGCGGACTTAAGGCCTAGGGCCTTTTCTACCAGTCAACCTACAGGTGGTGCGGATAAAAGCAAATTTTGGACGATTAGTACAATTAAAATTATCTATTTGACCATTATTAAACATTTGCCTAAGACACATATTCATATATATACTTTCTTATACATTCATAGACCTACATATAAAAATACATAAATATTTTATAAATTCATAAACCCTACATAAACTACATAAATATTTATAATACTCTATGACAATTTGTGAAGATAATGAGCGCGCACAGCACTCTTAAATGCTTGGCGACTAGGGGCTTTGCGGATATCAACGGGAAGGGCGTTCCATAGCTTCACGGCTTGTCTGGTGAATGAATGTTCGAAAAACCCACTCCTGCAGCGAGGCATATTGAGAAAGTGATTGTTGGAAGAACGAAGAACTTTGAGATGGGTATCACCCAGAAAAGTGAAGTTATTTTTAAGATACATCGGAATTTTATTCGATAATTATGTACTCATTAGAGAATAAGCTTTTATTGTGTAAATTCTTATCAAGACAAATGTAATACTCGTAAGCACTGACTCGATGGGGTTGCGTCGTTTTATTACAGGGTTCCTATAGCCACCTTCCGGCTCCATCATCAGATCAGCTTCTGGTATTACCACAGAATAAATAATACTAACGTGCAGAAGTCTCACTCAGCAAAGAAATTCAAAGAAATATCTACTCAATGTGGCTATTGATATGGTTTAATTTAGCTCACGTCAGAACTCAGCACCTTTTCGTGTATATACCTAGACATCCATTGCAAGCCAATTTCATTCTTATTACTCTGGACAAACAATTCGTATAACTGAATTTACCACCCGGAGGGGCCGCTTGCGCGCATAGTAATAATGTAGGTACATTTGCGATACCTAAACGGGGAGTGACACAGGCCTGGTATTACATTAACATACAAATTTTCATCTCAATCGAAAACCGGTAAGTGGCTTAAATTTAACTTGCAAGATTTGACCCAAAAACAAAAAGGAACAAACAGGGCAAGCTTATCTGCTTAAGTTATGGTTTTATAAAGGGATGATGGTACAACAGAATGAATTATTATGATAAATGGGGTTACAGTGGAGCAAGTGAAAGAGTTTGTATACTTGGGATGTATGTTTACAAAAATGGCAAGCACAAGAGTGATGTTGAAAGAAGAGTGTATGTGGGGAACCGAGTGAATGGAGCATTGCAATCCTTTATGAGCAGAAGTGTTGCTGTTGATGATGGAGTACTACCTGATACCTTCTTTGTTGTCTTTAGTGAGAGTTGGTTTTGGCAGAGAAAACATGAAAGTAAAATAAATGCAGTTCAAATGCATGCAATGAGGAATTGAGGAGTATGTGTGGTTACTTTGAAAGATCGAAATGAAAATTATGGCATTAGGGAGCGATGTGGAGTGAAAGAGAACGTAGCGACAAAAATAGAGTAAGGGATGTTAAGAGGTTTGGGCTTGTAGAAAGCATGGATGAAAAGTGATTTACAAAAATATTTATAAAGCAATAGGAATGGAAGAGCTGGACATAGTCGAACGTTGGTGGAACAAATAATTAAAGGGCATGTTTGAAGAAAGTGATGAGTGTAGATAAAGCAAAAGAGGTAAAGATTGTAACAAACGGAGGTCCATTGTAGAGGTACAGGGGTAGGCAGAGGCCTACCCCTGTGGGAAATCTGGCATGATAATTGACCGAGTCAGCAAAGCGAACATCGAATGTCTCTGTTTCAGCTTCAGCAAAAATTCTTTCGTGTGTCCGAATTCCAGTTTTCAGGCTGTTCTCGCCTACGGGTCGCATTTTTCAACCGATTCTCGTGAAATTTAGTGAGAAATTTCGATAAATTTTTGTCAATTCAGTTTATAGAAATTTTTCAAAATTGCGAAAAAGTATTCAAAAATGCCATACTTAAAACTGTTTTGTTACCGTTATTCTAGAGGAAACTTTTTGTCCGAACAACTTTATCACCTTACCAATAAACTTCAAGGGGTCAGAGGGGGGCTATGCTAAAACTGACGAGGTCTACGTAACAGCTCACAGAGCTACTAATAGAATATGTACTAGCTGTGCCCGCGACTTCGTTCGCGTGGTTGTCGGAACGTTATGTTATATAGCCTAAAGCCTTCCTCTATAAATGGACTACCCAACAAAAAAAGAATTTTTCAAATCGGACCATTAGTTCCTGAGATTAGCGCGTTTAAACAAACAAACAAACAAACAAACAAACTCTTCCGCTTTATAATATTAATATAGATTTTAGATAGTTTCATAGCACAATATAATAAATGAGAGTATTAAAGTTAACTAAGTAAATCTACCATTCGTCACACATAATCAATTCCTTGATTGCGAATCGTGTCGAGGTCATCACATACGTCATCGAATGACGTCAGAGATGGTGAAATCTGCAGACCGTTATATTTGATACTAAGAATACAAATTAATACAACGGAATAGGCCAGAAACATGTCACTTTAACCTCACTGAGCTTTTGAAAAAGGATTTGTTTGTTTTTAACCGACTTTAAAAAAAGGAGGTTATCAATTCGACTGTATGTTTTTTTTTATTTTTTCTGTATGTTTGTTACGCGATATCTTCGCAAATTGTGAACCGATTTTGATAATTTTTTATTTAAAATTTAAGCCTTTACTACCAAGTTGGTGCCAATTTAATTTGGTGAAGATATGATGAAGAACTTTGGAGATATGGAAGAAACTCCTTAAAAAAATTGGAGTCAGTTGTTTATTTTGTTAAAAATTTAATTACTTTTGTTATAAATTTCATTATTCGAGTGTATGTATACCTATCGAAGTAGTAACAGGTATACCTAAGATGCAAGTAGGAACACGCTCGGATGACGCTTAGAATGTATATGTAGTTTTTTAGCATTTCTCATTCCAAATTACACTTTAACATACCTATACATTGTATACAATTTTTAATCCTTTTATAAAATCCTTTATTTTGATACTCCACTGGATGGTAGGTTTTGACTAAAAAAAAATTTGAAGATATTTGGCGCCAAAAATCCGCTATTTTGTTTTTATTTTTAATATACCCAGTCACAATTAAGGCGAATTAAACGACACATCTCAAGCTAAAATCCATCAAGCCATTTAAGATGCAGAGCATGCGATGCGACAGAAATGTACAATAAATACATACACGATATACAAATACACGAAAAACGTAACCCTTCTTCTGGCGCAGTCGGGTAAAAAAGTACCTAGTTTCTTTTATACCTACTTGCTGTTTCGTAACGGATAAGTTCAGTAGTTTGTAAGTACTTATTAGCGATTAGATATCGATTTTACTACGCATAAAGATAAATAACCATCAAATTATCAGTTTGCCTTTTGAACTCTGTAGCCTACTTTAAATCTGTAAGTAATTATTTAATTTTATCTAAAGACACACAATAAACAAGTGGCTCTGTGAGCTGTAAACCTCGCGACTCCCCCCCCCCCCAACCCGCTGAAGTTTACCGGATAAAAAAGTTGTTCAGACAAAAAAGTTGCGTCTTAATAAGGGTTTCACCTTCCAGTTCAATCATCAAACCCCAGATACCATTTAAGGTCAAAGTACTTGTCAAGACGAATCCAACGAGCCCAAACTCGATGGGGTTCCGTCGTTTCATTACAGAGTTCCTATGGCCACCTTTCAGCTTCATCATGAGATCTGCTCCAAATCATCATAATATTGCATGGTCACACGATATACATATGCGCGCAAAATTTCAGCTCAATCAGCTGAAGATATCTGCTTCAAAATTGAGTTGCAAGATTCCACCCGAACAAACATAGTTACATACATACATTGCAAGTTAAAAAAAAGCTTGTAAAAATAATCCCACCAAAAACATTCTGTAAAAAACTAGCCAAGTCTCGATGGAGCTGCTTGTTTATCTCTAAAAAGTAATGAAATCTAGTCAAAGTCGTGCCAAGTCTAAGGTTCCGTACTGCGATTTCTTTATTATTATAGTTAATGTTGTGTGACTTGGCCGTTAAAGGGTACACAAGGGTACAAAACCAGGTGCTCCATGACACCATTGCACCAATCTGTCGCCAGAACCGCTACCCATTGACGATGGAAAATTGCCACTTGGAAAACGTTGAATCAATAACCAGTCAATTGTAGGCTATGTAAACAAAATTGACTTGTACCCACTAACGTATAAAGAATGTTCAACGGCCAAGTCACACAACATTAACTATATTTATAAAGGAATCGCAGTAAGGAACCTTAGACTCGGCACGACTTTGACTAGATTTCATTACTTTTTAGAGATAAACAAGCAGCTCCATCAAGACTTGGCTAGTTTTTTACAGAATGTTTTTGTTGGAATTTCACTTCTTTTTGTAGAAACGTGGGCATAACTCTTGTGTATTCCAATCAGGGTCACCTGGTACTCCAGATCTTTGATTATCCTAGTTTTTATAGTTTTCCCTTTATGTGGCCATGTGGCTAACTCTGTACCAAATGTCAGCTCTCTGAGTTTATAGGAAGTACTAGTTCTATTCTGATGATCATGAGTGAGTGAGTGAGTGTCATAAATGCGAAACTTTGCTTTCGCTTAACTTCGGAACTAAATGACCTACAGACTTGAAATTTTAGATTTTAAGTATGTGATTATAGCTTACTGGATGACGAATATTTCTGCGTTCTGGTCTTATCCTGGTTCTCAAATAGGGGCCTGAAAATGCGGCGAAATGGTTCCAGTAAAGGATGGTACAGCAGTGTTTGCTTCGCGCTCGACTTGGCGGGGGCACTGCTGTGCCCCCAGATAAAATAACGCATATATGTGACACGTATTAGTTGACAGCGACATGTCACAGGAATGATCTCTCGACTGTATTGAATAAACGGGCAAGTGCGAGTCGGACTCATGAAGGGTTCCGTACCTCCGTACAATGTTTTAAAACGCTGAAGAAACCCGTTTCTTGTATGATGACCCCCTTTGATTTTCATTTTATTAGGGTTCCGTACAAAAAAATAAAAAAACGGAACCCTTATAGAATCACTCGTGCGTCTGTCTGTCCGTCCGTCTGTCACAGCCAATGTGCTCCGAATCTACCAGACCGAATCAGGTAAAATTTGATAGGATGGTGTAATCCTATGACCCAAACACACATGTGCAAAGTAAATAAATATTTTTTTAAAATAAGGGTCAATTTTGGGGGACAAATTAGGAAATTGAAAAAAAAAGTTTTGCAAATCTTACTGTGTCATATATCAAATGAAAGGGCTCATTATGAGGATCTCAAATATATTTTTGTTATAATTATAAAATAAAAAGTTTTGATTTTATTCATGAAAGAAGACGAAAATAAAAAATAAGTTTGGAAAATCCAAAAGTGCACGCCTAATAATCTCATTTTTCACAATTAAATTGAAATTACGATTAAACTACATTGAATTAGATCGTGATCTTCGAAAGGACTTAGTTTTGGATAATACTGAAGCGTATAAAAAAAAATGGACTTGATCAGATAAGTTTTTCGGGAGTTATCGTGACCACACCAGTTTTCATACATACAGACAAACGGACGTCCACAAAATGATTTTATTAAACATTGTTTTTATTTATTTAAAAGGCAAAATGTCTTTTAAAAATGTCATAAGTATTGAAACTAGTGTTTTTCCTTGACATTTATGTGTAAATATTATTGTACAAGTGCGATAGAAAATAAATAGAGACACATTTACTTAAAAAAATCACTTGATTTTTGTGAGGCGAGAGTAGAGCACTACCTCATGCGCTTCGCTTATGAGGCGTGCAATTGACCATTGCCCCTGATCTCCGAAACTACTGAGTCTAAAATTTTGAGAAAAATACAAAATAATTGTAGATTACAGGAAAACCTATTATAATTCAATCAATTGTACGGAACCCTCTCCACGCGAGTTTAACTCGCACTTGGCCGGTTTTATTTGTATTTTTAATTGGTTTAATTTTTAACTTATTCTTATTTTTAGTGTTTGTTGTTATATCGGACACAGTAAAACATAATTGGTGAAAATTTCAAGTGTCTAGCTATTATGGTTCAAGAGATAGGGCCCTGTGACAGACGGACAGACAGACAGACGGACAGACAGCAGAGTCTCAGTAATTGGGTCCCGCTTGCACCCTTTGGGTACGGAACCCTAAAAAGTCGCGTTTATATTGTATATACCTACCTCCTAAGGTTAAAATTCAATGTGTTAATCTTATCAAATTTTATTGCCGTCGTAATTGAATAAGCTGATTTAAAACCCATTTTTTTCGCCACTTACAATTTTATTTCGGCGATAAGATGAATTGTATTCCCACTGCGATATAATGCAAAGAGATGACAATGACAAAGTATAAACTAGTTAGTATCGAATGGCTAGGAGGAGCAGTATGTTCAAGTTTATGAAAAATATCTCTAGATAAACTTCTATTGATTTAATATTATATTGAGAAATTTTGAGCTCTTTTACCTCTTAACTGACTTTAAAAAGGAGGAGGTTATCAAGCCTTTACTACCAAGTTGGTCCCATATTAATTTGGTTAAGATATGACGAAGAATTTTGGAGATATGGAAGAAACTTCTAAAAAAATGAAGCTGGTTTTTTTATTTATTTAATTATTGTGACAAGAATTCGTGGATGCGCACTCGCACCTGACAGGCCGTAACTGAAAATCAGTGTGCTGCTCTCTGAGCAGCACTAAGCGCTGAGCTATGACCTTTTTGGATTGCTGTAGCACACAGATACAAATATGTTGATATATGTTCCCAGGTTTTCTTATGTTTTGTATTATGTTGTTTCATTGTGTATTTTCTGTATGTGTGCGTCTATCTATCTATCTAAGCATATATCGAAACAAACGCCGGATCATTCAAGTGGACTCAGAGAACTTCGCTGGCTCGTACATTTATACAGAAAAACATTTACAAAATCGAAAATCATTAAGTTTTCGAAACAAAAAAATTATAACAAAAAAAAACTGAATTCATTTTCTTTTAGAAGTTTTTTCCATATCTCCAAAGTTCTACATCATATCTTCACCAAAATAAAATAGGTCCAACTTGGTAGTATAGCTTTCAAATAAATAATTAAATTTTTAACAAAAAAAAAAACAACCGTCTTAATTTTTTTTAAGAGTTTCTTCCATATCTCCAAAGTTCTTCATTATATCTTTACCAAAATATAATGGGACTAACTTGGTAGTTAAGGCTTTCAAATAAAAAAAGAATCATCAATATCGGCAATTGGCGAAGATATCGCGTAACAAACATACATAATTAAAAAAAAACAGTCGAATTGTTAACCCCCTCTTTTTTTAAGTCGGTTAAAAAAGGGAGTACCTACTGAATAAAAAATATTTTTGTGCAAAGGAATGTTTGTTTAGATACCACTTCAAACTATTATATGAAGAACATGCAGTACTAGTACTGTAAGCTACTACAGTAGCTTTACGTTGAGTTGTGGTAAAGAGCTTATGAAAGCGAATAGATAACCTCCTACTTTTTTTTAGTTGGTTAAAAATGCAGTTACATTGTAATAAATCTTCAATATCTGTTCCATTCTTTTACGTAGCTGTGAACTTTAAACGATATGTTTCCTTGACGACAATCATGCAACCACACACTTATATCACTGACGGATGAATCTGACGTATAATAGGTGTTTATGCAACTGTGGTATAATAAGGGGTATTAAACACAATGTGGGTTTATATATATTTTTATATATCAGTTTATATATATACACGAGGCGAAGCCGAGTGTGATGATGACGATAGTATCACATGAGTGTTTCAATACCTAATTATGAACAGTTGCATACAATACTTTATCTACACCCATGATATGAATCTTATATAACGTCTAACAAAATATACTGAAACTATTTTAAGGGTGAATTCAGTCCGTGATATTGAACAACTTTCCCCAAGGAACATGTGTCGAAATATGAAAAACTATTTTTGGCTTTTCATAGAAACTCGGATCAGCTGATCGGTCAACTTGTATGGGAGGCCAAAAATTATTTTTCATATTTCGATATATGTTCCTTGGGGAAAGTTGTTCAGTATCATGGACTGAATCCACCCTTAAAATAGTTTCAGTATATTTTGTTAGACTCTGTATAAATCATCCTTCTGCTTTACGTTTTAGCAAGGCAATTAATTTTGAATATTTTGAGATATCCACGTTGTGATTAATACTCAGCGTACTTTTGAGCATTGAATAGAAGGTCCATAGGGATGAAGATTTGAATTTTTCGGATAATTCTTGAAAAGATACTAATAACACATCTTCAGAAAATGAACTACTTCTTTGATATTTTCCAATTAATGAAATCTTGGTACGACTTTTCATATTGTTTTCTCGACTTTTCTGGTAATCATTGGTTAGAAATGTCCTTTGCTGCATTTGAAATATCTGGTATTGTAAGTATTATCAAAGCTTGTATCACTCATTTTTAGCGTTCCGTACCCGAAGGGTGCAAACGGGACCGTATTACTGAGACTCCGCAGTCTGTCCGTCTGTCTGTCTGTCTGCTGTCTGTCCGTCTGTCTGTCTGTCCGTCAGTCACAGGGCTCTATCACTTGAACCGTAATAGCTAGACACTTGAAATTTTCACCGATTCTGTATTACTGCGGATATACTCGTAACAACAAATACCAAAAATAAATAAATATTTAAAAATTAAAGGGGGTCGTCATACAAGAAACGTGTTTCTTCAGCGTTTTAAAACATCGTACGGTAGTACGGAACCCTTCATGTACGAGTCCGACTCGCACTTGCCCGTTTATTTATTGTAAACAACAAAGTAATAATTTTTTGAAACAAAAATGGCAGGATACGTAAATTCAAATACCATGTTTTTTTTTAATTTCGAATCTGTGGTAGTGAAACGAGCGTGCAAGACAATGGTGCTATTTTTCAAACGCGGAGTCACTAATCGAACGTTTTTTTAACCGACTTCAAAAAAGGAGGAGGTTATTATCAAAATCGGTTCACAATTGGCGAAGATATCGCGTAACAAACATACATAAAAAAAGTTAAAAAAAACATACAGGCGAATTGATAACCTCCTCCTTTTTTGAAGTCGGTTAAAAAGGCACTTATGGTCCTTTTTTTTTTTATTTATAAAGAAAGAGGGTCGAGTTTGCGTTGCATAATGAAATTTAGTACAACATTATATCACGCGTTTGGATGATATTATGGTTACTATGGCACTGGTTGTTATAATGTTGGCAATAAGCGAACTGTTTCAGAAACTTTTATAGAGGATTTATAGCATGGGTGTAGATAAAGTAATATAATACCGAGTTATGTGCAGAGTCATACACTACGTCTTTATCTAATCTCATAAACTAGAATTCAAGCTATTAAATAAAAGATCAAAGTTGAAAGAGAAAGAAGTAGTTGTTTGCTTATAATGTTTGTTTTTAATAATTTGGACACATTGACTACGTTATACTTATAAAATTTATGCACTCTTTAGCATTGAGTATTTAGACCATAATGTGGAACACTTAAAACTTCTTAAAGAAATTCTGGAACTTGGGCCACCACCTAGCCGCCAACCGTATTCATGCAGTCATGTAGATCACCCAGGTCATGTAGTATAGGTCATAGTGCAGCACGAGTGGTAGGAATATCACTTCAGTATAGGGCGAAGGTGGTCCTGAGAGGAATGAGGGCCGAAGCGCAGCGAAAGAGGTCGGCGGCTAGCAAAGTAATAATATCGGGGACTAGCGAAGCGTTCCCCCTTCCCCCTTTCCCCTAGTTTGGCAAAGCCATTTCAGTGAAAGCCGTCCATATGTAACGCAACAACAAAAAAAGTTTTGCAAACCTTACTGTGTTATATATGAAACTAGCAGTCCACCCCGGCTTCGCCCGTGGTACACACATAGCCTATGTCACTCGGGGATAGTGTAGCTTTCCAATGGTGAAAGAATTTTTTAAATCGGCCCAGTACTTTTTGAGCCTATTCATTACAAACATACAAAAATAGGTACAAATCTTTCCTCTTTATAATATTAGTGTAGAAGTGTAGATGAAAGGGCTCGTTATGAGGATCTCAAATATATTTTTGTTATTATTGTAAAATGAATAGTTTTGATTTTATTAATGAAAGAAGACGAAAATTGACCATTGGCCCCCCCCCTGATCTCCGACAATACTGAGCCTAATTTTTTTTAAAAAATTCAAAATATAATTCATTGCTCGTAGATTACAGGAAAGGCTATAAAAATTCAATCATTTGTACGAAACACTCTCCACGCGAGTTTAACTCGCACTTGGCTGGTTTATTTTTGCAACATCTTGTGCAGAATAATGTCCTTAGTGCCTTGTGTGTGTGTGTGTGTGTGACTCTCAAATTTGATTGAAATCCGTCAATAAATAACGCTACAGTAAAGTTCTCCCCTTTTCCCTTCTCTTATTTCTCTCCCAATCAAAAACCGCGGTCAACTAAACATTTAAATAAATCAAAGAACTTTTGTGGGATCTTTTCGTCAAAATCGGTTGAAAAATGCGACCTGTAGGCGAGAACAGACAGACGGACAAAAGCATTTTTGGAGAATCTCGAAACTGAGACGCTACGCTAGCTCAGTCAACTATACTCCTAGTTTTCAATAACGGTCTTCCCAGTTTCCAGCAATTGTGTTCAACGACGTCTCGGAGACGTCAGTTCGTACGAGATTTAAGTACTGGTCGATAGAGCCAGTTGAAGGCAGTTCCCACTACATTTAGTTTACGGAGATTGCAAGTGATCTGGACAAAGGAGAGTGTCTGTAGAAATGAGACTATGTATGAACATCGATATATTAAGAAGTACTTACAAAATCTATGAAACCGTTTGATCTAAAATTAAATGCATAATCAAAACCTTTCATTACTCGATTGTTTAGAAGACCTACAATCCGTGAGCTCTATAGTTTGCTACATCAATGCATCAAAATCTGTCACGATTAGAAGGCTTCCCTACTTGAAACCTAAAAAAAAGCGGCCAAGTGGGAGCCGGACTCGCCCATGAAAGGTTCCGTAGCAGCAAGTAACATAATATAAAAGTTCTAAAGGTAAATTGCGGTTTACGATTTATGACGTATTAAAAAATAACTATTTATGATACCGAGACCGCTATAGTTTTAATTGAAAGTACATACATTGAGGTATATACCACATTTTTATCAGAATTAGTTTAGGATTCAACTTCAAATTTTTACTTTGTATTAGATTATCTCAAGATTGGGGGGTTCGATCTACATAGTTTCAAAACAGTTTTTGTTGCATTTTAAAAGACCTTTTCAACGATAGCCCACACGTTGGGGTTAGCCCAATTCAATTTTTGACGTGACAACGTCTTATAAATTGGTTAGCCGGGTGACACTTCAAGAAACTGCGTTACGCTCCGCTCACGTTATGCGCTCACAATGAGAGCGTGTGAGAGGCACGCGTGCCTCTCACTCGCTCTCATTATTATTTTACCACTCAAAGTCGTTGTCACGTAAAACTTTCGCCCGTATACCGACTTTACAGGCAACCAATTTTTTTTAAGTCACTTTTCGTTGTATGGGAATGAAAAAATAACATTTCTTCATAATTTTAAAAACTAACTTTTGGAACTTCAATATCTATTTCTCCACCAATTTTCGTGACAATCGGTGCAGTAGCGGCGGCGTACGAGCCCGGACGGACGGACAGACAGACGGACGGACGGACGGACGGACATGACGAAACTATAAGGGTTCCTTGTGGACTACGGAACCCTAAAAACCGGTCAAGTGCGAGTTAAACTCGCGTAAAGACAGTTCCGTACTTCTCATAGGTTTTCCTGAAATCAACGAGCAATGAACTATATTTTGTATATATTTAAAAAATTTAGGCTCAGTTGTTTCGAAAATCAGGGGGGACTAGAAAAGTCAAAAAATATATGTTATGAAGTTAAAATTTTGTTCGTTTATTCTAAAATCTGATAAAAATCTCCAACAAAAACATTTTTATAGCTTTCGTAAATACACGAAAATTTTCTTATATAACCCTTTTTTAGGGTTCCATACCCAAAGGGTGCAAACGGGACCCTATTACTGAGACTCCGCTGTCTGTCCGTCTGTCACAGGGCTCTATATCTTGAACCGTAATAGCTAGACACTTGAAATTTTCACCGATTATGTATTACTGTAGCCGCTATAACAATAAATACTAAAAATAAAACAATAGTTAAAAATTAAAGGGGGTCGTCATACAAGAAACGTGTTTTTTTTAGCTTTTTTAACTTTATCTTTATAATGGCAATAACTAGATAATTGAAATTTTCACCACTTATGTATTACTATGAGCACAATAACAACAAATACTAAAAATAAAATAAAGTTAAAAATGAAAGTGGCGTCATACAAGAAACGTGTTTCTTCAGCGTTTTAAAACATTGTACGGTGGTACGGAACCCTTCATGTACGAGTCCAACTCGAACTTGCTCGTTTATTTAATTGCTTTTCGCCTAATTATAATAGTAAAAGAATAATTTACCCAATTTACGTAATAAATTCTTTAAATTTCCTAAAAGTAGTAGAAACCAGATACATATACGGGTCATTTGATCCACCATATTGGTTGTACTATTTTTCTACCATACTGACGCAGATTTAATAAAAATATATTTGAGATCCTCATAACGAGCCCTTTTATTTGATATATGACACAGTAAGGTTTGCAAATTTTTTTTTAATTACCTGATTTGTCCCACGAAAATGACCCTTATTTAAAGAAACGACGGGTTGCACTCCGGGAGTGCCGGCAGAAGTGAAAACTAGAATATTAACGTTGTGCATGTTTGATATTTTGGAATGGTTAGGGAATAATTTTGCACGAATTGCTTTAATTATCAGTATAAAAGTACTATCATTTATGTGGTAGAATACAATATTTATTTATTGCTCTATCGTACACAAACATGACAATTTATATTACATTAAAAAGTTTATCTCTCAGCTAAACGATACAGCAGGCGCAGGCATACATTTTCGCCGCGCCGTAGAAAGAGAGGGGGATACTTCCTCTCCTACGCCGCGCCGGCTGTCTACTCTCCATCCGTCTTACGAATTTTCGATCAGGTCACGTGTCCTGACGTGAGTTTAACATTTTTTACCCATTACAAAAAAAGTGCACAACGCCGCTAAAGAAGTTTTCACTTCAAAAATATTTATTTACTTTGCACATCTATGTTTGAGTCATGGGATTACACCATCCTTTCAAATTTCACCTGATTTGGTCTAGTAGATTCGGAGCAAATTGGCTGTGAGCCTGTGACAGACGGAAGAACAGACAGACGCACGACGAGTTATAAGGGATCTGTTTTTCATTTTTTGTACGAAACCCTAAAAATCCACGTTTCTTGTATGACGACCCCGTTTAATTTTTAACTTTTTCCTTTTTTTAGTGTTTGTTGGTTACGTATAACGGCCAAAGTAATACATAATCGGTGAAAATGTGAAGTGTCTAGCTATTATGCTTTAAGAGATAGAGCCCTGTGACAGACGGACAGACAGTGGAGTCTCAGTAATAGGGTCCCGTTTACACCCTGGGTACGGAACCCTAGAAAGTATGATTTACTCATAGAGTCAATAAATAATTGCTTAACAAGAGTAGTAATGAAATCATTACTTTGACATACATTCCTTACAATAATTCAATTGCAGCGCCTATAAAAATGTCTAGCTGTTTCCGTGAGACTTGTGTGAGGCCATGAAACCAGCGATTTTATTGTATTGGTAGGTATAGCAAGTTTATATTCAAGGCAAATTAAAAAATCCTTGACTTTCAAGCTACCTTTAATAAGTTGAATGGCTGAACCGATTTTCATCAAACATAAGCTAAGAACTATCTCGACAGACAAGGTTTGCAAAATATCGCCTTCCAATGTGAATAATTAAATTTAAAAAAAAAAACAACCATCTTCAATTTTTTGTTATTGAGTTTCTTTCATATCTCCAAAGTTTTTGTTATCATATCTTCACTAAATTGAAATGGGACCAACTTGGTAGTAAAGGCTTTCAAATAAAACAAGAATCATCAAAATCGGTTCACAATTGGCGAAGATATCGCGAACATACATAAAAAAAATGACGAATTGATAACCTCCTCCTTTTTTGAAGTCGGTTAAAAACAGGCCTGGTAATATGTACGAGTATGTATGGATTATGTGCAATCTATTCGACTGACGCAAGTTACTCATTAATTTATTCAATATTTTAAATAAACTGGTATGAACCGGCGCGTGCTTAATAAAATGAATAAATTAGACATTATTCTATGATCATAAGTGTAAATTATGTTGACACTTTATTGCTACTAACTATAGTGTTTTATGATACATTTGAACGTATAAATTAGATTATTATTAATTGCTGAAATGGTAATGTACTAAATAGGCGTGTGGCTCAAGCTAATAGCAAAACGCCATTTCATGTTTTTGTTACCTACGTATAGTGCTTTTTGAAGTGAAAACTTCTTTAGCGGCGTTGTGCACTTTTTTGTAACGGGTAAAAAATGTTAAACTCGCGTCAGGACACGTGTCCTGATCGAAAATTCGTAAGACGGATGGAGAGTAGACAGCCGGCGCGGCGTAGGAGAGGAAGTATCCCCCTCTCTTTCTACGGCGCGGCGAAAATGTATGCCTGCGCCTGCTGTTTCGTTTAGCTGAGAGATAAACTTTTTAATGTAATATAAATTGTCATGTTTGTGTACGATAGCGCAATAAATAAATATTGTATTCTACCACATAAATGATAGTACTTTTATACTGATAATTAAAGCAATTCGTGCAAAATTATTCCCTAACCATTCCAAAATATCAAAAATGCACAACGTTAATATTCAAGTTTTCACTTCTGCCGGCACTCCCGGAGTGCAACCCGTCGTTTTTTTTACTTTTTGCTACATATTTCACTGAGAAAGTTTTTTGGTGACTCAATTTGTCCATTAGAAACTTTCTTAAGTTAGTGGCGTAGCGATAATACATAGTCTCGCAGGTTTGATTATGTTAGTATGTAGAATTTATTTGTCGAGACAGTATTTTGATTATTTTAAAAATGGCGGAAATATGGGTTCCGAAAACATAAAAAAAATATTTAAAAATGTCATAAAACTGTTTTGTTACCCTTAATTAGACGCAACTTTTTTGTCCGATAAACTTTAAGGGGTCAGTCAGTATATTAGAGGCTATGCATAGACGGACTCGCGAAGTCTACAGCTCACAGAGCCACTAGTATTAGCACAGAATAGGATACTAGTACTCACGTACAGAAGTTTCACTCAGCAAAGAAATTCAAAGAACATATCTACTCAATGTAGTTAGCGATATGGTTTAACTTTTCGTTTAGATACCTAGACATCCATTGCAGGCCAATTTCATTCTTATTACCTTAGACCAACGATTTGTATAACTGAATTTACCACTTGGAGGGGCCGCCGCGCTATTAGTAATAATGTAGGTATATTTTCGATACCTACCTAAACGGGGAGTGACACAGGCCTGGTATTAGTAGGATGAGATGTTTCGTGGCCACACCCTCAAGGTCAAGTAGACCAGTCAGGCGAGCGATCGGATGTAGGAAGAACATAATATCGCAGTTACGATAAGGAAATGTAAGTACAAGTAAGCCAATTTATTGCGTCCCTTCTCACGGGTTGGCCACTAGCTGGTCTAGCCCTGTTTGTTATGTTTTTTGTATGGGTCCAATCTTGCAAGTTAAATTTGAGCCACTTCCAGGTTTCCGATTGAAATAAAATTTTGTCTTCTTCGTCTAAGCGCGTTCCCGGTTTCCTCAGCTGTGCTGCTTCGGAGACCGGGGTGCGCTTTCCTGCTTTTTCTTCTCCAAATATAACATGCATGTCAATGGTCATCCAAGAATGCCGAGGACCTTGCAAAATGGAGAAGAAATAGCCGGAACAGTTTAAATGATTTGGCTATAGTTTTACGACCGGCCGCCTGCCTGACGTCAACCCACTTTGGGAATGTATTTGTGCGAAAAATTTTACAACCGGCCGCCACCCGACGTTAACCCTCCTTGGGAATACAATTGTAGCACGACATGATTGTGCTAAGTCCTTTAGTCGCCTCTTACGACATCCACAAGAAGAGATGGGGTGGTCCTATTCTACTCTGCCGGGAACCATACGGCATCTGAGATGAAATTTTGTATGCCAATGTAAAGATGACTATGCAATATTATTATAACAACAAGCTGATCTGATGATGGAGCCGGGAGGTGGCTATAGGAACCCTGTAATAAAAAGACGCAACCCCGTCGAGTTTGGGCTTATTACATTATCCTTAGGCCTCACAATAAAACCTCAAAAAGCCACTAGTTTATTTATCTGGCAATTGGCACACATTGTACTAGGTTGATCTAGGATAATATTTTAAAATAGATATGCATGCAAATTTTCACCCATTCCTGCGATGCGGTGCGGTAAGAGAAGCAGCTGGTACATTATAACTTTTTTTCTTTTCTTTCAGACCAGCATGGAAGATATATGTTAGTCGTGTCATCTATTCGAAATACGATGTTTTTATACTTAAATAGAAGGTCTAAAACTTCACTTGTTGATCCCGCGGGATTGTAAAGTGAATAAGAAAAGCACAAGGGATACTCGTAAAACAAAATTTTGAAAACTAAACACGAACGTAATCTTTATAGAAACCGAAATAATGTTGGCAGAACAGAAAAAAAAATCTGCCAAGTGCGAGTCGGACTTTTTTAGAAGTTACGGGTGGGGGACACACATTTTACCACTGCGGTTTACAGAATACATCTACTTACCAAGTTTCAACAATATAGTTCTTATAGTTTCGAAAAAAAGTGGCTGTGACATACGGACGGCCATACGGACAGACAGACTGACAGACAGACTGACAGGCAGACTGACAGACAGACTGACAGACAGACTGACAGACAGACTGACAGACAGACTGACAGACAGACTGACAGACATGACAAATCTATAAGGGTTCCGTTTTTTGCCATTTGGCCACGGAACCCTAAAAAAGAATTAAGTTTTAAGATCAATTAAATATTGGCACTTGTGTCGTCATTTTTCAAATTTCGAATACATACATACTCACCTATATAATAAATCGTCGTAAACACGTTTTACAAGGATGAATGTAGGTTAGCATTTTAAGGATTTTTGATACAGAAAAAAAAATAAAAAAAAAACGTGCAATTTTTGATTCCAGTTTGAGTCAAATAATAATTATGGAAGATTTAGGTTATTTTGTATTCGTAAAAGTGTAAATGGGAATTATTTCTTGAATGTTTAGGCCAATAGTGAATATCAAATTTAAGTATAAGTTTTCATAGTTTCTTTTGTAAATGCGACACCAAATAAAGGTTACTAAATATATTACATAAATTATATATAGGTGGCCTACTTTTCTTTATACATTTGCAAATTTTTCTCATAAATGGAAATGATAAATAGAGTGTGCTACTCGGAGTACGGTAAGTAATATTTTTACTTTAGGCGATATACTTGAATCCCTAGCAATCCTTAGTTTTTTCTCATAGATGGAAACGAAAAGAAGAGCGTGCTGCTCAGAGTACGGTAAATTTTTACTTCGTATATTATTATTATATACATATTTAATCCCATGCTTCACTCAGGATTCAACCGTAGAATCCTTCAGAATCCTTTCGCTCTGACACAAAGTACCGCCCTCGCCTTAAAAATATTATCTTAACGCCTAGCACAATCTACTGTTATCTCGTTTATTCCATTGTCAACAAAACACTCACCACAAAAATGATGAGCCGTCACCGTCACTGTCTACATTAGTGGAAAGTTACAAGTTAATTTGCCTATCAATCGAGAGACAGTGTCCGACGTATTCTTCCGTCCATGCTAGGGTGACAAAACGTTTTAGTCCAAAGAAGTCAGCATTTAGTATTTTTTTTTATAAAGACTTCTGCAGTAGTAATTTTAAAAAGCATTTAGCTACGGAAAAGTTTGTGGCACTGCACTAAGAAATAATGAAATCGCTGCTAAAAAAAAATTGATTATTTGCCAGACCAATTAAAAAACCCCAGACATTCAAGCGTTCACCCCCAATAACTTTTGAATGGCTGAACAGATTTTCGTCAAAAATAGCTAAAACCCATCTGGGCTTGGCTTTTGATTAAAAAAAACTGCATCGAAATCGGTCTATTCGTTTAGGAGCTACGATGAAACAGACAGACACACAGCCATACATAAAACAGACACACATGCACAGACGAGTCAAACTTACAACACCCCTCTTTTTAACCCCCGACGGGGGTTCTGATGATGATGATGAAGTCATCATCATCAGGTCTTTTTTAGTCTCCACTGCAAGAGCACTACCCTCTCTGTACTACCAGAGCCATATATTAGCCAGAGTAGTCAGAGGATTTGGCCTACACTCTCCACGCTGGCTGGCCATGCGGGTTGGAGAGGTCTCATTGATGTTTATAAGCTTTGTTTAGCTTGTGTTTCATTAGTCGCCTGATAAAAATACCGACTATACATAAAAATATACCTAACTAGCAGTCCACCCCGGCTTCGCCCGTGGTACACACATAGCCTATGTCACTCGGGAATAGTGTAGCTTTCCAACGGTGAAAGAATTTTTTAAATAGGCCCAGTACTTTTTGAGCCTATTCATTACAAACATACAAACATACAAAAATAGGTACAAATCTTTCCTCTTTATAATATTAGTATAGATATGTATTTATAATTCTTCGACACATGAAAATGCCCTCTTAAATCTGGCTACCCTACTCGGACCTACGTCCCAGCGGTTCACTAACAATAATTTGTGGGAACGGTCACCGGAATGTGATTGTATGTAGGTCGGCGATATACTTTGATCGCCTCTACGAACGGCAGTGGCTGCCACCGCACTTCCCTATCAAACGATATTCACCTTTATTTTTATCTTTGAAAAGCATAGAATAGCTTGAGAAAAAGTTGGCTGCTTGTGGACGCGTAACGTCACTGGGAACCGCGAGCCGCGAGCCCTTTGTTTTTTCGAAGCTATGTTGATTTGGTTTGGGATCTTCATGTTCCAGCGCAGTGGGAAGTTAAGTAATGGCGTGGAGACCACAAGCAATATAAAATATCATGAGCTTGCTCTGGAAGGCACTCTAATAGCTGTTGGTCCCATCTGTCGTTATAAGGTAGCAGAGACCTGTTTCCCCTTTCTGTAGCATGTGCTCTGTAAAGGGAAACAACAGATCTCTGACAAAAGACACCTCCTTTGTAGAGCATAACGATCTACAAGCAGATTAAAAAGTAAAAAAAAATACTTAAAATTGAAAATCTGGCGTGAGCAGTAGCCCCTAAAGGTTGGATGTAATCGGGGGATAGGGCATCCAACGATTACATCCAACCTTTAGGAGAGCTAACTTCTTCTTCTTAGCGAGTCGGAATGGCATATATAATTATGAGTGAAAACCAATGTGGGGCCACACTTATACCTCTATCATTAGTCGAATTTAGGTCGTCTATTGCACGAGGGGTTGGGCAGTTGGGACATGATAGGAGCTACACCAGGTCATAAACTGCAACGGGCGACAAGGAGTTGCTTAAATCGCCTCCGTACTGAGGTAGGTTGACCTAGGCACAATCTACCGCGCTGGGGCTATACTGACCAAGCAGAAACATAGTGTACTTACCACGACCAGACCATGCAGTACCTCCTCTCATGTCCTTTGTGCCCCACCAGCTGTAACTTGACCTTGACCCTCTACCTTGGAGGGAGGCGTAGATGTGGCAACGTACTGGAGGAACAAATTTGAGCCAACGACAAGATAAGAAGATGGTGACAGTCGTTTAACTATGTCAGATTCTTTTAATATCAAGTTTAATATTGAATCCTGAATGCCATGTTGGCCATGTTGACTGTGTGGCTTCCGGCCTAGAAGAATGGTCCTACCATTTACATTCTTCTTCGTCCAGGCGCGTTCCCGGTTGCATCCTCAGCTGTGCTGCTTCGGAGCCCAGGGTACGCTTTCCCGCTTTTCCTTCTCCAAATATAACATGCAGGTCAATGGTCACCCAAGGATGCCAAAGACCTTTCAAAATGGAGAAGAAATAGCCGGAACAGTTTAAATAATTTGGCTATAGTTTTACGACCTGCCTGATGTCAACCCTCTTTGGGTATGTATTTGTGCGAAAATTTTTACACCACCGCCCGACGTTAACCCTCCTTGGGAATGCAATTGTAGCACGAGATGTTTGTGCTTAATCCTTTAGTCACCTCTTACGACATCCACAGGAAGAGATGGAGTGGTCCTATTCTAACCCGGAACCACACGGGGAGGTCCTACCATTCACACTATAGGCTATAAAAAAAACAGTGGCACTCCGGGAGTGCCAACAGAAGTGAAAACTTGAACAAGGTGGTGTCGGTTACGGTAACATATCATTTGGTTCCAAAACCCCTAAATATCAGAACTTTCCTGCAAGCCACACCGAATATCGTGTCTCGACTTTCACACATGCCATTGTTCACAAGTCATTTGGCTTGCACGCCTGCACATTTCTCCGGTGATTTGCTTTGAAACCGTTTTCTATTTGACCATTTACCTATTATGCGATAACATATGTTCATATTTTTAGGATGTAAGTAGGTCATTTGCTTTTTAGGGTTCCTTACAAAAAATGAAAAAACGGAACCCTTATAGGATCACTCGTGCGTATGTCTGTCCGTCCGCCTGTCACAGCCAATTTGCTCCGAATGTACTGGACCGAATCAGATGAAATTTGGTAGAATGTTTTGTAATCCTATGACCCAAACACATATGTGCAAAGTAAATAAATATTTTTTTTTTAAATAAGGGTCATTTTCGGGGGACAAATTAGGAAATAAAAAAAAAAGTCTCAAATGAAAGGGCTCGTTATGAGGTTTTTTTTTTTATGTTATAGGGCGGCAAACAAACAAGCGGGTCACCTGATGGTAAGTGATCTCAAATATATTTTTGTTATTATTGTAAAATGAATAGTTTTGATTTTATTAATGAAAGAAGTCGAAAATTGACCATCCCCGCCCCCCCCTTGATCTCCGAAAACTTTTAAAATTTTTAAAATTTTGAAAAAAATACAAAATATAGGTTATTGCTTATAGATTACAGGAAAACCTATAAGAATTCAATCAATTGTACGGAACCTTCTCCACGCGAGTTGAACTCGCACTTGGCCGGTGTTTTTTTACAAGCTTTTATATAGTTTCACCTGTCCCGTTGTCTGTGTATCCGTAATCAAATATTGCTAGCTAAATTAGACCCAATTTCTATTATTCAATCGATAAGTTAGGTGACAATGCAATATTATGGTACCAATGACCTGATATCACGATGAAGCCGGAAGGTGACCACAGCATCTCCGTGATAAAACAACATAACCCCACCGAGTTTGGGCTTAATTATTTCGTCTTTTGGGGCATTTTTTTACTTCATTGTTTTAAATAAAAGATTGTTTTTAAAATATTTTTAAATAATTCATCATCATCATCAACAGCCTTCAAGTACCCACTGCTGGGCATAAGCCTCCTTTTGTCTGCGCCACCCTGCTCTATCACTGGCCGTCGCAATCCACTTCCTCCCAGCAACCTGTCTGACGTCATCAACCCACCTAGCCGCCGGACGTCCTACACTACGTTTCCCATTTCTAGGATACCATTCGGTGACGGCCTTACTCCACCTTCCATCGTTCCTTCGAGCCAAGTGTCCCGCCCAGTTACACTTTAGAGCCGCAACCCTGGAGAGCACGTTATGAACTTTCGTTCGACGTCGGATCTCCACGTTGCGAACTCGGTCTTGCAGTTTGATGCCGAGCATGACTCGCTCCATGGCTCTCTGCGCAACCGCAACCTTATACATGGTTCCCTTTGTGAGAGTCCATGTCTCGGCACCATATGTTTTTTGTTTGCATCAATTTTTAAATAATTATTTGTTAACAATTACAACAAAAGCTTTATTTAGCTTGACCTTCATGTTGTTGTTTTTTTTGAGTGAGGCAAATCTTGCAAGTTAAATTTGACCGACTTCCCGGTTTCCGGTTGAGTAAGATGAAATTTTGTATGCTAATTAAAGTAAATCAGATGACAATGCAATATAATTATAACAAGAAGCTGATGATGGAGCTGAAAAGTGGCTATAGGAATCCTGTAATAAAACGTCACAACCCTACCGACTTTGGGCTAATTACATTTGTCTTGAGAAATACTTACGCCTCATAATAAAAGCTTATACAACAAGCTTATCAATTTTAAAAGGTGGCCTCATTAACCCATCATTAAGATTACGCTTCTGTACTCCTAGAAGCAATCCAACTTTCTTCAAACGCAGATAACGAATTCCGAAGAAAGCAGTGCTGTCTGTAATGGCCATAATAATAATAACTATTACGATTCTTGGAATGTATACTAGGAAAGAAAAGTGTTTTAATTTTGAAGAAAAAAAATATCTTTTTATATTTTAACTACGAGTACTTTTCGTGCTTCCGCCACAAGTTAGTTCAGGCAGACTATTAATATAAGTACTAACACTAAATGGACGTTTGTCTAAATAAATTATTTTTATTTTTATTTTATTAATGGCCGGCGCCCATCCACTACTGTTTGTTCCAGCATACCTACCACCAACTTCCCCGCGTACTCGTCACCAATAGTTGATGCATGCCCATTGGCGCTATCGGGATTTGCCAATGTGTACCTAGTTGTCTCAGTTTCAAGATTGGCCAAAAATGCTTTTGTCCGTCAGTCTGTCTGTCTTTCTGCCTATCTGTCTGTCGGTTTGTTCTCGCCTACAGGTCGTATTTATCAACCGATTCTCGTGAAATTTTATAAGCAGGTTCGATAATTATATAGAATTGTTTTATCGATTCAGTTTTGTCAATTTTTCAAAATGGCGGAGATATGGGTGTTTAAAACTTTGACAAAATCATAATTTAGCCATTTCAAACATTTTTCTAATATGTCATGAAACTTTCTTTTTTGACTGAACAACTTTTTTATCCAATAAACTTCAACGGGTTGGGGTGAGTCGCGAGGTTGAAAGCTCACAGAGTAGTATATAGTTATTGAAACAATTTCAAATTTTATCACTTTTGGGCTCATCTATCCTACATTTTCAATAGTGGTTTACAAAATTGCCATCGCATTGTGGGCACGCAAAACTAACTAACTTAAGGGGACACGCTTTGGAAGTTATAAGTCTTTTTCTTTCGGTTTTGTGTTCTATCAAGAGCAAGTTCAATCCATGATACTGAAGTACTTTCCATAAAAACAAATAACGAAAATCGATAAAAAAAATTCGTCCTCCCATACAAAATCCGTTTGGCTGAGCTTTTTTCTATATTTGTTACTATGGAGAGTGTTTCAGTACACGGTTTTAAAAGTAACCCTGTATAGTTACGGGGGGTGTAGAATATGTCGGCCTAAAGTACTCGTAACATAGTGAGACCCAGTTCACGAACTTAGCTTTCTGCAAATTCTACTTTTTAGGAAACACAAGTTAAACAAAGCTCATAAACATCAATGAGACCTCTCCTACCCGTCTGGCCAGCGTGGAGAGTGTAGGCATCCTTTGACTATTCTGCTAAGTATGGCTCTGGTAGTAGAGAGAGGGTCGTGCTCCTGCAGTAGAGACTAAAATAGACCTGATAATGATAATGAATGATAATAAAATTCTACGTTCTAAATTAATCATTATCTAAACACAATAATCCTCACGTCTCCAGTATATGATTTATACGCTGATAATATAGGAATTAGGTTGACATGATGCCGTACATTGTTGATATATTACAGAATTAACTCGTTATATACGTGTAAAAAAATGATCAGGTTATTACTTCTTTTTTCAATTCAAAATATCTTTATTATCATAGGATATTTATAATATCTCTTAATAATAGTCACTTTGTTTTGTTTTGCACAAATGTTGACGTCAAATCGTTACTTAAAGCTAAGTTTACGCCGCTTCCTAGGCGCAAGTGCAGAAGAAGCGGCAACAAACTGCACTGCACGTTTTCTCCAAAGACGTCAACTAACAAACTAAAAACTTAAAATTAGTTATATAGATGGACAGAGATTACATTGTTTATTATGTCATAATTAAATTGAATTATAAGAATTACGAAATTTAAAATAATGTCAATTTGTAAATTTAGTATGTACCAATGTACCTAAATTATGACATGTCTAAGTATACAAACCTTTAAGAGGGACCCGCGCCAAGCTCAAGCCAGACCTTTTTGTCTTTAAGATAGTCATCGGTCTTATAATAAGCTCTACTCTATTACGTCTTTATCTTTTACGGGGCAGAGCATTAACATCCAAAGGCCATTTTTAGCATGATGGTGGACAAGGAGGTGGAAAAAGGGATGTTAAGTTTTATTGCCCGAGCGAGCGAAGCGTCTCAGTTCATCATCATCATCATCGACAGCTCTCAACGACCCTCTGCTGGGCATAAGCCTCCTTTTGTCTGCGCCACTGAATCCTATTCCCAGCCTTAGCGATCCAGTTCTTTCCAGCAATCCGTTTGATATCATCGACCCACCTAGCCGCCGGACGCCCAACACTCCGTTTTCCATTTCCTCAAAATGGTGGAGATATTTTATTTTTATTTTATTTATTTCGGGAAACACAACAGACAACAAGTATAAAAAGCTCATACAAACAGACATTACATATTTCAGACCATCTCGTTATCCTACGTGTTAACACAACATTATATTCTAATGCAACACTTGTAACAATTTATTAATAATAATAATAATAATAATAAATAACGGCGTCGGGACGTGACGACCCCATCGCCCACTGGATTTCCAGTGTAGTCAGTCAACGCAGGGCAGCTTGTGGCGAGCTGATGGTGAGTGGCGACACCACGGACCCTACCTCCAGGGGGACCATACACACATGCGCTTACACACACACATACACACAGTTACACACCCCCCGCCCCTGCCTTGCCTTAACCGGCCGGCCAGAGTGGAGTCGCAAGAGCAGAACATACGCTCCAGGTTGGAAGTGTATTGCACGTAATGGCGTAATAACGGGGAAACCCGCTCTCGGGGGTAAGCCCCGTGATGGTGAAACCGGAGCCGCACCTCTCGACACCCTCAGCTGCTCACATTGTGTTGCGCCCTGGCCGCATCTTCATGGCTAGTTAGGGTGCCACAGCCAGTGTAGCCAACGAGCAGCAAGTCTACTAGGCTTAAATTGTTGTGAGAGATTTTTAGGTAGATGTCCGTATCTCACTCCATAATCCAGTTATCCGGTCCACTACATCCCATCCACATAGCCCAAACCAAGTAAATCCCTCCCTGGCTATAGTTCAGCAGCTATGGTGGACTGTCCGTTAGTGCATCTCAATGGTATATTAAGGGATAGGCCTCCGGATAGATGCAGCCATCTCACTTTTTAGATAAAAAGGTACTAAAAGGCCTCTTCATGTTGGCTTTGGCCCCATGAACGCCTCAAAGGACCGGGTCCCGATGGACCCGTGGCTGAAAAGCGTACCGACATAATAATAATAAATGTTTATTTATTTTTCTCCACAATTTATCTTAAAACTAAGTTAAGAACTAAGACAATGTATAAAAAGGTAAAAAGTCATATGTTAAAAGGTATCGAAAATAAGTAAAAGTGGAGTGCCGGTGCCTGTGCTAGGATTCCGAAGAACCTGTATTACAGGTCACAGATGATTATTTGATGCATACATAATAATAGTTAGAAGAAAATATACATTAATACAATAATAGTAGTTTATGATATAAGTGAAAAAATAAATAAGTAGGTATGTGAAATTCAGCATAGTGATAAGCATGTAATAAATGAAAGATTACGTTTCGGACTTACGGGTTTTTGCTCAGGGTATACCTAACCTGCCTTTTGATTTTTTTTTGTTTTGAGTTAAATATATCAACATTTATATCACCAGCGGATGCTCCCACCACCTTGTTGTAACAATTACACATTCTATGCAAAGGCTGATGTTGAGCAATTCCGTTCTTGATCTACGCAGGTTATATGCTGTATTAATATTAAGGCCGTACCTAAATTTTCCGGGGTCCAGTGCTGCCCCCATTTAAAATAAATCATTTCAAAGAAAACGTAGACATCATTTAAAATTTTGCAACTACCAAGTCCTAGATAACCCTTCTAAGTATTTTATGAACTACTGTTTACAGTTTAAAGTGTGAACGATGAGCATTACTACGCACATTTGCGAAAAACGGCCACTTTTGGCTAATGTGCGTAGTAAAGCTTAACGTTTTCATTAAAAACTGTAAACAGCAGTTCATAAAACACTTTGAAGGGTTATCTAGGACTTGGTAGTAGCAAAATTTTAAAAGATGTCTCCGTTGTCTTTGAAATTATTTATTTTAAATAGGGGCAGCACTGGACCCTGGAAAATTCAGGTACGGCCTAATATGCGATGCGGATCACTATTTTAATTGTTTTTTTTACCTACTTGCCCACCATCATGCTAAAAGTGGGTTTTGGGGCCCTGGGGTCTGTTTGCTTAGAGCCGTAAGACCCAAAATGCTCTGTCAGCCCCATTAGTGTTAAAGACGTGTTAGTTTATGTTTGTAATGTCATCCAACTTAAATAAGTATGTCAAGTTTCAGCTTCATCGAATAATGGGAAGTGGATGTAATTTAGCTTGCAAGATTTGATTACACACAGACAACGGGACAGGTGAAAATATATAAAAGCTTGTAAAACTAGTGGCTCTGTGAGCTGTAAACCTCGCGACTCCCCCCCATCAGTTGAAGTTTATCAGATAAAAAAGTTGTTCAGACAAAAAAGTGTCTTAATAAGGGTAACAAAAAAGCTTTATGACATAATTGAAAAATTTTCGAAATGGCTGAAATATGTTTATTTTAAAGTTTTAAACCCCCATAAGAATCCACGCAGCCTTTTAACTCTGTTTGACAGTTTGGTTAGGAGTAACCTAGAATATAGCTCTGTCATATGGTCACCCTATTTTAAAACACACATAAATCGTATAGAGGCAGTACAATCTAGATGTCTAAAAGTGTTGTCACAAAGACTAGGTCTAAGATATACCCTTAATTCTTATGAAGACAGGTTAAAACACTTTAATGGACTTCCAAAGTGGAAGTCCATTAAAGTATTTTAAAATTTTGCTACTACCAAGACCTAGATAACCCTTCAAAGTATTTTATGAACTACTGTTTACAGTTTAAATAGAGAACGTGAAGCTTTACTACGCACATTTACGAATAACGACCACTTTTGGCAAATGAGGTAAATTCAGTTATACGAATCATTTTTCCAGATATCACATATCGCTAACCGCATTGAGTAGATATTTCTGTACGTGAGTACTAGCACCTATTCTGTGCCTAAATGCTTGTTTGCCCCATTAGGGATAAATACGTAAAAGTGTATTGTATTAAAGAACTTGAATCGTAAGAACATATCACTCACTAGCTGCGCCCGCGACTTCGTTCGCATGGTTGTCGGAATATTATATAGCCTAAAGCCTTCCTCTATAAATGGACTACCCAACAAAAAAATATTTTTTCAAATCAGACCATTAGTTCCTGAGATTAGCGCGTTTAAACAAACAAACAAACAAACAAACTCTTCCGCTTTATAATATTAAGTATAGATGAAGTAAGTAATAAGCAATTCGCTATGGACTTTACTAGACAGAACTAGACCTTAACAATTACTTACACAATGTAACGTACTACCTACATTAGTTATTATACTACAATGTAATGTCGGGTAGCAACAAGTCCCGTGATGTTCGTCATTTATGACCTAAAAGCTATTAACAACAACAGTTCGCACACGGAATATATTCGAACTGTTCATTCGTGACCCCATTAGATACCTACAAACAAAGAGCAAAAAGCCTAGATAATTAAATCCTAATCCTAACTAATATTATAAATGCGAAAGTGAGTTTGTATATTTGTTTGTTTGTTTGTTACCTCTTCACGCTTTATCTACTAAACCAATCGTCTTGAAAATTCGCATACACACAGTGAGAAGTACTGAGAAGGACATAGGGTATCTTTCATCCCGAGAAAACGTAATGTTCCCGTGGGACACGCGAGCGAAGCCGCGGGCAAAAGCTAGTTTCATTATAATAAGACTTACGAACGGACGGACAGTGGAGTCTTAGTAATAGGGTCCCGTTTTTACGGGGAAGTAGTTCAATATCATGGTCTTAACTTGCTCCAAAAATCCATCCAGTACATACAAACTTAAAAAAAACACAAATGTATAAAACATTAAAAAGTTAAAACAAACACGAATTAGATTTCACAACCACTTCGACCTAAATTACCGAGTCACATGACTTTCAACATATCAGTTTTCATTCAATTCGGATTCTGCTGACTCCAATCTAGTAATTGTATGATACATATGGATAAAGTATGTGTATTTTGCTGACCACAATACGTAGTACTACTGTAGGTACCTATTTGAGGCGCTGAGTTATGGATTCTTTGAGATGTAACTTAAAATAAGATATGGGCCACTGTAGCTTGAAATAAAAGAATTTTATTTTATTTTATTTTTTTATTTTTTTATTCGTGACCTGTATGAAACGTAGGTTAGTTTCCTCATTCTTCTTCGTCTAAGCGCGTTCCCGGTTGCATCCTCAACTGTGCTGCTTCTGAGCCCGGGGTGCGCTTTCCTGCTTTTTCTTCTCCAAATATAAGATGCATGTCAATGGTCACCGAAGGATGCCAAAGACCTTGCAAAATGGAGAAGAAATAGCCGGAACAGTTTAAATGATTTGACTATAGTTTTACAGACGGCCGCCTGCCTGACGTCAACCCACTTTGGGAATGTATTTATGCGAAAAGTTTTACAACCGGCCGCAGCCCGACGTTAACCCTCCTTGGGAATATAAATGTAGCACGAGATGTTTGTGCTAAGTCCTTTAGTCGCCTCTTATGACACCCACAAGAAGAGATCGACGATGGAGTGCTGCTATTCTACTCTGCCGGGAACCACACGGCCTAGATTAGTTTATTTATTTATTTTGTGATGCGGCGCGCCGAGCCAACGTCACCGCACACATATACGCACTTCTAGAACATTCCATGAACCATCCGTAACACGCACACAGCGATAAGCGATATCCGCGCACGCGCAGTTACAATGATACCTCCGTCCCCCGAACCGCGACCGCCGCCCGCCGCCGCCGGCCGCGGCTATATAAGCGAGATCAGGCCTCATACAGGGGGTCAGTCTTTCCCAGGCTGCCCACCTAACCACGTCGCTGGCTTGGTCAGATACCCCAGAGATCTGGTTTAGGTACCTTCTCCTCCTCCCGCTGCGTCGCTGGCTTGGTCAGATACCCCAGAGACGTAGTATCCTCCCCACCACCAACCCTTTTGGGCCATCGCGGCACCCCCTCGCAACCGCTTGCGAAGGGACGTCGCGACGCCACGTGCTCCTGCACGTCCCGTAAATCCCGGCGCACCCTTGTGCGACCGGCCCGATCCGCGACCTCCCCCCTCACCCCGTGAGGTGGGACGTCGCAATACCGACGCCGACGCCCGCGTGCGTCTCGCGTCTCCGTTTGTTGGTCGTGCACTCCCGCACGACCCCCGCTCGCGCCCTCCGCGCGTCCCGTCTGCAGGGTGTACTCCCGTACTCCCCCGCTCCCCCCGCGTCTTCGATCGCAGGGCTAGCGTCCCGACGCCGACGCCCGCGTGCGTCTCGCGTACCCGCTTGTGGGGTGTGCACTCCTGCGCCACCCTCCCGCTCGCGTTCCCACGCGTCCCGTTCCGCACCCCTTCAGGGTGCTGTCACTGACGTGACCCGTTGCGTATAAGGTTTAGTTAGGCCACCCGGTCAGACCGTCTCGCTCCTAGCTTACTTACCTGTCCGGTACCCGCGCGCACCCCGTTTATCCCAGGGTCCTCACCCTGGGTCCGTAATTCCGTATCGCTTGCCGCTGTGCTCGCGTCCGTAAATATTAACCGTCGAGAGTAAGCTCCTCACTCTCTCAAGATATAAGTGCCGTGTAGATATAAGTACCGTTGTAATTAAATAGAGTGAACCTAGTGCTATAAGTTAAAGTTAAGTCTAGGCTAAGTGTAAATAATGCTGGACTTGTAAATATACTTTTGTTGCTATTGGTATACTTGGTTTCCATTCATCACTCCCTTGTAGGACTCCTCATAGATACCTGAACCCTTGTCACACTAAGTAGGTAACAAGGGCCTTTCTCAGATTAGGTAGATGACAGCACCACCCAGGTTCGATTCCTGGGAGACACCTCATCCTCGTTCCTAATTTGTGTTGTTGTTAGCGTCCAGAGGTTCGAGTCCTGGAAGACGCTACATCACACTGGCGCCCAACGAAAAAACCCACTGGGGATTTTCTAGGAGAATCTATCGAGAGATCCATGAGGTGCCATTGTTTTTGCGCGACATCACACTGGCACCCAACTCAAAAACCCACTAGGGGTTGTCTAGCAGGATCTACCGGGAGGTCCATGAGAACGCATCGTTCTATCTTAAAAGTATCTCACTAGAAACCCAAATCCGTTAAAATCTAAGGGTCCTACAGGAGTCCAGTGACTGGTTGCCAATATACCACACCGCGCAATAAACAAATAATTTTGATTTCTCCCAATCCAATCCCTTAATAAACATAAATAAAAGCCCGAAGCCCGTATACCCGTAAATTAAAATAAAATATTCCGCGCAAAAATAAAAACAGATAATAAATGAAATAAATCGATTCGAAACTTCGGATAAAATTAAAATAAATAATATTACCTGTTTCTAAAGACTCCGTCATTCCGCGTAAATAAACAATTTCAAATAAATAGACCTGTTCCTAAAAATTATAAAAAAACGTGCCCGGTAAAAATCAATTTAAAAAAAAAAAAAAAAAAAAAAAAAAAAAAAATCATTTTCTAAACACATATCCGTAATCTCGCGTAAATAAGTTTCAGTATCAACCCCGTGTCAAAATAATAAATAAATATATTTGTAAATACATTCGCTGGAAAAAAAAAATACATATCCGTGATCCCGCGTAAATAAATACTGAGAGAAATAAATTAATACAAATGCCGACATCCTGGGTATATAATTTGAAAAAAGAAGAATTGATCCAAGAAATCGAAAATAGAGGGATATCAGCAACAGATAAAACTGTAGAAGAATTAAGAAAAAAACTAGTACAGATTATCAGAGAGGTAGAAAAGAACAATCCCGAACAAAAAGAAAATAATAAAGAAGATTCACTACTAGAAGACTTCAGAGAAGCCGAAACGGTGAAGATGGAGAATACAAAAGAGCTAAGAAACATGGAGAAAATATTCGCTAAATGGAATATAAGTTTTGACACCACGGGAGATGCGGTGGAGTTCCTTGAAAGGGTCGACGAACAAATAAATACAATCTCGAAAACTAAAGACGAATTACTACCATTCGTTCCCAAACTACTGAAAGGAAAAGCATTGTTGTGGCACAGAAACAATAGTTTATACTGGAAAACATGGAGAGACTTCGAAGATGACTTCAAATTGTTCTACTTCCCTAGAAACTACGAAGCAAACCTCTTGAGCCGTATAGCAGCAAGGAAACAATGGCCAGATGAGCGCTTCACAGATTATCTCACTCAAATGCAAACACTTATAAGAAGACACGGGAAAATGAGCGAATCAGAGTCAATAGAGATGATATATAACAACATGGGTCCTAAATACAAATACTATGTGAAAAGGCAAGATTTTACAACCATGAGGGAGTTGATTGCAATGGCCGGTGATTTCGAAAACATAAATAGAGAGGAAGAGAGAACAAAAAACTACAAGAAACAACAATACCAAAACAACAATCACCGTCTAGAACAAGGCAAATCCCTACAAGGAAACAATAACGACAACTCAAACGAAAAAATACGCACAAGCAACGGAGCACGACCAAGCAAGAAAATACATCCACAATACAGTGAACAAACTCACTGCTGGAACTGCGGAAAACCCAATCACGCCTCAAGAGAATGCAAGTCACAGAAACAAATATTTTGTAGCGGGTGCGGAAACATGGGTGTGCTAAGCAGAAATTGCTGTAAAACCACAAAGAAAGGAGCATGCACCGTGAAACAGAACTCACAAGGCGATAACAGAATATTCATAACAGTAAAAATAAATTCGTCGGAACATAAGGCTCTAGTAGACACAGGATCAACATGTACCTACTTAAATAGAACAGCATGGGGAAGTGACAAACAACAAGATGAAGAAGTGAAGACCAACAGGAAAACAACCGTAATATTAGCAGATGGCTCAGAAGTCCTAATAAACGAAAGTAAAACAGTGGAAATGGTGATCAACGGCACAAAAATCCAACAAGAAGTGTTCCTTTTACCAACAACACCTTACATTATAGTAGGAATGGATGCATTGAAACGTTGTGGACTGACCGTAGAATGGGAAAAACCCGAAAACAAAATACAAAAAACCACAGGAGTTAACGAAAATAACCTAACAAACTCACAAACTAAACATCTGGAAAAGTTCATCAAAGAAGAATTCGAAAAGTGTAGAGCTGCACCCAAAGGTAACAAGGAAGCTGTACATGTCATTAAACTTAAACACAACGAACCCATAAAACAAAAATACTACCCCAGGAATCCCAAGATGCAGGAAATCATAAATGAACACGTAGACAAAATGCTAGAAGATGGGATAATCGAGAAATCAAACAGCCCGTACAGCTCACCAGTAGTATTAGCCAAAAAAGACAACGGAGAATATAGATTCTGCATAGATTTCAGGAAAATAAACGAAATCTCAGAGAAGGACGCGTACCCAATCCCACAAATAGACCACACGTTAGAGAAACTACGACAAGCAAAGTTCTTTTCAAAATTTGATTTAAAAAACGGATATTGGAATGTAAAATTGGACAAAAAAAGCAAACAAATCACTGCATTTACAGTCCCAGGGAGAGGTCTTTTCCATTTTAAAGTCTTACCCTTCGGTCTACATTCAAGTGGAGCAACTTCCCAACGACTACTAGACAAAGTTATAGGCCCCGAACTAGAACCAAACGCATATGTGTACCTGGATGACATAATCGTCTGCAGCGCAACCTTCGAAGAACACTTAAACCATCTAAAAGAAATCTTTAATCGAATAAGAGCAGCAGGACTGCAAATTAATGAGAAGAAATGCGAATTCTGCAAACCCGAAATACAATACCTGGGACACATCGTGACTAGAGAGGGAATTAAAATGGATAAAGAGAAAATTCAGGCAATAGAACAACTCAAAGCACCGAAAAACCAGAAAGAACTACGAAGAATAATAGGCATGACATCGTGGTACAGAAAATTTATAAAAAATTACGCCGAAATGATGGCACCTCTAATAAAACTACTAAAGAAAAATCAAAAATTCAGGTGGGAAAAAGCTCAAGACAAAGCGTTTACAGATATAAAGGAAATCATGACCAAAGAACCTGTGTTGACAAGAGCAGATTTTTCGAAGCCCTTTACACTGGAAACTGATGCAAGCGACATAGGTTTAGGAGCAGTATTAACACAAGAAGAAGAAGGATCACAAAAGGTTATCATGTACGCAAGTCGATCCCTTAAGCCAGCAGAGAAAAATTACACAACTTCGGAAAAGGAATGTCTAGCAGTCATCTGGGGAATAAAGAAGATGAGGGCATTTTTGGAAGGTTACCACTTTAAAGTAATCACAGACCACCAGGCCTTGAAGTGGTTGAACACACTGAGAGAACCCACAGGAAGACTAGCAAGGTGGGCTCTAGAATTACAACAATACGACCTCGAAATAACATACCGAAGCGGCAAACAGAACATAATAGCAGACGAACTATCCAGAAACCCAGCAAACACCATACAAATAAAAGGATCTGATTGGTACGAAAAAAAGA
Organism: Acrobasis repandana; assembly: GCA_963576875.1. Taxonomy (NCBI): domain Eukaryota; kingdom Metazoa; phylum Arthropoda; class Insecta; order Lepidoptera; family Pyralidae; genus Acrobasis; species Acrobasis repandana. The sequence continues at coordinate 10,234,950 of OY756241.1, read as the reverse complement.
AAGAAGAGATCGCACATAACCCACAAAACACGACAAACTTCCGGATATATGACAACAAACTGTACAGAAAAATCAACAACCCAACATATGGAGTAAAACTTAATAGTGAATCTGAATGGAAATTATGCATACCAAGGCACATGACTGAACAAATACTGGCCGAAAACCACGACTCGCCAACAGCAGGACACTTAGGGACAGCGAAAACACTCAATAGGATAGCTCAGCGCTACTACTGGCCAGGAATGTTCCGCGACACAGCACAATATGTGAACCGGTGCGAAGTTTGTCAAAAACAAAAACCCCCTCAACAAAAGAAATCTGGAACGATGCATATAAATAACGCTACGGAACCATGGGAAATAATATCTGTGGATCTTATAGGCCCATTACCAAGATCAACCCAAGGTTTCCAATGGATAATTGTCTACCATGATAAATTCACCAAATGGACAGAGATAAAAGGAATAAGAAACGCAACAGCAAAAGCAGTCGTAAAAACACTCAGAGAATGTATTATAACACGCTTCGGATGCCCAAAAACGATACTCAGCGACAACGGCAGGCAATTCACCAGCAAAGACTTCACAAATACATTGCAACGATACGCGATAGAACACAAATTAACGGCACCATACTCACCGCAAGGGAACCCCACCGAAAGAGTTAACAGGACACTAGAAACCATGATAGCATCATATGTCGAAAACAACCATAAAAAATGGGACGAATACCTACCAGAACTAAACTTCGCGCTGAATACATCACGACAGGAATCTACAAAATACACACCAGCATTTCTCCTGTTCGGCCGAGAACTAAGAAGACCTAACGACGACAACAATTTTCCAACCCCCGCCTTAACAGGACATAATAAGCTGGAAGAGATATACGAACTAGTACGCACACACCAAAACAACGCATCTAACGCACAAAAGTACCATTACGATAAAAACAGACGAGATTGGAAACCAAAAATTAACGATTGGGTATGGAGGAAGGAATTTCCGCTGTCCGACGCAAACAAGGATTTCTGCGCTAAACTGGCCCCTAAATACGCAGGCCCCTACAAAGTTCTAGAACAAAAATCGCCGGTCATATTCAAATTACAAAATATGACAAATAAAAAGATGTACGTGACCCATGTTAAAGACATAAAAAAATACACAGGACAACAATAACACAATATTACGACTAGCAACACCATGAGAAAAACAGGAGGAAAATATAGGGTACGTGTCAAAAACAAAAGGTCAGAAGAAAAATAACTACCCGCACACCAAATTCATATTCCCACGATTTAAACACAATAAGCCAGACCGAGGACATCAGTCGTAATAATCATCTCGCAACAATGTCCTGGAGCCAGATACAAGACACAGCCGCGAATATCATATTGGTGACAAAACCAAAACCATCTATGAGCCCCAGATGGGTACACGAACAGGAAGACCCAACAATAAGGCGACCAACACGACCAAGAAAACCACCCACGAGCGGAAATACAAGGAAAGACGAATCAACAAGACCAATTGTACAGAAATTCGAAAAAGTGACAATAGTGCTGAACCCAGGACCGGACCTACCAATAGTCTCTGCCACAACAATACCACCAAGACCCCCACACCCCCTATTACTACCTCAATACTCAGTTCCGCGGCACTACCCGCCGCCCCAAACCAGTAACCAGCAACCCCAATACCCACTTCCGTGGCGGTTACAGCCGCTCGCACGGCACCTCCTGCCACCACTATGGAATACAATACCATTAAACTTAACCCCACGACGGTCACCAACACCCAGTGTGACCACCGCACCGTCTCACAGCGACGAACCGCCTCCACTGATGGACAACCCACCGCCCCCACTGTTGGACAAACCAACGACCCCGCCGACGGATACACCATTACTACGGGCAGAAACATCGCACCCAACCACTACATTCTGCGCAGCAACAACCACCGCACCGAAAAAGAAAAAAAGAAGACGCGGCAAGAAGCAGAACAAAGGAAATAGACGAGGCATCGTTCGGTTGCCGCGCTACAAGTGCAAGGAACCTAAACAAGGCCAGTAATTCTTTATCATAATTATACTACATGTAGAATCCCATTTTAGTCAGATCTCTAAGAGGAGACAATTTTTATTGGTATTTTCTTTTAGTTAAGCTAAGAAAGTTTTTATTTTTTTTTAAAGGCAAGAAGGCCATAATGAAACGACTGAGAAATCAGGGGGCAAGTACCCCGAAGTCTATAATAAGTGTAATCATAGAGAATAAGTAAGTAGGTATAGTCATAAAGCGACAATTTTGTTTATATTTTTCCCGAAACCGTTAAAGGGACAATAAGTTACTCTTATAAGGACATTTTTTTTTCTTTCTTTCTCCTTATATTGTTATATTGGATTGTATGGGGCAAGAATAAAACCCCTAGATGTTAGACTACCGGTAGTTAACGTTAAGTGTTTTAATTTTAAATTTCGTTTTTTTTCCGTCCTTACGGTTAGGAAAAGGGCACAAACATTGCCTTTATACAATAGTAATCTGAACTGAATATGATGTTGTATGTACCATTAATAAATAGAGATAGGAACCTATAAAATAGTTTAATAAGTCCGATAAATGTTTTGTTAACTCAGTATTTCTCCGAGAACTTAGTTAAATTGGTTGGTTCATTTTTTTGTTGAAGTTTTTCAAGAACCCTAACTGAGTTACTCTATATAGTAAATATTTCCTTTCACAACTAAGACTGATATGTCCAACTGTCCATAGACATAGTAAGGATCTATATACAGGTCACTAAGACGGCGATTTTTCCCCCAGGTAAAAATCTCCGGGAGAGGGAGGAGAGTGTGATGCGGCGCGCCGAGCCAACGTCACCGCACACATATACGCACTTCTAGAACATTCCATGAACCATCCGTAACACGCACACAGCGATAAGCGATATCCGCGCACGCGCAGTTACAATGATACCTCCGTCCCCCGAACCGCGACCGCCGCCCGCCGCCGCCGGCCGCGGCTATATAAGCGAGATCAGGCCTCATACAGGGGGTCAGTCTTTCCCAGGCTGCCCACCTAACCACGTCGCTGGCTTGGTCAGATACCCCAGAGATCTGGTTTAGGTACCTTCTCCTCCTCCCGCTGCGTCGCTGGCTTGGTCAGATACCCCAGAGACGTAGTATCCTCCCCACCACCAACCCTTTTGGGCCATCGCGGCACCCCCTCGCAACCGCTTGCGAAGGGACGTCGCGACGCCACGTGCTCCTGCACGTCCCGTAAATCCCGGCGCACCCTTGTGCGACCGGCCCGATCCGCGACCTCCCCCCTCACCCCGTGAGGTGGGACGTCGCAATACCGACGCCGACGCCCGCGTGCGTCTCGCGTCTCCGTTTGTTGGTCGTGCACTCCCGCACGACCCCCGCTCGCGCCCTCCGCGCGTCCCGTCTGCAGGGTGTACTCCCGTACTCCCCCGCTCCCCCCGCGTCTTCGATCGCAGGGCTAGCGTCCCGACGCCGACGCCCGCGTGCGTCTCGCGTACCCGCTTGTGGGGTGTGCACTCCTGCGCCACCCTCCCGCTCGCGTTCCCACGCGTCCCGTTCCGCACCCCTTCAGGGTGCTGTCACTGACGTGACCCGTTGCGTATAAGGTTTAGTTAGGCCACCCGGTCAGACCGTCTCGCTCCTAGCTTACTTACCTGTCCGGTACCCGCGCGCACCCCGTTTATCCCAGGGTCCTCACCCTGGGTCCGTAATTCCGTATCGCTTGCCGCTGTGCTCGCGTCCGTAAATATTAACCGTCGAGAGTAAGCTCCTCACTCTCTCAAGATATAAGTGCCGTGTAGATATAAGTACCGTTGTAATTAAATAGAGTGAACCTAGTGCTATAAGTTAAAGTTAAGTCTAGGCTAAGTGTAAATAATGCTGGACTTGTAAATATACTTTTGTTGCTATTGGTATACTTGGTTTCCATTCATCACTCCCTTGTAGGACTCCTCATAGATACCTGAACCCTTGTCACACTAAGTAGGTAACAAGGGCCTTTCTCAGATTAGGTAGATGACAGCACCACCCAGGTTCGATTCCTGGGAGACACCTCATCCTCGTTCCTAATTTGTGTTGTTGTTAGCGTCCAGAGGTTCGAGTCCTGGAAGACGCTACATCACAATTTACACTTTATTGTACACACATACAAATGTAATAGTACAACAGGCGGACTTAATGCTAAAAGCATTCTCTAACAGTCAAACCTTTGGGTTGATTGGGAGAGTTTATGTGGGTGTAACACATAATAAAAAATAACAATAAAAAACTAAATAAAATTTTAAACTTAAAAATAAAATTAAAAGAAACATACTAAATATAAATATTATAATAATACTATACCTACATATCAAATACATACAAACGAGCAATAAATATATACATATCTCTAAATACATATTATACAATCAAGTCTGTCTCATATTTAATTGAAAATGGAGGTGTCTAAAAATTCTAATTTTAAAGGAGTCGCGGCTAGGAGCCCTCCTGATGGACTCAGGGAGAGCATTCCAGTGTCGTACAGCAGTGACAGAGAAAGAGTTTTTGAAAAAACCTGTACGGTGAGAAGGAATAGTTACCTCATTAACATATAATATATAGACCAGCTTTTTCAAACTTTGGCCCAAATCAAATGTAAAAACATATAAGGAGGTTAAAAACTTACCGGAGGAAAGAGACGTGGAAAGCACTCCTCCGACAAGAGCACGGCTCTTAATGCGGTACCTGAATTTTCCGGGATCCAATGCTGCCCCCATTTACAACAAATCATTTTAAAGAAAACGGAGACATCATTTAAAATTTTGCTACTACCAAGTTCTAGATAACCCTTTAAACTATATTGTGAACTACAGTTTACAGTTTATAAAGAGAACGTTAAGCTTTACTACGCACATTTGCCAAAAGTGGCCATTTTTCGCAAATGTGCGTAGTAAAGCTTAACGTTCTCACTTTAAACTGTAAACAGTAGTTCATAAAATACTTTGAAAAGTTATCTAGGGTTTGGTAGTAGCAAAATTTTTAGTGATGTCTCCGTTTTCTTTGAAATTATTTATTTTAATGGGGGCAGCACTGGACCCCGGAAAATTTAGGTACGGCCTTAACTACAAGAAGAAGAAGACTAGGTACCCATGTAGTTAACGGTCGATGCTGATTTATTTTGTTATACAACATGTAACAAAATACACTGAAACTATTTTAAAATGTAATTGTAATACATGAAGTCCAGTGCTGCCCCCATTTGAAATAAATTATTTAAAAGGAAACGGAGATATCATTTAAAATTTTGTTCTAGTAAGCCCTAGATAACCCTTCAAACTATTGCACGCCTCATAAGCGGAGCGTTGAGGTAGTGCTCTACTCTCGCCTTACAAAAATCAAGTGATTTTTCGAACTAAAAATGTCGGTATTTATTTTTTATCGTACTTGCAGAATAATATTTACCCACAAATGTCAAGAAAAAACACTAGTTTCAACAGTCATGATATTTTAAAGGACATTTTGTTCTTTAAAATAATAAAACAAGTGTTTAAGAAAATTATTTCGTGGACGTCCGTGTGTTTGTATGTATGGAAACTGGCGTGGTCACGATAACGCCCAAAAAACTTAACAAATCGAACCCTTCTTTTTTTCATACGCTTAAGTATTATCTAAAACTAAGTCCTTTTGAAAATCACGGTCGAATTAAAAGTAGTTTAATTATAATTAGCAATAAACTGAAATCCACCTATCGTTGGTATATCTAAATCTATGTAAATAAGGTTCGTTAACATTGACAATTTTTTTTTTAATTTTTTTTACGGCGTTTAGCATCTGCCTTTTAGCCATTCTTAATTTCTATTCTTTTTCTGGATACAATGTTAATCTTTTCATTTTTCTTTTCTTCTTGACATTGACAATACATGCGCAGTACCTTTCTTTTCTGTGTGGGCAATGGCGCGAAGATTTAAAAGTAATTTTTTTATTTTGTTCATAATACACCGATAAATATGCAATATTCAAGTTCTGTTTTTTTTTTGTGAAAATTGAGTAACCGCTATGAGGCGTGCACTTTTGGATTTTCCAAACTTATTTAATGAACTACTGTTAACAATTTAAAGTAAGAACGTGAAGCTTTTCTTCGCAAATTTGCGAAAAACGGCCACTTTTGGCATTGGACCCCGGAAAATTCAGGTACGGCCTTAAAATAGTTTCAGTATAGGTATTTTGTGTTAGAGCCTTTAATGTCGATTTGACACTTACAAAAATTGCACTTTAAAACCAAATATTTCACAAACGGTTCCCTAAATCGAAAAATGGTGTTTACAAACTCGTAATATTTTTAACCGACTTCAAAAAAGGAGGAGGAATGAATGAATGAGGAGGAAATTATCAATTCGACTTATGTTTTTTTTATGTATGTTTGTTACGCGATATCTTCGCCAATTGTGAACCGATTTTGATGATTTTTTTTTTGTTTGAAAGCCTTTACTACCAAGTTGGTCCCATTTCAATTTGGTAACGATATGATGAAGAACTTTGGAGATATGGAAGAAAGTCCTAAAAATATATTGAAGTCGGTTGTTTTTTTTGTTAAAAATTTCATTATTTAAAGACCTATTCAACAATATCCCACACAAAGTTAAATCGCACTTATATTGTCACGTAACTTTCCTGAAGGTCCCTTTAAATAAGTTTTTATAAAAAAAAATGTACTAGCTTTTATTATGATACAAAAGGTCAACCAATTACAAATAAGCCCAAACTCGAAAACTCGATGGGGTTTCGTCGTTTCATTACGTAGTCCGTACTTGGATGGGTGACCACAAGTGGCACCAAAATTTCTCGAGCTCCTCCGTGCTTCGGAAGGCATGTAAAAGCCGTTGGTCCCGGCTGTCATTGTATGGCAGTCGTCAAGCTATGTCAAATGCCTTTAGGCAGCTTGAAAAATCTGACACCAGTGTTGGCCACTTACATACACGAAAAACAAACAAACATTACAGAGTTCCAATGGCCACCTTCCAGCCCCATCATCAGATCAGCTCCAAATCATCATAATATTGCATTGTTACGCGATATACATATGCGCGCAAAATTTCAACTCAATCAGTTCAAGATATCTGCTTCAAAATTGAGTCGCAAGATTTCACCCGAACAAACATACATACATACATTGCATATATACTAATATTATAAAGCGGAAGAGTTTGTTTGTTTGTTTGTTTGTTTGTTTAAACGCGCTAATCTCAGGAACTAATGGTCCGATTTGAAAAATTCTTTTTTTGTTGGGTAGTCCATTTATAGAGGAAGGCTTTAGGCTATATAACATTACGTTCCGACAACCACGCGAACGAAGTCGCGGGCACAGCTAGTGTTAAATAAAATCTTGTAAAAATATATTAGAGCCGGATTGCTTTAGAGAACTTCGCCCTTACGGCGCGTAACAAAGGGACCTACTCATCACCTGACCCGGCGCACGTGGAGTGTAACGACTTATCGTCAATGGCACGTACCTATTATCTAAAACTAAGTCCTTTTGAAAATCACGGTCGAATTAAAAGTAGTTTAATTATAATTAGCAATAAACTGAAATCCACCTATCGTTGGTATATCTAAATCTATGTAAATAAGGTTCGTTAACATTGACAATTTTTTTTTTAATTTTTTTTACGGCGTTTAGCATCTGCCTTTTAGCCATTCTTAATTTCTATTCTTTTTCTGGATACAATGTTAATCTTTTCATTTTTCTTTTCTTCTTGACATTGACAATACATGCGCAGTACCTTTCTTTTCTGTGTGGGCAATGGCGCGAAGATTTAAAAGTAATTTTTTTATTTTGTTCATAATACACCGATAAATATGCAATATTCAAGTTCTGTTTTTTTTTGTGAAAATTGAGTAACCGCTATGAGGCGTGCACTTTTGGATTTTCCAAACTTATTTAATGAACTACTGTTAACAATTTAAAGTAAGAACGTGAAGCTTTTCTTCGCAAATTTGCGAAAAACGGCCACTTTTGGCATTGGACCCCGGAAAATTCAGGTACGGCCTTAAAATAGTTTCAGTATAGGTATTTTGTGTTAGAGCCTTTAATGTCGATTTGACACTTACAAAAATTGCACTTTAAAACCAAATATTTCACAAACGGTTCCCTAAATCGAAAAATGGTGTTTACAAACTCGTAATATTTTTAACCGACTTCAAAAAAGGAGGAGGAATGAATGAATGAGGAGGAAATTATCAATTCGACTTATGTTTTTTTTATGTATGTTTGTTACGCGATATCTTCGCCAATTGTGAACCGATTTTGATGATTTTTTTTTGTTTGAAAGCCTTTACTACCAAGTTGGTCCCATTTCAATTTGGTAACGATATGATGAAGAACTTTGGAGATATGGAAGAAAGTCCTAAAAATATATTGAAGTCGGTTGTTTTTTTTGTTAAAAATTTCATTATTTAAAGACCTATTCAACAATATCCCACACAAAGTTAAAATTGCACTTATATTGTCACGTAACTTTCCTGAAGGTCCCTTTAAATAAGTTTTTATAAAAAAAAATGTACTAGCTTTTATTATAATACAAAAGGTCAACCAATTACAAATAAGCCCAAACTCGAAAACTCGATGGGGTTTCGTCGTTTCATTACGTAGTCCGTACTTGGATGGGTGACCACAAGTGGCACCAAAATTTCTCGAGCTCCTCCGTGCTTCGGAAGGCATGTAAAAGCCGTTGGTCCCGGCTGTCATTGTATGGCAGTCGTCAAGCTATGTCAGATGCCTTTAGGCAGCTTGAAAAATCTGACACCAGTGTTGGCCACTTACATACACGAAAAACAAACAAACATTACAGAGTTCCAATGGCCACCTTCCAGCCCCATCATCAGATCAGCTCCAAATCATCATAATATTGCATTGTTACGCGATATACATATGCGCGCAAAATTTCAACTCAATCAGTTCAAGATATCTGCTTCAAAATTGAGTCGCAAGATTTCACCCGAACAAACATACATACATACATTGCATATATACTAATATTATAAAGCGGAAGAGTTTGTTTGTTTGTTTGTTTGTTTGTTTAAACGCGCTAATCTCAGGAACTAATGGTCCGATTTGAAAAATTCTTTTTTTGTTGGGTAGTCCATTTATAGAGGAAGGCTTTAGGCTATATAACATTACGTTCCGACAACCACGCGAACGAAGTCGCGGGCACAGCTAGTGTTAAATAAAATCTTGTAAAAATATATTAGAGCCGGATTGCTTTAGAGAACTTCGCCCTTACGGCGCGTAACAAAGGGACCTACTCATCACCTGACCCGGCGCACGTGGAGTGTAACGACTTATCGTCAATGGCACGTACCTATATCCGTTAGTTGGTGTCCCGTATCGAATAAAAGTGCATAACGTCGCAAAAATACGGAGTGAGCAGAAGTGAGTTCAAGACTGACTTACCCCTTGAATGAGGTAGACAGACTATGAGTGTGTATCCATCAGTGCACTTTAGTTTGCTTCCAAACGAATGAAGCCATTCGAGGACACTAGTAGAACTTAACATAACATAAGTTACGTTGGGGTAAGCCCAGACTGTTAGGTTAGTTGAAGAGGTTTCAGCAATTTTTTTTCCTAAGATTTTCAAATGTAATTGAGCTTCCTTCGCTTAGGAATAATTTTAATATCAATTAGTATTTTTGTAGTTTCTTTCACCTAAGTGGTTCCCAAATTATACCTTTATGAATATTAGGTTTTGCTGGTAAAAACCGGACTATAGCGGGGTAAAATCGGACTACTGTCGAAAAGCATCTGTGTTGCTTAAAACGTTAGGTTTTCATTAGGGAAATATCCGGATTTAACCTGTTTTAAATAAACTAAACACATAAATCCCATTGCAGCGACTACCGCAGACCAAAACGGTTTTTAGGTTTCCGTAGTCCACAAGGAACCCTTATAGTTTCGTCATGTCCGTCCGTCCTTCCGTCCGTCTGTCTGTCCGTCCGGGCTCGTACTCCGCCGCTACTGCACCGATTGTCACGAAAATTGGTGGAGAGATAGATATTGAAGTTCCAAAAGTTGGTTTTTAAAATTATGAAAAAATGATTTTTTTCAGAAATACAACGAAAAGTGAATTTAAAAATTAAATTGGACTAACCCCAACGTGTGGGGGGGTATCGTTGAAAATGTCTTTTAAAATGCAACAAAAACTGCTTTGAAACTATGTAGATCAAACCCCTTAAGATAATTGGATTTCCTATAGCTGAAAGAATAATGGAGAGCGCTTCTTTGCTGTGCTCAATTTATCGCACTGTGACATTATTTTTGTTCACTCCATATTTTGTAAACTGAACCGGTGACCTTGAACCGATTCCGCGGCGGTTAACGACCCCGCAAGTTCGAACTGGATGTACGATCGCTGCTAGCAAACTTGATCAGTGTGTGTCAAGGTTGAGTGGTAGAATGATTAGTGCATTTTTAATTGCATCAATCGGTTAAAGCGCAAAAAGATTTGACAATGTGGTCTGAAGGTCTTTTCGTGTTATAAAACTAGTGGTTCTCTAAGAACAGTAGACCTCACGATCTCTTATAATTATGCAATTCAATTCAATTCAATTCAAAATATCTTTATTATCATAGGATATTTATAATATCTCTTAATAATAGTCACTTTGTTTTGTTTTGCACAATAACCCAAACCTTAAAACCTTACCCTTTCCCCTGGCTTAGCAAAGCCATTTCAGTGAAATCCGTAAATATAACGTTACCGCAAACTCCTGTAGTTCAAGATGAACTATTTTATGTATAATTAGTTTTCGTCAACATAAATATGTCTTTACTGGAAAACTCGGTGGCCCGGTGGGAGTACGCATTGCTAGCGTTTTCATAAGTTAAGCAACCCCGGGCGTGGTCCGTACTTGGACCACAAGTGGTACAAATATTTATCGAGCTCCTCCGTGCTTCGGAAGGCACGTGAAAGCCGTTGGTCACGGCTGTCATTGTATGGCAGTCGTCAAGCTATGTCAGATGCCTTTAGGCAGCTTGAAAAATCTGACACCAGTGTTGGCCACTTACACACACGAAAAACAACAACAACTGGAAAACTTCTTATATGTGATTAAGGTCAAGAAATACGAGTAAAAAGATTTATGCTTCTTTATGATTTTAATGGAAAATTAAATAGATAGGTACATTCGGATATTATTAGGTAGAGAATTGTAGGCAGGAATGCACTCTATTTATAATTTTGCAGCAGAAGGCATAAAGTTCAGTTCATATTCAATCCCCCCTACTCAACTCACATACCTACTTTCGGAGATTTATAGGTAAGTGGCATAAAGAGGAAAGGGTCCCCCTCTACTCCCCCCTTTTGGAGTTTTTTTGCAACATCTTGTGTAGTCAAATCGTTTCAAATGTTCGTATAAAATTTGAAGTTCTCTCGATTTTTCCAGGATCACCTTTGAAGTACCATTTCAAACAAACAAAAAAAGGATTTTCCAAATTTGTCCAGGCCTTCGAGTAGTCGGGGAACATACATAAAGAAAATAAACGGGCAAGTGCGTGTCGGACTCGTACATGAAGGGTTCCGTACCACCGTACAATATTTTAAAACGCTGAAGAAACACGTTTCTATTATGACGACCCCCTTTATTTTTAACTTTATTTTATTTTTAGTATTTGTTGTTATAGCGGCCACAGTAATACATAATCGGTGAAAATTTCAAGTGTCTAGAGCCCTGTGACAGACGGACAGACAGACAGACGGACAGACAGACGGACAGACAGACGGACAGACAGCGGAGTCACAGTAATAGGGTCCCGTTTGCACCCTTTGGGTACGGAACCCTAAAAAGATTCCGATCCGACCAATAAGAATCTCCTCCTTTTATTGAAGTCGGTAAAAAACTTGAATGTCAAATTAGAACAAACGTACTTTAGCCCTTGGAAACTACTTTATTAACGTAAAAATCAAGAACTACAATATCAGGTAAAGGAACTGCTCAAGGTCTCGCTCAATGTGACCTGGAAGACTATCAAAGATTATAATTTAAATGAGGTTTGTTCTTTAACTGCCTTGTCACATTAGGCGAGTTGCTCAGGCCAAAGTACTGGTCATCGTGACGAGTAGCTGTATCAATAGTTTATGTGTGTGTGTGTGTAGTTATGACAGTGACCTACACTGTCATAACTACTTGTTCGTTTTGATCATTCAATTGTTATCTTTCTTCTTTTTAGGGTTCCGTAGTCCACAAGGAACCCTTATAGTTTCGTCATGTCCGTCAGTCCGTCTGTCTGTCTGTCTCGTTTTTTGTTTATATGTACGCAAAAATAATTGAATGTATGCCTCTGCGTTTCAAAAATAGTACCCCTAGAGACTGATTATTGAACGCGGGAGACAGCAAAACACAAAACGTGTAGTTTCCCAAGTCACCACTCGCATTCCGAGTTACGAAATACCATCACACCGTATGTTTGAAACCGTCGCTACAGCGAAAATTATTTTCTTTTACGCAGAGAACTTTGTTTGTCAGTGTTTAAAATAAAGTTTAAACATCAATAGGTATATAAAACAACGTGAATGTGAACGGTCTCTCCATGAGCGTATATATCTATCCATGAGCTTGGCGGCAAATTTGAAACGCTCGTGTAACAATAGGGGATCGGACAACTTTTCACAAAGTGTTTGAAAGTAATAAGAATGGTTATTTATTACCATAAAAAATAATATTTTATTTTAATAAGGCTGTAAATATGCATAAATTACATTTTAAATTTGAATGCATAAAAATGCTGCGTAAACGCTCCTATCTGTCACCTTGGCCGCGTGACGTCATCTGTTTGTGAGTAAACATCAAACAATCAAGTGGTGAAAAGGATGGCAGTAGTGGAGGCCACAAATTCACATAGTAATGTTGACATCTATGGTTGACATTTTGAGATTACCCCAGCCGTCAAAAATGACAATTACAAACGAATGTCGTAACGCGCTGTGATCGGTGTTTCGTTCAAGGTGGCGAACAGATTAAAAATATTGCAATTAAAGCATTTTATTTCTTGATTTAAAAATATTAATCATTATTATTTCACAAGAATAGTCTTTGAATGGTCAGTTTATTTAATTAACATTACGAGTATTTCTAATAAGAACAAAGATTTTTTGGTGAGACCTGTCCGATCCCCTATTGTCGTATGATTCCCTCGTTCAAAAACAGTGGTCCAAATCTTGTGAACAATGAAGTTGTATACAGAATTACAGACAGTGTAACTATTAACCAGATATTGTCCCCGTATGTGAACGCTCTTAAAACTAGGAACATATTAAATGTCTGAATGACAATCGTTAGAAATTCATTACGTGTGTTCATTATTACAACTGACATGAGTAGTTAATGATGCACCGAGAAGTCCGGAGTAGATAATACTAGTCTCTATTCTGTGATTATATCTACTACTAGAAATAGAACTGTAAACTAGCAACCCTTTTATGATCTCGGCAACCCCTTGACTGATTTGACTCACTTTGGATTTTAAATGTATTAAACATAAGGCAGGGATCATATGTCTTATTTTTAGGGTTCCGTACAAAAACGAAAAAACGGAACCCTTATAGGATCACTCGCGCGTCTGTCTGTCGGTCCGTCCGTCTGTCACAGCCAATTTTCTCCGAATCTACTGGACCAAATCAGGTGAAATTTGGTAGTATGTTGTAATCCTATGACTCAAACAGATGTGCGAAGTAAATAAATATTTTTTTAAAATAAGGCTCATTTTCGGGGGACAAATAAGAAAATTAAAAAAAAAACGACGGGTTGCACTCCGGGAGTGCCGGCAGAAGTAAAAACTTGAATATTAACGTTGTGCATTTTTTATATTTTGGAATGGTTAGGGAATAATTTTGCACGAATTGCTTTAATTATCAGTATAAAAGTACTATCATTTATGTGGTAGAATACAATATTTATTTATTGCGCTATCGTACACAAACATGACAATTTATATTGCATTAAAAAGTTTATCTCTCAGCTATCGAAACAGCAGGCGCAGGCATACATTTTCGCCGCGCCGTAGAAAGGGAGGGGGATACTTCCTCTCCTACGCCGCGCCGGCTGTCTACTCTCCATCCGTCTTACGAATTTTCGATCAGGGCACGTGTCCTGACGCGAGTTTAACATTTTTTACCCATTACAAAAAAAGTGCACAACGCCGCTAAAGAAGTTTTCACTTCAAAAGTTTTGCAAACCTTACTGTGTCATATATCAAATGAAAGAGCTCATTGTGAGGATCTCAAATATATTTTTGTTATTATTTTAAAATAAATAGTTTTAATTTTTATTAAAGAAGACGAAAATTGACAATTCCGCCCCCTGATCTCCGAAACTGATGAGCCTAAAATTTGTAAAAAAAAATACGAAATATGGTTAATTGCTTGTAGATAACAGGAAAACCTATAAGAATTCTATTAATTGTACGGAACCCTCTACACGTGAGCTCAACTCGCACTTGGCCTTGGCCTTAAATATTCTTTGTAAAACGAAAAAAACCTCAAAACCAAAACCAGCCTCATTGACCTACCGCGGTCTTCCTACCCCGCATGGCTCGTTGTCTCGTTTCGGCTAGAGAGTAAATTTGTGTGCGTGAAAGCGAGAGCAAAACTTAGATTATCCACATCAGGCCCAGGCACTAATAAAGTAATACGAACTCCACCGAGCTCCTCACTTTACAAACATACAGACATCAAAGAAACTTAGCTTCCTTGCTGATCTGGTAGAAAAGAAATAACTTAGAATGTACCAGCTGCTTCTCTTCCTGCGCAGATCGTAAAATCCGATCGAGGAAATGGGCAAAAATTCGGATCATGGTAATAGGCGATGCGGCTAGCAAACCATGACTATTTTGATTTCTTCTTCCACCTTCTCGCCCACCATCACGCTAAAAGTGGCCTTTGGGACTTGCGGCCCTGGGCTCTGTCTGTCTGCTGCAAGTCCCAAAATGCTCTGTCTGCCCCATTTGGGATAAAGACGTGATAGTGCATAAAAATGCAAAAAACTTATGGATAAAGTAAAAAAATAAAACTATGCCTACGTTCTTTCATCTTCTTCGTCTAAGCGCGTTCCCGGTTGCATCCTCAGCTGTTCTGCTTCGGAGCCCGGGGTGCGCTTTCCCGCTTTTTCTTCTCCAAATATAATATGCATGTCAATGGTCACCCAAGGATGCCAAAGACCTTGCAAAATAGAGAAGAAATAGCCGGAACACTTTAAATGATTTGTTATACTCGTAGTTTTATAACTGGCCGCCTGCCTGACGTCAACCCTCTTTGGGAATGTATTTGTGCGAAAAGTTTTACAACCTACATTCTTTCATTAAAATTAAGTAACCCCGATACCGAGTTATAAATATACTGGGTGGCGCAAAAGTACTGGCACTAAAGAAAATACTTTTATTTTTTTTATATGACATTTTCTGTCATTCTGTTGTTGAAAATTGTGTAGTGAACAAATGTAAAATACACTGAAAATAAACATGGACCGTTTTACTCCCCAAGAACGTGGAATAATTGTGTCAATGTTCTTACGGAATAATTCATCAGTGATAAGAACACAACGTGAATTTCGTCGACGATTTCACCACCGTCCGGCACCGATTGGTCGCACAATTCGACGCTTTGCCACACGCCTTGAAGCAACTGGCTCAACATTGGATAGACCTAAGTCTGGGAGACCAAGAACAGGCCGTTCAGCTGAAAATATCGATGCTGTGCGCGAAGATGTGGAAGAGTGTCCAGAAACATCAACGAGGCGACGTGCCACGCAATTGGGCATTTCCAGACGGACCCTGCAGCGTATTTTGGTGAAAGACTTAAAGATGTTCCTGTATAAAACTCAAATGACTCATCAGCTGCTGCCTGCTGACCACCGAGCTCGTCTAAGATTACTGCCAGCGCGTCATAAACCTCAACCTTGAAGAGGATGATTTTCCTTCAAAATTGGTTATGAGTGACGAAGCGCATTTCCATCTCTCAGGGCATGTCAATAAGCAGAATACTCGGTTCTGGGGCACTGATAATCCGCGCATTATTCAAGAAACACCTCTACACCCACTAAAAGTTACTGTATGGTGTGGCATCTGTGTTGACAGAGTGATCGGACCCTATTTTTTCGAAGACGCTGGAGGCAATGCGATAACTGTCACTGGAGAACGCTACAGAACCATGTTACGAGAGTTTTTGATACCCAGTTTGGACGAATTGGGGCTGGAGCACATCTGGTTTCAACAAGACGGCGCTACGGCACACACAGCGCGCGACACTATGGACTTAGTGAGGGACGCTTTTCCAGGCCGAGTTATCTCTCGTTTTGGCGATTTGCCTTGGCCTGCAAGATCACTTGATCTGACCAGTCCAGACTTCTTTCTTTGGGGTTTTTTGAAATCTCGGGTGTATGTGAACAAGCCACAGACTCTCGCAGCTCTAAAAGAAAACATTCGTCAAGAAATAACGAACATATCGCAGGAAGTGTTACGGCAAGTTATGCAAAATGTCATAAATAGGGCTCAAATGTGTATCAACTCTGGAGGTCACCATTTAAAAGACATCATCTTTAAATCCTAATGGTACGAAATTTAATGGCACAAATATACATTTAAAAAAACCTAAATCTAGTTTTCTAATTTAGAAAAAATGTTATAGCTGAACCAAATAGGGTCTTTACTTTTGCGCCACCCAGTACCTTGGTATATATACTATCCTAGGGTTGGTTCTGGTCTACCCTTTGGGTTGCGGAGGTCAGACGACAGTCGCTCTGTGTAAAAACCAGTAACCTAGTAAAATCACCTAGTTTAGTTATCGGACCCTGGGCTCTGAAGCATTACCGCTGTCCTCAGCGGAATGAAGCTGAAACCGGGAATACGCTCGGATGACGATGATGACCGAGTTATCTATACTAATATTATAAAGCGGAAGAGTTTGTTTGTTTGTTTGTTTGTTTGTTTGTTTGTTTGTTTGTTTAAACGCGCTAATCTCAGGAACTAATGGTCCGATTTGAAAAATTCTTTTTTTGTTGGGTAGTCCATTTATAGAGGAAGGCTATATAACATAACGTTCCGACAACCACGCGAACGAAGTCGCGGGCACAGCTAGTATATAATATTCTCGTGTCACAATGTTAGTTACCATACTCCTCCGAAACGGCTTGACCGATTTTCATCAAATTTTTTATGCATATTCAGTAGGTCTGAGAATCGGCTACTATCTATTTTTCATACCCCTAATCTACGCGAGCGAAGCCGCGGGCAAAAGCTAGTGGATAATACAGCAAGTAAAATTGTTAATTTATAAGTATTAGTAGTTATTAATGTGTTAGTTTAGTTTAATATGTATTCCATACCCTTTAAAATTGCTTTGAAGCTATCTCAATCTATCAAAATATACTCTTATAATACTATAAAAAATTGTAAAAAACTTACCTTAACTCTGCAAAGCCGAACAATTTCAAAATCACGAAACCACAAAATTTACTTTATAGCAAAATACATAAAATATTGTATTCTGAAGCAAACAAGTATCATTTTTTTTAAACGAACAACTTTTTAACTCGTGTCCCGTTGACAAGTCAATCACAACATACACCCAATCAATTTGGAACGCGCGAATAGTGATGCGAATTACTGTTATCGATAAAATGTCGATAAGAGACGTCTATATTACGCGACTGCGCAGGGAGGAATGCTTTGCTTCTTGCCACGCTTGCTAAGGTATTTATCATGCAGCTTAACATTTCGAATTATATCAATATCGCCATTTTGATTGTCACGGTTCTGCTTTGCCGGAATTGTTGATGTCGATCGGCTTCTTTGGATCAACAATATGTATTTTTTTTTTAACTTATCCGAATAAGTAAATTATGAAACAAGTTATTATTTCAAAAATTGTTTTAAAAATAAACGGGCTAGTGCGAGTCGGACGCGTACATGAAGGGTTCCGTAACACCGTACAATGTTTTAAAACGATGAAGAATCACGTTTCTTGTATGACGGCCCCCTTTAATTTTTGACGTGACAACGTCTTATAAATTGGTTAGCCGGGTGACACTTCAAGAAACTGCGTTACGCTCCGCTCACGTTATGCGCTCACAATGAGAGCGAGTGAGAGGCACTCGGGCATGGTTAGCCCGCCTAAGAGCGAGAGAGACAGACATAAAAAGACTTGTCACGTAAAACTTTCGCCCGTATACCGACTTTACAGGCAACCAATTTTTTTATTTTTAGTATTTGTTGTTATTGTGGTCATAGTAATACATAATTGGTGAAAATTTCAAGTGTCTAGTTAATGTCAATATAAAGATCAAGTTAAAAAAGCTGAAAAAAACACGTTTCTTGTATGACGACCCCCTTTAATTTTTAACTATTTTTCATTTTTGGTTATAGCGGCCACAGTAATACATAATCGGTGAAAAATTCAAGTGTCTAGCTATTACGGTTCAAGAGATAGAGCCCTGTGACAGACGGACAGACACCCTTTGGGTACGGAACCCTAAAAATAAATAAATCAAATTTTCTTCTTCTCTCCAGCATGGAAAAATTATACGTAATCATTTTTTAACCGACTTCAAAAAAGGAGGAGGTTATCAATTCGACCCGTATATTTTGTTCTTGTTATGTTACGTGAGATTCTTTTATTGGAAAGCCTTTACTACCAAGTTTGTCCCATAATAATTTGGTGAAGACATGATGAAGAACTATTTAGATATGGAAGAAACTCCTCAAAGCAAACTTAGTCTTCTGATTTTTTTTGTAAAAAAATTAATTATATGGTGTCTTTTACCAAAAGCAATTACTTATCTGCCAGTAAAAAAAAGAACATGAGTTGGAAAAAGCCGTTTGGTTCCTGGCAGATTAGAATAGACTCCAAAGTCTTCCCGTGGATGTTGTAAAAGGCGACTTAGGAAACACAAGCTAAACAAGGCTTATAAACATCAATGAGAACTCTCCAAAACGTCTGGCCAGCGTGGAGAGTGTAGGCCGAATCCTAAGGCTACTCTGGCTAAGTATAGGTACTACCAGAGCCAGAACTAGAAATAATGATAATGATGAGTTGGAATACAAACTTAGGTTGGAATGCAACCAACACACCGTTTGGTTTCGAATTGCTTTGTCTCACCACAAGACCTTACTCTCAGTTAAGTAATATGGGCAACTTTTTTGTTTGAACTGGTGGTATGCGGGTTATCTCCTAACCATGGCACAAGAATCGTGATAAAAGGCATTTATTATTTGATCACAGCTTTAAAAAAAAGCATTTTTTTCGTATAAGCTTTTAGCAGTTCGCAAAAAAAACTTTTGAATAAATCTATTTGAATATCTACATATAAATCGTAATGGGATATTGGACCCTTAAGGTGAAGATATAGGCAAATGGCCTTGAAGTGTGAAATAAATTGTTAACTCGTAAATATGGTGATAATTTCCATATTGCTCTTCGTCATGCACTAGATAGCCCTTTAAATTATTTTATGAACTGCCGTTGAAACTATTATTGGTGATCCATTTAGCTAATCCATCTAGACGGACTAATGTAAATACTTTCAACGGTGGTTCATGAAATAATTTAAAGGGCTATCTAGTGCATGACGAAAAGCAATATGGAAATTATCACCATATTTACGAGTTAACAATTTATTTCAAATGAGGGCGCCACTTCAAGGCCATTTGCCTATACCTTCATCTTAATCAGGTATCATAAATATGGAATAGAATAAATATACTTATATTAATTAGGACAATATAATAATTACGATTCTAAAAAAATATCACACTAAACGACTAAACCTGTTTTAGTTAAAATACCTACCTATGTTATGTCTCGTACTTACACGTATATCACATGTTGAAAGGATAGATAAGGACAAAACATATTTTAACTTGAATAGGTTTAATTATTCCTTTTAGTTTAAATGATTGAATGAATATTTATAGCTTAGTTTAATTTGTAATTTTTTCCTAGCATCTACTGTATTACTTATATGTTTTTATTATGAATAAATAAAATTCTTCTTTGCTGGTCTGGGAGAAACAAAAAACCATAGAATGTATCAGCTGCTTCTCTTCCCGTGCAGATCGTAAAAGCCGATCGAGGGAACGGGCGAGAATCTGAATCATATGAATAGGCGATGCAGTTAGCAACCCATCACTATTATGATTTCCCTTTTTCACCTTCATGCCCACCATTACGCTAAAAGTGGCCTGGGCTTTCCGCCCTAGGCTCTTTCTTACCCGTTAGGGATAAAGACGTGATAGTGTATCTGTATCTATGAATAAATAAATCACGGTTTATATAAAATAAAAAATTGGTTGCCTGTAAAGTCGGTATACGGGCGAAAGTTTTACGTGACAAGTCTTTTTATGTCTGTCTCTCTCGCTCTTAGGCGGGCTAACCATGCCCGAGTGGAAGGGACGCGTGCCTCTCACTCGCTCTCATTGTGAGCGCATAACGTGAGCGGAGCGTAACGCAGTTTCTTGAAGTGTCACCCGGCTAACCAATTTATAAGACGTTGTCACGTCAATAAGTCAGTGGGAAGGCAGTGGATTGGACTGGCACAGGACCGTATAAGATGGCGCAAAAAAAGGGAGGACAATGCCCAACAGTGGGTTGATGTGGGCTGAAAGTAGTAAATCACGGTTTAGTAATCCCTTGATATTTTTTATGAATAAATATCAACCCTCTTGGTTAAACTATTCTAAAATTTAAGAAAAACACGCCTCCTATTTAAGTACCTATTCTATATTTTATGTAATCGGAGTACTCATGCTACTAGCAGCATTTTTTATTTGGAAAGCTATGATGATAATATATTAACGCGACAAACCTTTTTACCATTCCACTACCACGAGGCCACTTTAGTCCATTCTCGTGAACACCCGTGCCACCAGTAGGGACTAGTCAGTTCTGTCGGTTCTGTTTTTTCAGACTACTCAGTACTTATTACTTATTTTTATAAATTGGATTTGGCACTCGTTTCTACAAATTTATTTTGATAACATTGTATTAGGCATAATATCTTTGTAAACTGACCCAGCCCTTCTGGCGCGTAAGCGACCAATACTGTGTAAATGAGTCTCTTTCGGCGTTTCTTCTTAGCAGTGGTCGTTGCGAAACGCTATACCGGTAGCTTTTTAATAATAATTAATAATTGAAATATAAATAAACATCATACGTCATGTAAACCAAAATGATTGACGTGTAAAACTGCCTGCAAAGGCCTAATTACTGAATAAATACTATATTTAATTCTTTGAACTAGTTAAATATTTTATATAAATATTTTTTCAGTGTAAAGTCGTACCAGATGGCAGTTCCTTATCGCCTTACGAAGTGTGTCCAATGGTCGATTTATCACGGATTAAATTATTACAGTTGTTAATGAAGAGGTATCAGGAGCGATAAGAATTATCACGCGTACGAATGATGACTATGTTTCCGATAATTATTATTTAATAAATTAATTATGTTTCTACAGCGTCGTCATAAGACGGCTCAATTTGGAGGCAGCTTCCGATAGCAGGCGATAAAATGTCGGAACAACATACTTCCGCCTATCAGACAATGATATCGATACAATCGTTTAAGAGCCCGTATGACCCTAATAGTACTTAGAGCGATCTTACATATTTATCAATAGTAATGAAATACTCACTTTGAAATAAAAATAAACCGGCCATGTGCGAGTTAAACTCGCGTGAAGAGGGTTCCGTACAATTGATTAAATTCTTATAGGTTTTCCTGTAATCTACAAGCAATGAACTATAATTTGTACTTTTCTCAAAATTTTAGGCTTAGTATTTTCGAAGATCAGGGGGGAATGGTCAATTTTCGTCTTCTTTCATGAATAAAATTATTAAAAAACTATTTATTTTATAATTATAACAAAAATGTATTTGAGATCCTCATAACGAGCGTTTTCATTTGATATATGACAAAGTAAGGTTTGCAAAATTTCTTTTTTCAATTTCCTAATTTATCCTTCGAAAATGATCCTTATTTAAAAAAAATAATTATTTACTTTGCACATATGTGTTTGGGTCATAGGATTACAACATTCCACCAAATTTCACCTAATTCGGTCCAGTAGATTCGGAGTAAATTGGCTGTGACAGACGGACGAATAGACAGACGCACGAGTGATCCTTTAGGGGTTCCGTTTTATAATTTTTTGTACGGAACCCTAAAAATGGTAATTGGTGATGGTGAATGATATACCTTTTACCTTCTTACCCACTTCACCCTACTATGCAAGATGTAATAACTCTATCTTCTATAGTAACTATGTTATGTATATATGCTCGGTTTATCCCAATTTACATATTTAACATTCAAGTTATTTAATTATCGCCATTTCTTCTTTTTAAGATGCCTGTTATGTTTACTTTACCTATTCATTTGATTCGCACTCGTACCTACCCAATTATGACTATTGCTTAAAGTCCCCTTTACTTTATTTTGAAATGACATGTCAGATTACGGCAATGTTTTGTATTTTCAAAGAAATTGCATATAGGTATTGTAAAGTTGCGTCTAAATAAGGGTAACAAAAAAGTACGTATTTAAAAAAAAATCTAAATGGTTGAAATATGATTTTCTTGAAGATTTAAACCCCCATAACCCATATCTGCGCCATTTTGAAAAATTTTGAAAAACTGAATTGACAAAAAAAAACGACGGGTTGCAATCCGGGAGTGCCGGCTAAAGTAAAAACTTGAATATTAACGTTGTGCATTTTAGGTTGTGAATGGTTAGGGAATAATTTTGCACGAATTGCTTTAATTATCAGTATAAAAGTACTATCATTTATGTGGTAGAATACAATATTTATTTATTGCGCTATCGTACAAAAACATGACAAAAAGTGCACAACGCCGCTAAAGAAGTTTTCACTTCAAAAAGGTTTGGGTTCGTCAGGGATTTGAACCCGGGACCTCTCGCACCCTAAGCGAAAATCATACCCCTAGACCAACGAGCCGGCTGACATTTTCGTCGAATTTATAGTATAAATACTTCCTCTCCTACACCGAGCCGGCTGTCATTCCGTCTTACGAATTTTTGATCAGGACACGTGTCCTGACGCGAGTTTAACATTTTTTACCCATTACAAAAAAAGTGCACAACGCCGCTAAAGAAGTTTTCACTTCAAAAATGTATATAATTATCAAACCTGCTTATAAAATTTCACGAGAATCGGTTGATAAATGCGACCTGTAGGCGAGAACAAACCGACAAAAAGACAGACGGACAAAAGCATTTTTGGCTAAACCGCTCGCTCGGTCAATAAACTTTTTTATAAATTTTGAGTAATATTATATTATATGTTATTTTTTTGTATGTATGTCAGTAACAACAAATAAACATATTATGTATGTATCAAACTTGGCAGTCGTGTGTATTACATTCACATACATTGAGTTGGTCAGTTCACGTATGCGTAAGTAATTTCATTAAATCAGTAATCAAAGCTTTGACGGCTGGCTTCTTTAACCGACTTCAAAAAAGGAGGAGGTTATCAATTCGATTGTATGTTTTTTTTTATGTATGTTTGTTACGCGATATCTTCGCCAATTGTAAACCGATTTTGATGATTCTTTTTTTATTTGAAAGCATTTACTACCAAGTTGGTCCCATTTTAATTTGGTGAAGATATGATAAAGAACTTTGGAGATATGGAAGAAACTCCTAAAAAAAAATTAAGTCGGTTGTTTTTTAACCGACTTCTTTTTGTTAAAAAATTAATTATTTCTCAACGAATCGGCATAGTTATTTAGAGAGGAAACACGGGCAGTGGTTTTTGCATTGGTGCCGCACAGGTAAACTTTTTAGGGTTCCGTAGTACACAAGGAACACTTATAGTTTCGTCATGTCCGTCCGTCTGTCTGTCCGTCCGGGCTCGTACTCCGCCGCTACTGCACCGATTGTCACGAAAATTGGTGGAGAGATATTGAAGTTCCAAAAGCTGGTTATTAAAATTATGAAAAAATGTTTTTTTTCAGCCCATATAATGAAAAGTGAATTTAAAAAGTGAAATTGGACTAACCCCAACGTGTGGGGTATTGTTGAAAAGGTCTTTTAAAATGCAACAAAAACTGCTTTGAAACTATGTAGATCAAACACCCCAGTATTGAGATAATGTAACACAAAGTTAAAATTTAAGGTGTCCCCCCACCGTAACTTTTGAAACATTGCTATAATAATTCTGAAAAAAATGTGGTATATACCTCAAAGTATGTACTTTCAATTAAAACTATAGCGGTCTCGGTATCATAGATAGTTATTTTTTAATACGTCATAAATCGTAAACCGCAATTTACCTTTAGAACTTATAAATTATGTTACTTGCTGCTACGGAACCCATCATGGGCGAATCCGACTCGCACTTGGCCACTTTTTATTTAGATTTCTAAATTAATAACTTAGACTAGGTTATATTTTAAACTTTAGTTGACTGAGCGAGCGTCTCAGTTTCGAGATTGGCCAAAAATGGTTTTGTCCGTCTGTCGGTTTGTTCTCGCCTACAGGTCGCATTTATCAACCGATTCTCGTGAAATTTTATAAGCAGGTTCGACATAAAAAAAAATGGTCGATTCAGTTTTTGGAAATTTTTCAAGATGGCGGAGATATGGGGGTTTAAAACTTTAACAAAATTATATTTCAGCCATTTCGAAAAATTTTCAAATGTGTTGTATAACTTTTTTGTTACGCTTATTAAGACGCAACTTTTGTGTCTGAACAACTTTTTTATCCGATAAACTTAAATGGGTTGGGGGTGAGTCGCGAGGTTTATATCATAGCTTACAGAGCTACAAGTTTGTAGTTTAATTTTAATTTCAATTTGTATTTATTTGTTTTCTTTTTAATAAACAATATAGTATAGATCTTTAAGAATAATATCACTTTTTCAATAGTTATACAGACTGACTTTTTACCCACCTGCCAAATTTTTGGAGCAAGTTCAGTCCATGATACTGAACAACTTTTCATAAAAACAATAAGCGAAAAACTAAAATTAAAAATTCGCCTTCCCGTACAAATCAGCGCTCAGCCAAACGGATTTTGTATGGACGAAATTTTTTTATCGATTTTTAATACCTAACTATTTTTATAGAAAGTAGTTCAGTATCATGGACTGAACTTGCTCCAAAAATTTGGCTGGTGTTTAAAAAGTCAATTCTATAATGTCTTACAAAATATTGTACTCTATTTTAAGGATCCATTTTCAAATTTAGATACAAATGTACCTTGGAGAAAGTTGTTCAGTATCATGGACTGAATCCACCCTTAAAATAGTTTCAGTATATTTTGTCTGACCCTGTATATGTATGCGTACGAATCATATTAGATAGGTATATTCTCTTGATTAAAGTTTTAATAAATTTAAATAGCTTAGTCTAAAACTCATAAATCCTTGCTGTCCCTGTTATGAACAAATTCTTTATACATTCTTACTTAATAGCAAAACTAGTATCAATGGCTTTAAAGAAACTAAAATTCGACTTCATACAGTTCTCATACGTTGCAGAACATTATATTTTATTCAAATTAATTATTAACCGGTCAGAAGGTATTAAAAGTTTTAAATTATTTGTACATGAATCATCGACATAGTTGCAACCTATTTATAAACGAGACATAAAACATATGTGTATACTTGAACAACATGTACAAACAAAGTTTTACATAACGTCATATCATATTAAGGGGATACATGAATTTTTCGTGGTCCAGTGCTGCCCCCATTTAAAATAAATTTTGAAAGGAAACAGAAATATCATTTTAAATTTTGTACCAAACTTTGTATACAAAAAAGTTGCGTCTTATTATAAGTAACAAAAGTTTTATGCCATATTTTATTTTTTTCGAAATAGCTGAAATATGATTATTTCAAAGTTTTAAACACCCATATCTCCGCCATTTTGAAAAAATTCCAAAAACTGAATCGACAAAAAAAAATATATAATTATCAAACCTCCTTACAAAATTTCACGAGAATTGGTTTAGAAATGCGACCTGTAAGCGAGAACAAACCGACAAACTGACGGACTAAAGCATTTTTGGCTAATCTCGAAACTTAGACGCTCCGCTCGCTCGGCCAATAATGAATTGGGTATTTTCCTGGGTCAAAAATAAATTATTTGGTACTGTTAAAAGAATAGAACGTCACAAAATAATGTCACTTGTCCTTAAACACATCCATTTTGAATATGATTTTACATTTATTAATGCAGTGAAACGGATATTAAGAGCGCTATTTGACTCCAAAAAATTATGACGTCACAGTCCGATATTTCATACAAATCTCATAGAAAAATTTTGTTTCGACGTTTGGAAAAAAGTGTCTCATTTGACTTGTTGGAAACTAGCGGATTGTTCTCACGTTAGTATAATAATATTATCGATAAATTGGTCGGCGCATCACTACCACTTAAGAGTGGGTGTGTCAATGTTAACTGTAATTCTAGTGATACGATAATCTATCTGCTACGTAGAGACGAGATAAAGGAAGGAATGTGTACACGTATTACTGATACACGTCTTTATATCTTACGGGATAGATGGAGCCCAGGGTTTTAAGGTGAATATATAAGCAAATGGCCTTGAAGTGTGAAATAAATTGTTAACTCGTAAATATGGTGATATATATATTTTCATATTGCTTTTCGTCATGCACTAGAAAGCCCTTTAAATTATTTTATGAACTACCGTTGAAAGTACATATTTACATTAGTCCGTCTAGCTTTAAAACTTGCCTCCGCCAAAAGTGGCCACGGCAAGTTTTAAAGCTAGACGGATCACCAATAATAGTTTCAACGGAAGTTCATAAAATAATTTAAAAGGATATCTATCTTTTGACGACCTCCGTGGCGTAATGGTTAACACGCTAGACCGCTAATCCGGAGGTTCTGGGTTCGATCCCCAGCCAGGTCAAGTTGGAAAATGGCCTTTTTCAAATTGTCCTGGGTCTTGGGTGTTTATCTATATATGTATTTATCATAAAATATAGTATCGTTGAGTTAGTATCCCATAACACAAGTTTAAAACTTACTTTGGGGCTAGCTTAATTAGTGTGATTTGTCCCTATATATATTATTAATATTATCGAAAATTGTTGTGGTTTACCACCGATACCTTCTTATTATTAATAATTAATATATTATTAATATATATCTAGTGCATAACGAAGAGCAATATGGAAATTATCACCATATTTACGAGTTAACAATTTATTTCACACTTCAAGGCTATTTGCTTATATATTCACCTTAAGGCAAGTCACTCATAGCAAGTAGGAATAGGGATGTGGACTGGGTCCGAAAAATTGTATTTTATTCATTCCAGCAGTAAATTTATCCAAATATCTATAATGGACCCATATTTTTCGTTATATCAAAGTTTAAAATTTACAAAGACACAGCGCGTTGAAGTTACGAAGTGGATTGACGTCACCGTCAAGTAAAAATCGTACTTTATCGTGACGTCATGCGGATTTTAAATGCGCTGTATCTTTGTAATTATTTGCTAATTAGAAAAAAAAAACCGGCCAAGTGCGAGTCGGACTCGCGCACCGAGGGTTCCGTACAAACCTGCAAGGTTTAGTATTTGGTATGAATTTCAATTTAATACCTCTACGCGTTTATGAGGAAATGGGTAGTAAGTTTAAAATTATTAAAAAAATATATATTATGTGATGTAACTAAAAATGTATGGTTTTCGTAATTTTTCCTTTATCTATGCTATAAGACGTTGCTTCGTACCAAATTTCAAGATTCTGAGTTCACGGGAAGCACCCTGTAGGTTTTGATTCCCTTGCAAGTGTCGAAAATTTGCGGCATAAACGGCTGTATCTTTTGATTGCGTTGGCTTAGAAGTTTGATTTTTTCACAGCTTCAAGGGACACTAGACCTGAGTAATTGATATAAATTTCAGCTTCATACCTCCACGCGTTCCTGAGAAAAAGGGTCTTGACAGACGGACGGATGGACGGACAGACGGACAACAAAGTGATCCTATAAGGGTTCCGTTTTTTCCTTTTGAGGTACGGAACCCTAAAAAGATAAAATACTTATAAAATATTTTTTTATAATTTACTGTATTACAAAGTAGAGTAACTGTTATAGCTTAACAGCTGTCTCACTAATATAAATGAATCATAAATAAATGTAAAGTCAACCTGCCACATCCAGGTCTACGAGAATTTAATATCCCCATAGCAACCGTTTTGCCCATTGTTACTTACATTCATTAAGTATACTAAGAAGTCGTTATGTACCGAGTTTTTCTGTTTTTCTAGTGAAACAATCTATTGTAAAACTGTTGCTAGGCGATTAGTATATCAGCGTATCTTATAATAAAAACTTAAATGTATTTCTTTTGTAAACTCTCGAAGTCTTTTGCTGCACCTCTGCACATTGCCCGTCATTATAAAACACGGACACAGACAATGGGACAGGTAAAACTTAATAATAGCTTGTAAAATGTTGACTAAGTCATTATGACAAACAATGTTATGATATATACGTTTTTATAAAAATATTAATTATTTGTACAAGCTTTTATTGTGAGACCACAATTCTTGTCAACACAAAAAAAATAAGCCCAAACTCAACGGGATTCCGTCGTTTCATTACAGAGTTCCTATGGCCACCTTCCAGCTCTATCATCAGATCAGCTCCAAATCATCATAATATTGCATTGTCACACGATATACATATGCGCGTAAAATTCCAGCTTAATCAGTTAAAGACATTTGCTTCAAAATTGAGTTGCAAGATTCCACCCAAACAAACATAGTTACATACATACGTACATACATTGCAATTAAAATAAAAACTCACTTGCACTCCGGGAGTGCCGGCAGAAGTGAAAACTTGAATATTAACGTTGTGCATTTTTGATATTTTGGAATGGTTAGGGAATAATTTTGCACGAATTGCTTTAATTATCAGAATAAAAGTACTATCATTTATGTGGTAGAATACAATATTTATTTATTGCGCTATCGTACACAAACATGACAATTTATATTACATTAAAAAGTGTCCTAACGCGAGTTTAACTTTTTTTACCCATTACAAAAAAAGTGCAAAACGCCGCTAAAGAAGTTTTCACTTCAAAAAGGTTTGGACTTGTCCGGGATTTGAACCCGGGACCTCTCGCACCCTAAGCGAAAATCATACCCCTAGACCAACGAGCCGGCTGACAGCTTAGTCGAAATTATAGTATAAATACTTCCTCTCCTACGCCGCGCCGGCTGTCATTCCGTCTTACGAATTTTCGATCAGGACACGTGTCCTGTCGCGAGTTTAACATTATTTACCCATTACAAAAAAAGTGCACAACGCCGCTAAAGAAGTTTTCACTTCAAAAGCTTGTAAAAATTAAGGAGAATCAAGGGGGTCCCGTCAAACTACGTATTTTTGCACCTGTGTATTGTTTAACACATTTTTATCACTTTGCGTACTACTTCCATATCAAAGCCGGATTCAAGATTCAATAAAAACGTACTAACAATATAATATAACAGGCAATAATTAACAGGCGCTCATTGGTAAGATAAATATCCGTGATTCTTTACGGTAAGAAATGGACGGTAAGACGGAATCATTTATATTTTTAGTTTTGATAATGAAAGTTTAAATAATTATTGATTGATACAGCATTAAAATGCTCGGAATAATTTCTAAATTAAAAATATGTGATGAAAAACGCAACGAGTGAGATTCGAACTTACGCCCCTCACATCTGTACTGTGAGTGTACTTCCAATGTGGTACCGTGTTTGTGTATGTTTTTAGGGTTCCGTACAAAAAATGAAAAATGGGACCCTTATTGGATCACTCGTTCGTCTGTGTGTCCGTCCGTCTGTCACAGCCAATTTTCTCCGAATCTACTGGACCAAATCAGGTGAAATTTTGTAGGATGGCCTAATCCTATGCCCAAACACAGATAAGCAAAGTAAATAAATATTTTTTTTATTTGTTAATGTAAAATAAATAGTTTTGTTTTTATTCATAAAAGAAGACGAAAATTGACCCCCCCCCCCCCCCCCCCCAAACTCCGAAAGTACTGATCGTAAAATTTAGAAAAAAATGCAAAATATAGTTCATTGCTTGTAGATTACAGGAAAACCTATGAGAAGTACGGAAACCTCTTCACGCAAGTTTAACTCGCACTTGACCAGTTTATTTAATTGACCGAGCGAACGAAGCGTCTCAGTTTCGAGATTGGCCAAAAAATGCTTTTGACTGTCTGCCTGTTCTCGCATAGGTCGCATTTTTTAACCGATTTTGACGGAAATTGGCACACAAGTTCCTTGATTTATTAAAATTGTGTATGTTGTACCTGTGTTTGTGTTTAAGCCGTGTGGTTCCCGGCAGGAAATAGGACCACTCCAAGTCTTCCCGTGGATGTCGTAGAAGGCGACTTAGGAAACACAAGCTAAATAAAGCTTAGAAAAATCAATGAGACCTCTCCAACCCGTCTGGCCAGCGTGGAGAGTGTAGGCCAAATCCTCTGACTGCTCTTGCTTATATACTCGTACGTACGGCTCTGGTAGTACAGAGAGGGTCGTACTCCTGCTGTGGATACTAAAAAAGACCTGATGATGATGATGACGCTATACACACCCAACAAAATACAGCATAATATGTATGACATGATAAAATTAACAATATGACATTTTCTAGGAACAAATTATTTCCGATTCCCTGAAGGACAAAGTATGTGTGGGTAAAAAGCTTAATACTCGTCAATATCACTTAATGAAACAATATTGTCGATAATTGAATATATTTGTTATGGCACCAAATCAGCCAAATTAATATCAATTATATGGCATCTCGCTGGGACAAATAGCCTACTGTCCCTTGGTGGGGGGTTGATCGTTAGAATTGGTTGTTTGTTAAGCCAAATGCGTTTACGTATGACACCTACACAAAGTGGGTTGACGCTACAATACTCACGTCTCGTTTGAGATTTCGGAGGGAGTATTTTTAGCTTTTGCAGGTTAAGCAACCCAAGCGCGGTCCGCACTTGGATGGGTGACCATAAGTGGCAAAAAAAATTCGAACTCCCGTAAAGCTGGTCTCAGCTGTCATCGATGCATATATATATTTTTTAATAATTTTACGGCTCTGGATACAAGTCTATAGCAGACATCATTGTTGGCCACTTATACACACGAAAAATAAACAATACTTACGCCATTGACAGAAAATTCATCATCATCAAGTTTAGAATCAAAGAGAATCAAAGAATCAAATATTTTTTCAGGCAGGCACTTTTACACGTCAATAATTTTAGTGTACATTACGTGTAATGTTTATTTATAATATTAAAATTACTAATTTTTTTTTAAAGCTACCGATACTAGCGTTTCGCAACGACCAGGAGAAGAAACGCCGAAAGAAACTCATTTGCACAGTATTGGTCGCCTACGCGCCAGAAGGGCTTTGTCAGTTTACAAAGATATTATGCCTAATACAATTTTATCACAATACGAGTATAACATGTAAAGCTTGCAAACGAGTGCCAAATCCAATTTACAGAAATAAGCAACACTGAGTAGTCTTAAGAAAAAGGAGCCAAGCTGACCAGTCCCTACATACTGGCGGCACCCGTTCACGAGTTGAGCCAGAAGAACCAGAGGCGTCTCGTAAAATTGCTTATTCAAATATTAAAATCCATAAAGAAAGAATTTTATCGTATGATATTTAGGGTTGGATCTCATCTATCAGCACGGAACAAAAGTCAAAAGTCAAATTTTTTTATTCAATATAGGATAAATATATCACTTATTGAAGGTCATTTTTTTAAATTATTTTTAGTGCAAGAGCTACCGAATCAAAGAATCAAACATTTATTCAGTAATTAGACCTTCGCAGGCACTTTCACACATCAATAATTTTAGTGTACATTACGTGTAATGTTTATTTATAAATTAAAATTTCAATTTTTTTTTACAAGCTACCGATACTTGCGTTTCGCAACGACCACTACTGAGAAGAAACGCCGAAATAAACTCATTTACACAGTATTGGTCGCCTACGCGCTAGAAGGGCTTTGTCAGTTTACAAAGATATTATGCCTAATACAACAGCACTTTCCTATGCTGCTTTCCTTTTCTGTCGCTCCGAACAGTAATTTGCTAAAGCGAGAGAGCGCGACGGAACGCTGCAGCACGGCCGCTGCTGAAGCGTTCCGTCGCTCTCTCTCGCTCTAGCAAATTACTGACAATTCAACCCTTATTGACCGAGCGAGCGAAGCGAGGGAAGCGTCTCAGTCTCGAGATTGGCAAGAAATGCTTTCATCCGTCAGTTTGTCCGGTTGTCGGATTGTTTTTGACGTGACAACGTCTTAAATTAGGTTGCGGCTGGGAGTCACTTATGAAAAAGTGTAACGCTCGGTAACGTTACGATGAGTCACCGAACGAGAGAGAGGCCCGCCGAATGCCTTGCGTCTCTCTCCCACTCAACTATGATCGGTCTGCCGCCGTTGTCACGTAAAATCTTCGCCCGTAAAACCGACTTTACAGGCAACCATTTTTTTTTTTATTAATGGCTTGACGCTACTGCGTATTTAGCCAGGAACAAGTTATTAAAACGTGGGAAATTCTTATTTCCTAACAAGTTACAATCAAAGGTTGGTGCAGGCCTTTGATTGCTATAAGGGAGCTTCTAGCGACAAATCTATACGAGTCCACTGGTTTTCATAGCCGATTGAGTGGCGGACGACGCCCGAAGACGCCCCACACAGTCCGCGGAACAAATATCACTACAGCCGTACTATGACTGTCCACTTTAACTATTTCACATGTTGTTCATGAGCATGAGCATTTGTAACACCAAACAACACCAATTTCATATTATAAAGTCCACTAAAATCAATTTGCAAAATAATTTAAAGAAAACTCCAACCGAACCCTTTGACTTCCTGCAAAAAACTCTGTCGGTTTGTTCTCGCCTACAGTTGGATAATAAGCAAGTTCGATAATTTTATAGAATTCTTTTGTCGATTCAGTTATTGGATTTTTTCTAAAATGGCGGAGAAATGGGGGGTTGAAACTTAAAATAATAATATTGCAGCCAATTCTAAAAATTTTCAAATATTTCACAAGCTTTTTCGTTTTGACCCGGCGTTTGGGTGACGATAATCATTTACAAACTTCTCAAATAACCCATCTATAAGCTTCTTAACCTAATGCTGTTGCCGCCTCGTCTTATTCAACGTCGATAGATTACCAGACAAAACACTTCAACCCTTTGAGATAATGAAAAGATGACAACGCTGCGACACTTGCGTAAAGAAAGCAATCCAAAAATAACTAACAATAAGCCATATAATGAAGGGAGATGTGCTGGTACTATTTTAGGAAAATAATATTATTTACACAGCCCTAATTTACTCGGTTTATTTAAAAATGAAAAATGTTTTAACCGACTTCAAAAAAGGAGGACGTTATTAATTTGACTTATGTTTTTTTGAAGTGAAAACTACTTTAGCGTTGTTCACTTTTTTATAATGGGTAAAAAATGTTAAACTCGCGTCAGGACGCGTGTCCTGATTGAAAATTCGTAAGACGGATGGAGAGTAGACAGCCGGCGCGGCGTAGGAGAGGAAGTATCCCCCTCTCTTTCTACGGCGCGGCGAAAATGTATGCCTGCGCCTACTGTTTCGTTTAGCTGAGAGATAAACTTTTTGACGTGACAACGTCTTAAATTAGGTTGCGGCTGGGAGTCACTTATGAAAAAGTGTAACGCTCGGTAACGTTACGATGAGTCACCGAACGAGAGAGAGGCCCGCCGAATGCCTTGCGTCTCTCTCCCACTCAACTATGATCGGTCTGCCGCCGTTGTCACGTAAAATCTTCGCCCGTAAAACCGACTTTACAGGCAACCATTTTTTAATGTCATAAATTCATGTTTGTGTACGATAGCGCAATAAATAAATATTGTATTTTACCACATAAATGATAGTACTTTTATACTGATAATTAAAGCAATTCGTGCAAAATTATTCCCTAACCATTCCAAAATATCAAAAATGCACAACGTTAATATTCAAGTTTTCACTTCTGCCGGCACTCCCGGAGTGCAACCCGTCGTTTTTTTATGTAAGTATGTTTGTTACACGATACCTTTGCCAATTGTGAATTGATTTTGATGGGTGGAGGGGTGTTATAAGTTTGATGCTAATGTCTGTCTGTCTGTCTGCGTGTGTGTGTGTGTAAACTAACCTTTCGGTCTTGTGGCCCTAGTCTCTATTTACTTAGAGCCAAGACCCAAAATTCTCTGTCTGCCCCATGGCGGATACAGACGTGACGTGAGACAAGTGCCTTCCGCAGCATGAAATCATCTTTCTTTTCTGATAATCAATACAAAACAATACCCTTTATTGCACAAAAGTAAAGAACAGAACATAATTATCTTAAAAATTAGGAAATGCGCAAAAGGCTGCCTTATCGCTAAGCAATTTCTTCCAGGCAACCTCGTTTATATAGAAAAAATGATGGGAAACTAGGTAGTGCGGGGTGGTCAATATAATAAACATTCTTATATACAATAATTATAATAAACATACATACACCTAATACTTAAATACATACATACAACTTACACAAAGAAAACATAACAGGACAAAACGAAGAAACTAAGTGGAAACAAGGGAAGGAAATTACCTTTCATAAGGATAGAAAATGCGATTTTACTTGGGATTTAAAGCTGGCTAGCGTTTGGGCGTGTCGGAATCAGGTAGTTCAAGCCTGTAATATCCTAACCAAACTAGAAACAACTTTTCACAAGTTCCCAGTGGGATTTGAACTCACAACCTCCGGATCACAAGGCAAACGCCTTGACAACTGGACCACAGAGGCAGTCAGGCATTAGGAAGAAAACTTCGTTGTCTACTCGTATTTGCCAGTAAGTATAGATAATTTTTCCGACCGATACTCCCACCTCTTACACAGGCAAACACTTCACACAAGGTTCTCCATTTATTCTCTTAAAATACTTTGTCATAATATAGCTCACATAATGTTTTTTAACCTAATTTTTCATTTTCCTAATATTTATTAAACAAATTTAAAAAATTGCTTTATGAAAATAATTTTATTTTATACTTAACTTAAGAAACTACAAAAGAAATAACTCTTACATTTAAAAAAATAAAAATTTAAGAATATATCTATAAATAAGAAATATCGTGTATGTCATTGCCCTACGGTATTAATTTTTGAACTTTTTTTTTAATTAATTGCCTGACGCTATTGCGTATTTAGCTAGGAACAAGTTCATAAAACGTGGAAAATTCTTTTTCCTAACAAGTTACAATCAAAGGTTGGTGTAGGCTTTTGATTGCTTCTGGCTTCTGGCGACAAATTTATACGAGTCCACTGGTTTTCATAGCCGATTGAATGGCGGACGACGCCCGAAGACGCCCATACAGTCCGCGAAACAAATATCACTACAGCCTTACTATGAATATCCACTTTAACTATTTCACATATTGTTCATGAGGATGAGCATTTATAACACCAAACAACACCAATTTCATATTATAAAGTCCATTAAAATTAATTTTTGTTTTTGGTTATAATGAAATGTAAATATTTATGTTGTTAATAAACATTTTATTTCACATAATTTTGTTTAACGTAACGAATGACACACATAAATCGTAACTTTATTTCAATATAAACTAAACTTTAGAATAATAATAAGTTTATTTGCTAGGTCTCGCGACTATCAAGAACGCCATCTAGTGATGAGTAGTGAAACTACCGATACGAGTTGATATCCGTAGCGTCTTGATTTCAAACGTTAACCCCAAATAAATTTTAAACGGCTGAACCGTTTTTCACCAAACATAGCTTAGAGCCACCGCAAGGGAACTTGCTTTCACGTACAAAAACCGCTTCGAAATCTCTCCATCCGTTCGAGCGCTCCGATGCCACAGACAGGCAGACGTCCAACAGACATAAGCGTCAATCTTATAACACCCCTCTTTTTTGTCGGGGGTTAAAAACAAACATGGTTGCAGCATAAGGGTGACTACTCTGTCATATAATATTATAATACTACTCTGTCATATAATATTATAACATTATGATACTTAAACTTGCTAAACATCTCTTGAGTTCGTAATTTTAAAATGAATAGGTAATTGTTATTTCTATTACCTAATGAAAAAAAAAAGTATAAAATTAATATTATTTCCTTTTTATACACTTATTATTACTATTAAATGTACTAAATCTTATTGTCAGCACTATTTTAACGCTAATTGGAATTGTAAACTAGCTACCACATGACAGGAATGTTGCCTAGTGTAGGGCCAACAGTGTAAACAAATATGTAAATTCAATAGGTCAAATAAATAAATATTATTTCATTTCAATTATATCAAAAATCTTTAGGTTGGTGAAGATTATGACTACAAAAACATTACGAAAAATAAAATTATGTCAAACAATGGTTATGACAAAAATAATTAGGTCATTATGACAAACAACATTATGAATAAAACATTTAGGAGAATCAAAGTGATCCCTTCTTACAAACACGCGGTGTCCAACTTTGTTGTTCAATTGTCATCAAATTGACATGTTGACGACCGTATTTTTATTAGGAAACATTATTGCGCAGGAGCGGACCCTAACCTAGAATAACAGAGAATTACTTGGAGTACATACTATATGTTCTGTAACAGTGGGACAGTGGCACAGTGGTAACACTCTTCACATAGGACAAGATAGGAAATTATATTTTCCCAACTTCCTGATATACCTGTAATAGGGACGATAACTGAGTCAATAATAAAATTTTTACCAAAAATAATCCGGCCAAGTGCGAGTTAAACTCGCGTGGAGAGGGTTCCGTACAATTGATTGAATTCTTATAGGTTTTCCTGTAATCTACAAGCAATAAACTATATTTCGTATATATTTTTTTAATTTTAGGCTCAGTAGTTTCGGAGATCAGGGGGGGGGGATGGTCAATTTTCGTCTTCTTTCATGAATAAAATCAAAACTATTAATTTTACAATATTAACAAAAATATATTTAAGATCCTCATAACGAGCCCTTTCAATTGATATATGACACAGTAAGGTTTGCAAAATTATTTTTTTAATTTCTTAATTTTAATTTTTTTAATTTTGGCCCCGAAAATGACCCTTATTTTAATAAAATATTTATTTACTTTGCACATATGTGTTTGGGTCATAGGATTACAACATTCTACCAAATTTCACCTGATTCGGTCCAGTAGATTCGGAGCAAATTGGCTGTGACAGACGGACGGACAGACAGACGCACGAGTGATCCTATAAGGGTTCCGTTTTTTCATTTTTTGTACGGAACCCTAAAAACAACCGACTTCAATTTTTTTTTAGGAGTTTCTTCCATATCTCCAAAGTTCTTCATCATATCTTCACCAAATTAAAATGGGACCAACTTGGTAGTAAAGGCTTTCAAATAAAACAAGAATCATCAAAAAAGTTCACAATTGGCGAAGATGTCGCGGTACAAATATACTTTAAAACAAACATAAAGTCGAATTGATAACTTCCTTATTTTTTAAAGTCGGTTATAAATGTGTTACTTTTACTATTTATTATGACAAAATTTGATTAAGTACATTCAAAAATCCGCAACATGCTACGTCAAAATTTTTATAGCTAGTAATCTTATTCTTCGTCTAAGCGTGTTCACGGTTGCATCCTCAGCTGTGCTACTTCGGAGCCCGGGGGGCGCTTTCCTTCTTTTTCTTCTCGACCGGCCGCCTGTCTGACGTCAACCCACTGTGAGAATGTATTTGTGCGAAAAGTTTTACAACCGGCCGCCGCCCGACGTTAACCCTTAGGAATGCAATTGTAGCACGAGATGTTTGTGCCAAGTCCTTTAGTCGCAACTTACGACATCCACAAAAAGAGATGGAGTGGTCCTATTCTAACCCGGAACCACACGGGTAGTGGTAGGGCACCTAGTTTTTACAGCTAGTATTCAGCAACATATTTCGTCAACATTTTCACAGCTAGTCCGCAATACGCTTCGTCAAATTTATAAATCTAAGAGACCACCTGGCTAAAAGTAAAGTAGGTGGAGAAAAAAAAAAAGGTGGAGTAAGAACGCCACCGAATGGTATCCCTGAAATGACGATATAAAACCAGTCACTAGAAAGAACAGGATCACAGCAGCTGGCGACAAGACAGACAAAGGGAAGCTTATGCCCAGCAATGGGTTTTTGAAAGCTGTATAGTCTGTGTATCTAATAGTTTTTATTCTATTGCTATCCATAGGAACATATTGTAAAAGCTGGTTAACTCCCCTTGAACACAAATAATAAAGAAGCAATCGAATAATTTGGTTACGCCCAAATATAAAATTCTAAAGGAAAATCTTCGTCCAAATGACCTTAGCACAAGGATTGGGAGGCAGACACATAAAAAAACAATACATTTAAATGTATTCGTGGTCTAGATCATCGCTCAACATGTGTATGCTTACCGCGAAATATTGACTTGGAAATGGTGTCGCATCTTTAGGGTTCCGTTGAAAAGCTCGACGAAACGCATTACTAGCACTTTCATATGTCAAGCAACCCCGGGTGTTATTAAGCGTATGATAAGCAACACGGGCGTTGTAAGGCGTATGTTAAGCAACCCCGGACATTGTTAAGTGTATGTTAAGCAACCCTGAGCGTTGTTAGGCGTACATTAACCGGGTGTTGTTACGCATATGTTAAGCAATTGTGGTCACCTATTGGATTCGTGACCTCAATTGGCATAGAATATTTCGAGCTCCTTTGTGCCTCGGAAGGCACGTTAAGTCGTAGATCCCGGCTGTACCGTGTGGCTCCCGGACTAGAATAGGACCACTCCATCTCTTTCTGAGGATATCAGAAGAGGTGACTAAAGACTACGTTCGCTTCGCTCACTCGGTTAATAAACCAAAAAGAAAATACGGAACCTTAAAAAACAAATAAAATTTTCCTCAAAAGGATCTCCTTTTGAGGAAAAAAAAAAAAAAAAAAATGGCTGGACATTTGTTCCAAAAATCTTTTTGGAACAAATGTCCACCCATTAAGCGATTCGTAGCAACATTTGTCCGTAAGATCGAAGACTGCAATCAAATGATGTTCCTAAACGAATAAAGATCCATCACGTATTGAAAATAATTTAAATTCGATTGATGTTATGTCTGTAACATTATAGTAATAGAAATGCATCAATTTCATCGTGTAAACAGGATGGTCTAGCTAGTTGATAAACATTAAACTTCGATGTAAAAAATCTACATAAATAACTGAACATCTGCAAAAACAGAAAACAATTCGGTAATAGTACAATAGTCATAACATTTATAACCAAGCGTGGCTTCCGGTCTAGGATAGGCCAACAAAAAATAGCCAAACCTCGATGTTGAGATTTTATAGATAAATTCTCTACCTACATGATTCTCTACAGAACTTGGCACCTAATTAGATCTCAATTATTTTGCCGGTGAAGTATACAACTACACCAAAGCATAATGTTGAACTGGGCTCCCATTTTCACATTTGTGTTTTTGGTGGTAATATCATAACTTTTTGTAAATTTACTTATTTAAAAGTATAGATTATTAATTAATATTGTTATGCAGTTGGTATAGTTTAAAATAAAGCTTTCTAGTACTTTAGGGCCCTTCCACACGACTTTTTTTACGCGCGTTTTGTATCGATACTAACGCAAGTTGAACGCTCAGCAAACGCAAGGAAGCCGGCACGTTTTAACCTTTACACACGATCCTTGCGTTTGTATCGACACAAACGCCACGTTTTTGGAACGCAACCAGGACGCGTAATGAAACGCGCGCTTACAGCGCGTTTCATTTGCGACAAAAACGTGTACCTAACATCTTACGTGTACAAAATGCGAGAAGAACGCGCAGAGGACGCCGTATCAAAAACGCGCGTCGTACGAGCGTAAAAAATACGTCGTGTGGAAGGGTCCTTAAAAGTTATCTAAATTATGTTCTTAAATGATTAAGTCGTTAGTAAAAAAGAAAAATTTTGCACTTATCCAAGTTATTTTGAAAGGTGCTATAATAAAATCAATTGTGTAATGCGTCGCCAGTTCCTTTTTCTTTGAACTTGACAGGACACGATGCCGCGTGTCTAGATTTTTGAAATGTGCTAATTAACTTTCTTCATTTCATACCCAAAAACGGTATAATTGAATTTATTTTATATTTAATCGACTTCAAAAGCGAGGAGGTTATCAGTTTAACCCGTATGTTTCTTTTAACCCTAATGCGGCAAGGCCGAAAAGGAGGGTATATGTGTTTGACCTGTATATTTGTCCCTATAATTCTAAGTTCCCTAAGAACTACTAAACAGCTAAACCGATTTTAATATTTTTTTTTCTTTTCAAAACCTATCGAGTGGGGTATTAAATTAAGGGGTTTTATTTAAGGATTACAAAAATATATGCAACTTTTATCTTCGTCGTCTAAGCGCATTCCCGGTTGCATCCTCAGCTGTGCTGCTTCGGAGCACGGAGTGCGCTTTTCCGCTTTTTCTTCTCCAAATATAACATGCATGTCAATGAACACCCAAGGATGCCAAAGACCACGCAAAATGGAGAAGAAATAGCCGGAAAAGTTTAAATGATTTGGCTATAGTTTTACGACCGGCCACCGCCTGACGTCAACCCTCGTTGGGAATGCAATTGTAGCACGAGATGTTTGTGCTTGTCCTTTATTCGCCTCGTACGACATCCACAGGAAAGATGGAGTGGTCCTATTCTAACCCGGAACTACACGGGTAGTGGTAGGGTAGTTTTTACAGCTAGTATTTATTATATTCTATATATATATATAGTTTATTATATATTTATTATATTATGTATATATATATATATATATATATATATATATATATAGTATTATTATATTTCGTAAACATTTTCACATTTAGTAATCCGCAATACGCATATGCAACTTATATGTTTAAATGTAATTTGGAATGAGAAATGCTAAAAAACAACGATTTTTATGTCCGGTTCTATGTTCCCTAGTAACTACTAAATGGCTAAACCGATTTTAATAAATTATACATGGTTAGATTTGTCTTAACTATTAGAGTAACATACAATATATTAAAATTATTGGAAATCAACATGGCGGATTTTAGGCGCCAAATTGCGCGTCTAATTTTTTTTCTTTTCAAAACCTATCGAGTGGTGTATCAAATTAAAGGATTTTTTTTATTCAAGGATTACAAAAATATATGCAACTTATATGTTAAAATGTAATTAGGAATGAAAAATGCTAAAAAAAATGATTTTAATGTCCGGTTCTATGTTCCCTAGTAACTACTAAACGTCCAAATCGATTTTAATCTATACTAATATTATAAAGCGGAAGAGTTTGTTGTTTGTTTGTTTGTTTGTTTGTTTGTTTAAACGCGCTAATCTCAGGAACTAACGGTCCGATTTGAAAAATTCTTTTTTTGTTGGGTAGTCCATGTATAGAGGAAGGCTTTAGGCTATATAACATTACGTTCCGACAACCACGCGAACGAAGTCGCGGGCACAGCTAGTAAATTATATAACCCCAACAAAATATACTGAAACTATTTTAAGGGTGGATTCAGTCCATGATACTGAACAACTTTCCCCAAGGAACATATGTCGAAATATGAAAAATATTTTTTTGATTTCCCTACAAACTCGGATCAGCTGATCGGTCAACTTGTATGGGAGGTCAAAAATTATTTTTCAAATTTCGGTATATGTTCCTTGGGGAAAGTTGTTCAGTATCATGGACTGAATCCACTCTTAAAATAGTTTCAGTATATTTTGTTAGTCCCTGTATAATGTCTAACAAAATATACTGTAACTATTTAAATGGTGTTTTCAGTCCATGATACTGAACAACTTTCCCCAAGGAACATAATATATCGAAATATGAAAAATAATTTTTAGGTTTCCATAGAAACTCAGATCAGCTGATGGGTCAACTTGTATAGGAGGCCAGAAATTATTTTTCATATTTTGTTATATGTTCCTTGGGGAAAGTTGTTCAGTATCATGGGCTGAATACAGTGTTAAAATAGTTTCAGTATATTTTTTTGGGCCTGTATACATGGTCATATCGATCGATCGTCTTCACTAGTAGAGTAACAAAGGATATATTAAAATTATTGGAAATCAAAATGGCAGATTTTAGGCGCCAAATTGCGCGGCATAATTTTTTTTTTCTTTTCAAAATCTATCGAGTGGGGTATTCAATTAAAGGATTTTATTCAAGGATTACGAAAATATATACAACATATGTTTAAATGAAATTTGAAATGAGAAATGCTAAAAAACAACATATAACATCGCTTCGCCAAGCGCATTCCCAGTTGCGTCTTACCTAGGCCTGTGCCTAGGCCACAGAAGACAGTAAGTGCCTAGGCATAAGTAAGTACTGCTGTTGTATCAGGCAGTCGGGTTTTTTGTTTTTTTAATAATAACTTGTTTGTTTTTGTACCTATGTTGCGTACTTTACGTTTTGTATAATCTTTGCCAATTGTCAACTAATATTGAGGTTCCAAACATATTTTTTTTCTAAACTGAATAGTTTGCGCGAGAGACACTTCCAAAGTGGTAAAATATTGGGGGACCAATATTTTGGTCCCCCCCCCTCTAACTTCTAAAATAAGAGAATCATAAAACTATAAAAAATTTTTATGTACATTACCATGCAAACTTCCACCGAAAATTGGTTTGAACGAGATCTAGTAGTTTTTTTTAATACGTCATAAATCGTAAAATGTTACTTGCTGCTACGGAACCCTTCATGGGCGAGTCCGACTCGCACTTGGCCGCTTTATTTTTGGCTAATCTTGAAACTTAGACGCTTCGCTCGCTCGGTTAATTAAGAAAAAAATCCATATTGATATATTTGTATATCAAGCAAAGAAAGGCTATGCAGCTAGTCTAGCTTCGATATGTATGTAGGCGGTTCAAATTGATTTATTGATAAAATAGAACGTAATTTGTCGTTACAAACAGGATGTCCCTAGTCGATAAACATAAAAGTGCGTCACTGGTCAACGAATGTAATTTCGACGTTTGGGGGCTTGACTTGAGAAGGGTCAATGTCCGGTTTAAGGTATAACTACAATACATGTTTACTAGTTTAAACCGGAACAGATTTAATGATTTGGCTTACCAAATCACAGAAGAAGAACCAGTATCACGTACAGAAGTCTCCCTTAGCAAAGGAATTCAAAGAAATATCTACTCAATGTGGTTAGCGATATGGTTTAATTTAGCTTACGTCAGAACTCAGCACCTTTTCGTTTAGATACCTAGACATCCATTGCTGGTCAATTTCATTATAATAATAATGAAATAATTCTGGACAAACTATTCGTATAATTGAATTCACCACTCCGAGGGGCCGTAATAGTAATAAATAATCCTAACTAATATTATAAATGCGAAAGTGAGTTTGTATATTTGTTTGTTTGTTACCTCTTCACGCTTTATCTACTGAACCAATCTTCTTGAAAATTCGCATACACATAGTTAGGAGTACAGGGAAGGACATAGGGTACCTTTGATCCCGGAAAAATGTAATGTTCCCGTGGGAAACGCGAGCGAAGCCGCGGGCGAAAGCTAGTGTAGGTATATTTCCGATACCTCAACAGGGAGTGACACAGGCTTGATTATCGTGTAAACTGTCCGACTATTTCTCCTCGATTTCACATGTTTTGGGATCCTCGGGTGACCATTGACATGCACATTATATTTGGAGAGGAAAAAGCAGAAAAGCGCACCCCCAGGCTCCAAAGCACAGCTGAGGATGCAGCTGAGGATGGAGGATAATGGGAACGCGTAAATATATATTTTTTAATAGATAATAAACAGGTAGGTGCGAGTCGGACTCGTACATGAAGGGTTCCGTACCACCGTACAATGTTAATTTTAAAACGCTTAAGGAAGTCGTTTCTTGTATGACGACCCCCTTTAATTTTTATTTTTTTCTTATTTTTAGTATTTGTTGTTATAGCAGCCATAGTAATACATAATCTGTGAAAATTTCAAGTATCTAGTTAATGCCATTATAAAGATCTAGTTAAAAACACTGAAAAAAACACATTTTTTTGTACGAGTATGACGACCCCCTTTATTTTCAACTTTATCTTATTTTTAGTATTTGTTGTTATAGCGGCCACAGTAATACATAATCGGTAAAAATTTCAAGTGTCTAGCTATTAGGTTACGATTCAATAGAGAGAGACCTGTGACAGACGGACAGACAGACGGATAGACAGCGGATTCTCAGTAATAGGGTCCCGTTTGCACCCTTCGGGTACGGAACCCTAAAAGACATTGAATTGTGAGTTGAATTCAATCTATGGTATTGAACAACTTTTCCCAACGTATATATACTAAGGTAAGGTAACATATACTAGTGGCTCTGTTATCTATAAACCCCGCGACTCACCCCATCCGTTAAAGTTTATCGAATAAAAAATTGTTCAGACATAAAAGTTGTTGTTACGAAAGAGTAACGAAAAAGTTTCACGACTTATTTCTTTTTTTTTCGAAATGGCTCAAATATGATTAATTTAAAGTTTTAAACCCCAATATCTCCGCCATTTTAAAAAAATTCCAAAAAAACTGAATCGAAAAACAATCTATATAATAATCGAACCAGCTTATAAAATTTCACGAGAATCGGTTGAGAAATGCGACCTGTAGGCGAGAACAAACCGACAGACAGACAGACAGACTGAGAAACTGACGGACAAAAGCATTTGTGGCCAATCTTGAAACTGAGACTCTTTGTTCGCTCGGTTAATTAAAAGATTTTTCATACAAATAATCGTATAAATACATAAATAGCTGAAATGTCTTCATAAAACATATTTAACACGAGTAAATCCAGCTGCATAAT
This sequence comes from Acrobasis repandana, assembly GCA_963576875.1. Lineage (NCBI taxonomy): Eukaryota > Metazoa > Arthropoda > Insecta > Lepidoptera > Pyralidae > Acrobasis > Acrobasis repandana. The sequence goes on along the minus strand of OY756241.1, from coordinate 10,189,984 downwards.
CTAGTCTTTAAATTCCGCAACGTCAACCCGTACATTGTAAATACCTACATAAGTATAAATCTCACCATACCATTCATGCATGCAATAGTAATCAGGTTTTTTTATACCGATAAGTAACACGTGTCGACTCGTCAACTGTCTCGAAAAAAAATATATAACCCACGCGATTCTCGGCTTTGTGCCTTTAGAAATAAGGGTTCAACTTTTTTGGTTTTAATAAAAATTTAATATTCTAGGAACTAATATTCTGTGACGCACGTAAACTTGTTCCATGAATATAGGCGCAAATTCTATGACTCAGAATACGTGTATAAAATTTTTGGTCATACATAAAGTGGTGTACAAAATAGCTGACAATTTTAAAAGACTTCCTGCGCCGAAGTCTAAAGGTATTAAAAAGTGCTGAAAATACATCTGATTTTAGTGAAAGTGTATCATACAAGTGCTAAGACATCGAACAGTTTGTTCGACGTAAAATTAGGCTTTTGCGCGTAAGTAAAATAATTCTATCTTTGTATCAATTTAGTGAAATTGCTGTCGAATGAAAATAAAAGTATACTTGGCGTTCCAATTAAAATATATATATATCGCTTATAATAGTCACGCGATTATTTTTGCTTGATCTTTGACAGGATTTAAGTAGGTGTTTAGTCTATTTTTACTTTTACTACGTATACCTTGCAAAGATGGTATAAACCTTTATATATACCTTACATAGAAACAGAATATTAAACTTCATAACGTTGCTAATTAAAGAAGCACAAAATTCTTTAAAATAAACCTGTCAAGTGCGACTTAAACTGGCGTAAAGAGGGTTCCGTACTTCGCATAGATTTTCCTGAAATCTACAGGTATAGAACTACTTCCTGTTTTTTTGACGTGACAACGTCTAATAACTCGAATCTACGGGCTGCATGCACGAAAAAGATGACGTCATTGTCCCGTTACGCTCATTGTCGCGTTCCGCAAGCGAGAGCGCGGCACGAACGAGAGAGAGAATATTTGCCGTTGTCACGTCAAACTACCGTCCGTAAACCGACTTTACAGACAACCAATTTTTTTTCTAAATTTTTGGTTTTACTGGGCCTAAACTTTTGGATGCTTTTGGATGCTTTCGGAGATAAGTGAGGAAATGGTCAAATTTCGCCTATTTTCTTAATTATCTTCAATAATATTTATTTTCAAAATTTTTAAATATATAAGTATGTTTAAGATACAACAAGATATGTCACACGACATACCTTGTTCTCCATAAAGTTCCTTATAACACGCCCTTTATTTGATATATAACATTGTAACATTATAACAAGTTTTGCAAAACTTTTTTTTTAATTTCCTAATTTTTTCCTCCGAAAATGACCCTTATTTTAAAATACACAGAGCGACTGCCGTCTGACCTCCGCAACCCAAAGGGTAGACCAGAACCAATCCTAGGATAGCTTCACTCTTTCTTCATATATGTATATTATAGTGTGATAAATAAAAACTTGTTAGCTGTCACAAATTCGACAGTCAATTGATATTGCACTCTGTTACGTCATCCAGGCAGTCTAGTGTAACTTGAACCAGTTTGCTGACTTCGATGTCACGCTAGTCACTTCTGGATGCCGCCTGGCAGTGTGAGTTCCGTTTACGCGAACTAGTAAACTGTGTTATTGTGGTAATCACAAACATCTCGTGCTAACAAATGCATTCCCAAAGAGAGTTGACGTCAGACGCACGGGCTCCGAAGCAATACAGCTGAGGATGCAACCGGGAACGCACTTAGACGAAGATGGCATTTTGGGTCTTGCGGCTCTAAGCAGACAGAGCCCAGGGCTGCAAGACTCAAAGGCCTATTTTAGCGTGATGGTGAGCGAGAACGTGGAATACGGAAACAGACAAAATAGATGGGTTGCTTGCCGCATCGCCCGTTGACATAATTCGCATTTTCGTCCATTCCCTTGGCTTCGCGATCTACGCGGGAATAGAAACAAGCAGCTGGTACTGGTTTATTTTTTTTCTTTATTCCCAAACCAGCATGGAAGAATGATAATGATAATACGTAAAACTATGTTTTAGAACTCCGATTCTTATTTTCATTCAAATTACTATCTAAAAACCACAATATATATTTATGAAGACCTTCGATATCATTAATATGTATGAAAATTTAAATGTAATTCGGTTTTCCTACCTTGGGTCTAGTTCATAATATCGCCAGTCACTACATCGTTGGTCGCCGTATCACAGAATAAATAATACTAACGTACTCTCACTTAGCAAAGAAATTCAAAGAAATATCTACTCAATGTGGTTAGCCATATGGTTTAATTCTGTATGTTCAGTGAAAACTGAGTTAACTCGAGTAATATCGGTTTTAATATTCTTACATATTCTGAATCAGAAAAAAAATGCTATTTTTCTGTCTTATTTTCATAGCCGTAGGGCTTAAAATGCCAAAGTTAGGATTCGTGTAAAGTGATGTAAGCATCGGTTTTTTCAAGTTCCCACAACTTTTTTTGTGTTTTTCAATACAATTGCATTTAAAACTACTTGAACTAAACTATATTTTTAATTTTGTTAGTGTAAATTGATTTAAACAGAATCATAGCACTTGAAAAGGACGAAGGGAAAGGACGGGTACTCAGATTTGTGTATAGTGAAATAACTCTTTTTTTTTCGACATTATCAAAATAAAACCAGCATATTTCAAATGCTGTCATCGAAATTAACATATTTAATTTTTTGACTTTTCGCTGTATTACTAGAGATCTCAATTGACTATGAAAACAGTAAATGTATATATATATCATTTACCACTAAAGCAAAGCAAAATGTGTAAAATGTTATAATGTGACTTATAATAATTGGCACAAATAAAATGTTGCTTTTTTGTGTCAAACGACATAACTTAATGTTTTTCAATTTTTTATATTAAAAAAGAAGACATAACGTAATATTTGTTTCAGTAGTTTAATGAAATGGGTATTATCTATCAATAATAGAAGCCAAAAATTATAAAACTTCCATAGAAAATGAGTGGGAATTTTTTGAAACTTTAAACTCAATTATCTCAAAACTATGATTTTTGACTTAACCCCGTTTTCACTGAACATACAGAATTTAGCTCACGTCAGAACTCAGCACCTTTTCGTATAGATACCTAGACTTCCATTGCAAGCAAATTTCATTTTTATTACTCTGGACAAACGATTCGTATAACTGAATTTACCAGCCGAAGTGGCCGCTGCGCGCATAGTAATAATGTAGGTATAGTAATAAACGGGGAGTGACTTGTGTCACTCCCCGGTTTAGGTATCGAAAATGGACCTGTAATGTAATGTGCCTGGCCGTATCGAAAATGCTCCATCGACGGGTTACTGTAGCGAGAGTACCTCATATCGATGTTTGCTGCATCGACAGTTCAGCATATTTACCTACTGTAGCCGAGCCAAATATTTTCTTTGATGAGGAATCATAGTTCATGTATTTTCATTAATCATTCATAATTCGATTTCATAATTGGTTTTTAACCGTCTTCAAAAAATGGAGGCGATTGTCAATTCGACCCGTACCTATGTTTTTAGGGTTCTGTAGCCAAATGGTAAAAAACGGAACCCTTATAGATTCGTCATGTCTGTCTGTCTGTCTGTCTGTCCGGCCGTATGTCACACTTTTTCACATCTCAGAGACACTTCCAAAGTGGTAAAATGTTGGTCCCCCCCCGTAACTTTTAAAATAAGAGAATGATAAAACTAAAAAAAAATATATGATGTACGAGTACATTACCATGCAAACTTTCACCGAAAATTGGTTTGAATGAGATACGTCATAAATCGTAAAATGTTACTTGCTGCTACGGAACTCTTCATGGGCGAGTCCGACTCGCACTTGGCCGCTTTTTTGTATGATGACCCCCTTTAATATTTAACCTTTTTTTAATTTTAAGTTTTGTTGTTATAGCAGCCACAGTAATACATAATCGGTGAAAATTTCAAGTGTCTATCTATTACGGTTCAAGAGATAGAGCCCTGTGACAGACGGACAGACGGACAGACAGCGGAGTCTCAGTAATAGGGTCCCGTTTGCACCCTTTGGGTACGGAACCCTAAAAAGATTCCTTCCGTTTGTAAGTGATTTTTTTTATTAAATATTGTTTTCATATACATTGAAGGACTTTTTTTATCTAATAGTATATACAGATCTGTGTAGTGGACTTTATAATGAGAAATTGGTGTTTGGTGTTATAAAATATGCTCATTCTCATGAACATTATGTGAAATAGTAAAAGTGGACAGTCATAGTACGGCTGTAGTGATATTTGTTAAGCGGACTGTGATGGCGTCTTTAGGTGCCGTCAGCCACTCAATCGGCTAAGAAAACCAGTGGACTGTTAAAGCCTTTGTCGCCAGATACTCCCTTGAAGCAATCCTTTTGATTGAAAGTTGTTAAGTTAAGGGTCAGTAATAATGAAACGAAAACTAACATAAGCTCTAAAAGATTAATATCCAATGCCTAAATAATTCTTAAAAAAATATCTGTCACGACATAGGTATGTCACGAAGTTCCTATGAACTATACTCAAGGTATCATCGATTATATGTAGTACATACAAACAAATTCTGAAAGTTCAACTAAACTCGGAGAATTTCGCTAGCTTGACTCCTCATTCAAGAACCCCTACCCCTTACACTGACCTGGATACGATGACGCAACAACGTACAGAATAATGTAATAGACAAAACGATTTCGTCAGAATTCCACTGTGTTAAAATATTTGAATTTATTTTTAGTTTTATTTTCATGTTGCAACTGTAACCTTTTAATCATTATACGTCACGGTAGGTATTATGAATATTATGGAGATACCAGGGAACATAAACATACATATATTAGCGGCGAAACACATTACCCTCCTTTTAGCTTCGCAGGTAAAAAATATCTAGCTATAACCGTTTACGTACTACCATTACTACTATTAAATGCTTTGATTACCTATCTATACAATCAAAGCATACAAAATTTATAAGGATGTATATATTTATAGATTATTACAATCAAAGTAGGCATACATGGAAACTGTTATTTATAGTAAATTATGTGGTTTTTACCATTTTAACACAACATTTTGCATGTATTTATTTCCTATGTTTTTAGATATAATTTATAGATTTATAGTTACTATAAATCCTAAAATTTTTCCTTGATCCTATGTATTAATCCAGGTAATTTCTAACTGACCGAGCGAGAGAAGCGTGTTTTGAGATTGGCCAAAAATGCTTTTGTCCGTCAGTTTGTCTGGTTGTCAGTTTGTCTGGTTGTCAATTTGTCCGTCAGTTTGTTTGGTTGTCAGTTTGTCTGTCGGTTTTTTCTCGCCTGTAGGTCGCATTTCTCAACCGATTCATGTGAAATTTTATAAGCAGGTTCGGTAATTATATAGAATTTTGTTGTCGATTCACTTTTTGGATTTTTTTTCAAAATGGTGGAGATATGGGGGTTTGAAATTTAAAATAATCATATTTCAGCCATTGCGAAAAATTTTCAAATATCTCATAAAACTTATTTGTTACCCTTATTAACACGCAACTTTTTTATCTGAACAATTTTTTTAGGGTTCCGTAGTCCACAAGGAACCCTTACAGTTTCGTCATGTCCGTCCGTCCGTCTGTCTGCCCGTCCGGGCTTGTACTCCGCCGCTATTGCACCGATTGTCACGAAAATTGGTGGAGAGATAGATATTGAAGTTCCAAAAGTTGGTTTTTAAAATTATGAAAAAAAAAAATTTTTTTTCCCATACAACGAAAAGTGAATTTAAAAAATTAAATTGGACTAGCCCCAACGTGTGGGGTATCGTTAAAAAGGTCTTTTAAAATGCAACAAAAACTGCTTTAAAACTATGTAGATCAAACCCCCCAGTCTTGAGATAATCTAATACAAAGATATAATTTGAGGTGTCCCCCCACCGTAACTTTTGAAATATTACTAAAATAATTCTGAAAAAAATGTGGTATATACCTCAAAGTATGTACTTTCAACTTCAACTACAGCGGTCTCGGTATCATAGATAGTTATTTTTATACAACTCGACCAACTTATGTAGTTACAGTCGGCCGAACAAAATGTATGGAGTCAATCGCAAAATGAAAGAACTGTAATATCTAAATACATTCTAAAACTTTTGGACCATCGGATAGCTACAGAACCTTTTCATTTCCGTGCCCGAAACGCTCTTGGCCGGTTTTTATCCGATAGAAATCGAAAGAAACACCGGTCAAGTGCGAGTCGGACCCGTACATAAAGGGCTCCGTACCTCCGTACAATGTTTTACAACGCTGAAAAACACATGTTTCTTGTATGATGAACCCATTTAATTTTTAACTTTAACTTATATTTGGTATTTGTAGTTATAGTAACCACAGTAATACAAAAATCGTTGAAAATGTCAAGTATTTAGTTAATGTCATTATGAATATCAAGAGTTAAAAACGCTGAAAAAACACGTTTCTTGTATGACGACCTCCTTATTAATTTATAACTTTATCTTATTTTTAGTATTTGTTATAATAGCGGCCTCAGTAATATACTAGTGGCTCTGAGCTGTAAACCTCGCAAATCACCCCCAACCCGTTGAAGTTAATCGGATAAAAAAGTTATTCAGACAAAAAAGTTGCGTCATAATAAGGGTAACAAAAAAGTTTTAGGACATATTTGAAAATTTTTTGCGATGACTGAAATATGATTATTTTAAAATTTCAAATTATCCCATTACTCCAACATTTTGAAAAAATCCAAAAACTGAATCGACAAAAATATCTTTATAATTATTGAACCTGCTTATAAAATTTCACGAGAATCGGTTGATAAATGCGACCTGTAAGCGAGAACAAACCGACAGACAGACAGACTGACGGACAAAAGCATTTTTGGCCATCGAAACAGAGACGCTTCACTCGAAAAAAAATATTTGACATTGAATAATATAAAGTTACATAAAAATAAACGGGCAAGTGCGAGTCGGACTCGTACATGAAGGGTTACGTACCAACGTACAATGTTTTAAAACGCTGAAGAAACACGTTTCTTGTATGACGACCCCTTTAATTTTTCATCATCATCATCATATCAGCCACAGGAAGTCCACTGCTGGACATAGGCCTCCCCCAAGGATTTCCAAAACGACCGATCGGAAGCGGCCTGCATCCAGCGTTTTCCTGCAACCTTGCTCAGGTCGTCTGACCACCTAGCAGGTGGGTGTCCTACGCTGCGCCTGCCGGTACGTGGTCGCCATTCGAGAACCTTTCTGCCCCATCGGCCATCGGTTCTTCGCGCTATGTGCCCCGCCCACTGCCACTTCAATGAGCTAATCCGCTGGGCTATGTCTGTGACCTTAGTTCTTCTACGAATCTCCTCATTTCTGATTCGATCACGTAAAGCAACACCTAGCATAGCCCTCTCCATAGCCCGCTGAGCGACCTTGAGCCTTCTTATGAGACCCATAGTAAGGGACCACGTTTCAGAGCCATAAGTCATCACTGGTAACACACATTGATTAAGCACTTTCGTCTTGAGGCACTGGGGTATTTTGGACGAGAAGACACTGCGTAACTTCCCGAACGCTGCCCAGCCGAGTCGGATTCGTCGAAAGACCTCTTCCTCGAAGCTGGAACTTCCTGCCTGAATCAATTGACCCAGGTAGATATACTGGTCTACAACTTCGAGCGTGGAGCTCCCAACAGAAACAGGTAAAGGCGTTACGTGCATATTCGACATGACCTTCGTCTTGTCAATGTTCATTTTCAGGCCAACCTGTTGGGAAACTCGATTTAGGTCTTCAAGCATCGTACTTAAGTCCTCCATCGATTCTGCCATGACAACGATATCGTCGGCAAATCGAAGGTGAGTGATATACTCGCCATTGATGTTAATGCCCAGTCCTTTCCATTCTAGAAGCTTGAAGGCATCTTCCAGAGCAGCGGTGAACAGTTTTGGAGATATGATCTCCCTGTCTCACGCCTCTTTGCAATTGAATAGCCTTCGTACTGAGCTATAGTGGCTTTGTTGTATAAACACTTCAACACCTCGATATACCGATAGTCAATACGGCACCGCTGAAGAGACTGAAGCACGGCCCATGTTTCGATCGAATCGAAGGCTTTCTCATAGTCCACGAACCCCAAGCATAACGGCTGGTTATACTCCCTCGTCTTCTCTATAACCTGCCGCAGCGCATGGATGTGGTCCATGGTACTATAGCCTTTTCGGAACCCGGCTTGTTCGGGAGGTTGGAAGGCATCAAATCTGTTAGCGAGACGGTTCGTGATGACTCTCGAAAACAACTTATAGACATGACTCAGAAGTGTGATGGGCCTATAGTTCTTCAAGAGAGTGTTGTCACCCTTTTTGAAGAACCACCACACCCCCGTTCCACGCCTCTGGCATCACTCCCTCAAGTAGAACGGAATTAAAGAGCCTTTGAAGGACTTTCAGTACCGGCGTTCCGCCCGCTTTCAAAAGCTCTGCTGTGATTCCGTCCTCGCCCGGCGCCTTGTTGTTTTTAAGCTGTTTGAGAGCCATCCTAATCTCGTACAGACTGATGTCCGGAATATCTTCGGTATACCTTTAATTTTTAACTTTATTTTATTTTTAGTATTTGTTGTTATTGTGGTCATAGTAATACATAATTGGTGAAAATTTCAAGTATCTAGTTAATGCCATTATAAAGATCAAGTTAAAAACGCTGAAAAAACACGTTTCTTGTATGACGACCCCCTTAAATTTTTAACAATTTTTTATTTTTAGTATTTGTTGTTATAGCGACCACAGTAGTACATAATCGGTGAAAATTTCAAGTGTCTAGCTATTACGGTTCAAGAGATAGAGCCCTGTGACAGACGGAAAGACAGACAGACTGACAGACAGACGGACAGACAGATGGACAGACAGACGGACAGACAGACGGACAGACGGACAGACAGTGGAGTCACAGTAATAGGGTCCCGTTTGCACCCTTTGGGTACTGAACCCTAAAAATGGTGTTAAAAACAACTATAGTATTTCTGTTTACAGTTTTTTTTGTTTTAATTAGAATAATTTACCTATATGTAACTAGTTTTAGTTAATTTGTGTTTTAGTTGTTTTATATTGTTCTTAATAAAAGAATTATGTACTTAGTTAATAGTTAATTAAAATATAAAACATCTAAACTATCATATTTTTAATATTATTAGATATAATATGTACTGTGCTGGTATATAATATGTACGTATATAATTAGAGGATTGAACAATGACCGATAACTACTAGGTAAGTGAGGAGTTAACTATTCGAGGCAAATGGAGAATAATGTACTTACCTACTTATTTTTTTATCTTTTTCTCTAATGTGTTATCGCTTACATACCGGAGGGTCACACGACTAGATTCTCGATATTGCGTTATGTCAGGCCCTTTTTAACCGACTTTAGAAAACGTGCAGTGCAGTTTGTTGCCGCTTCTTCTGCACTTGCGCCTAGGAAGCGGCGTAAACTTAGCTTTAAGTAACGATTTGACGTCAACATTTGTGCAAAACAAAACAAAGTGACTATTATTAAGAGATATTTTAAATATCCTATGATAATAAAGATATTTTGAATTTGAATTTGAATTTACAAAAAGAGGAGGTTACTAATCGGAATCCGTGGGTTCCGTACCCAAAGGGTGCAAACGGGACCCTATTACTGAGGTTCCGCTGTCTCTCCGTCTGTCACAGGACTCTATCTCTTGAACCGTAATGAAATTGAAATTTTCACCGATTTTGTATTACTGTGGCCGCTATAAAAACAAATATTAAAAATAAAAAAAAATAAAAACAATTAAGGGGTTCGTCATACAAAAAACGTGGTTTTTCAGCGTTTTTAACTAGATCTTTATAATGGCATTAACTAGATACTTGAAATTTTCACAGATTAAGTATTACTATGGCCGCTATAACACCAAATACTAAAATAAAAAAATAAAAAAAATTAAAGGGGGCCGTCATACAAAAAACGTGTTTTTTCAGCGTTTTTAACTTGATCTTTATAATAGCAGTAACTAGATACTTGAAATTTTCACCAATTATGTATTACTATGACTACAATAACAACAAATACTAAAAATAAAATAAAGTTAAAAATTAAAGGTGGTCGTGATACAAGAAACGTGTTTCTTCAGCGTTTTAAAACATTGTACGGTGGTACGGAACCCTTCATGTACGAGTCCGACTCACACTTGCCCGTTTATTTATGTATGTTCCCCGATTATTCAAAGACGCCTGGATCGATTTCGATATTTTTTTTTGAAAGGCTATACGGTCTAGGTAGTCCCATAGAAATTTTAATAAAATCAGTTGTGTGCTTTGTTTTTTAACGAAAATAAGTAGAAAAAATATGGCATCTACTGCAGGAGCATGACCCTCACTGTACTATTTCCTAAGTCAGCTTCTACGACATCCACGGAAAGACTTGGAGTGGTCCTATTCTACTCTGCCGGAAACCACACGGTCTCCATAGGTACTTTAAACTGAGAAGATAGGCAAACGTTAGTATGTACTTTGTTTATTTATGTAACTTAATGTCTTATTTAGGTGTTTATGTAGGTACCACGCGTATCAAATCGGAATGACATACGACCCGAAGAAGATAGTCCAGGGTCCAACCCCTAAAAATCATAATGTTGGTTCTCAACTATTTTCAGTGGCGCAAATTATATTTTATTATGCAGGGTCTAACAAAATATCATCATCATAAGGTCTTTTTAGGGTTCCGTACAAAAAATGAAAAACGGAACCCTTATAGGATCACTCGTGCGTCTGTCTGTCGGTCCGTCTGTCACAGCCAATTTGCTCCGAATCTTCTGGACCGAATCAGGTAAAATTTGGTAGTATGTTGTAATCCTATGACCCAAACACATATGTGCAAAGTAAATAATTTTTTTTTTAAATAAGAGTCTTTTTAGGGGGACGAACTAGGAATTTTTTTAAAAAAGTTCTGCAAACCTTCAGTAGTGTCATATATCAATTGAAAGGGATCGTTATGTGGATCTTAAGTATATTTTTGTTATTATTGTAAAATGAATATTTTTGATTTTATTCATGAAAGAAGACGACAATTGACCATTCCCCACCCCCTGTTCTCCGAAACTACTGAGCCTAAAATTTTGAAAAAAAATACAAAATATAGTTCATTGCTTGTAGATTACAGGAAAACCTATAAGAATTCAATCAATTTCAAAAAATTGTAAAAAGTTTCGAAGAATTTGAGTTTAACTCGCACTTGGCCGGTTTATTTAGTCTTCACTCCACTCTCTAACAAAATATGCTAAAACTATTTTAAAGGTGGATTCAGTTAATGATACTGAATGAACTACTTTCCCCAAGGAACATACAGGTTTTAACAAAGGAACAGAATATATACATACAAATACCTACTTGAAAAATATTAATATAATATCTGATTGGGTCAGACGGGTTAAAATAGGTTTTTGTTGCATGAATGTTGAAATTGTTAAATAGGAAATACATGACGTATCTATTCACGAAAATGTCACTATAGCTCTCGGACTAGAAATATATCAATCGTGAACTTACTTGACCTCGTTATCTTATCTACCTTTTTGTTTAATATTTGTGTTACATATTTTAAATAAGGGATTATTTGGTTGTAGAGATATGTATGTAGGTGCGTGTAAGTTAATAAGAAGGAATAGTTTAGTAGGTGTTTACTACCCCGAGCGACAGCCCACTGCCATACGCCGCTTGGGGCGGCGCACTGGCCGAATATACCTAAACTGCGGAGTGACACCCCTCTGCCTGCGGTCCGCATCCGGAACGCGAGAACACAGCAGCTTGAACCTTTTTTTTCGAAGATGAACTTCATTAAGAATAAATTTCAATCTCGACTTACTGATGAACATCTCCAGAATCTAATGTCAATGTCAGCTTGCAACAATTTTACTCCAAACATCAGTCAGACAGATAGTCTGCAATAAAAAATGTAATTTTTCTCATTAATATGTAAAAACTACCTTTGTTATTTCCGTAATTACATTTGTACAATAAATATTTTTTTCTATAAAATGTTGTGCGGACCGCGTTGGTCATTGCATTTCTTAAAACGGACCCCGAGCGAAACTAATTGGTGACCCCTGCCCTAGGCTCTGTCTATTCTTTCGGGATAAAGACGTGATAGTGTATCTGTTTAGTTCTGTCATAGGTATCTTTATTCTTTATACATACCAACTAATTTCTGTTTTTGCTAAAGCTGTCTGGTAGAGAATGCATTAGCTTTAAGTCCACTTATCATATAGCCATAATAATTAAATTTTTAACAAAAAATACAACCGACTTCAATTTTTATTTAGGAGTTTCTTCCATATCTCCAAAGTTCTTCATCATGTCTTCACCAAATTAAAATGGGACCAATTTGGTAGTAAAGGCTTTCAAATAAAAAAAGAATCATCAAAATCGGTTCACAATTGGCGAAGATATCGCGTAACAAACATACATAAAAAAAATATACATTCGAATTGATAACCTCCTCCTTTTTTGAAGTCGGTTAAAAATACTACTTGATCCACTAATTGTACAACTCTATTAAATATATAATATTATCCTGTAACATCACGGGAACTTAACGTAGCTATGCTGAGTGGAAATTATACACTTTCAGTGATTATATACTTGTTAAAAAAAAATGGTTGCCTGTAAAGTCGGTTTTACGGGCGAAGATTTTACGTGACAACGGCGGCAGACCGATCATAGTTGAGTGGGAGAGAGACGCAAGGCATTCGGCGGGCCTCTCTCTCGTTCGGTGACTCATCGTAACGTTACCGAGCGTTACACTTTTTCATAAGTGACTCCCAGCCGCAACCTAATTTAAGACGTTGTCACGTCAAAAACATAATACCTATTGTCATGTTTAACAATTCTTCATGATAATCTGTTTTGTAATTTTTATAACGAAATGAAGAATTTTTAATTTCAATTTCTTTTGTACCATTGTTATCAATGATTTAATAAATAAATAAAAAAATCTTCAATTAAATGTCTAACATCTAGTCATATAGGTCATATAAACAGAAAATATTCATTTAATAAAATTGTTCAAAACAAAAGCTTATTAAAATTCCACTAACTACCACCACTAACACAGAAAAGCTGAATACACAACAATTGTTTACTTATATGACATATTTTCCAGTTAAAGGCTAACAAATAAGTTAAAGGACTTCGCCATATTGCAAAAATAAAAGAACTCAATTCAAGATGGCATCGTCCAAAATACAGATTTACAAGAAAATTTTGACGACCTCCGTGGCGTAGTGGTTAACACGCCAGTCCGCCACTCCGGAGGGTCTGGGTTCGATCCCCAGCCAGGGCAAGTTGGAAAATGACCTTTTTCAAATTGTCCTGGGTTTTGGATGTTTATCTATATAACGTCTAACAAAGTACTAAAACTATTTTAAGGGTGGATTTAATCCATGATACTGAACAACTTTCCCCAAGGAACATATATCGGAGTATGATTTTTGACTTTCCATACAGACTCGGATCAGCTGATCGGTTAACTTGTATGGGAGGCCAAAAAATATTTTTCATATGTCGATATGATATGTTCCTTAGGGAAAGTTGTTCAATATCATGGACTGAATCCACTCTTAAAATAGTTTCAGTATATTATGTAAGACCCTGTATATATATTTACTCGTACTAGTGGCTCTGTGAGCTGTAAACCTCGCGACTCCCCCCCCCATCCGTTGAAGTTTATCAGATAAAATAGTTGTTCAGACAAAAAAGTTGCGTCTCAATAAGAGTCATCTTCCTGAAAGGCCGGTAACGCTCTTGTTACACCCCTGGTGTTGCAGTTGTCCATGGACAGTGGTGATCACTTACCATCAGGTGACCCGCTTGTTCGTTTGCCGCCCTATAACATAAAAAAAGAGTAACAAAAAAGTTGCATGAAATAGGTACATTTTGTAAATTTTTCGAAATGCCTAAAATATGATTATTTAAGTTTAAAATTATATTAAAGTTTAAAACCCCCATAAATATCCGTCATTTAAAAAAAAATCCAAAAACTGAATCTAAAAAAAATTCTATACAGGGACTAACAAAATATACTGAAACTATTTTAAGGGTGGATACAGTCCATGATACTGAACAACTTTCCCCAAGGAACATATATCGAAATATGAAAAATAATTTTTGGCCTCCCATACAAGTTGACCGATCAGCTGATCCGAGTCTGTATGAAAAGCCAAAAATTATTTTTCATATTTCGAGATATGTTCCTTAGGGAAAGTTGTTCAATATCACAGACTGAATTCACCCTTAAAATAGTTTCAGTATATTTTGTTAGACGTTATATAATTATCGAACCTGCTTTTAAAATTTCACGAGATTCGGTTGAGAAATGCGACCTGTAGCCGAGAACAAACCGACAGACAGACAGACAGACAAACTGACGGACAAAAGCAGTTTTAGCCAATCTCGAAACTGAGACGCTTCGCTCGCTCAGTCAGTTATAAAATATAATATCGTTGAGTTAGCATCCCACGCTCAATCAGTGTGATTTGTCTCTACATACTTAGAGGTATTTATTTATTTATCAGATAAATTATAAACGGGCAAGTGCGACTCGGACTCGTACATGAAGGGTTCCGTACCACCGTACAATGTTTTAAAACGTTAGTAGTAGTTAAAAACGCTGAAAAACACGTTTTTTGTATGGCGACCCCCTTTAATTTTAAACTTCTTTTTATTTTTAGTATTTTTTGTTATAGCGGCCACAGTAATACATAATCGGTGAAAATTTCAAGTGTCTAGCTATTACGGTTCAAGAGATAGAGCCCTGGGACAGACGGACAGACGGTCTGACAGTAATAGGGTCCCGTTTGCACCCTTGTGGTACGGAACCCAAAAAAAGCACCCATCGTCCCCCAATAGCTTTTGAATGGCTACATCCATTTTCATCAAACAAAGCTAAGAACTACTCGACAAACTAGGATTTTGATTAAAACCGCATCAAAATTGGTTTATTCATTTAGGAGCCACGATAATCGATGATGACACAGACACACAGACCCGTCAAACTTAACTTATAACACCCCTCTTTTCGTCGGGGGTTAAAAACAACTGGTGGCGCCGTCATTAATTTTGGTTTAAAAACCAATCAACTAAATCGATTTTGATAAAATTAGAATTAAAATAGTAACCAATCTGGAAGTACATACTTTTAAACAAAAAAATATTTTTTTAGGAAAGTCACATACTTTTTAAGCTTTGATTTTGTTATTTACTTAGTTAAACATCTGACTTTTCTAATAATCTAATCTAGTATAACTATTTCAGAAGGTACTTAGGTATATTTTCGGGTCAAAAAGTTCCTCACGAAAAAGTTTACATATAAAATTCAATTTTAAAAGTAAACTATATCCTAATTTAAATCCTTTCAGATCATATAACCTGAAAAATCAAAAATTAATTCGTTTATGAAGTAAAATGCCTAAATTGACTTATTTTTAGAAAGTCGTTAACGTAAAAATTCTAGCTAAAAGCTTAAATAATAGCCTAAAAGCTTAAACAACTATTTTTAAGAATGACTTTAACGCAAATTGACTGCTTTCTAGGCATTTCGCTTCATAGACAAATTAGATACTCTAACTTTCACTCTTACAAGTGGCCAATATTTGTCATATAATAAAATTTTTAACAAAAAAAAATAACCGTCTTAATTTTTTTTAGGAGTTTCATCCATATCTCCAAAGTTCTTCATTATATCTTCACCAAATTAAAATGGGACCAACTTGGTAGTAAAGGCTTTCAAATAAAAAAAGAATCATCAAAATCTGTTAACAATTGGCGAAGATATCGCGTAACAAACATACTTTAAAAAAAACATACAGTCGAATTGATAACCTCCTCCTTTTTTGAAGTCCGTTAAAAACCAAAGAGGGTATATTTACAAGTCAAAGAGAAGAGTTTCGACTCTCTACAAAAAAAAATCACAGTTTTGAAAAGCGAATATTCATTTAAAAACAATTAAGTACACGTTTCCTCATTAAAATTACAAGTGGCCAGTATTTATATCTGTCAAAAAATCAAAGAGGGGCTAAGCAAAGGCGAGCAAACATTGCGCTTTCTTCTCACTTAGTATCTTAATATCTTCTAATTATCTTATCCGATTGTTTCGTCATATCGAATCCCTGTCTCACATCACGTCATCTCGGGAATCTAGCCGTGTTTCCCGCCGGTATATAAGCCAGTACTCGGTCGCTCCTTCCCATATCCGAGCGCGAAGCTACGCCAACCAGTTCTCTTTATCTCTATTAAGTGTTGTGTACGTATATCGTGTGTGGATTTTCGCTTTTTGGTATGTTTTTGGCATTTTTTTGTGTTAGAAAGTACTTGCATGTAAGTGAAATTCGGTTTTAACTGGATTGGTATAAGTGACTTTTTACAAAAATAGTATTTTTTTTTTTTTTTTTATAATTTCCAAAGAATTTTGATTTTCGTTTGTATTGCCATGAGGAAGTTATTGTAGGTATTTTATTGTATGCATGACTTTATACAGAATGACTTTTTAACTACCAGCAAAATTTTTGTAGCAAGTTCAGTCCATGATATCAAACTTTTTTCTATAAAAAACATATCGACAATTTTTTTAATACAAAATCGTTTTGCTGAGCGCTTATTTCTATGTGGAGGTGAAGTTGTATTTTCGTTTTTCGTTAATTATTTTGTGGAAAGTAGTTCAGTATCATGGACTGAGCTTGCTCCAAAAATTTGGCTGGTGTTCAAAATGTCACCCTGTATTTTGTTTATTGGGATCCTTGCTAAACTTTTAAGGTCAGTTATAATAACATTTTAAATATTTAGAAAAGTTTTTCTTACAATATTTTCTAAATTGATTCTTTTATATTATATTATGCATGTTTGTAGTTTTTCCTTTTTCTAATTAAGTATTTGTATTTAATATGTTTTATTTTCTTCAAATTTGATTATATTTATTTATTTTTCTTCCAAATACGCAGTAATGTTATCATTAATCACAAAAAAACCGATCACAAAGTGAGTGCTTATTGCATCAAACCAAAACAGTGCAATAATGGTTGTATGAAATCTCATTGTTGCACTGTTTTACTTTTTAATTTCTCATTATTGCACTGTTTTTTTTTTAATTTTTCATTATTGCACTGTTTTACTTTTTAATTTACCATAGATGCCAGGCACAGATGTTAAGGTTTTAATAAAAATTTATACATTCAATCAAAAAGAAACGGGCTGAAAAAAAAAATTGGCCGACGAAAAAAGACCTTGTTAAAAAAACAAAAATCGTGTATTCTGTATCATTGTAAAAGTTTTAAAGTCAAATTATATTACAAAAGAAAATATTTTTAAAATGGAAAATGACAGCGAAAGTGATAAATTCGATTTGCACGACAAATTCAACTATAGAGAGCATATAAACAGCTGCAAATTATATTATTAATAACCTTTAACCGCAAAAGTTCCGGGTAAAATAAGTAAGTTAAGTTAGTTTTGTTTATAATTTGTATTTTTTTTTCGTACGTATATTTTATACTCAAAGAATATAAGAAGTTGAAAGAAAAGTAGATTACGCACCTTGCTGAAGTGAGTAATTAATGCACTCGTGCTAATTTAATGCCCTCGCTGTCGCTCGGGCAAAAACATAGCACTCGTGCAATAATTTAAAGACTTTGAAGACTCACTTTGTGCTCGGTGCAGTAATCTACTATTTACGAGCATTTGAGGATAACACATACTAAAATTGCACTTACCTAATCATTGCATATCATAAATAAAGGTTTACCACCAGTAACTACCTACGCAAACTTTTTTTTATGGGAAGATCTAAAAAAACTGTAACTAATCGAAAACCTATGACCAAATTCAGTTATTTTTATAGATTTTTTATTTAGTAGAAGATATAAAACTTCCTATTTATACATGCAGTCTGTGTATATGTCGTAGCCAGATCGTATAATTGATCATTTCATGATACGCCGAACAATTCATGAAATGGTAATTTCTCATGATATGGAAAATACCCGCTGATCAACATCATGAAGGGGATTAAACCTTTGCTGTCATGGCAGCCCTATATAATTGATATGGCCACACGTTAACGTTGACGTGTAAATGATATGGTCAGTTTTAGCTATTCAATCTGGCCATATTATTAAATACAACCATTTCATAAAAACTCCACCTCATTTCTGATTCGATCACGAAAAGAACCACCGAGCATAGCCCTCTCCATAGCGCGTTGAGACTTGAGCTACCGTGAGCCTTCTTATGGGACCACGTTACAGATTTAAGTTATCACTGATTGATTGATTATTATTATACACTATATAATTGACTGAAATGATTTTATAACATTCACACTTCATTAGCAGACGCATCGCCTATTAACATAGATGATTTGCATTTTCAGCTCGGCTCCGGCTACTACTCAGTGTAACTTATTTCTGTAAATTGGATTTGGCACTCGTTCGCAAGCTTTACATAATAAGTTGTGCTACAACCACTGCTGAGAAGAAACGCCGAAAGAAACTCATTTACACAGTATTGGTCGCCTACGCGCAAGGGCTTTGTCAGTTTACAAATATATTATGCCTAATACAATGATCACAACTTATTATGTAAAGGCAAGCTTTACATAATAAGTCTTTCGGCATTTCTTCTCAGCAGTGGTCGTTGCGAAACGCTAGTATCGGTAGCTTTTGAACAAAGAAAAAAATAATTTAGATATAAATAAACATTACACGCACTATAAGTACTGACGTGTAAAAGTGCCTGCAAAGGCCTAATTACTGAATAAATATTTGATTTTGATTTTGATTTTTCCCGTTTTCTCTTGATCCGGTTATATGATCTGCGCGGAAACAGATGCAGCTGATACATTTTAAGTATTTTCTCTGCTCTCAGACCAACATGGAAAATGGCTAGCAACCAATCACGAATTTGATTCCTTTTTCAATCTTCTCGCCCATTCACGTTAAAAATGGCCTTTGGATTTGCGGCCCTGAGCTCTGTCTGCCCCAATAGGGAAAAAGACGTGATCGTTTGTAAGTTTTATGACATATGTAAAAAAATTTCGTAATATGAAATATGATTTTCTTAAAGTTTTAAACCCCCATATCTCCGCCATTTTGAAAAATTTCCAAAACCAAAAAAATATATATAATTATGAAACCTGCTTATAAAATTTCACGAGAATCGGTTAATAAATGCGACCTGTAGGCGAGAACAAACCGACAGACAGACGAACAAAAGCATATTTGGCCAATGTCGCAACTGCGACGCTTAGCTCACTTCGCTCGCTCGGCGAATTTGCCTATCATGCCTTAAATGGACGTCACACTGACGGCAAAATTTTCATCATCATTATCCGAGCGTATTCCCGGTTGCATCCTCAGCGGCGGTAACGCACCAGAACCCGGGGTCCGCTACCTAACCTAGGTGATTTGACGAGGTTACCGGTTTTACACAGAGCGACTGCCGTCTGACCTCCGCAACCAAGAGGGTACACCAGAACCAATCCTAGGATTTGAAACGCACAGCTTTACGTGTCTTCCGAAGCACGGAATCATGTTTCTTTTCGGATAATCAGGTGATTCACGCCTGCAATATCCTAACCAGACTGGAAACAACTTTAAAAAAGTATGCTTCCCGTTGGATTTGATCCCACGGCTCTTGCCGTGTCATGTCATTTGCCTAATGATCTTTCATTAGGCAAATGACATGACTACAGGACCAAGAAGGAGGCGGCAAAGTCTTCATATCCATGACCTAATTATTTGGTTATTCATTAAAAAACTTTTATTTCCTTATTCTAGTGTACAAGGTTTTAGCAGTTAGTCTTCAGTGGATAAAGTAGGGATTTTCCTTCTGCGCATAGTTTTTAAAATAAATTGAAGTAGGTAATTGAATATTATGTTAAAAGACTACTTAATTAAGTTTATATAACTATACATATTGACGTTATAACCTGCCAGAGTAAGTAGTGTATACTACCCATTACTGTGCCGTGTAGTTCCCGGCAGAGTAGAATAGGACCACTCAGGAACACAAGCTAAACAAAGCTTATAAACATCAGTGAGACCTCTCCAACACATCTGGTCAGCGTAGAGATTGTAGGCCAAATCCTTTGACTATTCTGGCTAAGTATGGCTCTGGTAGTACAGAAAGGGTTAAAATAGACCTGATGGTATTGATGATGGCAACACATCACTATTTTGATTTATTTTTCCCACCGGGTAGAGGGGGATAGTGGAT
Organism: Acrobasis repandana; assembly: GCA_963576875.1. Taxonomy (NCBI): domain Eukaryota; kingdom Metazoa; phylum Arthropoda; class Insecta; order Lepidoptera; family Pyralidae; genus Acrobasis; species Acrobasis repandana. The sequence continues at coordinate 10,169,683 of OY756241.1, read as the reverse complement.
TGAGTTAGATTTCCCAGCGTAGTGGGCAGGAACGCCCACCATCACTCTGCCCTATGGATCTTATGGCCCTGGGTGCTGTCTGCTTAGAACTGCAAGATTAAATAAGCTCTGTCTATCCCATTAAGGATCAAGACGTGATAGCGTATTGTATTGTACGACCTCACTGACGATATTTAGTTATTTAGGATAATAGACGTTATTTATTTATTTATTTAACTTTATTACAAAAAATGTAACAGGCGGACTTAAGGCCTAGGGCCTTTTCTACCAGTCAACCTACAGGTGGTGCGGATAAAAGCAAATTTTGGACGATTAGTACATTCAAATTAGCTATTTGACCATTATTAAATATTTACCTAAGACACATAATCATATATATATTTTCTTATACATTCATAGACCTACATATAAAAATACATAAATACTTTATAAATTCATAAACTCTACATAAACTACATAAATATTTATAATACTCTATGACAATTTGTGAAGATAATGAGCGCGCACAGCACTCTTAAATGCTTGGCGACTAGGGGCTTAATCGACTTCAAAAATAAAGCAAACACATCAACGAGCTTTAGTTTCTGTAAATATCTTATATTGTGTCATAATTTTGAAGTGAAAACTTCTTTAGCGGCGTTGTGCACTTTTTGTCATGTTTGTGTACGATAGCGCAATAAATAAATATTGTATTCTACCACATAAATGATAGTACTTTTATACTGATAATTAAAGCAATTCGTGCAAAATTATTCCCTAGCCATTCCAAAATATCAAAAATGCACAACGTTAATATTCAAGTTTTCACTTCTGCCGGCACTCCCGGAGTGCAACCCGTCGTTTTTTTTCAAAACGCAATCATTGTCAAAGTGTGCAGCCGCTCGGGCAATTTGTATGGGAATGTCAATTTTTTTTTTGGTTTTTTGACTCACTGAAACCATTAAAAGGGTGAATTCATTCCATGATACTGAACAACTTTCCCCAGGAACATATCGAAATATGAAAAATAATTTCTGGCCTCCCATATAAGTTGACCGATCAGCTGATCCGAGTTTGTATGGAAAGCAAAAAATATTTTTCGTATTTCTTTCGATACATGTTCCTTAGGGAAAGTTGTTCAGTATCACGCACTGAATTCACCCTTAAAAAAGTTTCAATATATTTAGTTAGATTAATAGACGTTTATCGACTTCAAAAATAAAGCAGACATCAACGAGCGTTATTTTCTGTAAATATCTAATAGTGTGTCTTATTTTTTTTTATTTACTATACACTATATATTTTTTCAAGTTTATATTTTCTTAAAAATTTAAATTTTGTCTTCTTCTGGATATTCCTGCTCCTCTTCTTCCTTCTATCTTGCCTTTAATTTCAGAGTCAAAGTCAAAAATTCAAAATCATGTATTTATCTTTGGATATATCTTCTTCGTCTAAGCGCGTTCCCGGTTGCATCCTCAGCTGTGCTGCTTTGGAGCCCGGGATGCGCTTTCCCGCTTTTTCTTCTCTAAATATAACATGCATGTCAATGGTCACCCAAGGATGCCAAAGACCTTGCAACATGGAGAAGAAATAGCCGGAACAGTTTAAATGATTTCGCTATAGTTTTACGTCCAGCCGCCTGCCTAACGTCAACCCTCTTTGGGAATGCAATGCACGAGATGTTTGTGTTTATTCCTTTAGTCGCCTCTTACGGCATCCACAGGAAGAGATGGAGTGGTCCTATTCTAACCCGGAACCAATTGTAATTTTTTTCTTTCGGTTTCATAAAAGTTGGTGCCGTCAGATCATTTACATACAGCTTAGTGGTGCTTCCTAAGTGCAAGTACAGAAGAAGCGACAACAAACTGATTTGCAGCATTTTCTCCAAATACGTAAAGTTACAATTAAACTGATATTAAAATTAGATACTATGTGGACAGAGAATACATTGTCATCCCATAACACAAGTTTAAAACTTACTTTGGGGCTAGTTTAATCAGTGTGATTTGTCCCTATAGATTTATTTATTTATTTAACTATAAATTAAAAATGTTGTCATCAGTGAAATTAAAAATGATGTCGATTTGTAAATTTTGTATATTTTGTATGCTGTACCAAATGTTCTTAATCTTTAATAGGGACCCGCGTCAAGCTCAAGCCAGACTTTTTTGTCTTTAAGGTCATCATCGGTACAATATAAATACAATCCTTCTTACAAAGTACTTTCTTTTTAATTATTGTCCTAAAGTACGCATCGTGTCGTGATAGATTACCGAACTTTTCCCTTACTATTTTTTTTTTTTTGTGTTATAGCAACCTGAAAAAAAATCCCCAAAAAACATACGACTCGAATCAAACTTCCTATCTCAATATTCTTAAAAATAGTTAAAACAAAATAAATAACAACTTAGAATTTACTAGGTGCTTTTCCACACGCGCAGATCGTAAATAGTTTGGAAAATCCAAAAGTGCACGCCTCATAATCTCATTTTTCACAATTAAATTGATTTTGATTGTTTTATTGCTAACTTAAAACGAAGAAAAGTATGTGTCGGCTTTAACGCACGACTGGAGATTATTTTTAACTTTTATTTTTAACTTCCCGCTGAGAAAGATATAGCGGGCACTGTGAAGGAGGACCCATTACAAACCTCTTTGCCTACACCCCGACGATCTACGCGTGCGCGAAGAGCAGCTCAAGTTCTGTCACCCTAATTTGTTTTTGACAGTAAGATTTTGGTTTGTAACAAAATGGCGAGCTCACGCGCGACGATTTGAATTTTTTTGCTGCTCGCTATAACTAAACTACATTGAATTAGACCGTGATCTTCGAAAGGACTTAGTTTTGGATAATACTGAAGCGTATAAAAAAAAATGGACTTGATCAGATAAGTTTTTCGGGAGTTATCGTGACCACGCCAGTTTCCACACGGAAGTCCACAAAATGATTTTATTAAACATTGTTTTTATTAATTTAAAAAGCAAAATGTCTTTTAAAAATGTCAAGTGTTGAAACTAGTGTTTTTCCTTGACATTTATGTGTAAATATTATTGTACAAGTGCGATAGAAAATAAATAGAGACACATTTAGTTAAAAAATCACTTGATTTTTGTAAGACGAGAGTAGAGCACTACCTCATGCGCTTTGCTTATAAGGCGTGCAAAACCGATCGAGGAAATAGGCAAAAATGTGAATCTGTAGGTGATGCGGCTAACAACCCGTCATTATTTTGATTTTTGTCCTACCTTTTCGCCCACCATCACGCTAAAAGTGGCCTTTGGGTCTTGCGGCCCTGGGCTCTGTCTACTTAGAGCCGTAAGACCCAAAATGCTCTGTCTGCCCCGTTAGGGATAAATACGTGATAATATGTATGTATGAAAAATTAACAGGGTAACAATAGTTAGAGCAGTTTGAAAAATTTGACTCCAGTGCTGTCGGTGTTGGCACTTCACACAAAACAACATAAATACCCACTTAAGGTGAATACCAAGCAGACGTGGCGCCCTCATTTAAAATAAATTGTACTAGGGAAGGAAAAAAAAAGGTACTAGGGAACAGATAAACATACATACATAGCGGCGAAACACATAACCCATTATTATATAATTAGTATTAATATAATATTATTACTTAGTATGTTTATCACTACATAGTATAAAACAAAGTCGCTTCCCACTGTCTGTCCCTCCCTATGTATGCTTAGATCTTTAAAACTACGCAACGGATTTTGATGCGGTTTTTTTTAATAGATAAAGTGATTAATGAGAAAGGTTTATATGTATAATACATACCCGTGCGAAGCCGGGGCGGGCCGCTAGTTTATCATAAAATCTAGTATCGTTGAGTTAGTATCCCATGACACAAGTTTAAAACTTACTTTGGGGCTAGCTTAATCTGAGTGATTTATACATACATACATATATATTTATATTTATTTATGTTTCTTTTTTTTTTTTTTAAGTTTAACATTTGATTTCTTTTTTACAAGCTTTTATTTAACTTGCAATGTATGTTTGTTCGGGTGGAATCTTGCAACTCAATTTTGAAGCAGATATCTTCAACTGATTGAACTGAAATTTTGCGCGCATATGTATATCACGTGACAATGCAATATTATGATGACTTGGAGCTGATCTGATGATGAAGCTTGAAGGTGGCCATAAGAACTCAGTAATAAAACCCCGTTGAGTTTGGGCTTATTTGTTTTGTGTTGACAAGACCTTTGGTCTCAAAATAAAAGCTTGTACAAAAAATTAATTTTTTTATAAAAACTTATTATTGTTATTTTTTATTATGTCTTACACCCACATAAACTCTCCAATCAACCCAAAGGTTTGAATGTTAGAGAATGCTTTTAGCATTAAGTCCGCCTGTTGTACTATTACATTTGTATGTGTGTACAATTAAGTGTAAATAAATGAATAAACCCTTCTATTGGCTTCGAAATAGTCGGGTAAAAAGTTAATGTAGTACTACATCAATTACAACTTTATCACATATCAATAATAAGGATTGTTTTTGATATTTACAATTATGGCGTGTCATTTTAAAGCCTAGATTTTAAAACAAATTGTAGAGTTAAACAGAGAAATAATTATAATCATTGAGTCTATCTACACTCGTTATTAAGATAGTCAAAATACAGGGTGACTTTTTAAACACCAGCCAAATTTTTAATGGAAAATAGCTCAGTATCATGGACTGAACTTGCTCCTAAAATTTGGCTGGTTGTTAAAAAGTAAGCCTGTATAATCCTGATAACTTAACTGATGCATCATAACAAATCACTGATTGTCTTTGTAGTTTAAACACTGTATGCGTGTATTTACTCGTAGTTTGAACATGATTTGTGTATATTAAGTTTAAGACTCATTGTAAGTGAATGCATTCTTTATGAGTCAATAAAATATCTTTAAACCTATGTTAGGTCAAAATTGTAAAATATCATCAATAAAAAATTAAACGTGCGATATGAAGTCGTTGTTACATAAATCCTAATAATGTGACCATTGGAATTCATTGACTTATGAATGGATGACTCATACATACTCATACAACGACTACGATGTGAATTGGATGGGCCTTGAGTGTTATCGGATCACTTACTATTACATTTTATTTCACTCATACGACTTAATAATCATGTCTTTATTGACCAAGCGAACGTCTCAGTTTCGAGATGGGCCAAAAATGCTTTTGTCCGTCTGTCTGTTCTCGCGTACAGGTCGCATTTTATAGCCGATTTTGACGAAAATTGGCACACAAATTCCATGATTTATTAATTAGGGTTCCGTACAAAAAATGAAAAAAAAGGAACACTTATAGGATCACTCGTGCGTCTGTCTGTCCGTCCGTCTGTCACAGCCAGTTTGCTCCGAATCTACTGGACCGAATCAGGTGAAATTTGGTAGGATGGTGTAATCCTATGACCCAAACACAGATGTGCAAAGTAAATAAATATTTTTTTAAAATAAGGGTAATTTTCGGGGTACAAATTAGGAAATTTAAAAAAAAAGTTTTGCAAACCTTCCTGTGTAATATATCAAATGAAAGGGCTCGTTATGAGGATCTCAAAAATATTTTTGTTATAATTCTAAAATAAATATTTTTTATTTTATTCATGAAAGAAGACAAACATTTACCATTCGCCCCTTGATCTCCGAAACTACTGAGCCTAAAATTTTGAAAAAAAATACAAAAAATAGTTCATTGCTTGTAGATTACAGGAAAACCTATAAGAATTCAATCAATTGTACGGAACCTTCTCCACGCGAGTTTTACTCGCACTTGGCCGGTTTTTTTTTAGTCGATCGCGATTTTTAATCGGCGGCGAAATAGGGAGGAAAGGGGTACTTTGCTGTAGTGTTATTTATTGACGGATTTCAATCTCATTTGAGACGCACAATAAGGACTTCATTGTACACAAGGTGCTGCAAAAAAAATCCAAAAGTGTGCAGTGGAGGAGGGGCAGTTTGTTTTAGCAGGCCTGTGTCAATCGCCGTTATCGCCGTAAACGAAAATGTACCTACATTATTACTATGAGCGCAGGCGGCCAATCCGGGTGGTAAATTCAGTTATACGAATCGTTTGTCCAGAGTAATAAGAATGAAATTGGCTTGCAATGGATGTCTAGGTATCTACACGAAAAGGTGCTGAGTTCTGACGTGAGCTAAATTAAACCATATCGCTAGCCACATTGAGTAGATATTTCTTTGAATTTCTTTGCTGAGTGAGACTTCTGCACGTTAGTATTATTTATTCTGTGGTTTTAGCGTTAGGTATATATGGATGGATTTCACTGAAATGGCTTTGCCAAGCCAGGGAAAGAGGAAAGTGTCTGTTATTGCATGGTTATAAGAGCTTGCAGAGACCCCCGTGTGATTCCGGGTTAGAATAGGACCACTCCATCTCTTCCTGTGGATGTCGTACGAGGCGACTAAAGGACATAAGCACACACATCTCGAGCTACAATTGCATTCCCAAGGAGGGTTAACGTCGGGCGGCAGCCGGTTGTAAAATTTTTCGCACAAATACATTCCCAAAGAGGGTTGACGTCAGGCAGGCGGCTGGTCGTAAAATTAAAGCCGAATAATTATAACTGTTAAACTAAAAAAAAACACTTCACCGCCAAGATAAGTCAGACTTTTGTTAATTGTAGTAAACAATAGATTATTTTCTTTAAAAAAAATATTATTTATTTCGAAACTTTCATTTGACGTTGCTATACTATTTTGAAGATTTTATTCTTTCGGAATTAGAATATTTGCGGAAAAAAAAAACTATCTAGAGAGATTGCAAATAAAGCCAGCTAATATACTTATATATTTTTTAAACTAACGTTTATTTATTCTCTATGTATAATTATTTATACATACATAATTAATTTTTTTTTTATTAAAATTATTGAACCAGTACAATTATTTAAATTCCGAATAAATGATATCTTCCAAATAGCATAGCAATGTTAAATGAAAGTTTCAAAATAAATAATACCTCTTTTTAAAGAAAATATTGTATTGTTTACTATAGTTATCAACAGTCATACTTGGCGGAAAAGTGTTTTTTTTTTTTTTTTAGAAAAATATACGACGAATGATACAATTTTTGTATATATAACTATAAGTGATATTGCTTTTGTATATATGGAAGGTTGTTAGTTAATTTATCAAGGATTATTTCGTTTTTACACACTTTTTATGTATCGTGTACGGTTTTCTTTAAAACTGGTAAAAACCGCAATTCGGGACTCATAAGCGAATTTGGGTTGCGTCGTTTTATTACAGACAATTCCTATAACCACCTTTCAGCTCTATCGTCATATCAGCTTCTTGTCATAAAAATGTTGCATTTTCATCTGATTTACATTAGCATACAGAATTTAATTTCAATCGGAAACCGGGAAATGGCTCAAATTTAACTTGCAAGATTTTACAAAAACAAATAAACAACAAACAGTATGCTTTAGCTTGCTTTATTCATTCTTGTTAATCATTTTGTATTTCTAACAATGGTTTTCTTTACAGGTCGCTTGAATACTCACCTTGCGCCATCTAGTATCGAATAGCCAAAATGATAAGCCTAGTTTCGCTACTCGCCGCGGTTCTCGTGTCACTACAGTGCTGCCACACCGCCACCGCGCTGATTGATAGCAAAAACCTACTGGACAATCATTTACAACCAAATGGTAAGTTTTTATTTTGTACGGCAAAAATAGATTATTGACAATAATCTATTTTTTATAGGTAAATGGCAAGGCAAGTTCCCAAAGGGCCACGAATCTAATGTCCTCAAAAATAAAACCGTAAATTGTCTCTATAAAATTAAGGACATTTGGGAATATTCCTCTTACTCTTTTCAGGGTTCCGTACCCAAAGGGTGCAAGCGGGCCCTATTACTGAGACTACTGAGAGTCTTTCATAGGGCTCTATCTCTTGAACCGTAATAGCTAGACACTTGAAATTTTCACCGATTATGTATTACTGTGACCGCTATAACAGTAAATACTAAAAATAAAAAAAGTTAAAAATTAAAGGGGTCATCATACAAGAAAAGTGTTTTTTTCGGCGTTTTTAACTCGATCTTTATAATGGCATTAACTAGATACTTGAAATTTTCACCGATCATTTATTACTATGACCACTATAACAACAAATACTAAAAATAAGATAAAGTTAAAAATTAAAGAGGTTCGTCATACAAGAAACGTGTTTCTTCAGCTTTTTAAAACTTTGTACGGAGGTACGGAATCCTTCATGACGAGTCCGACTCGCACTTGCCCGTTTATTAAATTTTATTTAGCCATTTAGGCCCCATAGTTGGGCAATCCCCTCCATTTTTGTTTCCAAACAATAGAGCAATTAAAAATAATTTTCGTTCGTACGGGTCTATTAGAATTATACATATAAAATATTCCATACAAAATTGCGGGCAGCTGCACACTTTTGTATGCGAATGCCATTTTTTTTGTTGTTTATTACTGTTATTTTAATTATACTATACTACTCGTATACGTAGTTATAGCCGGTGGTTCGATTTATTTATTACGCATAATGTCAATTACATGTTACATGTACTTATATTTGAAATCGCGGAAAAACCAGAAATTATGTAACTACTGTGCATTAAGAAGATTTACCTTTTCTTATCTATGTAAATCTTCTTTATACTTAATAAATAGATAATTAAAAGTATATTATAACTTAACATATATGAATCATAATAAATCATACAATATAGTAGGAAGTCATGAAATTCAATCGGTATCTATATTGGGACAGAATACCTGAATATCGGATCGGATGAATTATCAAATATCTAAATACAACCATGATCAAAGTGGGCGCAGGGATCGATTTTCCAATATGATACCCCTTCGGAATGCATAAGTATTTGTCATATAAAAAGCCGTGTGGTTCCCGGCAGAGAAGAATAAGACCACTCCAAGTCTTTCCGTGGATGTCGTAGAAGGCGACCAAGGAAATAGGTACAAGCTAAACAAAGCTTATAAACATCAATAAGACTTCTCCAACCCGTCTGGACAGCGTGGAGAGTGTAGGCTAAATCCTCTGACTGTTTTGGCTAATATATGGCTCTAGTAGTACCGAGAGGGTCGTGTTCCTGCAGTAGAGACTAAATAAGACCTGATAATTATATAAAAAGATATGAGATAAAATATTTACAAATAAAATTATCATTGTGAATGCCTGTGACGAGATTCCTTCTTACTGTCTTAAATGCTTATCAGATAAATTTTAAGCTAGTCTGGGAGAAAAGAGAAAATTAATGTACCAGCTGCTTCTCGAGGGAATGGGTCGAAATGTGAATCACGTGAAAAGGCGATACAGCTAGCAAACGATAAGGCTAGCAATCCATCTCCATTTTTTATTACTTTTTCGATCTTCTCGCCCACCGTCACCTTTGGATCTTGCGTTCCTGGGCTCTGTCCGCTAAGAGCCGCAAGACCCAAAATGTTCTGCCAGACCCATTATGGATAAAGACGTGTGATAGTGTATAGTATTAAGACGAAACACAAGGGCCGTTTTTCCTTACAAACGTAGTCCCCTGTTTCCTCCCTGGATAATGCCGGTAGAGTTATATTTTTTCCTGAATATCTAGAGTCTCTATTAGCATATCCCTATGTTTTCTTTTTTTTCATAAATTAATAATTAAAAGAGATATGAAAGCTCAAAAACCTTAAAAAAATGGCCAGATTTTCCGCTGTGTTCAAACATCCAGAAAACAAATTTGACTAGATTATATAAAAAAAACATAGGAACACCGCTCAAGTCTTTGTTAATTTGTAATGAAAAAAGTACTACTTATATTGGTTAAGTTTTGGAGAAGATGTCAGGAGACTACGAATCGTTGATTTTCTGTTTTTTCAATAGGTATTTTCAGTCCAAGCTGCAGTATGTCTCTATCGCACTTGCTCGGTTGTAGTTCGGGCACAGCGCGACAGCAATAGATTTTACAAATACCTATTTTTCATTTCTATAGCCTTTGGTGTTTCCTCTTAAGTATAGTATCAGACAGATGTTCGTAAACCAAGTTATACCTAAACCTACTTAGGTAACTAAAACGGAAAATTTATCAAAATGGCGCTCAAGAATTCGGTTCAGACGTCTTAAATATTCAAAAGGTACCAGCTCCGGCTGATCATTGAATTGCAAAGGAATCAGACTGCGAAATGCCTATTATAAAGTATGATGGATCGACTGAGTGATTCAGTAGGTACTGGTTGATGTGTGTGGTAGCTATTTTTAACCGTTTTCAAGAAAAGTGCGAACTGAAAAAGATTTTTTAATCGCTCCTATATTTTGTTTTGATTTTTACTTTACTACCATCTTTAATTATTAACATTTATTAAACCCGCAACATGCTTTGTCTTATAGATATGCATTATTCTCCCAGAAGTATAAATAAATAAATATATAACGTCTACCAAAATATACTGAAACTATTTTAAGGGTGAATTCAGTCCATGATGCTGATCAACTTTTCCCAAGGAACATATATCGAAATATGAAAAATATTTTTTTCTTACCATACAAGCTCGGATCAGCTGTTCGGTCAATTTGTATGGGAAACCAAAAATTATTTTTTATATTTCAGTATAATGTTCCTTGGAGAAAGTTGTTCAGTATCAAGGACTGAATTTACCCTTAAAATATAGTTTCAGTAAATTTGTTTAGACCCTGTATAGGGACAAAAATAAATCACACTGATTGAGCTAGCCCCAAAATAAATTTAAAATTGTAATATAAACTAACTCAACGATACTAACTATATTTTATGATAAATACATACCTATATCCATAAACACCCAATACCCAGGACATTTGAATAAGGCCACTTTCCAACTTTCTCTGGCTTGGGATCGAACCCAGAACCTCCGAGTGGTGGACTAGCGTGTTAACCATTACCAAGCTTGTGTTCCTCCCCGTTTAGGTATCGTAAATGTACCTACATTATTACTATGCGCGCAGGCGGCGGGTGGTAAATTCAGTTATACGAATCGTTTGTCCAGAGTAATAATAATGAAATTGGCTTGCAATGGATGTCTCGGTATCTATACGAAAAGGTGCTGAGTTCTGACGTGAGCTAAATTAAAACCATATCGCTAGCCACATTGAGTAGATATTTCTTTGCTGAGTGAGACTTCTGTGCGTTAGTATTATTTATTCTATGCCATTACACAAGAAACTCTATATTACAAGCTTTTAACACTTTAGTTTCACCTGTCCCGTTGTCTGTATCTGTAATTAAATCTTGCTAGCTAACTTAGATCCACTTCTCCTCATTCGATTGAGCTGCTTCACATACTTACTGATGTAAGTTGGGTGACAATGCAATATTATGGTGCCAATGACTCTATCTCATGAAGCCGGAAGGTTGCCACGGCATCTCTGATATTATCATCATCATCAGGTCTTTCTAGTCTCCACTGCAGGGGCACGACCCTCCCTGAACTACCAGAGCCAACAAAAACCCCACCGAGTTTGGACTCAATTGATTTGTCTTTAGGAGCACTTTCATTGACAGAAACGTTTGCTTTTGAGAGAAATTCGATTTCGTTTATTCATTGAAAAAAAATTATACAAAATTCATAGAGTTTCGTTAATATAAATTCCGTCAGTCAATCAGTCAAAAATACCACCCCGAATCGTACCCGGCTCAAAGGTATCCATTATGCTTGCCCCATTCTCTTCTTCGTCTAAGCGCATTCACGGTTGCATCCTCAGCTGTGCTGCTTCGGAGCCCGGGGTGCGCTTTCCCTCTTTTTCTTCTCCAAATATAATATGCATGTCAATGGTCACCCAGGGATGCCAAAGACCTTGTAAAATGGAGAAGAAATAGCCGGAACACTTTAACTCATTTGGCTATAGTTTTACAACCGGCCGCCTGCCTGATGTCAACCCTCTTTGGGAAAATATTTGTGCGAAAAGTTTTACAACCGGCGGCCGCCCGTCCTTAACCCTCCTCGGGAATGCATTTGTAGCACAAGATGTTTGTGCTTAGTCCTTTAGTCGCCTCTTACGACATCCACAGGAAGAGATCGAATGGTCCTATTGTAACCCGAAATCACACCGGTGATTTTGACGAACCACACATTAAGCTTTCCCATTACCTCTTTGAATTGCTATGGACAGCCTTTGTACCAGGTACCATTCGGAGCGGTGGTCATATCCACGGGATTTTAATCGCCGTCCTTTCTCACTAACAAAGTGCTTCGCTTCTGAACACCATGGTCCAGCTGTCTCTACTGCAACCGGAACGAATTCATACTGGATAAAACCGAATATTTTGAATTATTAAGGACCGTATGCACAAAGCCATGTGCTCGGATTTGGCTCTGAAATACGCAAAATTTTCCCGCTAGGGGGATAAAAATGTCAAGATGAAGTTGCGTAGAGTTAATAATGTGTAAACGGGACAATAGATGTAGGTAATCATAAATTGTAACGTAGAATTAGTATACAGCTTACTTTTTTCTTTTCGTCAAGACTTCCAGTCCGCGATACTTATTAAAATTTTCAAATCAATCAAATCAAAGAATTATTTTGTTTGAATTATTATTTCTGAATTAAGGCCTTGGCAGACGTCATTATAATGTACTTAACACTTCAGTAGATAGGCTATTAGTAGAAAAAGTAAAGTCGAAAATACAGTAGTGTGCGTGAATGCAAGATGTTTATTTAAAGAGCGAGTTTAAATATATGTGAAATTCATATAGCACTTTCTGACAAATCCAAGTTATAGTTATTCGATCGATACTTGCGTAAAATTTATTACTTTTTCAATTTATTAGTCGACCGTGGCGATTCCTTAACACGCTAGTCTATCACTCGGAGGTACTGGGTTCGATTCCCAGCCAGGGCAAATTGGTAAATGGCCTTTTTTAATTTGTCCTGGTTCTTGGGTGTTTATTTTATCCCATCAAAAACATAAACGTGAAAATGCCAAGTTCAAATTCCGACAAAACAATTGAAATTTAAATAGCTGCCAAGTTATGTAGGTAGAGAAAACTGAAATTTATTCATAAGAATCTCAACATTTGACTTGGACAACATTAAGATTGAAAGCACGGTCACCCATCCTAACTGTGACCAAGCTAGAAGTTGCTTAACCTTTAAAAGCACGGTCATTCATCCATCAATTTTTGAATTTATCGTATGCGAAGTGGAGCGAAATATTTGCACAAGTGGTTTTGATTACTCGTATTTTGAAATTTGTTAAAGCGCAAATGACAAAGAACCCTTAGAATAGAGAATCTGTTTCGTTTCACGCAGCTTTTTAGGGTTCCGTAGTAAACAAGAAACCCTTATAGTTTCGTCGTGTCTGTCTGTCTGTCTGTCCCCAATTTTACTCATAGACTATTATTACTAGAAAGCTGTAATTGAGCATGGGCATGGATATGTAGTAATAAAAACATGAAAAAAAAAATGTGTGGTGTGAGAGTTGTGAGACGTCGTTGAATAGGTATTTCAAAAATCTTGTAAGATTATTAACACCCTTTTTTGTTTTAGCAATCCGTTTGTGAAATATTTGGTTTTTGATTGTAAATTTTTGTTAGAATCATGTGTCTCCCCTCTCTGTCAGTTAAACGGTTGTATATGGACACACGCTAGACCGCTAATCCGGAGGTTCTGGGTTCGAGCCCCAGCCAGGGCAAGTTAGAAAATGGTCTTTTTCAAATTGTCCTGGGTCTTGGGTGTTTATCTATGAATGTATTTATCATAAAATATAGTATCATTGAGTTAGTATCCCATAATACAAGTTTAAAACTTACTTTGGGGCTAGCTTAATTAGTGTGATTTGTCCTTACATATTCCATACATATATTACATAAATATTACATTTTGCCAAATCTTGTTGTGTGTGCCAAGAGATCAGAAATAATTTTTGTATTTCGTTTGTTCCTTGGTGAAAATTGTTCAGTATCATGGACTGAATTCAGACCTAAAGTTAGGCAGTTGTTAGTTACATAAAATAAGTAGGTACTGACTACGGAACCCTACACTGCACGTAGCCCGTCACGGCACGTGGCCGGTTTATTTTGGTTAAGTTGAAATTTTAGGGAACCATAGACAAATTTATGATATTTCTGCGTAAATCAATATTACTTATCGCTGACAGGACGTTCTCAAAAATACAATCAAATAGTATTTTACGCGAGCGGTGACTTGGAAAACTACACGTTTTGTGTTTCACTGACAGAAAATGTACACATTTGAATTTTTTTTGTGAAACAATACGTTTAGCGACCATCTGCAATCGTAACACCTTTCACTTCTATTCAACTTATTATGTAAGTACGGAGGATAAAAAAGGATTGCACGTTGAACAGATCAACAGTCTTGGCTTAGCAGCTGTATGTGCTCAATCAATGACTTGACTGTTTGATTTTGTACAATATTTTTAACGAATCAACAAAGAGCACGAAAAAAAATTTTTTTTTCCTGAAAACAGCTAAAAAGATTGGTTGATTAATGTAGCAGTAATTAGCATTATTGCACCCTTTTATTTTTTATCTTCTAATAGGTTTTCCTGTAATCTATAGGTAAAGAACTATTAACTGTATATTTTTCAAAAGTTTGGGTTCAGTGGTTTCGGAGATAAGGGTATTTTTATTATTTATTTTCAAAAATAACTTCAAAAACACCAACTTAAAAAATATATTTAATATTATCATAAAATGCTCTTTCATTTGATATTTTACGCGATATAGTTCACAAAACCCTTTTTTTAATGTCTCGTATCTCCCATAAGTGGCCCCATTTTTTTTTAATTTATTAATTTACCTACATTTTACTTCCGTCTTTGGGTCACAAATTTACATTATGTGCACCACATTTCCACTGAATCGGTCCAGTAGTTTAGTAGGGGGGCGGGGGTCAATTTTCGCCCATTTTCTTAAATAACTTTAAAATACCGATCTAAGAAATAATAAAAAATATATATTTTTAAAATTGTCATAAAAAGTTCTTTCATTTGATATGTCCATTTTTAAATTTCATTTATTTACGTTATACGTCTATCTTTGGGTCACTAAGTTACATAAGTGTAGGTACGTAACCTCAACTAAATCATTCTAATAGTTTCGTAGCAAATTGGATGTGACTTACGGACAGACAGACAAGCGAAACCCTAAAAACAGTAAAAACACCAACAAAATCGGTTCTTATACAAATTTCCCGGGCGGCTGCACACTTTTGTATGAAAATGCAGCTTTTTTTGTTTTTTGACTGTTATTTCAATATCATTATACTATACTAGCAGTCCACCCCGGCTTTACCCTTGGTACACACAAAGCCTATGTCACTCGGGGATAGTGTACCTTTCCAACGGTGAAAGTTTTTTTTAAATCGGTCCAGTAGTTTCGGAGCCATGTAATGCAAACAAACAAACAACGAAATCTTTCCTCTTTATAATATAAGTATAGATATATAGCCTACTATAGCCTGCCTGCCTAGCCAAGTATAGATCTAGTATAGCCTGTGGTTCGATATATTACGCATAATGTCAATTCGTATTTTGATATACATTCATGGGGAAAAGTTGTTCAAAATTTCAGACTGAATCACCCCTCAAAATAATTGTAAAACCCTAATTACACAGCACCTTTTATTACAAAAACAGTTAATATGATTCCGCGACCCGAGAAAGTTCCAATCCGATTTTCAACCTAATCGCCAATTAAAAAATATAGGTAATAAATCAAACCAAATAATTTTTTTCATTGACTTAATTTTCAATAAAATTTAAAAAAAAATGTGCGATGCCGTATCTGCGATAGCATTACATCTTTACTTGAACGTCAACAAAATGTCAAAACTGTACCATAGTGTAGCAAAAGTATGACATAATTTGGCAGTTTGTACATAGTTTTTTATTGAAATATTTTAGACTGTAATGCAATTTTACGTAATTCGAAAATGGATTTTTTTGAAAAATTCGACACGGCCTCCTTCCTGAACGCCCGGCGGGCAACTGAATTTGTATGGAAGAAACATGACCGCCATTTCAGAGAATTCTGTCAAAAACGTTGCAAAACATCCAATTTTTAAAATTATTTTTTCATTATTGCGTGATTGCATTGTAAGCAAATATTAACAATAATGTTTCAAAATAGCCTTTATTTTTATAAAATATATGCAATCCCTTGTTAGAATATTTCTTTACGCAGAAAAACAAGTCAGTTTGTAGCAAGATTTTCTAAAATATTTCTCTCAGGTTTCTTTACAATTATCTTACTTTTTCTGAATGAAAATTAAAAAAATACGGTTTTCGTCTACTGGCTAGTCTATTCACCTATAACTAGGTATGTAATTTTCTTAGTGGTCTTTTCTACTAATGCCATATCTATTGCCCGCGCAAAGTGCGTTTTGCATGTTTTTGGGTAAATTCAATGCTTGTTTTTAGGAAAACTACAAAATATTTTAAAAAATCCTTTTTTTCGTCTACTGTCCCAACTCTTCCTCTATCTATGTGTATACATTATATGACTTAAATCAAACGCTTTCTGTACAAACTTGTTGCCCGCGCAAACCCAGTTTACATGGTGCCGACCCTTAAGAAAAAACTTGTTTATAAAATTTAAATATTTTTGAATAAGTACTTGTTGGTTTTAAATGATGTACATATTTTCTTTTGATTTCCAGTGGTTACCCCCAAGAAGAAGAGTCTGAACAGATTCGTGCGCTTCTTCGTCACGCCTCCAGAGCGGGCGAGACTGATCCCTGGGTCGCACCTCGAGCTGCCCTGCGAGGTAGTGGGCCATCCCACACCAACTGTGCAATGGCTGAAGAATGGAGAGCCTGTCGTTGATGTAAGTTAACCAGCTCAGCTAAAAGACAAGCTCTTGTCGGTGTCATTGTGTGGAAAGAGACACAATGACTATTTCTGGCAGAGATAATGGAGTGTTTTGCCATTGACTTCTCCATTTTTATTATTATTTTAGTACACTGGGCTCATAACCTGTGATTGTGTACTTTTCTCTCATCTTGACCCTTAAACGTTCAAATTGTCCGATTTTCATTAAACTTACAAAATTGATAAAAATAAAACATGTAACAAGCATGGAAAAAATTAAAAAAACTTTTTGCTTTTTTATTTTGCCAAAAATTTTAAAGATCTGGAACTATACGAAATCAACTTCCTCAGCAATGATTTACTAGGCAAATAATAATATATATGGCTTGCTATGTATACATATATGTCGCAGTTGGATGGTATAAACCGCTAATACACGAAACCTCTAGTTGTTTGGCATTACAGCTCGGTTTTGTTAAACAGCCGAATATCGTTCAGCTGGATTGACTAAGATTGCGCAACGTGTTACGTTCATTGAAACCGCTAACCATGTTTCCAAACGGCTAGCGGTTTTGTGAAACAGTAGCGCTGTTTGACGAAACCGTTTAACAATCCAACTGCGACAAATGCATGATAAGATTTTTTCGACATCGAATTTCATTTCCCAGAAAACTATTCACGATTTTTATTGCTATAGGTTTGCCCTAACCTAGTAAAATGGATAGAACTTTTCTAGCACTCGCTGGCCGCTGCCGCGGCACGCTCGCTACGCTCACTCGCCAGCCACTTCGTAGGCATTCTAAATTGTATATAATTTCTTTAGATAGAATGTTCAACAACTTCTCTAGCCGCATGGATGAATACAAGTCGTTCATTCCATTTCGCGTATTGTTTTACAAAAACGAGCTGTAATGCCAAACAGCTAGAGGTTTAGTGAATTAGC
Source organism: Acrobasis repandana (assembly GCA_963576875.1). Lineage (NCBI taxonomy): Eukaryota > Metazoa > Arthropoda > Insecta > Lepidoptera > Pyralidae > Acrobasis > Acrobasis repandana. The sequence continues at coordinate 10,151,948 of OY756241.1, read as the reverse complement.
GGATTATACCATTCAACTGCGACGTATATATATCAAAATATAATAATAATATATAATAATATAATATATTTTGATATTTTTAATTCCAGTACGAAGAAAGTGCGAATGAGATCCTCAGCGTACATCCATCCAGCATCACAGGAGTTAAGTCCACTTACGTGGTGACGGAGGCGACCGATGGCGACGTCTTCACTTGTGTCGCCTCGCTTGGCACTAAAGAACGGATGGCCTCAACTACTGTGTTTGTAACAGGTATTTCTTTCTTTTCATAAAAATATAAACAATTAACAATCTATACTAATATTATAAAGCGGAAGAGTTTGTTTGTTTGTTTGTTTTAACGCGCTAATCTCAGGAACTAATGGTCCGATTTGAAAAAATCTTTTTTTGTTGGGTAGTCCATTTATAGAGGAAGGCTTTAGGCTATATAACATTCCGACAACCACGCGAACGAAGTCGCGGGCACGGCTAGTAAACAATTAACTACCTACATACAAATAATACACACTATTAAATTTTATACAAATACAACAATACCTTCATATACCTACTACACACACTAAGAACTATCTGACAGTTTTTGAAGAAAATTTGCCTTCACTTGTTTTTTAAATGAGAAACGGGTTTTAGCCTTCCGAACGTCAACTGTTTTCAGTGAGTTCGAGCCACACACTACCTGCTTTCCATCCCCGTGGGTGTAAAAAAGCAATAACATATTTAATTGATGCATCTAATAGCATCAATATGTTACAATCAAACACCTACGAGTTATATATAGCAACGACTAATTTAAATACATTGCTATTCTTATTTCAACTAACTTTTTACTTCGTTCGTGAGAATAGTAAGTTGTTGGAAACATCATCAGCATCCTTGGATGACCATTGAAATGCATGTTATATTTGGAGAGAAAAAAAGCGGGAAAGCACACCCCGGGCAGCAAAGCAGCAAAGCTGAGGATGCAACCGGACACGTGCTCAGATGTAAAAGAAACTGTAATAAATTAGAATTTACAAAAAAGGAATGAAGAGAACCTCTGTTTCAGGGATATTTAAGGCTTATTATTACTACATTAAGAATCCCCTTACCCTAGACTTTCCCATACAAACGTAGTCTACGTTTTATTTTGAAACGACATGTCAGATTTCGGTAAAAATTTGTAACTTTAAAGAAATTAAATATATCTAGGGTTGTAATTGGTTTTTACAGTCAAAATATAAACTTGAAAGAAAATATAAGGATGTAAAACTTTTCCATACTGATGGTCAAAAATGATATTATACACTATATTTTCCTTTAAAATTTATATTTTAACTTTGAAAACCAATTATAACCCTAGATATATGCAATTTCTTTAAAGTCACAAATTTGCACCGAAATCTGACATGTCGTTTCAAAATAAAACGTAAACTACGTTTGTATGGGAAACTCGGATTTTGTTTAGGGTAAGGAGACTCTTAAGCCGTGTGGTGCCCGGCAGAGTAAAAAAGAACCACTCCAAGTCTTCCTGTGGATATCGTAGAAGACGACTTAGGAAACACAAGCTAAACAAAGCTTTTAAACATGAAAATGAGACCTCTCCAACCCGTCTGGCCAGCGTGGAGAGTGTAGGCCAAATCCTCTGACTACTCTGGCTAATATATAGCTCTGGCAGTACAGAGAGGGTCGTGCTCCTGCAGTGGAGACTAAAAAAGACCTGATCATGATTACTTCATTATTTTATTACTTTAACCATTGTCTAACTTTATTAATTTGTTATACCAGATGCCGAAGACGAGATAATGGCTCTCCAAGCGCTCTTTGGGCGAGCCATTAGCCCCATCATCACGTACTCCTTCCTCGAAACGTTCCAGAACATCGGCAGCAGTCTCATCTTGCCCTGCCGGGTGTTCAGCTACACCCCAACTGAGATCACGTGGGCTTTTGATGGTCACGAAATCAAACCCAGCCCTAATATGAGGGTAAGTTTTGAAAATTACTTTAGTTAAAGCCTATTTAGACAGTGTCTTTTAACTTTACTTTACAAAATACAATTTGTATGGCACAGGCGGACAGTGTAAGTTTCTTGTATGCATACAATTTAATTAAAATAATAATTAATTAACTGATGACGACCTCCGTGGCGTAATGGCTAACACGCTAGACCGCTAACCCGGAGGTTCTGGGTTCGATCCCCAGCCAGGGCAAGTTGGAACATGGCCTTTTTCAAATTGTCCTGGGTCTTGGGTGTTTAAGTTTTTATCATAAAATATAGTATCGTTGAGTTTATATCCCATAACACAAGTTTAAAACTTACTTTGGGGCTAGATCAATCAGTGTGATTTGTCCTTAAAAAAAATGAACTGTACCTATACCTACTTAGTCGACTTTATGTTTTGACTATGCAGGTTATCTGTTTGATTGTAAGCATTAATCAAGGAACTTGAGGTCCCGGACCGAACATGAATTAAAGCGAAACATACCGTTATATATTTTCGCTGACGTTGCACCAAACGTGATCTCAACCTGACTGAAGCAGCGATGTTAAGTCAGGCCTGTGTCACTCCCCTTTTAGGTATCGAAAATATACCTACATTATTACTATGCACGCAGCGGCCCCTCGAAATGGTAAATTCAGTTATACGAATCGTTTGTCCAGAGTAATATGAATAAAATTGGCTTGCAATGATGTCTAGGTATCTAAACGAAAAGGTGCTAAGTTCTGACGTCAGGTAAATTAAACCATATCGCTAACCACATTGAGTAGATATTTCTTTGAATTTCTTTGCTGAGTGAGACTTCTGTTCGTGAGTACTGGTACTTATTCTGTGGTAAGGCCTCCTTCTCGGTGTGATATTCGTCCGCCGTCATGATCTTCTTTTAGGAAAAGGTTTTTAATTTTTTATTCATATTTTGTATTCGTCATTATTCCAGGTGCTTCCTTCAGGAGACCTGTTCATTGTGTCCTTGAACTTCAGCGAGAACATGGGCAACTACAGCTGTACGGCGAGGAATATGTACGGGGAGAACAGTACCAACACGTTTGTGTATACCCTCGAACATAAGGATTGAACAGGTAACAATACATAGCCTTTTTTTTTTGTACTACCAGAGCCATATATTAGCCAGAGCAGTCAGAGGATTTAGCCTACACTCTCCACGCTGGCCAGACGGGTTGGAGAGGTTTCATTGATGTTTATAAGCTTTGTTCAGCTTGTGTTTCCTAAGTCGCCTTCTACGACATCCACGGGACGACTTGGAGTGGTCCTATTCTACTCTGGTTAATGATATTTTTTTTATTCGTAAACAGAATTTTAGCTATTTTAACCCGGTCGGCAAAAGTAAGCAAATCTCTTGCCCATCCTCCTATGCTTACGTAAGTATTGATTCTTTCTATGAGGAAGTGGCCTTTGAAAGTAGCAGACAGCCGCCGCAAGACTTAAAGGCCGGTCTGCTTAGAGCCCCAAATCAATGGCTCTGTCTGCTTAGAGCCGCAAATGAAAGGTGCTGTCTGCTCACAGCTGCACGACCCGAAATGCTCTGTCTGCCCCATTTGGGATAAAGACGTGATAGTTATAATAACTAGACAGATACAGCATGGCATAGCATAAGGAATGCATTTGATTTAAGCAATTTAATCGTATTAAAAGCTTAAAAATTCAAAGTCAAAAATTATTTTTAGGGTTCCGTACCCAAAGGGTGAAAATGGGACCCTATTACTGAGACTCCGCTGTCTGTCCGTCTGTCACAGGCCGTAATAGCTAGACACTTGAAAAAAGGGGGTCGTCATACAAGAAAGGTGTTTCTTCAGCGTTTAAAACATTGTACGGAGGTACGGAACCCTTCATGTACGAGTCCGACTCGCACTTGCCCGTTTATTTAAATCTAGTTTTGATTGTTACAGGGTGCTTCCTTCCGCCAACCAACAGTTACCCGCCGATACAATTCGATGTTCCTATAATTAAGAGTATATTAACTTAATAAATACTTAACTTATTGTTAAAGAGCGCACTGACTTGGAGCATTCGCGTGTAAAGTTCGAGACAAATAAGGTTTTATAATACTAACTGTAACTGTTTAATTAATATTTTTATTACAAGACATAGTAGAAGTTTGTTAAGAATAATATTATTAAAAAATTCATATATTAGCCGTGACATATTTTTTTTAGGATCAATTTGCATTTTATTACTTTAGAACGATTACATTGGTAATAAACAGTTGCATTTAATAGATATTTATTTTACCAAAACTAAACTAAAATCTAAATAAATATAAAAAACAGAATTAGAAATCATAATGTAGATCATGTGGCATGGTGCCAAGACCACTAGCTGCATTATAATCAGATAAAAAGATAATTATTTCATTGATGAAGATAATTATTCAAAAGATAATTATTTCAATAAAGACATGTACAAAAAGCATCTTTTAATAATAAACAAATACATACATAATATCTTCCTTACATAGAGGGAAATGTGTATGCTACATACACAAATAACTAAGTAGTTGTGTCTGTTATGTTATTTGATACCAAATATCAATACATATAAGAAACCATTTACATAATTTAGTAATTATAAGAACCTACATAATTAGTACTATATTAATCAAAATTTATTTACTTTTGGTGTTTGGATTTTGGATATTGGTTCAAAAGCATTGACATCGAATATATAGACCAGCTATTTCAAATATTATCCCCTGTCCAATTTTTGAATTTTCGCGGCGTGAACTTTATTATACGTATTTAATATTCAAACAAAGAAATCTTTTTACTTACCAATAGAAAGCTATTTCTTTTGCCGTGTTTCTTGAACTATTCTTACTGTATTGTAATACACACCAAGGCATTTTTTATTATGTTTCCGTCGAAAGTACTAGGCGTAAAACTAGCAAACGACTAAGTGAACTTTATGGAGAGAGATGGGAAGAGAGAGAGAGAGAGCTACAAATGAATAAGCCAAAACAGTGACATATATTGTCTCCTCTAGTTTTACATAATAGCTCTTTGGTTCAAAGAAACCTTATAATTCGATCTGAATCCAAGAATGCTTCAAGTGAGTACTCTCCTTTAGGTGTAAGTACCATGAAGACGCCCGTATACGGTGTGATTTTTTGTGTTAAGTACTTAAGTAATCACCTGAGTATACGTAGACAGTATTTGATATTTATTTTTCTTGTCTGAGCCATTTGCAAAACGTCTTTATCGATTGTTAAATACATCGACTCAAAATTTCACGCGGGTAGTCGCTACTATTTTTCTAAATATTTGCGACGTAGAGATTTTGTATATTAGGTGAGTACAAAAAAAAAGTCATGGTGTCTAGCATAAAAAAGCCTAAAACCCAAAACTTGTTAAATATTGAAAACTTTAGTGATAATTTTTTTATTCCCACTAAGTCCTTTATGTTTTTGGTACAAAATATAAAAAAGAAAAATTAAAAAAAAAACATCATTGAAATCCGCTTTGCAAATGGAGTAAGGATTAGCTTTTGGTATTTGGAATGTTATCAAACTGAATCTGCAATTATGTACTAGAAATATCTGAATGAAATCAAGTTTTTATAAAAATACCAGTAAGATTGATACATTGTAAGTAGGTATATTCCTAGTTTCTTTTTTTTGATTAATTACGTATTGATTGTCGCTTGGTAAGTTCCTTTTAGTATAATTATTTTTTTTACAGAATTGTACAAAAAAGCGCTATAATCTCAATTAGGAACGCTCAGTCCATGATATTGATCAATTTTGCTTATAAGACAATATTGTATTAAGAAAAAATAAATCAGCTTACAGGAAATTTGTATGACAAAATATTTTTTAAATTCAAACATAAAATAAATATGTAAATAACATTATTATACAAAAAATAATCTAAGCATAATATTGTATTTGACAAATATTGAGAAAGTATTTTAAATAATTCTTTATTACCTAATATGCACAATAATGCAATATTTCCGGGATATATATTGTATTATCAATAAAAATCAATGTTGAAGTTTAAATTTCTACAACTGCGCCAATAACGCTAATTTCTGTCATGGCGGCGGTTATTTGTCAGATGACGTCACACATAGGTGATACAGGTAATACGCGCATACAGAAAATCTGTCAAAACACGTTTACTTATGTGTGACGTCACCGGAGAAGACGCCCTTCACAGGGCGTTTCCGTCATAGACAAAAAATAAGAAAAACATTGTAATTTTATTTGTATATTTCGCAAAAACCATGTACTCGTATTATTTAAACAATAATTAAGTGAAATATGCTCATAACTGATAGGATGACAACAAATATGGTTTATTTTAAATGTTGTCCAACAACCTTATGATGATATTATTATTTTTTATTCTTATTTAATATTGGTATTGGTACCTATGCGAGATTTTCATAAATTGTGGACTGAGTGTGTTATTAAAGAATTAGTTTCTCTTTTGTAACATTCTGTATAAATATTTCGTTAGTTTATGAATAGTTTCCGCCTTTCCTTCTCTTTTCTATTATTTAAGAATAATTTTGATATGTCTACTTTAATTATCTACCATTTATTATTTAGTCAATAATAATTTATTTCTATGACAAAAACCCCAATGATTTAACAAATTAAGACATGTGGAACTGATATTTTATAAGAATGACTATTGAATCATCTAAAAATATCATTTAACTGAACAATACTAATATTGTGTGTCTCAAAGGCGGTGAGGGAATTTCAAAGTCAGATCGTCAAAGCACACGTCAAATCGTTAGGCTCGTGCTTTTAACTGATTTCAATTTATAATTCTTACTTACCGCTTTAACATACAATGTGCTATTACGTCTTTTCAAGGCAGAAAGAGGCAATTTTGAAACGCACATAGCGGGCGTGAAATTCCACTTTCTGCCCGGAGTGACGTAAAGTATTTTTTTTAATATTATAGTTAATTATTATTTTTAACAATAAACGGGAAACACTCCTAAGATAAGTACAGGTAATAGATCTATAGTTACAAATTTTTAAATATTTTATTTAAGAATAGAATGCATTTAATTTAATATTATTTTAATTATTTATTTTGTAATTATTTTGTACTTAATTATTTTAGGTGATATATCATTGAAATTGCATATTTTAATAATTATTAATAATAAGTGTGAGTGTTACATTTACGTACATTATACGGTCGTCTGTGATTTGAAATAATAAATGTTTTATTATTATACAGTGAAAAAATATTTTTTATTAATTCCTCTTCTTTAAAACCAACCAATTTTTTGGATTAACTTCCTTGTTGATTATAAATAAATAGATAAAGACAAAAAACACTGATTGAGCTAGCCTTAAACTAAGTTCAAACTTGTGTTATGGAATACTAACTCAACCTTTTTTAGGGTTCCGTAGTCCGACAAGGAACCCTTATAAGATCGTTCAGTCCGTCCGTCTGTCCTAGTCTGTCACAGCAGAATATCTTCTACGTTTATGGACTGATTTGCATGTAACTTGGTTCAAGCAGACTTCACATATAGATCTCATTTTTAAAAATACAATAAATTAAAATTACCCCTTTTTAAGGGTACCTCCCCATACATGTGAAGGGGGGGGTGAATTATTTTTTTGAGTGCACCCCCTTGTGTAGGGTATCGTTGAAAAGCCATATGAAAATAAGGTAGGGTTTCCATACAACACTTTTTATCAGCTTTACCATTTGCGAGATATAGCCCGCCAAAGTCGTTTACACGGTGTGCCCCCCCCCCCCCCCTGTAATTGTATTGTAAATGTAATTTCTAAAGTCTTGGACTACTGGTAAAGAAACAGGCGCGGTAACTCTTATTTAAAATTATTTCGGGTATCCTGTGATGAATACTTTTGAAATTATAAATAAAATAAAAATATATACTTTTTTCCAAAAGAACAATATAAACTTAAAAAGTTTTTTTACATATTTTACTGTTAGGACTGAATGAAGCCAAAACCAAAAATGACTACGGAACCCTACTTTATGCGTAGTCCGACACGTACTTGGCCGGTTTTTTTTAGTGTTCACTGCAGGAGCACCACCGTCTCTGTAGGTTCTGCCAGATCCATATATTAGCCAAAGCAGTCAGAGGATTTGGCCTACACGCTTTATTTAGCTTGTGTTTCCTAAGTCGCCTTCTACGACATCTACGGTAAGACTTGGAGTGGTCCTATTCTACTCTGCCGGAAACCACACGGCTTTTTAGTCTCTACTGCAGAAGCACAACCCCTTTCTGTACACAGGGCCTGATTAAATAGCTATTATTAGTTTAATTACCCCTTAGGCTAATTAGGCTGCAGCCTAGGGCGCGAGGATCGGGGGGGGGGGGGGGGGGCTGTTCTACCAGGCTCTAACTACCAGGCAAATATTGATATATTATTTTATAATAAATAGAACACCTCAGACCTAGAACAAAATGAGTCATAAAAAAGTCAAATACCGTATTATGCCAGCATTTTTTTAACCTACCAGTGTTAAATTGTTATGTCAATGGCAAATAGTTTAAACCCAGTACTAAGTAACCATTTTATAATAAGACGAATTAGGTTTTACCTTAAGATTATCTAATTATACCTAGTTGATCATTTGCAAATAGAGTCGTAAATAATAGTCTGTATGCAAAATTAAATGCTCTGCTAGGGAAGGGGAATTTCATTCTGAAGTCTATATAAGATTCAATGCAGACATGTTGAGCCGAGGGTTTCCCAACAAAGTAGAATAGGAACACTCCAAGTCTTGCTATCGGTATCTTCCAACGCGGTCGGAGCTGATGACATTAGTCGTAATATGATCCTGCCAATCCTAGACAACCTTCTCCCTACCATAACTACTATTATGAACAATTCTCTATCCAGTGGTACCTTTCCTTCCGCATGGAAAGATGCTAATATTACCGATGCTAATATGGCGGTGATAAGGGGGTATAAAACTTTAAGAAAATCATATGTCAGCCATTTTAAACATGTCATAAAACTTTTTTGTTACCCTTATAAAGACGCAACTTTTTTGTCTGAACAACTTTTTTATCCGATAAACTTCAACAGGTTGGGGGGGAGTCGCGAGGTTTACAGCTCACAGAGCCACTAGTTCTATACTACCACTAACTCTATAAAGGTGTCTCCACACGACTATATCATCGCAGTGATTTGATGTATGGACTTATGTCAACTCGCCGCGATTTCCTCGCTCGTGGAGGCAACGCCTAATAATCAACCTACGCCGGGAAATCAAGTCCCATAACGTTTTTTCGTTATGTTACATTTTACGAGTATCTTCAACTGAAGCAACCTGCGTTAAGTAACATCGTTCCAATATAACAAGGGCTCTTTTTTGTCTCTTTTCCCATCACTATTTTAGAGTGTACGTACTCTCCGAAGGCAATAGGCGATAAAGTAAATGTCACCGATGTAATGTGTCGATTAAATTAGCACAGATCCCATTTGTTCGGCGTGGGAACAGTTGTATGCTAATTAATAAGCCAAAGGGTATTTTTAGAAACTCTAATGAGCCCAAATAGAGTTGCAAGAGCGGTTTTCTAAAACGTGCCTTTCAAAGCACGAAGGAGTTTGAGATATTTTTATGTCAATGTGCCACCAACCCAAGTGCGGACCATAACCAGACCTATCAAAGTCCTCACCTCACGAGTCACGTTTTAATTCTCTACGGGACAGACCGGGCCTATACAACACTTGATATAGGAGCATCAATACCATAGATCTAAAGGTATAAGATACACATAACGTATCGAAAAATACGACTAGAAATTAAATGTTTTTGTATGAGTTTAAAAGAGTTGTGTTTGTATCTACTACACGAACAATCTGTAATGCAGCACGATTCCATCTTTAATAAAATAATACAGTTTACAGTTTGAAAAGTTACAGTTAGCCGCGTGGTTCCTGGCAGAGTAGAATAAGACCTCTCCAAGTCTTCCCGTGGATGTCGTAAAAGGCGACATAGTAAATACAAGCTGAACAAAGCTTATAAACATCAGTGAGACCTCTCCAACCCGTCTGGCCAGCGTGAAGAGTATAGGCCAAGTCCTCTGACTGCTCTGGCTAATATATGGCTCTGGTAGTACAGAGAAGATCGTGCTCCTGCAGTGGAGACTAAAAAAAGACCTGATGACAGTTTAAAACATCCAATTTTCGTGTGACTATGTTCGTACCGACCCACTAAGGCCCTCTACGTCTTTTACCAAAACTTGTCACATTGTCACTTTGATCGCTATCTCTTTTGCTCTTGCGAAGGTGACACTTATCGTATTATATGTCACACTCAGCTATGATGGTCTTTTTACACGGTAAAAAGAATTCTAGGTCTATGATCAATACAGAAGAAAGGTGCGCCGCGACACCCAAGGTGACGTTCACATTCTGCCGAATGCTACGGTTAGTGGAACAGGGAATGCGTGGAGACGATTTATATAATTAATATTATATTACTTATATATTGTTTTTTTTTATACATGTATTTTTTTACCGAGTCAGTGAAGCGAACGTAGTTCTCCAATTCGGCTTCGGAAAACTATATTTCGTGTATCCGAATTCCAGTTTTCCGGTTGTTCTCGGCTACAGGTCGCATTTCTCAACCAATTCTCGTGAAATTTTGTCAGCAGGTTTGATAAGTTAAACAGAGGGATCGCCGTGGCCACATACTGGTCAAAGATGATTTGAAATAGAAGCTACAGTGAAACCATTTCAACTCGACAAGAAGAAGCAGGTTTGATAATTATGTAGATTTATTTTGCCGAGCCAATTTTTTCAAATGTTTAAAATGGAGGAGCTTCGATCATATATTCTATAGATGCACAGTTCCTTGCAAAATCAAACAGATTATCTCTGTATGAAGGTACCTTTTTTGCTCTTTGATCCACCCTAACAAGTCGACATCTAGTAAGTAGTCATAAAGGGGTACTCATACCTACTTTAATGTAAGGTAGTGAGAGTTGGGTATGGCAGAGAAAGCCTGAAAGTAGAATTAATGCAGTTGAAATGCGAGCGCTGAGGAGTATGTGTGGTGTTACCTTGAAAGTCCGAATAAGAAATAATGTTATAAGGGATTGGCGTGGAGTGAAAGAGAACGTAGTGACAAAAGTAGAGAAAGCATGTTAAGATGGTTTGGGCATGTAGAAAGGATGGATGAAAAGAGATTTACAAAAAATATTTATAAGGCAAGTGTGAAAGGAAGTGTAGATGAAGCGAAAGAGGTCTGTCAGGATCGTAGCAAGTGGAAGTCCATAGTCTCTGCCTATCCCTGTTGGAAACAGACGTGATAGTATGTATGTATCTAGTAAAATAACACAATCTCATCTGTCAATGTCAACTTCAGGACGAGTAATGGTTTAAACTTAGAAACAAATGTCCATGTTATTATGTACAACCGCTCCACAGTTTTCCCTATGATTGAAACATGCGGCTTGCATCTGACCGGGTAACATTTGCCAAAGGTTAAGTTTAACCTGCTATAACTACGGTTAGTGCACTTCAATGCCTAACCCGATGATAGTGACTTACTGGAAATAGTATTTGATCGTAATTTGGTCGTGTAGTGACGGAATAAGACTACTCCAAGTCTTCCCGTGGATGTCGTAAAAGGCAACTTAGGAAATACAAGCTGATCAAAGCTTATAAACATCAGTGAGACCTCTCCAACCCGTCTGGCCAGCGTGGAGAGTGTAGGCTAAATCCTCTGACTGTTTTGGCTAATGTATGGTTCTAGTAGTACAGATAGACTAAAAAAGACCTGATGATGAAATGATGACATGGTGTAATAAACAAGGTATTTCTCTTCCCGCGATTCCGAAGACTACGTCACGAATGTGACGATAAGTGTTACTACTGATTGTTCTTTTCAGTAAAAGGACTTTCTCATTTATTATCATCACCTGATGGTGACCTGATGGTCTTTCTAGGGTTCCGTACCCGAAGGGTACAAACGGGACCCTAATACTGAGACTCCGCTGTCTGTCCGTCTGTCCGTCTGTCCATCTGTCTGTCCGTCTGTCACAGGGCTCTATCTCTTGAAGCGTAATAGCTAGACACCTGAAATTTTCACCGATTATTTATTACTGTGGCCGCTATTACAAGAAACACTAAAAATAAAATAAAAAGTTGAAAATTAATGGGCGTCGTCATACAAAAAACGTGTTTTTTTCAGCGTTTTAAAACATTGTACGGAGGTACGGCACCCTTCATGTACGAGTCCGACTCGCACTTGCCCGTTTATTAGTCTCCACTGCAGGAACACGAAATCATCTTTCTTTTCAGATCATCAGGTGATTCAAGCCTGCAATATCCTACGACTTGTATATAAATTCTATACCACTAATCGTTCGTGTATAATTCAACACATTTCACAACTTCATACAAAAGAGAGCACACGTAACACGAACCTTGGCAATGTTCACACAAGTTGTTAAAATTAATTGTACCTGTATCATTTTTCCCACTAATATTTATGAAACATGTATTGAAGAGCTTTTCGCGTGTGAACGTGGCTTTATATCAAAGATAAGTGGCATTTTCACATGGTATTAAATATCGGAAACACGATCTTTGAGTATATCGATATAGCCATCATAATATTACGGGATAGGTACAGCGCCCTACATTTTTGCAAAAATATAATTCTTTTATGTACTTTTTAGTTTTATTTTTACTCTATAGTTTTGTATTTATTTAATTTGTATTATATAGTATACTAAATCAACGATACATACATATAAATTTTAATAATTAATTTATTAACAAAAAAAACAACCGAGTGCTTTTTTTAGGAGTTTCTTCCATATGTCCAAAGTTCTTCATCATATCTTCACCAAATTAATATGGAACCAATTTGGTAGTAAAGGCTTTCAGATAAAAAAATAATCATCAAAATCGGTTCACAATTGGCCAAGATCTTCTTCTTTGTCTAAGAGTGTTCCCGGTTGCATCCTCAGCCGTGCTGCTTCGGAGCCCGAGGTGCGCTTTCCTGCTTTCTCTTCTCCTAATATAGCATGCATGCCAATGGTCATCCAATGATGCCAAAGACCTTGCAAAATAAAGAAGAAATAGCCGGAACAGTTTCAATTATTTGGCTGCCTGATGTCAACCCTCTTTGGGACTGTATTTTTGCGAAAAGTTTTACAACCGGCCACCGCCCGACGTTAATCCTCTTTGGGAATGCATTTGTAGAACGAGATGTTTGTGCTTAGTTGTTTAGTCGCCTCTTACGACATCCACAGGAAGAGATGGAGTGGTCCTATTCTAACCCGGAATCACGTAACAAACATAGTAAAAAAAAAAACATACAGTGGAATTAATAACCTCCTCCTTTTTTGAAGTCGGTTAAAAATACACTGTTGGCTCACTTGACCCGGTCACGCAGTTGGTTGTTTGTTTATTTGTTGTTGCAAACATCTTCAATCTTCAATACAATGCAATATTGTTCTCATTTCTCGTAATGATACTCCCCATTAGCATTCGTTAGAAGTTCGATCTACTTAGTTTCATAACCTTTTTAGTTTATTTTTTTTTAAATCTTGGTCGTTTTTTATGGCGTGACCTGATTTGATGATATGTTATTGCTTAAAATGTTATACGTCTATGAACACTCTATACTAGCACAATCCTATGACTGCTCTGGCCAAGTATGGCTCTGTAGTACAGAGAGGGTCATACTCCTGCAGTGGAGACTAGAAAGACCTGGCGATGATGATGACGATGGTAGTAACACAGCAACAGAATAATTTCCTCATCATCATCCCAGCCCTTCTTCCGCCCACTGCTGAGCATAGGCCTCTCTTCGTCGACGCCACCCATCTTGGTCCTGTGCTGCTCTCATCCAGGACCCGCGACTTTGTTTATATCGTCGACCCATCGCATAATTTCCTATTAGGGACAAATCACATAGATTGATTTTCACAGCAATTTCAGTTCATGATTGTAACTAAATAAATAAAGAAAAAATATTTTAAAAAATTACGTATTACTACAAAATGGCACCGCGTCACCCATCTCGGGTGTCGCGGGAACAAAGTTCGAAACAAAAAAATACATTAAAAATACGGGGGAGCTCAGCCTTCGACCTTCGGCCTCAGACTTCGGTTAGTTACCTGGATCCTGCAGTGAGGGGAAGTAAGGAGGGGCTCGGGCTTCGCCTAGCTACTTACACGTAGTAGTAAAAATAGTTGACTGTCGTCAACCCCCTACATTTTGGAAGATAAACACGCCCCTAACCCTAACCGTTTCGGCAGGCCATACCCCTTCCACGTGAAGATCTAGTAGTATCTATAACTTTTTTTTATTTTTAAGTTTTTTTGATTTATCTGGTTGGTTTTAAAACACCTTCTATACAATGCTATATCAATTAAAGTTAGCCTGGAATAGGTCAAATAAACAAATTACAGAATACGTATTTTTTTTATTTCGCTTAAATAGTAATTTTCTTGAATATATCTAGGAGGTTCTTAATCAGCCTGTATAGCTCTGATTTCTAGAACCATCACACTATCAGACGTTTAAAAATCACAAATGGCTAACCCATTAACTTTACTATACGCGCGGTCTACGCGCTCTTCAGCCGACGCCCGCCACGAGCTCGGTAGCGGGCGGTGACATTCACATGGGAGATTTTTGGTATGCATTGGTCGGCTGATATATATTATTTATATTATGAAACAAGGTAGGTATTCTAATTACGAGGTATAATTCGCACGTCAAAGGAACTACTGAAGCGAAGACAGCCAATGCGTTAATTCTGTCTGTCAGTCTGTCTGTCTGTCTTCATGGGTCACCAGTAATGTTGATGGTTTAATTACAGCTGGTAGCAAGAACGAACTCTGGTGTACCTACCTACTTTTTAATGTCAATGGTCTACCAAAGAATGCGTTGCTAGTGAGAAGTGTATGCAGTTAATTAATAAATAAATAAACGGGCAAGTGCGAGTCGGACTCGTACATAAAGGGTTCCGTACCTGCGTACAATGTTTTAAAGCGCTGAAGAAACACGTTTCTTGTATGACGACCCCCTTTAATTTTTAACTTTATCTTATTTTTAGTATTTGTTGTTATAGTGGTCATAGTAATACATAATCTGTGAAAATTTCAAGTATCTAGTTAATGCCATTATAAAGATCAAGTTAAAAACGCTGACAAAACACGTTTTTTGTATGACGACCCCCTTTAATTTTTAACTTTTTTTCATTTTTAATATTTGTTATAGCGGCCACAATAAAACATAATCGGTGAAAATTTCAAGTGTCTAGCTATTACGGTTCAAGATATAGAACCCTGTGACAGACGGACAGACAGCAGAGTCTCAGTAATAGGGTCCCGTTTGCACTCTTTGGGTACGGAACCCTAAAAAGTGGCACTCCGGGAGACTGCCAACAGAAGTAACGCTAACGCTACGCTTGCTCGGTCAAAAAACTTATTACTATGGAGGTTTTAACAAAAAGTACCTATGGATTTGTGGTCTACGTCAAAGTATGGTATTTAAATCTAAATTTACCATCTAGCCTCCTTTTAGAAAGGGCTGTCACGAGAATCGAGCCGGTTACCTCACTACCCAAACGTGACTTAGTTTTAATGCTAGAAATCACACGTATTTTAGATCCTAATTGCATGGTAATAAGAATCATTAAATTGAAATTATAAGACTTGCAAGAAAATTATATATAGCGTCAAATGTATCGAATGAGGTTTTGGCGGGAAGTCAAGGGGTTTGGTTGGGGTTTTCTTTAAATTATTTTGCAAATGGATTTTAGTGGACTTTATAATATGAAATTGGTGTTGTTTGGTGTTATAAATGCTCATGCCCATGAACAATATGTGAAATAGTTAAAGTGGACAGTCATAGTACGGCTGTAGTGATATGTGACGTTCCACGGGTAAAGGTACCTTATGGACGCTGGCACTTACGACATTGTGTTTATTCAAGCTAAGTTAATTGTACGAATTGTTTTTCTAAACGTCCTAAGCGCCACAGTCCATAAGGTACCTTTACCCGTGGAACGTCACATATTTGTTTCGCGGACTGTGGGCGTCTTCGGGCGTCAGAAAACCAGTGGACTTGTATAGATTTGTCACCAGAAGCTCCCTGAAAGCAATCAAAGGCCTACACCAACCTTTGATTGTAACTTGTTAGGAAAAAAGAATTTCCCACGTTTTATTAACTTGTTCCTGGCTAAATACGCAGTAGCGTCAAGCCATTAATTAAAAAAAAAAGTATCGAATGTTTAAAGTGGAGCCAAATCAAGTAATTTATTTATCACACTTTATTGTTCCGTAGGTATACTTTTGACAAATAGCGGACATAATGCTAAGAGCATTTTCTTCCGCGCTTCTTAACATGATTCGTATTTTCACCCATTCCCTCAATCGGCTTCTATCTCTCTGCGTAGGAAGAGAATCAGCTGGTACATTCTAAGTTATTTATTTTTCCCCAGACCAGCATAGACCAAAATATTATAGTTTGGAAAATCCAAAAGGGCACGCGTCATAATCTCATTTTTCACAATTAAATTGATTTTGATTGTTTTATTGCTAACTTAAAACGAAGAAAAGTATGTGTCGGCTTTAACGCACGACTGGAGATTATTTTTAACTTTTATTTTTAACTTGCCGCTGAGAAAATTGAAAATTTTCAAAATTCGGGACGTTATTAGTTTCACCCCGTTTTTGAAAAGTCGAGTTTTCATCAGATCTCGACGTTTAAAGGTCTCAGGAATCTTCCCTGACAACTCACGAGCAAGTGTCATGCACCCTATCCGTATGTGTGTGTGGGTGAGTATGTGACCCGCTTATAACTCTTGAACAACTAAACCGATCGGAACCAAACAAGTAGCTTTCCAAAGAGTTCTATACAACTCAGATTTCCTGTGAATTTAAACCGATTTTGACCGGTAGATTTTGAGAAATCTCAAAAAAACTAAGCTAAAACAAGAAAAAGACACAAGACTACGTCACGAATGTCAAGAAAAGTGGTACCACTGATTGTTCTTTTCATTCTCAATTAGTTAATGCAAATTAACAAAAATATTAACTAACTTATCGCTTCTTTTACATTTATTCGTCTTTCATCTACACTATCTATCTACACTAATATTATAAAGAGGAAAGATTTGTACCTATTTTTGTATGTTTGTAATGAATATGCTCAAAAAGTACTGGGCCGATTTAAAAAATCCTTTCACCGTTGGAAAGCTACACTATCCCCGAGTGACATAGGCTATGTGTGTACCACGGGCGAAGCCGGGGTGGACTGCTAGTATTTAATAAAACAAGCAAAATCACAACATTCTTTATTCAAATTTCTTTTTACTTCTTTTCTTACTTGCCAGTTACACATTCGTACTCATCATACATAGGTATTAACTCTTTCAACAAACCTCACATCAAAATTATTTTTAATATGTCACCTGTATTTTTATAATAATAATTACGATTAAACTACATTGAATTAGACCGTGATCTTCGAAAGGACTTAGTTTTGGATAATACTGAAGCGTATAAAAAAAATGGACTTGATCAGATAAGTTTTTCGGGAGTTATCGTGACCACGCCAGTTTCCATACATACCGACACACGGACGTCCACAAAATGATTTTATTAAACATTGTTTTTATTTATTTAAAAGGCAAAATGTCTTTTAAAAATGTCATAAGTGTTAAAACTAGTGTTTTTCCTTGACATTTATGTGTAAATATTATTGTACAAGTGCGATAGAAAATAAATAGAGACGCATTTAGTTAAAAAAATCACAAAGATTTTTGTAAGGCGAGAGTAGAGCACTACCTCATGCGCTTCGCTTATGAGGCGTGCAAAACATCTTCCTCTTAAAAAGTGTTCAGCTGAAAAAAAAATTCACATCGAAAAGTCGATATTTCCAGTGGAAGACTTGTGTGCGAGACTTGGCTGTGGCCCTACTATGCTTGTAATAGGATATAATTTCATCCCAGTGATTTCTCATAGTATATTACTGTCATTAGATCGTCAAACATTGTTCTAACAAGTAACGCTTCTTTTCTTTCGAAATACTCTTACACTCGTTCATAACCTTTCGACATTGTACATTATCTTCAGAGATTATCTTATGCAAACAGTAGTGCCAATTAGTGTCATTGAAATCAAATACTTGGCCGGCGTTTGTGCAATACAATACCCTTAACAGAAAAATACAGGACATAATTATTATCTTAATAATAAACGGGCAAGTGCGAGTCGGACTCGTACATGAAGGGTTCCGTACCTCCTCCGTACAATGTTTTAAAGCGCTGAAGAAACACGTTTCTTGTATGACGACCCCCTTTAAGTTTAAACTTTATCTTATTTTAAGGGGGTCGTCATACAAGAAACGTGTTTTTTTCAGTGTTTTTAACTCGATCTTTATAATGGCATTAACTAGATACTTGAAATTTTTACCGATTATGTATTACTATGACCACCATAACAACAAATACTAAAAATAAGATAAAGTTAAAAATTAAAGGGGGTCGTTCGTCATACAAGAAACGTGTTTCTTCAGCGCTTTAAAACATCGTATGACCAACTTGACCCATCAGCTGATCCGAGAGAAAAGCAAAAAATATATATATATTTCGATATATGTTCCTTGGGGAAAGTTGTTCAGTACGTATTTTGTTACTATAATTACTTATTATAATTACTGTATATAATTACTGTATATAAGTATGTTTATTATATGGACCATCCTACACTACCTAATTTCCCATCACATTTCAACAAACCTCACATCAAAATTATTTTTAATATGTCACCTGTATTTTTATAATAATAATTACGATTAAACTACATTACTTACTACTACAGACTTAGTTTTGGATAATACTGAAGCGTATAAAAAAATGGACTTGATCAGATAAGTTTTTCGGGAGTTATCGTGACCACGCCAGTTTCCATACATACCGACACACGGACGTCCACAAAATGATTTTATTAAACATTGTTTTTATTTATATAAAAGGCAAAATGTCTTTTAAAAATGTCATAAGTGTTAAAACTAGTGTTTTTCCTTGACATTTATGTGTAAATATTATTGTACAAGTGCGATAGAAAATAAATAGAGACACATTTAGTTAAAAAAATCACAAAGATTTTTGTAAGGCGAGAGTAGAGCACTACCTCATGCGCTTCGCTTATGAGGCGTGCAAAACATCTTCCTCTTAAAAAGTGTTCAGCTGAAAAAAAAAATCACATCGAAAAGTCGATATTTCCATTATGATTTACGATTATGTATTACTATGACCACCATAACAACAAATACTAAAAATAAGATAAAGTTAAAAATTAAAGGGGTCGTCATACAAGAAACGTGTTTCTTCAGCGTTTTAAAACATTGTACGAAGGTACAGAACCCTATAAACTAGGAAATGCGCAAAAGGTAGCCTTATGGCCTCATTGCTAAGCAATTTCTTCCAGGCAAAGTGATGGGAAATTAGGTAGTATAGGATGGTCCATATAATAAACATACTTATATACAGTAATTATATACAGTAATTATAATAAGTAATTATAGTAACAAAATACGTACTGAACAACTTTCCCCAAGGAACATATATCGAAATATATATATATTTTTTGCTTTTCTCTCGGATCAGCTGATGGGTCAAGTTGGTCATACGATGTTTTAAAGCGCTGAAGAAACACGTTTCTTGTATGACGAACGACCCCCTTTAATTTTTAACTTTATCTTATTTTTAGTATTTGTTGTTATAGTGGCTATAGTAATACTTCATCGGTGAAAATTTTAAGTATCTAGTTAATGCCATTACAAAGATCTAGTTAAAAACGCTAAAAAAACACGTTTTTTGTATGACGATCGCTTTTAATTTTTAACTTTTTTTATTTTTAGTATTTGTTGTTATAGCGGCAACAGTAATACATAATCGGTGAAAATTTCAAGTGTCTAGCTATTACGGTTCAAGAGATAGAGCCCTGTGACAGACGGACAGACAGCGGAGTCTCAGTAATAGAGTCCCGTTTGCACCCTTTGGGTACGGAACTCTAAAAACTAGAGTAGATCCACGAGACTAGCCTAAAAAGTATCTACCAAAATTGGTGCATTTGTATGGTAATATTTTGAACACTATTGTTTAATTGAATTAAAGTTGGGTAAAAAAGTGGGAGGCAAAAAATATAAGTAAATAAAATAAAAGTGTGAAAAAATTAAAAATGAATTCCTTAACTTTTATTGTACCAAAATTGTACTACATATTTCAATCTTGTTTGAACCTCACTTTACAAATGTCACTTTCCTTGCCTTGAGGAATCGAGTTGCTGCGAGTGTTGTGGATTTTTGTGAATAATTTAAAGTGTGAATAGAAATATTAATTGTCATTTCTAGGTTTGGTAGATTAAAGACTTTTTAACCGACTTCAAAGAAGGAGGAGGTAATCAATTTGACTGTATTTTTTTTTATGTATGTTTCTTACGCGATATCTTCGCCAATTGTGAACCGATTTTGATGATTCTTTTTTCAATTTAAAAGCCTTTACTACCAAGTTGGTCCCATTTTAATTTGGTGAAGATATGATGAAGAACTTTGGAGATATGGAAGAAACTCCTAAAAAAAATTAAAGTCGGTTGTTTTTTTTGTTTAATTTTTTTTTATTATTATTTAATATGAGGTGCTATGTAATTTTCCCTGTCGATGGATCTACGTATGTATGCATGTATTATTTTGCATAAAAATATAAATAATTTACCAAGATAAGCATCGGAGAAAATAGATTTGGTGTTACTTATTTCTTACTATTTCTTATTTCTCGAGCCCAAAAGCTACTTATTGAAAAATTCAATATTTTAGTGTTTTAATGTTTATTACAAACACGTTTCCAAACTTAACTAACAAGTGAAATAATACCGAATAAAAATAAAATATTTCGAGATGATTTTTCTGCTGTCATCGCCCGATTGACAAGCTGCCGCGTCTGTGTCGCAAGGGCGCGGGAGGAGGGCATACAGGGCCGCATCATAGACAGGGTAGGACTCTGCTCGTTACAGTGTTAATTTGTTGTATTTTAAGGTTTATTTAGTAATTAGCCTATCTTCGCCAATTCTAAACTGATTTTGAAGATTCTTTTTTAATTGAAATCCTTTACTATCAAGATGGCCCTCTGTTAATTTGGTAGAGACATGATGAAGGACTTTAGAGATATGGAAAAAACTCCTCAAAAAAATGAAGTCGGTTGTATTATTTTTTTTTGCAAGAAAATTTGATTATTTGGTGTTTATTTCATGATGATATTGCCCAACTTAATAATTTAAGAAAACAAATCAACACTCTTGCAGAATCCTGTATTATTTCCTGTATTATCAGTTAACACGCTATAACCGGTACATCTTCGTGATATGGCGGGCCTTGCAGCTCGATTATCTCAAATTAAATCGAAGAATTTCAAACTTGTAATTTTAGTAAGTAATAAAAATTTTGACTGTGTCTAAATGCATATAACTAAATATACCTATAAAAACTTTTTACTCGTGTGAGCCAAGCTTGCTTTATGACGATCAAAGGAATGGGATAGGGATGTCTTAGAATATTATTTTTTAACCGACTTTAAAAAAGGAGGAGGTTATCAATTCGACTGTATGTTTTTTGAAAATACAAAATAAAGTAATTATGCATGTCGAATTAATAGGTATATACGAGGCTTTATCCTACATTGAAAGCATAGAACATAATAAATTTGTTATTTTTACGGACTCGAAAAGCGCCCTCCAACACTTGGTTTGATGCATCTCGAATTTTCGAAGTACACCGATAGCCTACTCGATCATCGACGCCATCCGTAAATTAGATAAAAAAAGATAGATAAAAAATTTATTCAGAGGAAAAAACACATTTCACAGATTAAAAAAAAAATAAGTCTTAAAAATAAATTTGCTACTTTAAAATGGATTCCTTCTCACGTAGGTTTAAGCGGAAATGAATATGAAAGCGGGATCCTCATATCCTTTCTATACTATATAATGTATTATTCAATCACACATCCCCACGCTATCTTCAAGAACGTTTCGTGTTCCATCGCTGTAACCATCCTACACGTACCTTCAGGTCCTCAGATACTCTCATGCTCAGTATGCCGATGTATCGGTCATCCTTCTATGACCACTCGTTCACAGTTCAAGCTGTGCGTTTGTGGAACGAACTGCCTTAGTCTATCAGACGCGCACAATCTGTCTCTGTCTTTGAGTGACTGAGTTATTCATTCAATGAAGGGGCAGATTCCTACGCAAAGCAGGCCTCTTCAGAAGGAATTCCATCTCAAAATCTTCCATATTATTCAGAATTATTATATATTATTAAAGATCGTTGCATTAAAATATGGTAAGATTTTTTGATGAGAGATCCCTCACTAGGGGCATATAGTTCAGGACTTTTCAGCCCAGTCTCTCTCGGGGCCCATGGTTCGTTGGGGCTGATATGAGTAGGTCTGAAATCTGTATGGCCTTAAAGAATCGTTCCGAACACATACCACTTAACAGTTTTGCCTATCTGATGGGTAAAACCGAAACCCCTAACTGTGACGAATGTGGCAAAATAGAAGACATGTGTGCATCCGCGAAAATGAAAGAAAAATTTTATAACTAAGTTAATGTAAACCTCATAGATGAAGGAGTGTTTAATTGCTATTATAATATGGAGAGATCTGATGAAGAGGGATATGCTTGCCACTCCCTCGTCGAAGGCAGCAAGGGTAATTTATAAAATCGTTAAAACATTAATTAGCCAGAGATGATATTTTTTTTCTTTCGATGCCTCTATGAGGGTATATATATTAAAAATATATATTAAATAAAGATTTAATTAATTTTATTTTTATGTATGTTTGTTACGCGTTATCTCCGCCAATTGTTAAGCAATGTTGATGATTCTGTTTTTAGGGTTCCGTAGCCAAATGGAAAAAAACGGAACCCTTATAGATTTGTCATGTCTGTCTGTCTGTCTGTCTGTCCGTCCGTATGTCACAGCCACTTTTTTCCGAAACTATAAGAACTATACTGTTGAAACTTGGTAAGTAGATGTATTCTGTGCACCGCATTAAGATTTTCACACAAAAATAGAAAAAAAAAAACAATAAATTTTGGGGGTTTCCCATACTTAGAACTAAAACCCAAAAAAAATTTTTTCATCAAACCCCTAGGTCTTCAAAAATGATATTGTGGTTTCTAATATCATATTTTTCTAAACTGAATAGTTTGCTTGAGAGATACTTCCAAAGTGGTAAAATGTTGGTCCTACCCTGTAACTTCTAAAATAAGAGAATGATAAAACTAAAAAATATATGATGTATATTACCATGCAAACTTCCACCGAAAATTGGTTTAAACGAGATCTAGTAAGTAGTTTTTTATAACACGTCATAAATCGTAAAATGTTACTTGCTGCTACGGAACCCTTCATGGGCGAGTCTGACTCGCACTTGGCCGCTTTTTATTTGAAAGCCTTTACTACCAAGTTCGTCCCATTTTAATTTGGTGAAAATATTATGAATAACTTTGGAGATATGGAAGAAACTCCTAAAAAAATTTAAGTCAGTTTTTTTTGTTAAAAATTTAATTATGTATGTCTGTGTTTCTGTGTGTCTGTCTGTGTCATCATAGCTCCTAAACGAATAGACCGTCTTTAATGTGGTTTTTTTAACCGAAAGCTTTGTCTGTCGAGATAGTTCTTAGGTAGGTATGTTTGACGAAAATCGGTTCAGCCTTTCAAAAGTTGCTGGACATGAACGCTTGAAAGTCAGGGTTTTTTTAATTGCCTGGCAAATAAACTCGTAAAACTTTACGCACAGTAGTTACTGTAACAGGACGACCTGTAAATTACAATGTAGATCGCAACGTAAATCCCTCATCATCATCCAAGCGTATTCCCGGTTGCATCCTCAGCGGTTACGCTTCAAAGCCTGGGGTCCGCTACTTAACCTAGGTGATTTGACGAGGTTGGTTTTTACACAGAGCCACTGCCGTCTGACCTCCGCAACCCAAAGGCTAGACCAGAACCAATCTTAGGATAAGTACAAACGCTAGATGGCGTTCAGGACCAACAGCTTTACGTGCCTTGAGAAGCACGGAATCATCTTTCTTTTCGGATAATCAGGTGATTCAAGTCTGCAATATCCTAACCAGACTGAAACAACTTTTCACAAAGTATGCTTCCCGGTGGGATTTGAACCCAAGACCTCCGGATCACAAGGCAAACGCCTTGACCACTGGACCACGGAGGCAGTCGATCTGTAAATTACAATGTAGATTGCTATGTAAATCACTGTTTAAGCCTAACCTCCCTTGAAACTGCTATAATGACTGCGCATATATTTGTCCGTCCGTCTGTCGTGATAGGGCAAACCTTGCCGCGATGAATTGTCAAATTTAGAGCATCACTTTGTATGAGCCATTCACTAGAATATAGGGCAATATTTTTCAAAAAGAATTATTTTTTACCCGACTACGGTAAAGCCAAAAGGAGGATTATGTGTTTCGTCGCTATGTATGTATGTATGTTTGTTCACCTGTTTTCTCGTATCTTTTATCATAATAATAATAATAAATATATAAGGACAAATCACACTGATTAAGTTAGCCCCAAAGTAAGTTTTAAACTTGTGTTATGGGATACTAACTCAACGATACTATATTTTATAATAAATACTTATATAGATAAACACCCAAGACCCAGGACAATTAGGTAATTAGGTATCAAATGTAAGAGCTGATTTACGATCTGCGCGGGAAGAGAAGCAGCTATTTTATGGCCTATAGAAAATTTCTGTGACGTATGTTTGTTTATAAGAAAAAAAGGTTTGTACACATTGTACACAAAAAAGAATCAGGTACAAAAATAGAAAAGTAAACATACAACGGCGGACTTATCCCGTATAGGGATCTCTTTCAGTCAACCGGCCAGTAGTGACGTCATATAACCGGCCAGTAGTGACGTAATTAACGGACAGTCAAGACGCTTCTAACGGTACCATAATTGTTAGGGTACCATGGATATCATAGCATATACAAGGGAACAGATGTACATTCATACATACATAGCGGTGAAACACAACCCTCCTAGGCTTCGCCGTAGTCGGGTAAAAAGATCTCTCTCCCTTATATGAAAAAATAAATTTAGCTATCAGTCCGAAAGCCATGACCGTGAGCTTCGCTCCAGTCATACTCTTTGTCTCCGTTTTCTATTATTTCGTTCAAATTTTATGTCTAACTCTGGAGGACTCTGGAGAGGTGGCAGCACTGTGCCAAGTAAACATTGAGCTCCGTATTATTTTACGCGGAAAAATATAAATACGCTATTACGAAGTTTAAAACCACGGAATATATTAAAGGACAATACAATAAATATGCACCAATGTTCGCAAGCTTTTTTGTGCATTGAATAGTGAGAAATAAAACAAAAAGTGTATTTGTATAAATCGTGAATATCTCGACTAAATAGTGCAACGAACCTTACACTTCTAGTGGAAACGAAGTTTTAGTGAAATTGTGACAAACCGAGAAGAAAATCAAAGATTCAATAATTAATTTTAAATTGAATTATCAACTGCTGGACACGTAATACTAACATAGTTACCAAATATACCACAAGATGTCGCTAAGCTGTCAAAAGTGTAAACAAACGATACTAAACAAACAACTTCTAGTTTGCTCTGTATGTAAAAGCACTTATCACTTGGATTGCACGAGTGTTTCCTTTCAACGCTTTCGGATAATGTCTCCAGCACATAAAAAAGCATTTAAATGCCGTAGCTGCTATGATAAAATAACTCCTAAACCAAGCACAAGTAACTCACCGGTGCTGCCACAGCATTTAGTTTCAACTCCAACACCAGAAACTCACAGCACTACACGAGAAAAAGAAAATATCACTTTTCGCCAGAAAGCTAACATTCCCACATCAAATTCTTTTGAAAACTTATGTACTGATGATGATGAATGCTCTTCTTTGACATCGACTCCGAACCATGTTAACACAAATAGAAGTTATTCCGAATCGCAATCGTATCCAGCTACTATAGAGGATCTGACGCGTAAAAATACTGTACTAGAGGAAAGACTTAAGATTGCGGATAACGAGATCGCCATTTTAGTATCAGAAAATCAGAACCTACTCAAGCGTGTCTCAGAGTATGAACTAAAGGTTCACAAGTTGTCACAAATTTGTAAGACTACCCCCAAGTTGGACGTAAATAAAAAAAATCGTAAAAGCTTGACAGCAACTGTTAAAATATTGGATTTCACTAAGGATCAATCACAAGACAAACCAGATGTCGCCACTGAGGTTAAACTGGACTATCAGCAACAAAAAGAAATACTTGAACAAAACTCGTGCGAACGCAGCGAACGTAATGCTGCTCAAACTTCAAATACGTCAATAGATGGCATTACCGGAAAAAAATTGAATCCGAAAAAGAAAAATATCCTCATAATTGGGGACGAACACCTGAGGGGACTATCAGCTGAGATTATAAAATCTAGACATGGGAAATGGAATGATGTGTATAAACCGTATGCCACCATAATGCCGGGTGCTAGCAGTACAGAGATATTGAAATATTGTAGTCATATATCCGAACAAGTCTCAAGTGATGACATAATTATATTAGGAATAGGCAACAATGATAATGACATCCACAGATTACACTCTAATATATGTATTGCTGTAAATTATTTTAAGAATACTTCTGTTTTCATAGTTCCAATAGTTCGGAACTACTATTTAAATGAAAGGACACTGAGTTATTATTTAAAGTTATGGACTAAACATTTTGACAATTGTACATATTTTGACTTAAACGATTTTATGATTCATAGTAAAAGCTTAATTGAATGTATTTGTAATAAAATAAATTTACACATTGATTATATAGATTATAAAAAAGAATTTTTATCAATTGAAAAAATTAAAAAATGGATTAGGGAGTCTAAGCAATCTCTAAATATAAATAAAAAACTACCAAGGAAAGGTACTATCCCATTTTACTTTCCTAGAATTTGTCGCAAAAGTGAGATAGAAACAAAAGACAATTCTGAAGAAAAATTTTTTCGTACTGAACTTAAAGTTTGAAAAATTCTTGATTTTTAACCAAAACATAGGAGGTATCTCCAATAAACTAGACTTGTTGGAAATAGCTATTAAAGACTTAGAGAACATGGGCAGACAGGTTGATATAGTCTGTTTGTCTGAAACATTTATCTTACAAGGCTCGGAAGAAAATATAAATATTAGCAATTTTAAGCTAATATCATCTTTTTGTCGTAATGACAAAAAACGTGGTGGTACTTGTATTTTAGCGAAACCATATCTTGATGCCAGACCCTTAAAATTTATATCTGAGTTTGTTATAAAATTTTATTTTGAGTGCTGTGGTATAGAGATTTTAGGTATGGGTTTAATTATAATAAATATATACAGAATACCAAAACGCATAAAGGCCCTTGTAAATATTTTTCTGGACAATTTAGATAAACTGTTAGATCGTTTGACTAAAAAATATAAGAACAAAAAAATTGTTCTATGTGGCGATTGGAATATTGATATTTTAAAGAACGATATCTACGCCAAAAATCTATTACATATCCTGAATAACTACGGATTTGAGGCCCATATTAGATCACCGACTAGATTAGAATCTTGCATTGACCAGATTGCAAGTAATATAAAAACAGCGGTTCCCGAAATTCTTGAATTGGACCTCTCAGACCATGAAACTGCGCAATTATTAACATTTAAAGTTAAAAAACAATCAAATTTTATGACTTGGTTTGAATACAAACATGACTACAGTGCCTGCAATATTCATAAGTTTCTTCAAGCTATGTCAAACATTTCTTTTTCCGATATCTTAGCATGTTCTGAGTTTACACCAGCCTTCAGGGAATTCTATGACATTCTACGTTTATTCCACGACTTATGTTTTCCCCTTATTAAAGTAAAAATAAATAACCGTTCAGGAAGAATAAGTTGGATTACTAAAGGTATTAAGGCCTCTTGTAGAACAAAACGTGGATTATATCAAAAATATAGGAAGGACGGGTTTAAAAATAAACAAATAATTAAAAATAAAATTAAAAAGTACAATAGTGTTCTCAAAAAATGTATAGCTAACGCACGTAAATTAAATAATAAAAACTACATAAAAAATAGCAAAAATAAGTGTAAAGCTTCTTGGAATATAATATCATCGACAATTTCTAATAACGTTCTCACTAATGACATAAGTAAAATTAAATTTGGTAATAATGTGTATTCAGACCCTAATGACATTTGCAATGAATTTAATAATTATTTTATAGAATTGAGGAATGGCAAAGGGCAAAGTGCAAATAATAATATTAAATATATGAAATATTTGACTAATAATAACCAAAATACAATTTTTCTTCGACCAGTCAATGACACAGAAATCTATAATACTATTATGTCGCTAAAAAACAGCAAATGTAGTGGCTATGATAATATACCGACCAAAATCCTTAAGCTATGTGCTCCATATATTTGTCATGTTTTGGCACATATAATTAATCTTTCTTTTAGTCAGGGTATATTTCCTGAAGAACTTAAGGTATGCATAGTAAAGCCACTATTTAAAAAGGGAGATAAAGACGATCCGAACAACTTTAGACCAATTACCTTACCTCCTGTGCTATCAAAAGTGTTTGAGAAGCCATTTCATACAAGACTAATGGAATTCCTGGATAAATATAATATACTGCACCCAAACCAATATGGCTTTCGAAAAGGCAGTTCTACTGTATTGGCTTGTTTTGAATTAGTCAAAACTATCACTGAAAGCATCAATAATAAGATCCCTGTGCCAATAATGTCATCATTTCTTGATATGAGCAAGGCATTCGACCTTGTCAATCAAAATATACTTTTAGATAAGCTTTACAATTATGGCATTAGAGGTCCAGCACTTGATTGGATAAAAAGTTATTTGGAAAATCGACCACAATGCACGGAAATAGTTAAGTTTAAAAAAACACAAAATATACCAATTAAAGAGAAGTTTAGATCCACATTCAGAAATTGCAATGTGGGTATTCCTCAAGGAAGTATACTTGGACCACTCCTATTTTTATTATATATTAATGACCTTCCTAATTCAACTGAACACAAAACCATAATGTTTGCTGACGACACTACTTTAATTATAAAATGTGACGATAAAGATAAATACGAAGGTGAAATAAACAATTCTCTACGCGATGTTGTCGATTGGATGGATGCAAATGATTTGCGTGTTAACTTAGACAAAACAAAATTCATCCAATTTTCATGTTACAATTCTAATCAGATGCCGATTACACTAAATTATAATAGAGACATAGTCGAAAAAGTAAACCACCACAAATTTTTGGGTATTGTTATAGATGAGCACTTGAACTGGAAGACACACATTGACCAGTTATGCAGTAAATTGAACCGCTTTGCTTTTGCACTAAGACGATTGAGGCAAACCGTCTCCGTGGAAGCTTCAATTACTGCATATCATGGACACGTGTCGTCTATACTTAGTTACGGTTTAGTTATATGGGGCAATTCGGTACACATGGAACAAGCCTTTATGGTACAAAAGAAATGTATTCGTGCTATTTGCAATGCATGGGTTGATGATAGTTGCATACCATTGTTCAAAAGACTAAACATATTACCATTGCCATGCCTTTACATTCGAGATATCTGCGTATTTGTAGAATCGCATCCGGAATTTTGGCAAAAAAGAAGCGAAGTAATTTTGAGGGTAACTCGACCTAATATCATGAATAGAATATATCAGCCTAGATGCTACAAGGATATGTATAAAAAAAATATTTTTAACATGTGTATTTACTTATTCAATTACTTACCAGCTAACATTAAATCATTAAAAGGAAGAGCGTTTAAAAAAGGACTGACAAAATGGTTACTAGAGCATTGCTTTTACTCTATATCGGAGTATAAAGACTTCAGTAAGCGGAAAAAATAATATTGGAACTTATGAAATTGTATTAATTAAAATTTATTGTGTTTTCAATTGTACCCATGTAAATCATATTTTAATAGATTATTAATTTGACTACCTACATATAATTTTGCATGCCTTAGTTTAGGTTGGATACATGATACTAATTATGCAATTCACATCTTATGTACTGTATTTGAGCAAATAAATTATTCTTATTCTTATTCTTATTCTTATTCTCTTTTACTGTTCAAGTAACGCGACTTTGGAATGCCTTACCCGAAGACATCAAAAGTATCTCAAATAGGTTCCTTTTTAAGGAAAAGTCTACACGCACCTTTATGCCAATTTTTTGCAGCAGAACTAATCATTATCATAAATTGATTTGTATTTTATATTATGTACTTATATATGTATGTACATATGTGTATGTTTGTATTGTACCTATATGTAGATATGTGTATAGTGTGTGTAGAAATACATACTTATCTTTAACCGCCTATCGCTAATTTAATTTTTTCTGTTTTTCCTCAAGGCTGACTGGTAGAGGATGCATTAGCATTAAGTCCACCTTTTGTACCATTGTGATCAATAAAGATTTATTAAATAAATAAATAAGATTCAGGAGGTCACAGTTCGGGACAAACTTCTAGTAAATCGCACTCTGTATTAGCGTGCGGCTAATCCAATCATCTCCTATGTATAGACTTCAAACGAATTCAAAGTTCAAGTACAAGCTTTTATCACACGTCAAAAGTACGTGGTGTCCCTGTCAGGTACACGTATTTGGAGCGGATACAATTATTAGTTAAAATCTTTATTGTACAAAAATATTACTGGCTCTGAGCTGTAGACCTCGCGAGTCTATGCTTGCATAGTGAGTCTGTCAACACACCCTGACACCTTGAAGTTTATTGGACGAAAAAGTTTTTGTTAACATTTAAAAAGAAATCACAGATTGTTTATATACTTAGTCTGACCACGACCGCTGTACCGTGCCTGAGCTTGCGCAGGAAGGCAGGGGGGATCATAGACTCACAAGAGATTCATACTGTCGGATAGATCTTAAGATATCGAAGTACAATATTTTGACGCTGTATACATATTATTTCCAATTCTTATTATGGTTCAATACTATTTTTAAAACACAAATAAAAAAACCAATACAAGTGAAATGAATGTGTTATTTATTGGAAAAATAAAAAAATTCTAAAATCACTTTTATATTCAAAACTATCTTTGTCTGCTTTTCTTTTCCTAAAATATTCGGCCACTTTGAAAACGACAGCCTTGACATCTCGAGATAAAGCACGACCCATCTTTGGATATTGTATCTCATGTGCTTCTGACATAGACAGCCCCCGTCTCGCCGCTCGCATACTGCAGGCGCGGTACTGCGGTCGTAGTCAGACTATAGTAGGTACTTAGTCTCTACTCTACTCTATTTTAGGAACGCCACCACTACGAAAAATTCGCCAATTAACGCTGTTTTCATTGTATGACAGTCGTCAAGCTATGGCAGATGCTTTTAGCTTGAAAAATCTGATGTTAGGTTGGTCACACACACATGAAAAACAAACAAACAAACAACCACTGTTAAATAAGTGTCCTGAAAAAAAAAATAAGATGAGTATCGTACTGAATTTGACCTGCAATACTTTCAGTTTTTCCATCGACATAATACGTCACAGTGATGGGGGGAGATGGGAGGGTCCTGTGTGACAGTACGTTTTAAAGCGATCGGAAATAATTATTTTATAGGGTTCCATACAAAAAATGTAAAAACGGAACCCTTATAGGATCACTCGTGCGTCTGCCTGTCCGTCCGTCTGTCACAGCCAATTTTCTCCGAATCTACTGTACCGAATCAGGTGAAATTTGGTAGAATGTTGTAATCCTATGACCCAAACATATATGTGCAAAGTAAATAAATATTTTTTTAACATAAGGGTCATTTTCGGGGGACAAATTAGGAAATAAAAAAAAAGTTTTGCAATCTTTACTGTGCCATATATCTAATGAAAGGGCTCGTTATGGGGATCTCAAATATATTTTTGAAATAAATAGTTTTGATTTTATTCATGAAAGAAGACGAAAATTGACATCCCTGACCTCCGAAACTACTGAGCCTAAAATTTTGGAAAAAATACATAATATAGTTCATTGCTTGTAGATTACAGGAAAACCTTTAACAATTCAATCAATTGTACGGAACCCTCTCCACGCGAGTTTAACTCGCACTTGGCCGGTTTTATTTAATTTGGTTAAAAATCCTGCTTAATGTTATATGTAAACGGCCCCTTATGTTCTATTAGACCTTATATTGATAGCCGCTGGCGGATGATATTTATATCACAAATTAATACATACATCCTTTTGAGGCTTCTAAAGATGACTCACAAGCAATCAAAGCCTTAAATTGCGAAGTGTAATTAGAAGTATTGATTTTAACCAAAGTTATGAGATGACATTTTATAGATGGGGTCATTTGGTTGCGGACATCCTATAGACTTTTAAATTATAGTATTTTTGGAAGTTTGTTATGACGGAAAATTATTGAACTGTTTGTTTGTTTGTTTCTAAAGATTTATTGTACACAAGAGTTAAATAGATACAAAACAGAAATGTAAACATACAGCGACGGACTTGTTCCGTATAGGGATCTCTTCCAATCAACCGGCCAGCAAGCAGTTGAGTTGAGAGGAATGTTTACATAATATGCTTTTAGGGCAGAAGTGGTACAATGTTAAAGACTAAGATAACAGAAAGATAACAGTTTGACAGCTGACACAAATGTTAGAAATCACATGATCAGCTCTGTCGTGTGGTGTCCGCTAAATAGAATAGGACCACTCCAAGTCTTCCCGTGGATGTAGTAGGAAGGCGACTTAGGAAATACAAGCTAAACAAAGCTTATTAAAACATCAATGAGACCTCACCAACCCGTCTGGCCAGCGTGGAGAGTGTAGGCCAAATCCTCTGACTGCTCTGGCTCTAGTAGTATAAAGAGGGTCTCGCTCCTGCAGTGGAGACTAAAAAAGACCTGATGATCAGCACATAGCATGGCACCAACGACAGCGTTTATCGAGATCTATCATTGGTCACTATTCCCCACATTTCGCTCTTCTTTTTCATCTTATCGCGTCGATATTTATATTTTATTGGACCAGAAACGGGCCAGCTCTATTGCATTGTCGGAAGCGGTATGTAGGTCATCCAAGGTGCAGTGTTTGGACACCTCGGAGATGACAAAAGGTGGGACATCATTTGTGGAGAGAAGCAGCGCTCGCACTGTTTGTCATGCAAACCGTCCAGTATTTTCCAGCTGACCAAATTGTCTTTGCTGCGCCCTACCAGCAGTTTCGCAGTCTATTAAGTGCTTTCCAAGTAGGCCATGGCAAATCATGACCAGGGTGAAGTTCCTCGCGTGGTGGTAATAAAACAAGGCACAGTGTGGCTTCTGTCCCACAGATTTAGTTTGGCGTCTTTGATGTTGCACTTTAGAGCATTCGTACTCCTCTTGAAACTGTGTCTGGCTTATGAGTCTGTGAGGAGCTGGTTCGTAGTTACTGACCGAGCGAGCGAAGCGTCTCAGTTTCGACATGGGCAAAAATGCTTTTGTCCGTCAGTTTGTTAGTCGGTTTGTTCTCACCTAGAGGTCGCATTTTATCAACCGATTCTCGTGAAATTTAATAAGCAGGTTCGATAATTACACATATAGATTTTTTGTCAATTAAGTTTTTGGAAATTTCTCAAAATGTCTTAGATATGTGTCTAAAACTTTAAGAATATCATATTTCAGCCATTTAAAAAAAAATCAAACATTTCATAAAACGTTTTTGTTATCCTTTTTGCCTGAACAGCTACACAACAACAACCGCGGTCACAAGGTCACAGACTACAGTAAGAGACAAGGTGGAGCTATTCCAGCAAGAGGACACAAAATTTTGACCGGTGTTGGGTTGGTCGCTCGTAATAATAACGAGTGGGATGATGATACTTTTCCGTCACGCGACATAAACTTTATCCGGGTTTATCAACGCTGCTATGCTAAGAGAAATAAGAGCTTTAGAAATAAACTGGCCAAGTGCGAGTTAAACTCGCGTGGAGAGGTTTTCCTGTAATCTACAAGCAATAAACTATAATTTGTATTTTTTTCAAAATTTTAGGCTCAGTATTTTCGGAGATCCGGGGGGAATGGTCAATTTTCGTCTTTTTTCTTGAATAAAATCAAAACTATTTATTTTACAATAACAACAAAAATATATTTAACATAGTAAGTATTGCAAAACTTTTTTTTTTATTTCCTAATTTTTTCCCCGAAAATGACCCTTATTTTAAAATAATATTTATTTAATTTGCACATATGTATTTGGGTCATAGGATTACAACATTCTACCAAATTTCACCTCATTCGGTCCAGTAGATTCGGAGCAAATTGGCTGTGACAGACGGACGGACAGACAGACGCACGAGTGATCCTATAAAGGTTCCTTTATTTCATTTTTTGTACGGAACCCTAAAAAAGCTGCCAAGTGCGAGTCGGACTCGCACATCGAGGGTTCCGTATAAAGCTGTAGGTATATAAGTAAGTTTAAAACTATTAAAAATATTTTTATTTTATGATGTTACTATAAATTTATGGTTTTCGCAATTTTTTCCTTTATCTGTACTATAAGACGTTGCTTCGTACTAAATTTCAAGATTCTGTGTTCACGGGAAATACCCTCACCCTGTAGGTTTTGATTCCCTTGCGGGTGTCGAAAATCTTCGGCATAAACGGCGGCTGTCTGTTTTGATTGCGTTGGCTTAGAAGTTTGATTTTTTTCACAGCTCCAGAGGACAGTAGACTTGAGTATTTGATATGAAGTTCAGCTTGATACCCCTACGCGTTCCTGAGAAAAATGGTCTTGGCAGGCAGACGGACGACAAAGTAATCCAATAAGGGTTCCGTTTTTTCCTTTTGAGGTACAGAACCCGAAAAATTACTGTTGTCACTAGATAACAGTTATTAAGCTACGACGCATTTAGCTAGCTCGAATAAATCTGACCCCGGTGCTAACCCTGGGGTAATTTAAAAAAAAAATAATAACACTTAAGGTGAAGTGGGTTCACAGTTTGCAATACCGTGCGTGTTTTTGAAATTGTGGGTGTCTGTAGAATATTCTTAAGATTTTTATGTAATTTTTTTGTGGAATAAACTGTGGTAGTTTAATAACAGTGATATATTTTTCAAAAACACGCATAGTATTACAAATTGTGAACCCACGTCGCCTTAATAAGAAGTGAACAAATCAACTATGTCTATACGTTGACGAGTAAATTGATGATATTCGGAAGTAGATACAAAAGGTCGGTAATAATATAATAGGTTGTTATAATAATACTCGATACAAATTACTACTGAGGTCATCGACATATTTGGAGAACAATTATTTGTTATTAAATAATGGCAATTCATTATAAGTTTTGTTATTTGCTTCTGTATGTTTAGTGTTTATTGTAGAAATACCTAAATAGATACTTATATTTCTTTTTAGGGGTCCGTACCCAAAGGATGCAAACGGGACCCTATTACTGAGACTCCGCTGTCTGCCCGTCTGTCCGTCTGTCCGTCTGTCCGTCTATCCGTCTGTCCGTCTGTCCGTCTGTCCGTCTGTCCGTCTGTCCGTCTGCCACAGGGCTCTATCTCTAACCGTAATAGCTAGACACTTGAAATTTTCACCGATTATGTACTACTGTGGCCGCTATAACAACAAATACTGAAAATAAAAAAAAGTTAAAAATTAAAGGAGGTCGTCATACAAGAAACGTGTTTTTTTAGAGTGTTTAACTAGATCTTGATAATGGCATTAACTAGATACTTGAAATATTCACAGATTATGTATGACTATGGCTGCTATAACAACAAATACTAAAAATAAAAAAAAGTTAAAAATTAAAGGTCGACCCGTCATACAAAAAACGTGTTTTGTTAGCGTTTTAAAACATTGTACGGTGGTACGGAACCCTTCATGTACGAGTCTTGCCCGTTTATTTCTATCGCTTGGAAGAGAAAATACCCCAAAAGCCAACCTTATTTTGACTGTAGGAAACTAGTTATATGCAAATTCTTTGAAATTACAAAATACTGTCGCAATGGCACAAGCCATTTCAAAATAAAAGCTAGACTATGGTTGTATGTAAAAGGACCTATGTTTATTAAATTACCTATGTTTCTCCTTATCCTTAGCCTCTATTTTGGTCTGAGAGCTAAGGAAAAGCATATATGTGTGGGGCCTCGACCTAGGCGAGTTCCCACATAGAAGATAGTAGGAATAGAAATCCAAAAGTGCACGCCTCATAGCGGTTACTCAATTTTCACAAAAAAAAAAACAGAACTTGAATATTGCATATTTATCGGTGTATTATGAACAAAATTAAAAAAATACTTTTAAATCTTCGCGCCATTGCCCACACAGAAAAGAAAGGTACTGCGCATGTATTGTCAATGTCAAGAAGAAAAGAAAAATGAAAAGATTGACATTGTATCCAGAAAAAGAATGGAAATTAAGAATGGCTAAAAGGCAGATTCTAAACGCAGTAAAAAAAATTTAAAAAAAAATGTCAATGTCAACGAACCTTATTTACATAGATTTAGATATACCAACGATAGGTGGATTTCAGTTTATTGCTAATTATAATTAAACTACTTTTAATTAGACCGTGATTTTCGAAAGGACTCAGTTTTAGATAATACTTAAGCGTATGAAAAAAAGAAGGGTTCGATTTGTTAAGTTTTTCGGGCGTTATCGTGACCACGCCAGTTTCCATACGTACCGACACACGGACGTCCACGAAATAATTTTCTGAAACACTTTTTTTATTATTTTAAACAACAAAATGTCCTTTAAAAATATCATGACTGTTGAAACTAGTGTTTTTTCTTGACATTTGTGTGTAAATACTATTCTACAAGTACGATAAGAAATAAATACCGACATTTTTAGTTCGAAAAATCACTTGATTTTTGTAAGGCGAGAGTAGAGCACTACCTCAACGCTCCGCTTATGAGGCGTGCAATAGAGACTCGATAAACGATGGATTATATGAAATTTATTATATGATACTGTAATGAAACCACCTTTTCCGTATAAAATTATGTATATGTATATTCACTTATTCTTAGTACACCACTTTACTCCATTAAATAATTAGAACCCTTGGAATATTAACACTATTACTAGTAGCACAGATCAGACAACGTGCTTACGCCACGGAGGCTAGCCAACGACTGCCCACCATCAGTTGGGTTTTTCTGTCCGTCCCCACTAAGTCCCCACTACTTATTCGTTACGTCAGGCAGACAGCAAATATAAGTGTTGCCATTTAATTAAAAGAAAAGTTACAGATGTTATAATATTTTTAATGTTGCCATTATTTATTTTAAAAAAATACGAAATCGTGACATTCGGCCATCTGATAATGTGCAGTCTCCTGGCGCACATTCTTAACAATAATAATTGTTTTACATTATTGATCAGTAAATAATCATGAAAAATATATATTTTTTTTTTTTTTTACGTTTCTAGCAAATATGAAAATAAACTTATTTTACTAATAATAAATTAACAAATCACGGTATGATGCACCTAACATAAGTTGTAAGTATATCATATATAAAATCGTGACCTTCGGAAACTATCAAAATCAAACATTCTATTTTGTAAGCCCTATAAATACTAAGTATTTTTTTTTTTTTTTTGACAAATATATATCACTAATAATTAGTTTTTACTCACTATTGTGCTCACTAGAGCTACTATTATCTGTATGATGTACTTCTAGGGACTTAACATGTATCCAAGGTCTAATCCTATCAGCAGCTATTACAGTATTATAGGGTTTTCCTTTTTTATTGAATCCAGGCACATCAGATATTTTGTATCGATCATTTCCTAAAACTTCTGTTACCTTATATGGCCCTACAAACTTCGACAGCAGCTTTGTACTTTGTTTGTTATTTTCAAAATTATTTCGCAAAATTTTTACCAAATCTCCCACCTCATAAGTAGCGGCAGGTATTCGCTTTGCGTCATACCTCTCTTTTTGCTTGTTTTGATCGTTGTCTATGTTGTCACTAATTTCCTCTCTAATTTCTTGCAGATCAGACGTTTTAGCGTCTGCCCCATTACCTATGTCGAGTTTATTTTGTAGGTTATCGCGTAATTTAAATCCAAACAAAGCTTCTGTCGCAGTTTTGCGTGTAGTGCTATTAACAGTATTATTAATACCAAATTGAACCTTACCTAGACACTTGTCCCATTCGCGCTCATGGCCAAAAGCGTTTTGTGAAGATAATGAATTCAGAATAGTTTGGTTGAATCTTTCAGCTTGGCCATTTGTTCTGGGACAAGCGACGGCATTAAGTACATGTTTTATGCCATGGGTATCACAAAAAGCCTTAAAAGCTGTAGATGTAAAGCTAGTACCTCGGTCAGATATTATCCTAGCCGGAACACCAAAATCGTAAAATATTTGTTCTAAAACTTTAATCGTACTTTTGGTCTTCAAATCTCTTACGGCTTTGACAAAAACATATTTTGTAAAAGCGTCTACTACTGTCAGAATATAGCAATAACCATTTTTGCTTTTTACAAAAGGACCAAGATGGTCCATATGGACCGTATGAAAAGGTATGGTTATCTTTTCAATTGGGTATAAATGACCAGATTTATGCCTAGAAGCGGTATCCTTATTATACGCACACTCTAAACAGGCCGCGACATATTTTTTTACAAACTTCCTTAACTTAGGAAACCAATAGTCTTGACGAATCCTCTCCAACGTCTTTGCGTACCCAAGGTGACCAATATCATCGTGATTAGCACGACATATCTGCCACCTTGCACTTCGTGGTACAACCAAGCAAAGGCGATCATCAACCTTCCTAAAAACTGCATGATTTTTGACAATATAATTATCCCTAATGTCTTTACATTCGAAATCATCTTCTGGTTTAAGAATATTGTGAATTCGAGATATTTCCGGATCTGCTAACTGTAATGTTAAGAGCCAATTCTGTTTTTCAATATTGTACACAGATACGTAAGATTTATCATGTGGTTCCAAAGATAGATTAGTGTTGCGGCTCAATGCGTCCACGTGTGACATTTGTGTACCTGGTCGATAATCAATATCAAATGTATACTCGCACATTTGGAGCCACCACCTCGCTATTCTTGGAACCAAATCTCTTTTAGTCATTGTAGTCCTAAGGGCAGCGCAATCGGTATAAATTTTAAAGTGCAGTCCTAAAAGATAAACTCGGAACTTTTTTAACGAACACACGACCGCCAGTGTTTCCAGTTCATAGGAATGCAGGTGCTTTTTCTCAGGGGTTGTCTGACGGCTAAAATAAGCGACTGGTTTTAGGACTCTCAAGTCTCTCTGCCACTGCATGAGGATACCTCCTACACCAAGAGAGCTGGCATCAGTATGTAGCTCTGTTTCAAGTTTGGGGTCGTAAAGTGCTAGAACATGGCGACTAACAAGCTTCTCCTTTAGAGTCTCAAAAGCCTGCTCTTCTACTTTAGACCATTGCCATTCGGAGTTTTTCTTTAACAAGGAAGTTAAGGAACGAGCAATTTCTCCACAGCCTTTGATAAATTTCCTAAAATAGCCAGTCAAACCTAGGAACTGACGAACTTCATGAATGTTACGAGGTCTAGGAAAGTCTTTGACTGCTAAAACCTTGCCTTCACCGGGCTGAATACCCTGCGAGGATATATCGTACCCTAGGTAACTAACAGTGGTATTGAAAAAACTACATTTCGAAAGTTTTAAAGTGAGACCATTTTGTCGAAAAAGATTCAGTATATCTTCTAATCTTTGAAACATTTCATCAATGGTTTTTGACGGTATTAAGACATCGTCCAAATAGGCCAAAGCAAACTCAAAACGCCTGTTACCTAAAATCCTATTAACCATTCGCTGAAAGACAGCCGGCGCGTTGGCCAATCCGAAGGGCATTCTCTTAAATTCATAATGCCCATCAGGCGTTACAAATCCGGTAAGGTGCTGACTGACTTTGGCCATTGGTATTTGATAGTAGCCGGAAGCAAGGTCAAGAGATGTAAAGAAACAATTTCCACTCAAATTAGAAATCTGATCCTCAATAAGAGGCAGAGGAAATCGGTCCTTAATTGTTTTGTTATTTAAGGCTCTAAAATCGACACAAAGCCTTTGTTCCCCAGTTTTCTTCCGAACCATCAAAATGGGACTGGCGTAATCGGATTTCGATTCCTGAATGATGTCATTGCGAAGGAGTTCAGCAATAGTCTCGCGTACAGTTTAACGTTCGGCATGAGACAGACTTACCGACAATAAACCGATTGTATATCGACCATATGGTCGATATACAATCGGTTTATTGTCGGTAAGATCTATTTTCATTTCTATATCAACCGCACACCCTATCTCTTCCAAGTTAGTGGCGAAACAGTCACGGTAA
This sequence comes from Acrobasis repandana, assembly GCA_963576875.1. Lineage (NCBI taxonomy): Eukaryota > Metazoa > Arthropoda > Insecta > Lepidoptera > Pyralidae > Acrobasis > Acrobasis repandana. The sequence goes on along the minus strand of OY756241.1, from coordinate 10,111,512 downwards.
CTTTGGAGGAGGGAATACAATCTGTCTTTTTGAACGTCGCCAAGTTCTGGTCCAGTCTTAATATCGTCTCTTGCCAAAGGTTCTAAGTTCGAGACATCTGTCTGGATCTTATTCACTTGACAAACCTTCTGTTCGGTAAAAGGTATCGCCCTAGCAACCACAATACCCTCCTCTAAGGTTACAACATCGTGAGATAAGTTTGACACAACAACGTTGCCTTTGCCATCAGAGATATGAAAAGCACCTTTAAGTAATCGATATTCCTTCCCTGGGTTGGAGGTATTATAACCCTCAATAAAGACGTCTCCTGTAAAGTTGGATTCTAAATAAACAGGGATAATATTGATTTTATGAATTTGTACTGACGTGGCAACCCGAAGCTTTAAATTATTATGATCGTTAAGCAACGAATCATTACTAGGACTTAGGTAGAAAATCAATCTAAGGCTATCCTTGAGAACAGTTATACAAGGTAATTCTGTAAAGTTTTGTCCGATAATCATGGAGCATTGCATATGTTCATCATCAACGACTAAAACTTCAATCTCAGCTTCAACTTTATCAATTCTAACACACACCCATGATTTGTATAAAGGCATGACGGATGATTGACCAAACCCTCGCACTAACGGAATCTTATCGTGAGAATTGACTAAATGTAATAGTTCTGCGTTGGTTTTTCGCAAAAGTGTACACTCACTGCCGAAATCGATATAAGCTTCTAGAGGATGGTCATTAACAGTGATATTTTTAAAGAATTTCTTGTTACTATTTTCTCCGACGTCTATTTTTAAAGTTTTCTTTTCGGAATTATTCTCCACAGATGTAGGGAAAGAATTTGTAGTGTTCAACGGTTCTAATTTACAACCATCATTATTATGACCAACTCGCCTACAACGCTTACACTTAAGTATAGGTTTCGTGCACTTATAATAAGGATGACCAGTTGACCTACAATTATAACAAACAATAGAATCTGAATTTGAACTTTGATTATTCGAGTTCGAACCAGGAATAGAATTTCTTTGAACTGGTCGATCTTTATATTTATTGCTATTATATATTGTTTGAGGCTTTTGGGAACATAGGAAATTAAGCAAATCCTCGGGTTCTGAGCTGTTAAGAGCTTGTACTCCATTCCTAATCGACCGGTCCATTATTCCATAGACGATACAATCTACAGCCTTTTTGCCCTTAATTTCGCATCTATTTAACAAACAAAGTTTATCAAAAAAATATTCACGTAAGCTTTCATCATTTTTTGAAGTACGGCTTAACATTTCCTCCAAAAGACGTCCATAGTTTTCTTCACTGGGAAATGCTTTTCGCAATTTTGATTGCCACTCGTCCCAAGTGTAGACAACGGTGGGTAAGGATTCAAACCATTTTTTTGCTAAACCGACTAACTTTTGTAAAGAAAAATGAATTTTTTGCCTTTCGTCCCATCCATAAATGACCGCGCATTCGTTAACTTTTTTCAACCAACATTCAATGGTTTGAGTCCTTTTTGCCGGGTCGAATTCTGGCACGACATTGTTCAGATTATTGTTGGTGAGAGACGAAGATGAAGCCTTATTGACTTCCTTCCAGTTTGCCAACAGTTCTAACACTTGCTTACTAGAAAGTTGTTTTGCAACCTTACGTGACTTCCTAGGCACAGGCTCACTGCTCGACGTGGATGAGGATGATGAACTCCTCTGTCGCCTCTTCCTTTTAGTCCGCCGACGTCGCTTAGGCGGAGTACCAGGCGGCGTACCAGCTTCCTTGTCAGACCGCATTCTTTCTGGAATGTGAACATCATCTTCGACAATATCCATTCTCTAAAAACTAGAATTCAACTAAAGACTGTTGTTCTTTTCATGGGGGGAAAAACAAAAAAAATAAAAAATAAATAATTGATTCAAATATTTTGTGGAGGGAAAAAGAACTTCAACTATACTTAAAACAATTAAAGTAAATATTAAATTAGCCAGTACATAAATAACATAAAGCGGCATCCTAGCCAAGATAACTTTATCCAGCAAGCAAACCTAGCTTGCTCAAAATTCCGACGAATGTATGTAGCTCACTCAACAAACCAGTGGGAAACCTACCCACTCAATTAACCAGAGAGCATAAACATACTTCGCCCCCTAAAAATTCACTCAACAGATATAAAATAATTTGTTCAACAAACCAGTGGGAAACCTACCCACACAATTATCCAGTAAGCATGCGTTGCCTACTTTATGAAAATAAATAAGCATTTTTGATAAAAAACATGAAAATATACAATTAAAATGACATATGGATATGATTAAAACACACCAAGCGTTACTGGAGAATAGTTCCAATGAAACACTTGACGAGCTCATTCATAGATGCATAGAGTGAACCTAGGTCGCACCATCAGGGAGTGCCCTGACCAAGCACGAACCTGCGCACCCCATACACAGAACAGTAAAAAAAAAATAAAAAAAAATAGCCCTCTGTATAATGCTACAAAAATCCAAGCTATCAGGGAGTGCCCTGACCAAGCACGACCCTGCATCACACACACGGAACAATAAATAAATAACCACGTGTATAATGTAACAACAGTCCGCGCTATCAGGGAGTGCCCTGACCAAGCACGAACCCGCATCACACACACACACGGAACAATAAATAAATATCCACGTGTATAATGTTACAACAGTCCGCGCTATCAGGGAGTGCCCTGACCAAGCACGAACCCGCATCACACACACACACGGAACAATAAATGAATAACCACGTGTATAATGTAACAACAGTCCGCGCTATCAGGGAGTGCCCTGACCAAGCACGAACCCGCATCACACACACACACACACACGGAACAATAAATAAATAACCACGTGTATAATGTAACAACAGTCCGCGCTATCAGGGAGTGCCCTGACCAAGCACGAACCCGCATCACACACACACGGAAAAATAAAGAAATAACCACGTGTATAATGTAACAACAGTCCGCGCTATCAGGGAGTGCCCTGACCAAGCACGAGCCTGCATCACACACACACGCAACAATGAATAAATAAATAACCATGTGGAACATAATAAATCACGTTTGACATCATTTGTTAAAAACATTTTCTACATGTGGGCGAAATATAAAAGCAAACAGTTATTAAATATATCCACATACCTTAAATAAGTTCGAAGCCCGCTTCTGAGATGTAATGAAACCACCTTTTCCGTATAAAATTATGTATATGTATATTCACTTATTCTTAGTACACCACTTTACTCCATTAAATAATTAGAACCCTTGGAATATTAACACTATTACTAGTAGCACAGATCAGACAACGTGCTTACGCCACGGAGGCTAGCCAACGACTGCCCACCATCAGTTGGGTTTTTCTGTCCGTCCCCACTAAGTCCCCACTACTTATTCGTTACGTCAGGCAGACAGCAAATATAAGTGTTGCCATTTATTAAAAGAAAAGTTACAGATGTTATAATATTTTTAATGTTGCCATTATTTATTTTAAAAAAATACGAAATCGTGACAATACTGACTGTTACATACGAGTAAGTATAAAATAATAATATTTAATAAGGTACAACAGATAGAGAGAAGTAAGAGATCAGCTTAAGAGATGATGGTGAATGAGTCAAAAGGGATAAGTAAATGATTTGAAAATGGAATGAAAGGGAATTTGAAATGAAATGCAGAATGAATAAACCAGCCAAGTGCGAGTTAAACTCGCGTGGAGAGGGTTCCGTATAATTAATTGAATTCTTATAGGTTTTCCTGTAATCTACAAGCAATGAACTACATTTTGTATTTTTTTCAAAATTTTAGGCTCAGTAGTTTCGGAGATCAGGGGGGGGAATGGTCGATTTTTGTCTTCTTTCATGAATAAAATCAAAAATATTCATTTTACAATAATAACAAAAATATATTTGAGATCCTCATATATCGAGCCCCTTCATTTAATATATGAAACAGTAAGGTTTGCAAAACTTTTTTTTTCCTATGTTGTCCCCCGAAAATGACCCTTATTTAAAAAAAAATATTTATTTACTTTAAACATATGTATTTGGGCCATAGGATTACAACATTCTAGCAAATTTCACCTGATTCGGTCCTGTAGATTCGGAGCAAATTGGCTGTGACAGACGGACGGACAGACAGACGCACGAGTGATCCTATAAGGGTTCCGTTTTTTCATTTTTTGCACGCAATCCTAAAAAAACATACAACAACATTGGCCTAAGTAGTAATCAAAACATAGTAGATTGTGCTACAAGGCGTAAAGGTAATAGTTTTAACGCGAGGGCGCTACTTTGAGCGTAGCGAGGGATTCTACGGTGGAATCCTGAGTGATACGAGGGATTCAAGTATATCGCCCGAGATAAAACTATTACCGTACACCGTGTAGCACATTCTCCTTTTCAACTCCATCTATGATAAAAAGCAAATATATACCTATAACGAAAGTAGAATACCTACATATACCTAATCAGAGTTTAACAGTCAGTTACTAACCTCTATTTGGTGGCGTTTTCACTGAAGTAGTACTATGAAAATATTTTTCTAGGACCACCACATCTTATACATTTTCCAGTCATTAGAATCGTTTCATTACTTTTTCCTTGTGTGTTAATTCTTTATATATTTAAATATGTATATTATACGTAAACTTCATGTTTATTTACTATCGGCCTCAACAAGAAATTAGTCACATTTAAAATAGTTGTAAAAATAACCTAATAGTTCCTTAATAAAATTACTATTTAAATCAAAGACAACAATTGCGCGTTTTTATTAGTTTTTAATAAATTATTATTTTGAAGCAAGAGAACCAAAACATTTTGACCTAGAGTCATCCACGTAAAACGTGTTGTATTCCAATTTTAAAAAATAACGACGCCCTTGCCTATATTTTATAATTTTAAAACTAAATTCTTCTTTTTTTTAAACGGTCTACACACGGCCTGATATCAGAGCCGATATCGGATCGGTGGAGGGGAGCGCCCTAGATCGCTCCCGATTTCGCGTCGTGTGTAGGCAAATCGGCAGCATAATTATTATTATTGCCCCTAACTCTGAAATCGGTTCGGGCGAGCTCACGATTTAGGGTCGAAAATCGTGCAGGGAGCGTTGTTGTGCCGTGTGTGGCGAGATCGGGCCGATTTCGCCGCAGTACGCGTGCGTGACGAGCGGCGAGAGGTCGTTTTTCCTTTCAAGAATTTCAAGGGTGCCTGCGTGTGCGGCGCGGCAGCGAGTTTATTTCGAGAGTTAAAGTTAAAATGTCCAAAGAAAGGGAGCGCGAGGCATGGACGAAGACTTTAGAGTTATATAGGGATTTGCCGTATTTATGGGACAAAAAAGATAAAGAATATTTTAATAAAGATATGAGACAGGAGGCATTAAAAATGCTCCTCCAAGTTTATAATGAAGAGGTTGGCAAGGAGACGAGCCTAGCTGATTTTAAGAAAAAACTTGAAAATATGCGCACTTCATATGGAAGAGTCTCTGGGATCATTTTCGACATTAGTTGCGGTGATATGAAAGCACTTAATTTTAAATCCTCATAACTTTGACCTGTAGCCAGGAAACGTAGAGTAGCTGTAAGTCGCTCTCTTGGACTTATGGACTCTCGCATCAAAGTATCTTGTTTCTTTATAAATGGTGTTACCATACTGAGGAGCTCTTCAAAACACTCTATGTCCATTCTGAAAAAGTTTTTTAAATCTGGTGGTTCTAAATGCATCATTATATTCATGTGGCTCAATTCCTCTCGTTTTAACAACCAAGTTTTTGCCCAGGTCCTTCTTTTTCTTTTTTGTTTTGGTTGCACCGCCGTAGCAAGTGCCAAAGCGAGGCCTATTCTTTGGTATTTTGAAAGCGTTGGCGGCATATTGACGCGCGCTTCACTACACGGTTGGTTGCGTACTAGCAGGCAGGGACTTGTGTAGAGTCGTGCCCGATTTTACCCCCACTATCGCTCTCCCAAAATCGCCTCCGATTTTAGGGCCGTGTGTAGATACCTTTAGCTGACTGCCAATATTATTTTTGATTCTACATTCGTGTTCGGTTTTCAAATGTGATTTAACGCCTAGGGAATTTACTTTTCAGTGTCTAGAGAATTGACTAGCCCCAAATATTTGGGATAAAATCATCGTTTTTCGAATAGATGAGATGAAAAATATATTTAATATGCTGAAACTTGATGGGGTTGCGTCGTTTTATTACAGAGTTCTTATTGCTACCTTCCAGCTTCATCATCAGATCAGCTTCTTGTTATATAATTATTGCATTGTCATCTGATTTACATTAGCATACAAAAGCTCATCTCAATCGGAAACAAGCTTTTATCTAAAACAATGACGTAAAAAGTTTAAAGGTTTCTTCTCACCTTCCTGCTTCATCATAGGTACAGGTCATTGGTACCATGATATTGAATGGTCACCCTACCTACATAAGTATGTGAAGCTTTAGCTCAATCGAGTAAGTAATGGGAAGTGGGTCTAATTTAGCTTGCAAGATTTGCCGTCTGTAATCAAATCTTGCAAGCGTGACAGGTTAAACTAAATGAAAACTTAAAAGACAATTACTTGGCAAAGATAGAGACGTGATCATGCATCTGTATTAAGGGCTCATCTACAAACACCGACGCTTCAGAATAAAAAGTCTCGTCAGAATCAAACCTTGTACCGGGTCATTAGCGCACGGACCTATAATTGGTACGCCACGTAACCTGCAGAGGCCGTTATCCAAATTATACGATGAATAGGTCATGGGCCTTTTCGTATGTGCTTTTTGTCTTAGTATAGATTAAAGGCTTCATCCAGTGCATTTCAGAAATACATTTGTGTAAATAAACAAGTACTTAAGACGATACACGGAGTCCAGTGCTGCCCTATTTAAAATAAATTATTTGTAAGGAAACGGAGATATCATTTAAAATTTGGAGTTAGTAGAACCTAGATAACCCTTCAAACTATTTTATGAACCACTGTTTACACTTTAAAGTAAGAACGTAAAACGAACGTGTAACCTCTTGAACTTCTACCATCTAATTATTTATCTTAGCGTGTCGGAATGGTGTTTTTATAGTTTTTAGGGTTCCGTACCTGAAGGGTGCAAACGGGACCCTATTACTGAGACTCTGCTGTCTGGCCGTCTGTCCGTCTGTCACAGGGCTCTATCTCATGAACCGTAATAGGACACCTGAAATTTTCACAGAGTATGGCCACTATAACAACAAATACTAAAAATAAAAAAAAGTTAAAATTAAAGGGGGTCGTCATACAAGAAACGTTTTTCTTCTTCACAAGAAATGGTGTCTTGTGAACATCAAGGATGATGTGCGTGATAAGATTCTTACAACCAAGGATGCGCAAGCTCATGCTTGATGCGATTTTATATTTTTGCTTGACGAGACATTTTGACAATATTCGCGACCAGTTTGATCTAGCGTAGCTCAGTCGACAGTGGAGGATTATTATTGATAAATAAATAAATAAATATTATTATTTATTTATTGATTTTTTAATCTAAGGACATAAAGCTAGCTCCAAAGTAAGTTCTATTAAACTTGTATTATGGGATAGTAACTCAATAATAATAATACTATATTTTTACAACTACTGTAAATGCATATATAGACGAACACACAAGACCCAGGACAATTTGGAAAAGGCCCTTTTTCATCTTACCCTGACTAGGAATCGAACCCAGAACCTCCGGATTAGCGGTCTAGCGTGTTAACCATTATGCCACGGAGGTCGTCAAATATCAGATATCATTGCCAAAGCGCTTCTTGTTGGTTCAAGCTGCTTGAAAAAAACAACCAACTTTAATATTTTTTAGGAGTTTCTTCCATATCTCCAAAATTCTTCATCATATCTTCACCAAATTAATATGGAACTAACTTGATAGTAAAAGCTTTCAAATAAAAAAAGAATCATAAAAATCGGTTCACAATTGGCGCGATATCGCGTAACAAACATACATAAAAAAAACCGCGGGTTGCACTCCGGGAGTGCCGGCAGAAGTGGAATCTTGAATATTAACGTTGTGCATTTTTGATATTTTGGAATGGTTAGGGAATAATTTTGCACGAATTGCTTTAATTATCAGTATAAAAGTACTATCATTTATGTGGTAGAATACAATATTTATTTATTGCGCTATCGTACACAAACATGACAATTTATATTACATTAAAAAGTTTATCTCTCAGCTAAACGAAACAGCAGGCGCAGGCATACATTTTCGCCGCGCCGTAGAAAGAGAGGGGGATACTTCCTCTCCTACGCCGCGCCGGCTGTCTACTCTCCATCCGTCTTACGAATTTTCGATCAGGACACGTGTCCTGACGCGAGTTTAACATTTTTTACCCATTACAAAAATAGTGCACAACGCCGCTAAAGTAGTTTTCACTTCAACGAAATAGTTTTGCTACTCGTTCATAGATGGCGTTGTAATAATTTTCAATGCTTGTAATGTTATCATTAATGTTGAACGGAATAACTAGATGGCGCTACGTCAAATATTCATTGCATGGGTAGCCGGCTGTCTACTCTCCATCCGTCTTACGAATTTTCGATCAGGACACGTGTCCTGACTCGAGTTTAAAATTTTTTACCCATTACAAAAAAGTGCACAACGCCGCTAAAGAAGTTTTCACTTCAAAAACGTACAGTCGAATTGATAACCTCCTACTTTTTTGAAGTTGGTTAAAAATAACGTGCTTGGCGCCAAGCTGCTTGACCGTCACGGAACCACTTTAACCACATCCGGCACCTAGGGCCTTTCGACCAACCATTGTAGTGAGATTACATAAACAAACAACAGTATTTACAATAATTACTGCTACATCTGGCCGTGACTGCCGGCAGACCTTTGACACGCATTTTTAGTGTTTATTTTTATTTGCGCATTTATATTTTTATGTAATTATTTAAATATACCTTATGATTATTTGGACAACGCTAGGCGGAAAGAAAACAACTTACATTGTTTTATTATTTAGTCTTATCTACCATTCATTTCTTTGTAGGGTTTGCGAAATAAAAGCTTGTGTTGCTCTGTAAATAGGGAAACAACATTTAATGCTACATGTTAAAAAATATCGGATAAAGGAAATTTGAAAAAAAAGCGGCCAAGTGCGAGTTGGAGTTGCCCCTGAAGGGTTCCGTAGCAGCAAGTAACATAATATAAAAGTTCTAAAGGTAAATTGCGGTATACGATTTATGACGTATTAAAAAATAACTATCTATGATACCAAGACCACTATAGTTTTAATTAAAAGTAACTACATACTTCGAGGTATATACCACATTTTTTTTTTAGAATTATTTTAGTAATACTTCAAAAGTTACGGTGCGGGGACACCTCAAATTTTAACTTTGTATTAGATTATCTCAAGACTGGGGGGTTTGATCTACATACACAAAAGAGTTTTTGTTGCATTTTAAAAGACCTTTTTAACGATATCCCACACGTTGGGGTTAGTCCAATTTAATTTTTTAAATTCATTTTTCGTTGTATGGGGGGCTGAAAAAAAACATATTTTCATAATTTTAAAAACCAACTCTTGGAACTTCAATATCTATCTCTCCACCAATTTTCGTGACAATCAATGCAGTAGCGGCGGATTACGAGCCCGGACGGACAGACAGATAGACAGACGTACGGACGGACGGACGGACATGACGAAACTACAAGCAATGAACTATATTTTGTATCTTTTTCAAAATTTTAGGCTCAGCAGTTTCGGAGACTAGGGTGGGGGGGGGAGGAATGGTCAATTTTCGTCTTCTTTCATGAATAAAATAAAAACTATTCATTTTACAATAATACCAAAAATATATTTGAGATCCTCATAACGAGCCCTTTCATTTGATATATGTATGACACAGTAAGGTTTGCAAAACTTTTATTTTTTATTTCCTAATATGTCCCCCAAAAATGACCCTTATTTTTAAAAAATATTTATTTACTTTGCACATATGTGTTTGGTTCATAGGATTACACCATCCTACCAAATCTCACTTGATTCGGTCCAGTAGATTCGGAGCAAATTGGCTGTAAGCTGTAACAGACAAACGGACAGACAGACGCACGAGTGATCCTATAAGGGTTCCGTTTTGACGTGACAACGTCTTAAATTAGGTTGCGGCTGGGAGTCACTTATGAAAAAGTGTAACGCTCGGTAACGTTACGATGAGTCACCGAACGAGAGAGAGGCCCGCCGAATGCCTTGCGTCTCTCTCCCACTCAACTATGATCGGTCTGCCGCCGTTGTCACGTAAAATCTTCGCCCGTAAAACCGACTTTACAGGCAACCATTTTTTTTCATTTAATGTACGGAACCCTAAAAACAAGTAAATATTTTTGGCAAGTGCAAGTCGGACTCGTACATAAAGGATTCCGTACCTCCGTACAATGTTTTAAAACGCTGAAGAAACACGTTTCTTGTATTACGACCCCCTTTAATTCTTATTTTTATCTTATTCTTAGTATTTGTTGATATGGTGGTCATAGTAATACATAATCGATGAAAATTTCAAGAATCTGGTTACCAGATACTTGAAATTTTGCTCCACAAGGCGAATTAATCAAGCGGGGTTATGTTATTTAATCACAGGATGCCGTGACCACGTTCCGGCTTCATCGGGTGATCAGGTCACAGGTACCATAATATTGTATTGTCACCATGCATTGTCAGCATAAGAATGTGAAGAATGTGAAGGTTCTAAGTGGGTCTAATTTAGCTTGCAAGATTTGATTACGGACACACAGACAACGGGACAGGTGATATTAAATCTTTTTTAGTCTTCACTGCAGGAGAACAACCATTTTTGTACTACCAGATCTATACATGGTCAGAGCAGCTAGAGGATCTGGCCTATACACTCTCCACGCTGGCCAGACGGGTTGGAGTGATCTCATTGATGTTTCTATGCTTAGTTTAGCTTGTGTTTCTGAAGTCGCCTTTCCACGGGAAGACTTGGAGTGGTCTTATTCTACTCAGTCGGGAACCGCACGGCAAATTAAAGTTAAATAAATAAAATAAGTCAGTAAAACTAAATAAAAGCTTGTAAATAGTTCGATCCTTAGTAAGACCTTATAATAAATATTTCTCATGCTAAAAACTGTAGTTACCTTGACGAACATTTCAAATAGATTTTGTGCAAAGGAAGCAAGCCATAAATATTACATCTGCCATGAAGATCTTCTGTAATTATCAAATTATGTTGGCCATTTATCAAACCCGGCGACGCCATAAATGTACAGGAGGACTCGAGAACGCATCATTATAAATTAATTATTTACGAAGTTTTGAGTCGTTTAACTTCTAATAAAAACCGTAGTTATAAATAATACATAGGTAACTTTCATACGTCAAAATTATTTCGAGTTAACAAAAATAGGACTTGGCGACGGTCGGCAGCCGCAGAAATGAAGATCGGCGTTCACTCACTCCCCGTTTAGGTATCGAAAATGTACCTACATTATTACTATGCGTGCAGCGGCCCCTCTGGGTGGTAAATTCAGTTATACGAATCGTTTTTCCAGAGTAATGAGAATGAAATTGGCTTGCAATGGATGTCTAGGTATCTAAACGAAAAAGTGCTGAGTTCTGACGTGATCGAAATTAAACCATATCGCTAGCCACATTGTGTAGTATTATTTATTCTGTGATTGAAGTGAAACGCGTTGCTCAAGACAGAACGAGATGGAGAAGTATTGTAGTGGCCCCCTGCCCCAGCTAGCCTGCCAGGGGACATAGGACCATAACAAACTTAATAAATACATCCTGTAATTTTGGAAATTGGTATTAAAACAATTATGTAATCAATGAGCTGTAGCTGAATCACCTGATTATCCGAAAAGAAAGATGGTTTCGTGCTTCGGAAGGCACGTGAAGCTGTGGGTCCCGAACGCCATCTAGCGTTTGTTTAGGATTGGTTCTGGTCTACCCTTTGGGTTGCGGAGGTGAGACGGCAGTCGCTCTGTGTAAAACTAGTAACATCGTCAAATCAGGTTAGATAGCGGACCCCGGGCTCTGAAGCGTCACCGCTGAGGATGCAACCGGGAATACGTGAGAATGATGATGAATGAGCTGGCCTTTTCGTCTCCAACAAGGTGTATTGCTAATAAAACCAGCTTATCTGTTACTAACAAACTAACACGATACCTCCCGATTTATTGGTAGGCTTTCTATCTAGTTAGATGTCAAAGATCAATATTAACATGCTCCTAGCTTATTAATTCTTGTAGGTAACAATTTATGGGATCAATAAAGTAATAAATGCAAAGGATGACCTGCATTCGCATATTAGAAGACATAACGTATCATTTTCATGGGTAGTTCTTCAGAGACAAAATTTTCGATGTCTGTGGGTATATTTCTGAAACAATCCAACAAGAATCAAAATGACCAGCATATATTTATTAGGTGTAGTTTAGCTTTATCTAACTAGTACAAACCATATTTTTATTTTTTTTGTGAATCCCAGTGTCTGCTTTCCGGCTATGTTTCTTCTTAGTATTGTCTTCTAAATAAAGTTCACATTTTACTCAAGCTTGAAGGCGTAATGAATGATCTACTAACCTTTTAACCCTGGCAATTACAAAACCGACAATGGCATCGAAACATTAATACAATTGTTTCGGCAGATGTTTCGGATTTAAAAAACAATGAGCCACCTTTCTCTGGTCTCACCTTGGCACGTTTTTTGGTAATTTTTAATGGCTGATAGAGATTCATTTGGGTTTTGTTACGTGTGATAGAAATAGTGTTATACAAGTAATTTTTTTTTTAAGTGAAAAATTAGTTTGTCGCGTTGGGCATTTTTGTAGGGGAAAAAAGCCATTGAACTTGTTACCGACACCACCTTGTTAAATTTTTCTCTTCCGTCGGCACCATCGGAGTGCCACTGATTTTTTTTTAACTTGCAATGCTTGTATGATGATGTATGTTTTTTTTGGATCAAACCTTGCAACTGAGTAGGGTACCTTGGGTCAAAATTAAAAACAAACCTTTGTCTGGTCTCACCTTACAAGTTTTTTGGTAATTTTTAATGGATGATAGAAATTCGTTTCGGTTTCGTTATGTGTCGTGGTAGAAACAGGCTCTAAGTTTCTTTTAACTTGCAATTTTTTAAGTCGTGTGTATATGTTTGCAACGGAAAAATTTAAGATACATAATGCCAAATATACTAAAACTATTTTAAGGGTAGATTTATATCATGACCCAAAGGGAAGACCAGAACCAATCCTAGGATAGTTTTTAAACAAACCCTAAATGGCGTTTGGGACCCACAGCTTTACGTACCTTCCAAAGCACGAAATCATCTTACTTTTCGGATAATCAGGTGATTCAATCCTGCTATATCCTAACCAGACTGGAAACAACTTTTCAAAAAGTAAGCATCCCAATGGGATTTATACCTATGACTTCCGGATTACAAGGCAAACGCCTTGACCACTGGACTACGGAGGTATATATAGTCTAATTCTCACAGAACCACTAGTTTATTTCATCGTAACAATAACCTTTCTTTACGACGTAGGTTAAACCTCCGATTCTATTGCCATGACTGCACGACATAAGCACTCATTGCGAAATTTCCTCTCCGACTCTACAGTAAGTAACTTAGAACGGAATCCGTGACCTATAGTGTGAATCTCATCTCCAATTGATGATACATTTAACACATTCTGGGACATTTACGCCTGTAGACGTGTTAAATTGTACTTACCTACTATAAGATAAATAAGATAATATTTCTTTATTGTACCAACTGTAAGGAGAACTTAAAAATAAACTTAAAATATATTTTTTCAAAACAAAAAACCGACTTCAATAGGTACCAGAAAAGCTAAATATTCAAACAATTGCATACTTAGACGACATATTTTTAGGGTTCCGTACCCAAAGGGTGCAAACGGGACCCTATTACTGAGAATCCGCTGTCTGTCCGTCTGTCCGTCTGTCTGTCCGTCTGTCTATCCGTCTGTCACAGGGCTCTATCTCTTGAACCGTAATAGCTTGACATTTGAAATTTTCACCGATTATGTATTACTGTGGCCGCTATGACAACAAATACTAAAAATAAAAAAAAGTTGAAAATTAAAGGGGGTCGTCATACAAAAACATGTGTTTTTTCAGCGTTTTCAACTAGATCTTTATAATGGCATTAACTAGATACTTGAAATTTTCACCGATTATGTATTACTATAACCACTATACTAAAAATGCTAAAAATAAGATAAAGTTATTAATTAAAGGGGGTCGTCATACAGGAAACGTGTTTCTTCAGCGTTTTAAAACATTGTACGGTGGTACGGAACCCTTCATGTACGAGTCCGACTCGCACTTGCTCGTTTATTTCAAATTATTTTCAACTTTTTCAAAATCAAAATTTTCATTATTGTCAACATGACAGGTGCCACTCTTGCTGCCTTTGAAAAGTGCAAGAAAATACTTGCAAATGCTGCATTACACGCACACCCATACTGTGATGCCAAACTTGCTCTGGTAACAGATGCATCAGATCTGGCTTTGGGTGCAGTTCTGCAGCAATTTCATGATGGTGCCTGGCAACCTCTCGCATTCTTCTCGCGCAAACTAAGCCCGTCACAACAAAAATATTCTCCTTATGATCGAGAGTTATTGGCGATATACGAAAGCATAAAATACTTTCGTCATATGTTGGAAGCGAGACACTTCGTGGTTTATACAGATCACAAACCTCTCATTTTTGCTTTCCGTGAACGAAAAGCTAACTGTAGTCCTCGTCAATTTCGTTATCTTGACTTCATCTCACAGTTCACGACCGATATCAGACACATTTCGGGTAAAGACAATGTTGTTGCCGATACATTGTCTTGTGTCGATGAACTGCAGATGGCGATTGACTTGGACATACTCGCTCAACATCAAGCCTCCGATCAAGAGTTACTTGAGTACCTTGACGGTGAATTTTCACTCCGACTTGAAAAGGTCCAAGTCCCTAACAGTAGTACGGAGATATATTGCGATTTAAGTACTCCATCGCCAAGACCATTCGTACCCAAACCTCTGCGCAGACAAATCTTCGACAGCCTTTATAATCTCAGCCATCCAGGTGCAGACGCTACTACTAAACTCATAGCAGAACGCTTTGTCTGGCCTGGGATGCGCAAAGACTGTCGAGAGTGGTCACGCCAATGTCTTGCAAGTCAACGTGCGAAAGTTAATCGACATGTATCTGCTCCTTTGGGCACTTTTAATATTCCTCGTGCTCGATTTTCTTTTATCCATGTGGACATTATTGGTCCTCTTCCACCATCACAGGGTTATAAGTACTGTCTAACAGTTGTAGACCGCTTTACATGTTGGCCTGAAGTTACACCAATGGTGGACATCACAGCTGAAACTGTCGGAAAGGCTTGTTGTTGTGGATATCTAGATTTGGATGTCCCACTGATATTGTCACCGATCGTGGTCGTCAATTTGAGTCCGCACTCTTCCAGTTTCTGGCAAAAATGATCGGATTCAAGCACCGCAGGACAACAGCGTATCATCCAGCCTGTAATGGCATGGTAGAACGATTCCACCGACAGCTTAAGGCAGCCATTATGTGTCACGCGGACTGCAACTGGGTAGACAACTTGCCCTTGATACTTCTAGGCATCAGGTCTTCTTTCAAAGATAGCATGCAAGCCTCATCAGCTGAGTTAGTGTATGGAGAACCTTTACGTCTTCCAGGCGAATTTTTCCATGCATCTGTCCCGGAATCTAGGGTAGATTTAACAGATTTTATATCTCGCCTACGACTTTTCGTAGCTAAGTTACAACCTACCCCAGCCGCGAGACATACTAAGGACAAAATTTTTATTTACAAGGATTTATCATCTTCGAGTCATGTTTTCCTTAGGACCGACGCATTACGCGGTGCCTTACAGCTGCCATACACCGGCCCTTATGAAGTGCTCGAACGAGGAGATAAAACTTTTAAGATTCTTGTAAAGGGTAAAAGTGTCACAGTATCAATAGACCGCTTGAAGCCGGCCTATATGCTAGTTGACTCATCTCCTACCCTTATCTCAACTCCTATCCCTCAAAGTAAAACTCTTCCCAGTCATGATCTTGCAGCTGATCCTGTCCCAAAAGCTTCGGATAGCCCACTGCAAGAGCCAAAGACTCGTGCCGGACGTATTGTTCGGTTTCCTATTTTTTTTCGCCCGTAGTTACGGTCTCCGGAGGGGAGTGATGTGGGCTTCTCCCACTTTTATTTACATAAGTTTTATTTATCTGTATTCATATTTTTTTATTTATACTTCTTTATTGAAAGCGATGGTCTTTAACAGTCGACCACGGACTTTGCGTTGCGCGCGCATGTTGCCTCGCGGCGTCATGTTGCGCGCGCATACTTTTAGTACTGAGTTTTGGTCGACTGTAAATGACCATCCTTCAGAGCTCTCATGTCTTGTCATTTGTGGTAACAGCATTTTTCTCTGTTAAAAATTTAAATTAATTTAATATTTACTTTGTGTTCAGTTCTTTTGTCTTGACTATTCTACTTCTACATTTTTCTACCTTATTTTCCACTGATTTTATCGCTCGTGCACCTTCTGTTTTGCTTATTTCTTTTTACTCTTGTGTGTACATAAAAAACTATTTACATCTTCCATTTGTTTCTTTCTCCTACTTCCCTATACACACAATCTATCTGGGACGCTCTGCTCAGGAGCTCCCATACTTCGGGGCTACCCTTGCCCCCATAAACCGATCGAGGGAATGGGCGCGAACCTGAATCATATCATTAAGCGATGCGGTTTGCAATCCATCACTATTAAGATTCCCTTAATCTAACCTTTATGCCCACTATCACGCTTAAAGTGGCCTGGGCCTTACCGCCCTAGGCTCTGTCTGTCATGTTAGATCCCTAACATGACATGATAGTTAACTGTATCTGTAAGTATGTCACTTTATTTACCAATAAGTTTATTTTATGGCCTATTATAAGCTTATCTAATAGGTTAACTAATGTTATAAAACCCATCCTGTGTAATTAAGTAAATAGCCAAACCCTTTTTAATTACGCGTATCCGTTGCTCTTTAAATTTAATACACTATCACGTCTTTATCCCTAGCGGGGTAGACTAGGCCTAACGCCAACTCAAAGGCCACTTCTAGCGAATAGATAGATAGATAGTTAAAAATTGTATTCAGAGGAAAAACACATTTTACAAATTATAAAAATACAAAATAAGAAAAAAAAATGTGATTTGTTCCCCAAAATAGTCTTCAACTCAGCATGTGCATTGTGCAACTCAGCTGTTCATTTTCACAATAATAATAATAATAAGAGTGATATTTGGGTCTTCTTCTTGTCAAGTCGTAAAGATTCTAATTGACAGAGCGTCTCAGTTTCAAGATTTTGACGAAAGCTGGCATATGAGTTCCTCGACTGAAATTATTTAGTCTATCGCGATTTTTGATTAAGGGGGCAATAAGGGGCAAACGGGGGAACTTTGCTGTAACGTTACGTCTTGACGGATTTCAATCTAATTTTAGAGTAAGGACTTCATCCTACACAAGATGTTGCTATAAAATACGAAAATGGGGAAGGGGGAAAAGGAAATTTGCTGAAGCGTTTTATATGGACGGATTTCACTGAAATAGCTTTGCTAAGCCAGGGGAAGGGGAAAAGTGTAGGTTATTGCATGATTAAAGGGCTCGCGAGGTCTACTGTTCTCACAGAACCATTTTGTGTATGTAGTTTTAAATGATGTATGTACTGGTCATACATAGCTAACGACATAGGAATCGCCGTGGCTACATACTTGTAGCCACGGCGATTCCTATGTCGTTAGCCTCATTAAGGTCCTCAATGTTCTCAAAAATGAATGGCACGTGGGTAATATGAACGTGTTTCGCATCTGACATCAAAAACAAAGGCACCTTAATGCATTGTTCTTATACACTATCACGTCTTTATCCCTAACGGGGTAGACAGAGCCTACGGCGGTAAAGCCCAGGCCACTTTTAGCGTAATGGTGGGCATGAAGGTGGAAAAGGGAAATCATAATAGTGATGGATTGCTAACCGCATCGCCTATTCGTATGATTCAGATTCGCGCTTATTCCCTCGATCGGCTTTTACGATCTGCACGGGAAGAGAAGCAGCTGGTACATTCTATGTTTTTTCTTTACTCCCAGACCAGCAAAGAAAAACAAAGGCACCTTAATGCATTGTTCTTAAGACTACTAATCATTAAACAGGAACGACTAATAAGCCATCAAAATTACTACGTCATTATCGTTACACAAATTATATAATGAACTGCTGTAAACCACAGTAAATGGTACATCAAATTGTGGCCTCGATATCGCATCTAAAGGTTCTTTCACATTAATCATCACTCTAAATTCCTAATTTGTAATATTTCATCCAAGCTAGTCTGGGAGAGTTAATTTAGTATTAATGGAGAAAAGATACAATTTATAAGATTTGCAGATGACATAGCAGCCCTTGGAAGTAGTTCACCACAATTGGAGAAATTAATAGAAGCAATGAACAATATTTTTAATAAACATAGATTAAGTATAAATAAAAATAAAAGCAAGTCCTTAATTGTCTCAAAAATTAGGTACAATTATTTAGGTACAATTTTATTAACGAAGAGTCAATATGCACAGAAGATATTAAAAAGAGGATTGCTATTGTAAAAAATACATTTAGGAGTAAAAATACATATTTTGATCTAGTATCAAAGAAAGATTATGTAAAAGATTTATCAAAACATTTGTATGGAGTATTTGCTTACTCGAAACGTGGACGATGACTAAAAAGGATAGAGATACATTAGAAGCATTTGAAATGTGGTGCTGGAGGAGAATGAAATGTGGTCTATGTGCGAAGAGTACACAGTAAACGCTCTCATCATTGACCTACTTGAATCTAGGACATCTAGATCATTTCCTATAAAGAGGATACTTCCTTGTAATACTATCCGTTGTAAGAGATCTATCATCTAAGACCACCCAGCCGTCTAGACAAAGACAACGATCTATGTACCACTTATAAAATAAGTACATAAACCATGTTATACCATAATAAAGGCAGTTCGTCTCCAACCTACAACAAGTATTATTTCGACACCCCTTCAAGTCACATCATAGAAATAAACGGGCAAGCGCGAGTCGGACTCGTACATGAAGGGCTCCGTACCTCCGTACAATGTTTTGAAACGCTGATGAAACACGTTTCTTGTAAGACGACCCCCTTTATTTTTTACTTTTTTTATTTTTAGTATTTCTTGTTATAGCGGCCACAGTAATACATAATCGGTGAAAATTTCTATTACGGTTCAAGAGATAAAGCCCAGTGACAGACGGACAGACAGCGGAGTCTCAGTAATAGGGTCCCGTTTGGGTACGGAACCCTAAAAACTAAGTTGGACAGAAAAAGTTATCAACGAAAAAGTATTAGAGAATGTAGATGGGAAAAGGCAAATGCTACAAATTATAGAAAATAGAAGAAGGAAAATGTTCGGCTATCTACTACGATGAGTTTTTTAAGGCCGTACCTGAATTATCCGGGGTTCAGTGCTGCCCCCATTTAAAATAAATCATTTCAAAGAAAACGGAGACACCATTAAATACTTTGCTACCACCAATTCCTAGATAACCCTTCAAAGTATTTTATAAACTACTGTTTACAGTTTAAAGTGAGAACGTTAAGCTTTACTACGCACATTTGAGAAAAACGGCCACTTTTGGCAAATGTGCGTAGTAAAGCTTGCCGTGCAAACATGTGTGAACGGACCCTAAAGCCTTGACAATTCAACTGTTTCCTTATGCATCTTAATAACAAAATATCTCACGCACTACATAGCATTGTATGTACTTATTTTAAAGATTAATGATTCGATAAACATTTCTTAATGAAGCTCTCCTTTTTTAGAAGTTGGTTAATAGTTAATTAAGTAGTACTATCACAGATGTTTGTTTCTCCAATGTTCAACCCTGCAACCGAACCGTTTGGGAGAGAGAAAAAAACTAGAATGTACCAGCTGCTTCTCTTCCCGGGCAGATCGTTATCCGATAGACGCGATGTGCGAAAATGCGAATCATGTTTTAGCAACCCACATTATCTTTTCATTTATTTTCCGTCCCTCTGTCCGGCCGTCTGTCCGTCCGTCTGTCCGTCCGTATGTCCGTCCGTCTGTCCGTCCGTCTGTCCGTCCGCCTGTCCGTCCGTCTGTCCGTCTGTCCGTCTGTCCGTCTGTCCGTCTGTCCGTCTGTCCGTCCGTCCATCTGTCCGTCCGTCCGTCTGTCCTTCCTCTACCTTTTGAACCGTAATAGCTAGAAACTTAAAATTTTCACCGATTATGTAAAACTGTAGTTGCTATAAAAAAAATTAAAATTTAAAGGGGGTCAACATACAAAAAACGTGTTTTTTCTGCGTTTTTAACTAGATCTTTATAATGGTATTAACTAGATAATTGAATTTTTCACTAATTATGTATTAGGTTATGACCACTATAACAACAAATACTAAAAAATAAAAAATAAAAGTTAAAAATTAAAGAGGGTCGTCATACAAAAAACGTGTTTTTTTAGCGTTTTAAAACATTGTACGGTGGTACAGAATCATTCATGTCCGAGTCTGACTCGCACTTGCCCGTTTATTTTTCATCTTCTCGCCCACCATCACATTAAAACTGGCCGTTAGGTATTGCGGCCCTGGTCTCAATTAGCTAGCAAGACCCAAAATGCCCTGTCTGCCCCATCAGAGATAAAGACGTGATAATCTATGTATGTATCGTACTCACAGTCCCATAAATAAGTGATTTACCGACATTGCGAGACGAGTCATGTATATCATTCTGTTTAATTGATAGAACGAGATTCCATTTAGTTCTACCGCAATTTGTGCGTTCTATTTTGCTAATGATGTACCGTAAAGTGACTTAGATGACCTCTCCTTAGTCGTTCTGAAACTAAAGTAGCTTGTAGCTTTATCTTAATCAAAAAATCTTAAATTACCTATAGCTAATAAGTTAATTAGTAATACTTCCTTCGGACAAAAGAAAAAAACATAGAATGTACCAACTGATTTTCTTCCTGCGCAGATCTTAAAAGCCGATCGAAGGAATAGGCGAGACTCTGAATCATATCAATAGGCTATGCGGATAGCAACCCATCACTATTATGATTTATTTTTCCACCTTCATGCCCACTATCACGCTAAAAGTGGCCTGGGCCTTACCGCCCTAGGCTCTATCTGTCCCGTTAGGGATAAAGAAAGTAGTTAAAATCTTAATTTCACCAAAACATAGGGATACAGTTTATTAGATTATAGATAACAGATGACTAAATGCGGCCTTATCGCAACTGCAATGATACCAGGCAACCGAGGTACTTGGAGATGTTTGACGAAAACAGGTGAGGTGCGAAATTATAGGCAAAGGAGAAAAAAAATTTACTCTAGGTACCATTAATAAATATACTTACCTACATAATAAGATACATATAAATATAAACCAGCCAAGTGCGAGTTAAACTCGCGTGGAGAGGGTTCCGTACAATTGATTGAATTCTTATAGGTTTTCCTGTAATCTACAAGCGATTTCTTCTTTGCTGGTCTGGGAGAAAAGAAAAAACATAGTATGTACCAGCTGCTTCTCTTCCCGTGCAGATCGTAAAAGCCGATCGAGGGAATGGGCGAGAATCTGAATCATATGAATAGGCAATGCGGTTAGCAACCCATCACTATTATGATTTCCCTTTTCCACCTTCATGCCCACCATTACGCTAAAAGTGGCCTGGGCTTTACCGCCCTTGGCTCTGTCTACCCCGTTAGGGATAAAGACGTGATAGTGTATCTGTATCTACAAGCGATGAAACATATTTTGTATTTTTTTTTAATTTTAGGCTCAGTTGTTTCGGATATCAGGGTGGGGAATGGTCAATTTTCGTCGTCTTTCATGAATAAAATTAAAACTATTCATTTTACAATAATAACAAAAATATATTTGAGATCCTCATAACGAGCCCTTTCATTTGATATATGACACAGTTTGCAAAACTTTTTTTTCAATTTCCTAATTTATCCCCCGAAAATGACCCTTATTTTAACACACATGTGTTTGGGTCATAGGATTACACTATCCTACCAAATTTCACCTGATTCGGTCCAGTAGATTCGGAGCAAATTGGCTGTGACAGACGGACGGACAGACAGACGCACAAGTGATGGGTTCCGTTTTTTATTTTTTTGTACGGAACCATAATAAAATATACCTCTTTACATAATAAGAGTAATTATGTGATAAATAAATTCATCTGGGTTATTCGAAATCGTGGCGAAAATTTTTTCATCACATAAAAAAATAATCCTGATTTTACTAAACATAAAATTATCTGAAATCACTTGAAAACTGCGACCTGTAGGCACAGAATACAGTAAGAGTAAACAAAACGGAATCTCCTAAGGTACGCGCAATATGCGTCCTCGTTCCCCGCACCCGCACCTCTCCTCCGTTTTCGCCCTGATGACACAATTGCGCGTACCTAAGGAGATTCCGTTCTGTGTTACTAACTACGCTCTGCTACCAAAAATGTTGGGCGCAGATAGCTAAGATTACGTTTTGTACGGAGAGATTTTGTGACCACGCTCTTGGTACGAGTCCGGCCATCTCACCGGCAACAAACAAACACACAAACAACCTACGCAGTCTGCTACCACCCTGTATATAGGTACAGGGGCCTATTTTAATCTAATTTAACTAATTATGAGTTGAACAGAATTCTAATTAAAAGTAGTTATACTAATTATAAAACTCACCGCGTCCACGCAGTCTTCAGGCAGCCTCGCCTGGCCTTCGCGTCGTGTCTGAGGTCCTCCTCAGGGCTGGCGACGGCCTCAGGTCTCTTCATAGACCCAAGGTCAGTGGTGCAGAAGAATTGGGTTTCTACAATAACCTAAACCCATGAGCTCATGTACTTGCCCCAAGATGAATACGTCGTATTTAGTATTTATTGCACCACTGCTATAACACAATAATTTTCTTGTTCTTCTTTGGACACTTCACAATTATTCACAGACAGTATCACAAACTAACAATTGTCAAAGCGCATGGCACGCGGTTCACACCCGACACAAATCAATGTTCTTTACGTAATACAAACAATTTCGGCTCCCCGCCGTTCAAATGAATTGGCCACGAAACAATTACCGACGATTCTCCACGAAACTTTCGATTTTATATATCAAAATTACAAACTTAATGCTTCTAAAGCACGCGGTAGGGGCACACCCCGTCAGACATTTTTCTTCACAAAAGCAAGTCCATTATATTTACTGGGATGACAAGTTGAGACTTTGACATAAAGACAATGATTATTTTTCTGGTCGGGCAAAGACAATCCGCGCACGGGAAATCGATGAATCGATAATCTTGCCCGTGTTTGTGGAGATCACACGCAGATGGCGCTAGTCTCCTAACAAAGCACTTTTATTCAAAACATTCTGTTTGTTGTCGCCTACAGCACAAAATACAGTAAGCTGTATTTTGTGCTGTAGGCGACAACAAACCCACGGACAAAAAAGCATTTTCGCCCAATCTCGAAACTGACACGCTTCGCTCGCTCGGTTAGTTATCGTTATATGTACATGGAATTCCCGCAAAAACCAGGATATGACTACAAAACGAAAACATCTTACGATCATTTTGTATGATCTATACACAAAGAGTATGAATATTTATGTGTTTGTCATAGCATGGTTATATGTTGTCCACGTTTAATTTATTATCTGCAAAGTGGATTGTGACACAGCATTCTTGAAATAAACAACGCGTTTTACAAGAAATAAATACAATTATAATGTTACTAGTTTTTACGTAGTGGTTTGTTTGCATTTTAATCTTCTTTTTAACCCCCGACAAAAAAGACTGTTATATATAATTAAATTTTTAATAAATAATTAAACTTTTAACAAAAAAAACAATCGACTTCAATTTTTTTTTGGGACTTTCTTCCATATCTCCAAAGTTCTATGTCATATCTTCACCAAATTAAAATGGGGCCAACTTGGTATTAAAGGCTTTCAAATAAAAATAGTATCATCAAAATCGGTTCATATTGGCGAAGATATCGCGTAACAAACATACATTAAAAAAAAACATACAGTCGAATTGATAACCTCCTCCTTTTTTGAAGTCGGTTAAAAAAACAACCGACTTCAATTTTTTTAAGGAGTTTCTTCCATTTCTCCACATCATATCTTCTCCAAATTAAAATGGGATCAATGTGGTAGTAAAGGCTTTCAAATAAAAAAAGAATCTTCAAAATCGGTTCACAATTGGCGAAGATATCGCGTAACAAACATACATAAAAAAAACATACAGTCGAATTGATAACCTCCTTCTTTTTTGAAGTCGGTTAAAAAGAAGAATAAGATAGAATATAAGAAAAACGTTAACACCATTTAAAGTCTGTGGTTTTATTACTGCTTGACGCCAACCATTCTTAAATGAGACTTATCCATGAAATTCTGATTAAAGACCCTCGAGTTTTTTAACAAACCTATTTAACAAATGCTGAAATATCCAAGCAGACTCAGATAACTTCGCTCACTTTGCTTGGTTATTCTAAAAAGCTCTTTAGTTAATTAACTTTATACTCAATTCAAAACGCGCTACCCAGGGGACGAAAATAAATCAAGTTATGAAACGAATGACCAAACACTCACATTTACATATACATAGTGATATATTTATTATGAAACAAATATACATTTTATTACTCAGGTCATTATAATCGCATAAAAGTATAATTAAGGGGAATGAGATGCTCCATACATAGGTAATAAATATGATCGGATGAACCATTTTTTACTGAAATTCATTTAGTTCAATATGCATGTAGATATTATTACGCATTGCACAATAATTTTGACAAATGATCAGTAGCAGAGAAGCAGGGGCCAACGACCAAATAATCAGAAAGTTACAACAAAAATAATATGTAGTAGTGGCTCTGTGAGTTCGCGACTCACCCCGAACCCGTTGAAGTCTATCGGATAAAAAAGTTGTTCAGGTCTTAAAAGGGTAACAACATTTTTTATGACATATCTACACTTCTACACTAATATTATAAAGAGGAAAGATTTGTACCTATTTTTGTATGTTTGTATGTTTGTAATGAATAGGCTCAAAAAGTACTGGGCCGATTTAAAAAATTCTTTCACCGTTGGAAAGCTACACTATTCCCGAGTGACATAGGCTATGTGTGTACCACGGGCGAAGCCGGGGTGGACTGCTAGTTTCAAATATTTTCGAAATGGCTGAAATATTATTTTCTTAAAGTTTTAAACCCCCTATTCTCGGCCGTTTTAAAAAAATTCCAAAAACTGAATAGACAAAAAAACATCTATACATCGTGTTAATGAACTAACGCAAAAACTCACAGATGGTGCCTGAGTCCATGAAGCTGAACAGCTTTTGTTCTACAACATTCCTAAAATGCCAAAAAAAAATTTCGGATTTTTTAAATTATTAATTACCACAACTTATTTGGTGAAGGTAAACATCGTGAGGAAACCTGCACAAAGTTCTTCTTCTTCTTTTTGTATTAAAGAGCCGCGCTTTCGTCGGTGGAGTGCTTGCCATGTCTCTCTTTCCTCCGCTTAATTCTTAACCTCCATAAATATTTTCACATTTAATTTTTCTCTTATTTGATCAAAAAATTTTATTGTGAATTAGTTTGTAAGAAAGTTTAGATAATAGAAGTATTGAATTATCTCACGTGAATGTATAAAATTATTTGTAAAAAGTGCACTAGTGTGTAAAAAAAGCTGCTAAGTTCGAGTCGGACTCGCGCATCGAGGGTTCCGTACAAACCTGTAGGTATATAAGTAAGTTTAAAATTATAAAAAATGTTTTTATTTTATGATTTTACTAAAAATTTATGGTTTTCGCAATTTTTACCTTTATCTGTGCTATAAGTTGTTGCTTCGTACCAAATTCTGTGTTCACGGGAAGTACCCTCACCCTGTAGGTTTTGATTCCCTTGCGAGTATCGAAAATTATCGGCATAAACGGCTGTCTGTTTTGATTGCGTTGGCTTAGAAGTTTGATTTTTTTACAGCTCCAGAGGACAGTAGACTTGAGTATTTGATATGAAGTTCAGCTTGATACCCCTACGCGTTCCTGAGAAAAAGGGTCTTGGCAGTGTGATCCAATAAGGGTTCCGTTTTTTCCTTTTTAAGTACGGAACCCTAAAAATGACTGTGTTCGCTATATAACAGTTATTAAGCTATATGAGACGCCTTTAGCTAGCTCGAATAAATCTGACCCCGGTGCTAACCCTGGGGTCAGATTTTTTTAAAATAATAATTCTTAATAAGAAGTGAACAAATCAACTATGTCTATACGTTGACGAGTAAATTGATGATATTCGGAAGTAGATACAAAAGGTTGGTAAAAATGTAATAGGTTGTTATAATAATACTCGATACAAATTACTACTGAGGTCATCGACATATTTGGAGAACAATTATTTGTTACTAGCTGTGCCCGCGACTTCGTTCGCGTGGTTGTCGGAACGTACTGTTATATAGCCTAAAGCCTTCCTCTATAAATGGACTACCCAACAAAAAAAGATTTTTTCAAATCGGACCATTAGTTCCTGAGATTAGCGCGTTTAAACAAATAAACAAACAAACTCTTCCGCTTGATAATATTAGTATAGATTAAATAATAAAATAAAATAAAATAGTTTGGAAAATCCAAAAGTGCACGCCTCATAATCTAATTTTTCACAATTAAATTGATTTTTTATAAATTATAATTAAACGACAGTACTTAGAACGCTAATATTAACTAGAAATCAGCACAGTGTAATACTTTATATATTAAAAACAAAAGTATTCCGGTAAGATGAATTTTTCGACCAATTTCTCTGCCACATACATGGTCACATAAACACAGACTCACGGACGTCCGAGAATGATTAGTTTTAATGTTATTATTTATTATAACAAATTAATTGTTTATAAAATGTACCATATGTGCTAGACAGATTATTTAACTTCATGTTAGTGCACTCATATTATCCTGTAAGTGTTATATTAAAAAAAAAGTCATTTAAGTTTCGAAAGACTGGGTTTTTTGACATGTCGAGAGTAGAGCACTACCTCAACGCTCCGCTTATGAGGCGTGCAATACCTCAACGCTCCGCTTATGAGGCGTGCAATAGCAATTCATTAGAAGTTTTGTTATTTGCTACTGTATGTTTAGTGTTAATTGTAGAAATACCTAAATAGATACTTACTTTTTTATTCTATCGCTTGGAAGAGAAAAAAAACCCCAAAAGCCGACCTTACTTTGACTGTAGGAAACTAGATAAGCAAATTCTTTGAAGTTACAAAATACTGTCGCAAACATGCAATTTCTGTTGTGTGTAAAAAGGACCTATGTTTCTCCTTATCCTTAGCCTCTATTCTGGTCTGAGAGCTAAGGAAAAGCATATATGTGTGGGGCCTCGACCTGTCCCGGCGCTCTAAACGAGTTCCCACATAGAAGATAGTAGGAGAAGTAGAGAATAGAAATTAGATAAACGATGGATTATATGCAATTTATTATATGATACTGACTGTTACATACGAGTAAGTATAAAATAATAATATTTAATAAGGTACAACAGATAGAGAGAAGTAAGAGATCAGCTTAAGAGATGATGGTGGAATGGGTCAAAAGGGATGAGTAAATGATTTGAAAATGGAATGAAAGGGAATTTGAAATAAAATGAAGATTAAATGAACGGGCAAGTGCGAGTCGGACTCGTACATGAAGGGTTCCGTTCCACCGTACAATGTTTTAAAACGCTGAAGAAACATGTTTCTTGTATGACGACCCCCTTTAATTTTTAACTTTATCTTATTTTTAGTATTTGTTGTTATTGTGGTCATAGTAATACATAATTGGTGAAAATTTCAAGTAAGTATCTAGTTAATGCCATTATAAAGATCAAGTTAAAAACGCTGCAAAAAACACGTTTCTTGTATGACGACCCCCTTTAATTTTTAACTTTATCTTATTTTTAGTATTTGTTGTTATAGCCGCTACAGTAATACATAATCGGTAAAAGTTTCAAGTGTCAAGCTATTACGGTTTAAGAGATAGAGCCTTGTGACTGACGGACAGACAGACAGCCGGACAGACAGACGGACAGACAGACAGACAGACAGACGGACAGACAGCGGAGTCACAGTAATATGATCCCGTTTGCACCCTTTGGGTACGGAACCCTAAAAACGGACAGGATAAGATGAAGAAAGATGGTTTGAACATGATGCATGATGTTACACATGAATGTACCTAATGCTTTTCTTCCCGCGCAAGAAGATTACGATAATTAATCATCTACCTTGTGTACATACAGAGCCGACCCCAAATAGGGAGACGCATTTGGGGTCTTTTCTATCAATGATCATATCTGTAATTGCCCACCTCTCCTTCATGTCCCGATTCACACATCCCCCCATGTCTTCCTAGGCCGTCCTTTATCTCTGTGACCTTCAAGTTAACCTTTTTAATAGCCATATGTTCAGCCTCCCGCCTATTGACATCACCGTTCCATGTTATACATTAATATTTTCAGAAAATATATTTTCTTAAAAGCTTGGGGCTTAATTAGTTTACTGAGTTTAGAGTACATAGTTTACTTTTCTAATCAAAAATCGCGATTGACTGAAAAATTTAAATAAAATAAACCGGCCAAGTGCGAGTTATACTCGCGTGGTTGGAACCCTAACCACGTACAATTAATTAAATTCTTATAGGTTTTCCTGTAGGTACTCTACAAGCAATTAACTATATTTTGTATTTTTTTCAAAATTTTAGGCTCAGTAGTTTCGGAGGTCAGGGGGGAATGGTCAATTTTCGTCTTCATTCATGAATAAAATGAAAACTATTCATTTTACAATCATAACAAAAATATATTTGAGTACCTCATAATAGCCCTTTCATTTGATAGATGCCACAGTAAGGATTGCAAAACTTTTTTTTTAATTTCCTAATTTGTCCCACGAAAATGACCCTTATTTAAAAAAAAATATTTATTTCCTTTGCACATATGTGTTTGGGTCATAGGATTACAACATTCTACCAAATTTCACCAGATTCGGTCCAGTAGATTTGGAGCAAATTGGCTGTGACAGACGGACGGACAGACTGACGCACGAGTGATCCTATAAGGGTTCCGTTTTTTCATTTTTTGTACGGAACCCTAAAAAGGAAATTGTGCGCTAATGTTCTTCAACATTGGTTCAAAATAAGAAAAGAAAATAAAAATAACAAAAGCATTTTTGGCCAATCTTGAAACTGAGACGCTTCGCTCGCTCAGTCGATTATACACGAGTACTCCTATAGCCAGTAGGTATTCAATCTAATTTGGTACTAATAAATTACCGACTCGATTCCAAACAGAAACTTTTAATCGACTTTAAGTGAGCAAAATAAATATTTACGATGTTTTATAGCCTCAATTCACCAGGGGCTATTCGAATGCATTAGACATTACATAATTATCTATTTGAATGGACGTAAAACTAAAAACATGACTTTGAATGCAGCTTGTAGATCTAACGGCTCATTTGCCTAAATAAGTGTCTTGTAGTATGCGGAATATGTGAGATTATTTACATCGTGGCCTGAAATTGCATCCTTGTATATGAGATCATTAGAGTTGCGTACCCAAAGGGTGCAAACGGGACCCTATTACTGAGACTACGCTGTCTGTCCATCTGTGCATCTGTCTGTCACAGTACCTAATGTTATAGTTAGACACTTGAAATTTTCACCGATTATGTATTTCTGTGGCCTCTATAACTAGAAATACTAAAAATAAGATTAAGTTTAAAATTAAAGGGGGTCGTCATACAAGAAACGTGTTTATTTCAGCTGTATTTTACAGAAGTATGGAACACTTTATGTGCCTTTATGCGCGAGTCCGACTCGCACTTGACTGGTTTATTTTTAATTAATTTGGGCAAGACGTGACGGTAAAGTAGAATACGTTTTGTCCCTAACTGTTTCTACTCCAATAGATGTCTTCTCTCTTATCTTCTCCTTGACCACAGGACTACGGAGGCAGTCGACGGTACATCATTAGCAAAATAGAACACACAAATTGCAGTTAGTACTTAGAACTAACTGGAATCTCGTTCACGACCAACGATTCAATTTGGAATAGGACCCCGATGACAGATAAATTAAACTTGGGCCAAGACATTAATATCCTTAAATGGTAGCAAACTAACATAAAACGAAGCACCTTTACCGCATATTATTTACTAGTGATGCCTTTACGGTGGTGCACTGGCCTACTTTCGGATTGGTAGGATCAAATTACGTTCATATACCTCTTCGGTAATGGTGGGTAATGATAGCTAGGCCTTGGCAGATCATCGATTGATCTATAGATCCTCTGGTTAGGCACATATAAAATGAGATACACTTTGTTTGTATCCAAAGGGTTGTCTATTTATTTGCATAAAAAAATTTCTCTCATAATATATCTTCGTATAATTTTTTTTTAAACTCTTTATTTTCAATACTAGCTTTTGCCCGCGGCTTCGCTCGCGTATCCCACGGAAACATTACATTTTCCGGGATGAAAGGTTTTCATTTCATTTTCCTTATGTCCTTCTCAGTACTCCTAACTATGTGTATATGAATTTTCAAGAAGATTGGTTCAGTAGATAAAGCGTGAAGAGGTAACAAACAAATAAACAAGTATACAAACTCACTATCACATTTATAATATTATTTGGGATTTTCAATATGTTATATAATTTTTTATTTTACATAATATTTGATATGTATATTGAAGAAAATATGTTTAACATACCTACCTATTTTTAACCGACTTCAAAAAAGGAGGAGGTTATCAATTCGACTGCATGTATTTTTTTGACGTGACAACGTCTTAAATTAGGTTGCGGCTGGGAGTCACTTATGAAAAAGTGTAACGCTCGGTAACGTTACGATGAGTCACCGAACGAGAGAGAGGCCCGCCGAATGCCTTGCGTCTCTCTCCCACTCAACTATGATCGGTCTGCCGCGCGCGTTGTCACGTAAAATCTTCGCCCGTAAAACCGACTTTACAGGCAACCATTTTTTTATTTTTATGTATATTTGTTACGCGATATCTTCGCCAATTGTGAACCGATTTTGATGATTCTTTTTTTATTTTAAAGTCTTTACTATCAAGTTGGTCCCATTTTAATTAGGTAAAGATATGATGAAGAACTTTGGAGAAATGAAAGAAACTCCTTAAAAAAATTGAAGTCAGTTGTTTTTTTTGTTAAAAATTTAATTATATTTAACTTAATTTCAATTACACACCTAAATCAAAGGATTATAAAAAATAAAAATAAAAAACAAACATATGAAACTATCTAAGTAGGTAGACTTGGCGAACGTGTAATAAAATAGAAATTTATTTTGTGAAATTTACAAAACCACATATCTCGGCAACACATTCAGCAAACAAAGAAACATATGACGAAATTTCCAATTTTAATTTTATTAGTTCCAAGTACACTTGAAAATATACAAAAAATATATGTACTTAAAAATTTAATTTTTTGTACAAGCTTTTATTTAAGCAAACTCAACGGGGTTTCGTCGTTTTATTACGAAGTTCTTATCGTTACCTTCCAGCTCAATTTTCAGACCCCATATACCATCTAAAGACAAAGTACTCGTCAAGGCGAATCCAACGAGCCCAAACTTGATGTGGTTCCGTGGTTTCATTACCGAGTGCTTATGCTCCAAGTCATCATAATATTGCATTGTCACGCGATATACAGTTGCAAGATTCCACCCGAACAAACATAGTTACTCGTACGTACATACATACGAGTACATTGCAAGTAAAATAGTGCTTACTTTGTGAACTGCGTGTCATGGAGAGACCGCGTGAAGAACACCCGCATCCGCGGCAGCTTTCATGTGATATACCAGATAAACTGCAAGAGAGTTGCCTACGCTGGTACGGTCATGTTTTGCTGAAACCGGCAAGTTACGTGGGAAACAAATGTATAGCCATGCCGCCTCCACTAGGCACCGGCAGACGTGGTAGACCAAAGAAATTTTGGCTTCAAGTCATCAAGGATGTAAAGTGTTCAAGACCGTGCGAAGCGGAGAAGAAAAAGCCGGAAAGCGGACCCCAGGCTTCACAGCATTAGGTTCAGCTGAGGATGTAACTGGGAATAGGCGATGAGGGAGAGACAGTACTTTAAGATCTTTGCTCGTACAATTCAATAATAACAATATAATAATAACTTCTACTTCGAATCTCATCCCACATTACTCCTACAAATAAACACATTTGATTTCAATAATTTCAATCCTAAATCAAATCACCAATTATTTAGAATACCCACTCTTGCCTACGTAAATACGAGTCATACAGTAATATTCATACATACATACAGTGATAGATTACATCGGTCCAATGTTCAATCGTCAAGTTTACAATACCCAATAAAATAATTAAATTAAAATTAATAAAATATCATCATCATCATATCAGCCGCAGGAAGTCCACTGCTGGACATAGGCCTTCCCAAGGATTTCCAAAACTACCGATGGCAAGCGTCCAATCCAGCGTTATCCTGCAACCACTATGGTCTGCTTCCAGCTGCACAGGTCGCCCGACCACCTAGTAGGTGGGTGTCCTACGCTACGCTTGCCGGTACGTGGCCGCCATTCGAGAACCCATCGGCCATCGGTTCTTCTATACCATCTTCTATACAAATTCTGTCAATACCACCTAATTTCCTGCCTCACGTCAACCCTCCTTGGGAATGCACTTGTAGCACGAGTTGTTTGTCCTTTAGTCGCCTCTTATAACACCTACAGGAAGAGATAGAGTGGTCATATTTTAAGACGGAAGCCATTTTTAACTCCCGAAAAAAAAGGTGTTATAAATTTGACGCTAATGTCGGTTTGTCTGTCTGTCTGCCTGTGTCATCGTAGCGCTCGAACAGATGGACTGATTTAAATGTGTTTTTTTTTACGTGATACCAAGTTCCTTTGCAGTGTTTCTTAGCTATTTATGATGAAAATCGGTCCAGATATTTAAAAGTTAATGAAGATTTGCTTGAAAATCAGGGTTTTCTCTAGCAAATATATAGATGGCGCTATCTGTAGCGCGCATGTAGCTCGACTTGATATCCGTATCAATAGTTCTGGATCACATTACTAGTTGGCGTTTTTGACAGTCGGGGGATTTTTTAATTTGCCTAGCAAATAAACTTGTTAATTATATCATTACCACACTGACACACTGAGCTCCTTTTTTGTATTCTCGTTGTTTCGTGTGTCATCACCGTCGAGCCACCTACCTCT
This sequence comes from Acrobasis repandana, assembly GCA_963576875.1. Taxonomy (NCBI): domain Eukaryota; kingdom Metazoa; phylum Arthropoda; class Insecta; order Lepidoptera; family Pyralidae; genus Acrobasis; species Acrobasis repandana. The sequence goes on along the minus strand of OY756241.1, from coordinate 10,078,122 downwards.
TAGCTTATTAATAGCATAATCGTAAGCTTGTATTAGCATACATGTTCAGAATGATTCATACAATTAAGATTTATCAGTAATGCTACTGGAAGATTCATATAATAGTTGGACCACAGAGTTGGAATCAGCATATTCAAGCCTCTTGTTACTTAAATTTTCAAAATTATTTTTTTCGTGCGAGCTTTTATTGAAAGACCTGAGTTATGAAGACAAATCTAATAAGCCCAAAATCGATGGGGTTGCATCGTTTTATTACAGTGTTCATATAGCCACCTCATGGCTCTATCGTCAGATCAGCTTCTTGTTATAATATTGCATTGTTATCTGATTTACATAAGCATACAATTTTATATAATTATTGAACCTGCTCATAAAATTTTACGAGAATCGTGTGATAAATGTGACCTATAGGCGAGAACAAACCGACAGACAGACAGACTGACGGACAAAAGCATTTTTGACCAATCTTGAAACTGAGACGCTTTGCTCTCTCGGTCAATAAGCTTGTAAACACGGGCACCGAACTCTACCCCGTGTACAACTATTGGCAATCTAATACCCAAAAGTCACATAAAGAAGAGTTGCTCGCTACATCTTCTAATACTAGTGGTCCTGTGAGAACAGTAGACCTCGCGAGCTCTTATTAACCGTCACTTTCCCGTTTCCCTTGGCTTCGCAAAGCCATTTAAGTGAAATCCATCCATATATAACGCTACGGCAAACTTCTTTCCTTTTTCCCTCTCCACTACCACCTTTTGGAATTTTTTTTGCAACATCTTGTGTAGAATGAAGTCCTTAGTAGCCTCTCAAATTTGATAGAAATCCATCAATAAATACCGCAACAGCAAAATTTCCCCTTTAACATCCTATTTCTCCCCCAATCAAAAATCGCGATCGACTAAAAAAATTAAATAAATCAAGGTACTCGTTGGCCGTGTGGTTCCCGGCTGAGTAGAATAGGACCACTCCAAGTCCTCCCGTGGGTGTCGTAGAAGGCGACTTAGGAAACACAAGCTAAACAAAGCTTATACACATCAATGAGACCTCTCCAACCCGTCTGGCCAGCGTGGAGAGTGTAAGCCAAATCCTCTGACTACTTTGGCTAATATATGGCTCTGGCAGTACAGAGAGGGTCATGCTCCTGCAGAAGAGACTAAAAAAAACCTGATGATGATGATGAAGGAACTCGTGTGCCAATTTTTCTTTTTTAGGGTTCCGTAGTCCACAAGGAACCCTTATAGTTTCGCCATGTCCGTCCGTCCGTCCGTCTGTCTGTCCGTCCAGGCTCGTACTCCGCCGCTACTTCACCGATTGTCACGAAAATTGATAGAGAGATAGACATTAAAGTTCCAAAAGTTGGTTTTTAAAATTATGACAAATGATTTTTTTTTAGCCCCCCTCCCAAACAACGAAAAGTGAATTTAAAAAAATTAAATTGGACTTACCCCAACGTCTAGGGTATCGTTGAAAAGATCTTTTAAAATGCAATTAAAACTGAACCTATGTAAATCAAACCCCCCAGTCTTGAGATAATCTAATACAAAGTTAAAATTTGAGGTGTCCCTCACCGTAACTTTTGAAATATTACTAAAATAATTCTGAAAAAAATGTGGTATATACCTCAAAGTATGTACTTTCAATTAAAACTATAGCGGTCTCGGTATCATAGATAGTTATTTTTTAATACGTCATAAATCGTAAACCGCAATTTACCTTTAGAACTTTTATATTATGTTACTTGCTGCTACGGAACCCTTCATGGGCGAGTCCGACTCGCACTTGGCCGCTTTTTTTTTAATATCAGTACAGTATAGATTTTAAGTAACAAAAAATCTGGCATTGCATGTTCTTTGAAGTCGGTTAATAAATTAATTTAGCATGCGACGAAACAGATGCGGTGAAAGCAAATGAGTTCTAAACGAGTAACAGATTGCAGTGTGATGGCTCCCTTGATTGACGTTGCGGCACCTGGCGAATCGTGACCTAGGTGAAAAAATTAGCACTTGCTAGGGATGGCAGAGAAGTAATATTTTAATAAACCGGCCAAGTGCGAGTTAAACTCGCGTGGAGAGGGTTCCGTACAATTAATTGAATTCTTATAGGTTTTCCTTTAATCTACAAGCAATTAACTATAATTTGTATTTTTTTCAAAATTTTAGGCTTAGTACTTTCGGAGATCAGGTGGGGGGAATGGTCACTTTTCGTCTTCTTTCTTGAATAAAATCAAAACTATTTATTTTACAATAACAAAAAAATATATTTGAGATCCTTATAACAAGCCCTTTCATTTGATATATAACATACTCGTAGTAAGGTTTGCAAAACTTTGTTTTTTATTTCCTAATTTTTCCTCAATAATTAACCTTATTTTAAAATAATATTTATTTACTTTGCACATATGTATTTGGGTCATAGGATTACACCATCCTACTAAATTTCACCTGATTCGGTCCAGTAGATTCGGAGAAAATTGGCTGTGACAGACGGACGGACAGACAGACGCACGAGTGATCCCAAAAGGGTTCTGTTTTTTTCATTTTTTGTACGGAACCCTAAAAACTATTGAAAATAGAAGAAGGAAGATGATTGGACATTTAATAAGACATGACAATCTATTCAGAATAATATTAGAAGGAAAAACAAAAGGGAGACGAGGAAGGGGAAGACCAAGGATGAAGATTTTCCAACAAATTAAGGAAGGGTTAGGAGTAAGGTCCTACCAAGACATTAAAAAGATGGCATAGAGAAGAGAGGAATGGAGGCATCTCCACTTAACTCCACCGACAAGAGCAAGCTTTTAAGTTAAAGAAGAAGGGATTGCAGTACAAGACCAATTGGAACAAGATATAGTTTTTAAAACTAAATCTTGACTACGGAAAATAACTTGCTGAATAGTACGTTTATCCAGTTTATGCAAGCAGGGAGAAACAGCTTGACCGAGCAAAGCGTCTAAGTTTCGAGATTGGTCAAAAATGCTTTTGTCCGTCAGTCTGTCTGCCGGTTTTTTCTCGCTTACAGGTCGCATTTGTCAACCGATTCTTGTAAAATTTTATATGCAGGTTCGATAATTATATGTAGAATTTCTTGTCGATTATTATTTTTAAAATTTTTCAAAATGGGGGAGATATGGGGGTTTAAAACTTTAAGAAAATCATATTTCATTCATTTCGAATTTTTTTTAAATATGTCATAAAACTTTTTTGATTCACCTATGCCTTACGCAACTTTTTTGTCTAAACAACTTTTTTATCCGATAAACTTGGGGTAAACGGGTTGGGTCGCGAGGTTTACAGCTCACAGAGCCACTAGTGTCATTATGTATGTTTTTGAAATGAGCTTTTAAAGACATTTCATTTGACACCCCACACGGTATGATTACGGTAAAAATGGTCTTTGGGTCTAGCGATCCTGGCATCTGTCTGCTTAGAACCACAAGACACAAATACTCTATCTGCCCCATTAGGGATAAAGACGTGATATTTTGTCGAAAATTTTCACACAACTTCCTTGATTTATTTAATTTTTTGGTCGACCTAGCGTTTTAATTAACATATTTCTGTCAAATTTGAGAGCACTAAGGACTTCATTCTACACAAGATGTTACAATATGTGGACGGACTTGACTAAAATAGCTTTGTTAAGCCAGGGGGAAGGTGTTGGTTATTGCATGGTTATAAGAGCTCGCGAGGTCTACTGTTCTCACAGAATGACTAGTATGTATATGAGGGGGATTGGTGTGGGCGTTCGTCATCATCCATCATCAAATCAAGGAAAATATGTTTTGGTATGCACTAGCTGATATAATGGAATCACAATCAAGTAACAATTACTCAAAAATCGGAACTTTCCGGAACGCGATAAAGTCGGTTTAGGTTGGCACACGTCCTCACGCCTAAACGTCCAAAAAAGTCTGTCACTTGTCAAATCCAGTGTTGCCAACGCACAATCCAAAAACACCCAAGTTGTTACTGGCTTGACGTTCCGAAGTTGCCATTTCTGACATATATATGTATGATATGGGAGGTATAGTTCTTAAATATATTGATGATGATTAACCAAAAACAGATTCCCTCCCGTAATCTGTTTTTTGTATTTTATGTTTACAATCAAGTAGTTTACCACGATTACAACAACACCTCGTTTGATGTGATAACCCTAGCATTAATTGCATATTGCAAATGTAGGTGAGTGCAGTATGCTCAAAGAAGCATGCTTAATGTTTTTTATAAAGAGTTTTTATTTTTATTTTTACAAATCACACAGATTAAGCTAGCCCCAAAAGTAAGTTTTTTTAACTTGTGTTATGGGATACTAACTCAAAGTTACTATTTTTAAGATAAACTAGCTGTGCCCGCGACTTTTCGCGTGGTTGTCGGAACGTAATGTTATATAGCCTAAAGCCTTCCTCTATAAATGGACTACCCAACAAAAAAAGGATTTTTCAAATCGGACCATTAGTTCCTGAGATTAGCGCGTTTAAACAAACAAACAAACAAACAAATCTTCCGCTTTATAATATTAGTATAGATACATACATAAACAGTAAACACCCAAGACCCAGAACAATTTGAAAAAGGCCATTTTTAGTGTTCCGTACCCATGCAAACGGGACCCTATTACTGAGACTCCGCTGTCTGTCCGTCTATCCGTCTGTCTGTCCGTCTGTCACAGGGCTCTATCTCTTAAACCGTAATAGCTATACACTTTAATTTTACCCCGATTATGTATTACTGAGGACGCTATAACAGCAAATATTATCAATATAACAATCAAAATAAAAATAGTTAAAAATTAAAGGGGGTCGTCATACAAAAAACGTGTTTTTTCAGCGTTTTTAACTAGATCTTTATAATGGCATTAACTATATATTTGAAATTTTAACCGATTATGTATTACTATAACTGCTACAACAACAAATACTAAAAATAAGATAATGTTAAAAATTAAAGAGGTCATCACGTCATACAAGAATCGTGTTTTTTCAGCGTTTTTAACTAGATCTTTATAATGGCATTAACTATATATTTGAAATTTTAACCGATTATGTATTACTATAACTGCTACAACAACAAATACTAAAAATAAGATAATGTTAAAAATTAAAGAGGTCATCACGTCATACAAGAATCGTGTTTTTTCAGCGTTTTTAACTAGATCTTTATAATGGCATTAACTATATATTTGAAATTTTAACCGATTATGTATTACTATAACTGCTACAACAACAAATACTAAAAATAAGATAATGTTAAAAATTAAAGGGGTCGTCACGTCATACAAGAATCGTGTTTTTTCAGCGTTTTAACTCGATCATTATAATGGCATTGACTAGATACTTTATATTTTTACCGATTATGTATTTTTATAAGCACTAAGTATAACAACAAATACTAAAAATAAGATAAAAATAAAAAGGGGTCGTCATACAAGAAACGTGTTTCTTCAGCGTTTTAAAACATTGTACAGTTCATAGATCTCTCTGGTACGGAGGAACAGAACCCTCCATGTACGAGTCCGACTCGCACTAGCCCGTTTATTCAACTTGCCTTGGCTGGGGATCGAACCCAGCACCTCCGGAGTGGCGGACTAGCATGTTAACCATTACGTGGTTTAATTCGTAAGTTCTTGATTTCGATGTTCATTTGTTTATCTTTACCACTGTATATCAGTCCACTGCTGGTCTAAAGGCCTCTCGACATAAAGGGAGGATTTTCCGGTCAACCGAAAGGTGATCAAGAGACAAGAGAAACGAAAGTAGGAGTTAAAATAAAATTTTAATACTTTTTTTTTTTTAATACTTATTGACAATACCTAGCATTTAAACCTGGATTACCCACCTTTCGCAGGTTTACTAGTAATTTGTGTGCTGCCATCTATGAGCAGTTGGTATATAATATGTATGTATGTATGAGGAGCTCGGTGGCCCGGTAGGAGTACGCATTGCTAGCGTTTTCACAAGTTAAGCAACCCTGGGCGTGGTCCGTACTTGGATGGGTGACCACAAGTGGTACAAAAATCTCTCGAGCTCCTCCGTGCTTCGAAAGGCACGTAAAAGCCGTTGGTCCCGGCTGTCATTGTATGGCCGTCGTCAAGCTATGTCAGATGCCTTTAGGCAGCTTGAAAAATCTGACGCCAGTGTTGGCCACTTACACACACGAAAACAACAAACAACTAATATTTATTTGTGACGTTCCACGGGTAAAGGTACCTTGTGAACGCTTGCGCTTAAGACGTTTAAAAACAATTCGTACAATTAACTTAGCTTAAATAAACACAATCTCGTAAGTGCCAGCGTCCAAAAGCCGGCCTGTGTCACTCCCCGTTTAGGTATCGAAAATGTATCTACATTATTACTATGCGCGCAGGAGGCCCCTGCGGGTGGTAAATTAAGTTATACGAATCGTTTGTCCAGAGTAATAAGAATGAAATTGGCTTGCAATGGATGTCTAGTTATCTATACGAAAAGGTGTTGAGTTCTGAAGTGAGCTAAATTAAACCATATCGCTAGCCACATTGAGTAGATATTTCTTTGGATTTCTTTGCTGGGTGAGACTTCTGTACATTAGTATTATTTATTTTGTGCCATAAGGTACCTTTACTCGTAGAACTTCACATTTGGTCTACAAGTTTGCTATTTACGTGCCCTTCAATAGTTGTTATGACGATGGTACCCACTGCTAGTACCTACCTAAGACATTCAATTATTTCCTAACTACCTATTTTCCACACAATTACTGTCACGATGGCATCATAAGTCAAAAAGTCAAGCTATATGCCTCTAAGCAGCTTAAAAAATTTCTGACACCAGTGTTGGAAGTCTGCTTTGCAGTGCCCAACAGGGTCCTTAAATAAGTGTGGGATCATACAACACTGTATATATGTGGGATTGGGGCTGAAAGAAACCACGGAAGGATCTGTACTTCTAATATTATTAAAAATAAATCTTCTTTTTATTCGTGGGCATCTAACTCTTCTTTCATCTTTATCCTTTCTCCTCCAAACAAAACCATCCATTCTACATTCAAATTTCTTCTTCTTTTCTTAAGTGCCAGCTACACATTTGTACTCGTCTTAAGCACATTATAAACTATTTTGACAAACCTCATCACATCCTACATATATGTACGAGTATATGTAATCTGCATGTAATTTGAGGAGCAATAAAGTATCTGAGTGTTGGACATGATACTCACCGAAAACAAAAAACAATACAATAAAACGTACGCACTTAACCATCAAACTCATCCACATGATTGTGCAATTTGCCTTTTCTTTCCAACACAATACATATATTTGAAGGTCTATAGCTTAATAACTATGAAAAATGTTCCCATTACGAAACGCCAATATCAGTTTACATTTATAGGTAAGTTTAATAGACCATTAATGTAACACTTAAAGGGCTAAGGGATTGCAGAAATGCTATTATGATGTTACCTACGCATCCCAAAATGGCATGTAATAGTTAGGTATTACGAGTAACTGTATACAGTTTAAAGTGAGAATGTTAAGCTTTTCTACGCAATTTTACGGAAAACGGCCACTTTTGGCAGAAATGCTAAGAAAAGCTTAACGTTCTCATTTTAAACTGTAAACAGTAGTGGATACAATAGTTTGAAGAGACTTCAAAATGACACAATTTTAAATGATATTCCGTTTCCTTTAAAATGATTTATTTCAAATGGGGGCAGCACTGGACCCCGGAAAATTCATGTATGGCCTTAAGAGTTAGCCGGCAATGATCGACGTCGACCCATGTAGATAGCTTATAATCTGAATTAACACATAGGATACTGTTAATCCCGGAAAATGTGACGTTCCCGTGGGATAACCAAAAATTTGATCACGCGTGCAAAGCCGCGCCTAACACCTATATATTTTATTTTATTTATTAAATCTTTATTGACCAGAATGGTACAAAAACATTAAATTAAATTTTTAACAAAAAGAATTAAATTTTTGACAGAAATAAAAACAACTGACTTAAATTTTATTTTGAGTTTTTTTCATATTTCCAAAGTTCTTTATCATATCTTCACCAAATTAAAATGGGACCAACTTAAATTCTTTCAAATAAAAAAAAAAACATCAAAATCGGTTCACATTTGGCAAAGATATCGCGTAAAAAACATACATAAAAAAATTGAAAAAAAACAGTCAAATTGATAACCTCCTCCTTTTTGAAGTCGGTTAAAAACAACCGACTTATTTTTTTTTAGGAGTTTCTTCCATATGTCCAGAGTTCTTTATCATATCTTCACCAAATTAAAATGGGACCAACTTGGTAGTGAAGGCTTTCAAATAAAAAAAAAATCATCAACATCGGTTCACAATTGGCGAAGATATCGCGTAACAAACATACATAAAAAAAAACATACAGTCGATTTAATAACCTCCTCCTTTTTTGAAATCGGTTAAAAAGGTTGACTTAATGCCAATGCATTCTCAACCAGTCAGCCTTTAGGAGAAACAGAAAAAATTTAATTAGCGATAGGCGCTTAAAGATAACTGTGTCAAATGTGCGTAATAACATTATTTACATCTATACTCGTATGCAATTAGAAGACAGATTTATCGCAAGTTGTTACACATCTTTCGAAAGGCCAAGTTATAGGTATGCTTCAAGAGTATTATATGGCCATGTTTGTTTATTGCTTCGGTTTAATTTTCACATAAACAAATCATTTTACGCACTTTAATCATCAAGGTAATAAACGTGCAACCAACAAGAGTAGTAGTTTTATCACAATCTTCGAAATTTATTTTATGTTTTAAACTAACGTGAGTCAGACATTACTAGAGAACAAACTGACAAACAGACGGACAAAGGCATTTTTGGCCAATTTCTTAATTTGCTTCGTCAAAAAAAATATATATTTAAATTCGAATTGAGAAGCTCTACTTTTTTTTGAAGTCGCTTTAAATGAACGTAAAATACTGACATCTAGAAAAAATATTATAACCTTTGGGGTCGTTAAGTCTAAGAATACAGCCCGGAATCGAACTGAGGACCTCGAGCATGTCAGATTCAGATCCGCCCACCGTGCCATCCTTACATTTACAACACAAAATACGAAATGTACAGATACACTTTGGGAACTGGTGACTCTTACCGAGTATAGTTCAGTTAGGATTCAAGCTTTTCGAGTCTACTAATTGCGAGCGAGCGAAGCGTGTCAATTTCGAGATTGGCCAAAAATGCTTTTGTTCGTCAGTCTGTCTGTCGGTTTGTTCTCGCCTCATCATTCACTATACAGGGTTTAACAAAATATACTGAAACTATTTTAAGGGTGCACTCAGTCCATAATACTGGACAGCTTTCCCCAAGGAACATATACCGAAATATGAATAATAATTTTTGACCTCCCAAACAAGTTGACCGATCAGCTGATCCTAGTTTGTAGGGAAAGCCAAAAATTATTTTTCATATTTCGACATATGTTCCTTGGGGAAAGTTGTTCAGTATCATGGACTGAATCCACCCTTAAAATAGTTTCAGTATATTTTGTTAGACGTTATATTTAAGAACTACGAGTATGTTCTTGTCGGTGGAGTATTTTCCATGTCTCCCGATCCTCAGCCAAATGCTCGACTTCCCTATACGACACGACTTCTGCCTTTTCTTTTACTTCATCCATGAACGCTTCCTTGGCCTTCCTTTTCCTCTTCTTGCCTCGATCTTTCCTTCTATGATATTTTTGATGAAATTATCGTGTCGTATAAGGTGTCCAAACACTTTTCCCCTTCTTACATCGATTATCTTCATTAACGTTATTTTCTCCTTGACACGTTCCAGAACCTCTGTTTTCGTTTTTTTCTCCTTCTAGCTTATCTTTTCCATACGCCTCCAGCTCATTTCAAAAGCCTCCAGACGTTTTCTTTCCTTCTTGTTTATAGCCCATGCCTCACATCCGTAAAGGTCAATTCTAAACATAGGTATGTTTTTATGAGGCGTTTCTTTAATTTATGTGACAATTTTGAATTAAATAAATACAGCTTGTCGTTGTATGTCCTCTTTGCCATCGATATTCATGCGACTATATCTGCTTTACATCTAGAATCCTCACTAATGTTCTCGCCTACAGGTCGCATTCATCAACCGATTTTTGTGAAATTTTATAAGCAGTTTCGATAATTGTATAGATTTTTTGTCGATTTAGCTTTTGGAAATTTTTCATAATGGCGAAGATATGGGGGTTCAAAACTTTAGGAAAATTATATTTCAGCCATTATTAAGACGCAACTTTTTTGTCTGAACAACTTTTTTATCCAATAAACTTCAACGGATGGGGGTTGGTCGCGAGGTTTACAGCTCACACTAGAGCCACTAGTTTACTGGTTGATTTTGTAGCCCGTCCGTAGCTATATTGCAATCTTGCAATCAGAATTATTAAGAATCCTTAAACATTTCCATACAAACGTAGTCTCGATTTTATTTTGAAATGAAATGTTAGATTTCGGCAGTAATTTAAAAGAAATTGCATATATTTAAGCATTTAACTAGTTTTCTAAAGTCAAAATATGAACTTGATAGAAAATATAAAGGTGTAAAGTTTTCCCTACTGATGGCCAAATATGATATGATACCCTATATTCTCTTCAAAGTTCATATTTTGACTGTGATAACTAGTTATATGCCTAGAGGAGAAAGTTGACGCGTATCGTATAGGGTCAAAAGGAATCAAGAGAGGGAGACATAAATACGCCACAGACGAGAGCAAAATTATAGACAGAGACTTAGAGGAGCGCCACCATTAGATCTTGCACCATTTAAATAGATATTGCACCATTTAATAATAATTAAATTTTACCAAAAAAAAAAATCAACCGACTTCAAATTTTTTTTTAGGAGTTGACACTCGGTATATAAATGCGACATATAGGGGAGAACATTAGTGAGGATTCTAGATGTAAAGCAGATATAGTCGCAAGAATATCGATGGCAAAGACATACAACGACAAGCAGTATTTATTTAATTCAAAATTGTCACATAAATTAAAGAAACGCCTTATAAAAACATATGTTTGGAGTATTGCCCTTTACCGATGTGAGGCATGGACTATGAACAAGAAGGATAGAAAACGTCTGGAGGCTTTTGAAATGAGCTGGAGGCGTATGGAAAAGATAAGCTGGAAGGAGAAAAAAACGAATACAGAGGTTCATCTGAAAAATGCACCGTGTGTGTTTTGCGAAGAATGAACACACATACGGTGCGTTTGTTAAGCAAAGCAAAGCAGGCGAAGTGTTAAGCAATAAATAATTTTAATTTTGACTTTAAAAATGTTGATAGGACCGCAGGACTGCACTAAGTACTTCCTTAATCTCGCTATTTTGTTCTTCCCCGCCTCGTCAGATCATCTGCAAGCACCCTGACCCTGACTTTAACCAACATTCCGTGTTGATGTATCATGTGTGCATTCTATATTATATGCGAACTGTGTTGCTGTTCTCACGACGTCTTTTGAAGTAAGTTTTATGAAAATAACTTGGCTTCCTCATATTAGTGCGTTCGCAGTTACATTCTTAGCTGTGCTGCTTCGGAACTCGGGGTGCAGTCACCGGCATTTTCTTCTCCAAAGATGATGATGATGATATCTATCATGGTAGCGATGCGGCTAGCAACCCATCACCATTTTTAATTACCATTTTTCCACCTCTCTGTTCTGCTCTGCCTCTGTTAACAATAAAGACGTGATAGATACACTATCACGTCTTTATCCCTAACGGGGTAGACAGAGCCAAGGGCGGTAAAGCCCAGGCCACTTTTAGCGTAATGGTGGGCATGAAGGTGGAAAAGGGAAATCATAATAGTGATGGGTTGCTAACCGCATCGCCTATTCATATGATTCAGATTCTCGCCCATTCCCTCAATCGGCTTTTACGATCTGCACGGGAAGAGAAGCAGCTGGTACATTCTATGTTTTTTTCTTTTCTCCCAGACCAGCAAAGAAGAAAGTGTAGTATTTTACTAAGATTTTATTTAGTTTCATCTGTCCTGTGTGTCTGTAATCAAATCTTGCAAGCTAAATTAGCCCCACTTCCCATTATTCGATTGAGCTGAAACTTCACATACTGATGTAAGTTGGGTGACAATGCAATATTATGGTACCAATGACCTGATCTCATGATGAAGCCGGAAGGTGGCCACGTGGCACAGTATCTCTGTGATAAACTAACATAAACCTTCTTGAGGAGCACTTTAAACTTTTTAGTTCATTGTTTTAGATAACAGCTTGTTTTTAACCGACTTCAAAAAAGGAGGAGGTTAACAATTCGACTGTGCTTTTTTTATTTATTTTTATGTATGTTTGTTACGCGATTTCTTCGCCAATTGTGAACCGATTTTGATGATTCTTTTTTTATTTGAAAGCCTTTACTACCAAGTTGGTCCCATTTTAATTTGGTGAAGATATAATGAAGAACTTTGGAGATATGGAAGAAACTCCTAAGAAAAATTGAAGTCGGTTGTTTTTTTTTTGTTAAAAATTTAATTATTAAAAATATTATTTTTAAAAATTACTTGTTTTTGTTAAAAATTACTAATTGTTAGAAGTGTGTTAGAGACAGTACTTAGTATATAATGTAGACGTTAACCTTTGTTACCGTATCATTACCAATTTTACTCGCCAAACACGTAAACTGACATTAGCCATGATTTGTGTTGGGACCGATTGAAGAATGCTAGGTAAGGATAAGGTGAACGGGTAGAATGTCAGACTTAGGTCTTTAGGTGTTTGAGTACAAATCAAAAGATGATATTTACTATCCTGGCTCAGCGAACCAAAGTGAGTCAGCCTCCAAGACAAGACCACGCCAGATCTCTCGGTTTTGTGCTAACTTTCGCCAGTTCTCGCTAACTTACAGCTCACGCAGCTCTGCCATGACCACGTCACTCCAGCGATGCCTAAGACCTAGATCGGCCCGCTGGTATGCTCTCCTCACCCTCGATCCTCCTTCATTCTTTCGACGTGTCCGAGCCAGCGAAGACGGTGCGCTTTAACTTCGCCCATAATGTTAGGCTCGCCCACTAGATCTTGTATTTCGGCATTGCTTCTTATGCTCCATACACTATCCTCTCCTTTCAGTGGATCCAAGAGATGATAGATAGTAAATAAATGACTGAGCAAGCGAGAAGCGTCTCGTAGCTTAGGCTATAACGGAGCTGTCCGGCTTTTACCTACAGGTCACATTTCTCAACCGATTCTTGTGTAATTTTGTGAGCAGGTTCATGGTTCGATAATTATATGGTTTTTTTTTTCGATTCAGCTTTTGGAATTTTTTCCTGAGTCAAGATGTAAAAGATATATATTAGACAGACCCATAAGGTCTACAGATCACGGAGCCAATAGTAAATAAATAGGTAGATTACCAACCACACAAAAACTCGAGGCATCAATGAATAAACATACGAGTACGAGTACTACTTCTACTTGTATTTAAGAGCCGCGCTCTTGTCGGTGGATTGCTTTTAATACCTCACTTTCCTCCGCTATGTTCTTAACCTCCTTAAATATTTTCACGTTTAATCTTTCTTTTATTTGATCAAACATCTTCTTCTGAATTTTGCTAAATAAACATACCTATGTATAGGTATATTCTGATACATTTAAAATGCCGGATTGCTAATTTATTGACTACTAGCTTTTGCCCGCGGCTTCGCTCGCGTATCCCACGGGAACATTATTTTTTTTCGGGATGAAAGTTACCCTATGTCCTTCTCAGTACTCCTAACTATGTGTATGCGAATTTTCAAGAAGCTTGGTTCAGTAGATAAAGCGTGAAGAGAAACAAACAAACAAATATACAAACTCACTTTCGCATTTATAATATTAGTTGGGATTTGGATTGGGATTGCCCAGATATCCATGGATAGACGAGCGATTATGCGTTTGGGGCAGAAGTTCGAGGGGTTGTCGAGATATTTGGTTATAATGCGAGCTTACAGTTTGGGACGTACTACTGGTTTAGGTAGTATAGAGTCCCACACATTAAAGATTATTTTTCCTAATTTTAAAATATATTTTCGCAACAGATCTTTTCACTAAAGCAACTCCTTTTACATTTTTTAAACTACAAATCCCTGTCCCTAACATCTCTTAATGTTATATCACTCGTAATGTTCACAGAGCATATAATATATGCTTTATTCTGCGTAAAATGGTATTTAAATCGTGATACCTTTCACTAAACGAGAGTGATGTATACCAACTTATATGTAGTCTGTGGGAATGTCACTGGACCTAATTCATGCGGTCACTGACCCCGATCACGTGATAGGTTATATAATATGATAATTAGACCAATAAATGGCATAGGTTGTACTTGATATGTAATTTTTATTGGTACTCGACTTAAATGACAGACAATAACACCGGTGTTACCATAGTAGTAATACCTACCTATAAAAAGTGATATCTTTTCAAAACAAAAAACCAACTTCAATACCTACCAGAAAAGCTAAATATTCAATCAATTGACTATACTTAGACAACATTTTTTTTCTTTCTAGTTATTTTTGTTTAAAAAACAAAACTACACAACCGATTTTAAATAATTTTCTATGAGACTACTTGGAAAGTATACCCTTTCAAAAATAAAAGAATTTTCAAAATCGGTCCAGGCGTATTTGAGCAATCGGGTAACATACATAAAGAAAGATTGTAAAGTATGGCTCTATTAGATAGAGAAAGTCATGCTCCAGCATTGGAGACTAAAACGACCTGACGGTAGTATATCTTCTTCATCTAAGCAAGTTCCCGGTTGCATCCTCAGCTGTGCTGCTTCGGAGCCCGGGGTGCGCTTTCCCGCTTTTTCTTCTCCAAATATGACATGCACGTCAATAGTCACCCAAGGATGTCAAAGACATTGCGAAGTGGAGAAGAAATTGCCGGAACAGTTAAAATGATTCGGCTGTAATTTTACGACCGGCCGCCTGCCTGACGTCAACCCTCTTTGGGAATGTAATTGTAGCACGAGATGCGGCCGTACCTAAATTTTCCGGGGTTTAGTGCTTTATGTGTGTGTCCCCATTTAAAATAAATCATTTCAAAGAAAACTTACACTTTATTGCACCAAAACACTTGAAAAAAAATTCTATACAAAAAAGAAATCAACGGTGTACAATAGGCGGCCTTATCGCCAAGGCAATCTCTTACAGGCTACCTTTGGGTGACAGGATTGGCTGAAAAATAATAAATAGGTGGTGCGATTGTGAAACTAGTAATAACCTAATTATGTGATATCAAACAGTAGAAACAAAGAGAAGATGGAAAACCTTGATTATTAATTTAATAATAAATTATTTAATTAGAACGTTACTACGCACATTTGCCAAAAGTGGCAGTTTTTCGCAAATGTGCGTAGTAAAGCTTACCGGTACCACTTAAAACTGTAAACAGTAGTTCATAAAATACTTTGAAGGGTTATCTAGGACTTGGTAGTAGCAAAATTTTAAATAATGTCTCCGTTTTCTTTGAAATGATTTATTTTAAATGGGGGCAGCACTGGACCCCGGAAAATTAGGTACATCATTTTTTTGACAATTTAGCTGATTCGAAAACTAGGTTTCTGGGGCTATTTGCAGTAATCGAAAAAATTTATAAGCATGTAGTTATTTTTTTATATGCAAAACTATGTATGACCTTCATTTCATTTGACCTTCATCATATTGTCTCTGCTGGACGCTCCTGACGTAGTACTACATACATAAGTCTGAAAAACATAGCCTAAAACTGGATTGTGGCAGTGTGAATTAAGTAACAGTCACAATATTGATGAAATTAGAGGGGCAAAGGCATTGATCTAAGTATCTTGTCGCAATGCTGACAAAAAAATGCATGTAAAAACAGAAAATACTTTTTTATTAATTTATTTGGTAGACGCTGACGCACTTCCGGTAAGAATTTCCAAAACTTTAAAACTTAGATAAAAACGTAATAAAAGCACTTAAAATTTTTTTGTTCAAATTACTTCTTTGAAATGGTCTATTCCATCGGAAAAGCAGAAATTTGGAAGGTTTTTTTTTTACATCTAGCCAATTCAGATACGGCCTCTTAAGGCCGTACCTGAATTAAAGGACTTATCCTTTAATCGCCTTCTACGACATCCACAGAATGAGATGGAGCGGTCCTATTCTGACCCGGAACCACACTTAAAAAGATAGACCTCACTGTACTTATCTTTTTATAACCGACTTCAAAAAAGGAGGAGGTTATCAATTCGACTGTATTTTTTTTTATGTATGTTTGTTACGCGATATCTTCGCCAATTGTGGGCCGATTTCGATGATTTTTTTTAAGCCTTTATTATCAACTTGGTCCCATTTCAATTTGGTGAAGAAATGATGAAAAGCTTCAGAGATATGGAAGAAACTTCTAAAAAAAATTAAGTCGGTTTTTTTTTTTTGTTAAAAATTTAATTATTTTAATTGAGACCCTTACTACCAATTGGTCCCATATTCATTTGGTGAAGATATGATGATGACCTTTAGAGATATATAAGATTCCTAAAAGAAAATGACGACGGTTGTTTTTTGTAAAAAAAAAGTATTAAATCGGTACCCACCGCGCTAACTCATGTCCGTGAGGGACAAATGTCAACAAATAAATACATAATACAGTTATCTGTATTAAATCAAACAAGATGGCATTATTTAAATCGAATCGTGACACGTTACCGCCCTTCAGAGGCAGTAGGCGGTAGGTATGCCAAAAATCCGCTGGGAACGAACTTGTGACCTCTCCGCTATTCTTCTAGTAGGAGATCGCATTGCATGATTATTAGCTATAGTTGGGATTTGATGAGAACCGCAATTTAGTTATCACTAGTAAGTTGTTGTTGTTGTTGTAGATATCTTTATTGTACAAAAAAAATATTTTACAAACATACTTACAAACCATAAGAGACCAAATAATTGTACAATGGCGGACTTATCCCATAAAGGGATCTCTTCCAGTCAACCAACTATCAGCGAATGGAAATAAAAAATAGGCATAATGGGCAGAAGTCAAAGCGTTGATCAATAGAAATTAAATGTTCATATTTAATCTAAAACATATTACATATACCTATAATACATAAACTAATACATAACAGAATAATATACCTAAATATCACCAACTAAGATAAATAAAATACATAAACTACAATATAGTTAGCTCAAGGTGTCTGAGGATCCTTCGTGATGTCTTCTAAGTCTGACTTTGAATGAATCAAGAGAGGGCGCATTTTTTACATCTACAGGAAGCGCATTCCATAACCGGGCAGCAAGAACTGAGAATGAGTATCCGTATGACTCCGAGACATGTGCAGGGATTTGCAGCTGAGGGATACCACTACCACGCAAGCGACTGTTAATCTGTCTAAATGAAAATTTCTCAGAAAGGTAACATGGGGATTGGGGTTTAAAAAGGACATTGAAAAGAAAAGTAAGTGTTCGTGTGGTTCCCAGCAGAGTAAAATAGGATCACTCTAAGTCTTCCCGTGGATGTCATATAAAGCGACTTAGGAATACAAGCTAAACAAAGCTTATAAACATCAATTCGACCTCTCCAACCCGTCTGGCTAGCGTGGAAAGTTTAGGCCAAATTCTTTGACTGCTCTGGCCAAGTATGGCTCTGGAGTACAGAAAGGATCGTGCTTCTGTAGTGGAGACTTAAAAAGACCTGATATTGAAGTATCTTTTGTGATAAATATACAAGATGCTTTCTAATGTACAAATATTTAAAGGGGTGTTTCTGTCCATCATTATGAAGAAATCCCAATAAATTTTGAAATACGAAGACCGTGTATACTTTTATGAAATGAATGACACTGAAATTAAATAAGGCTGTAGGTATATAAAAGAATACTTTTAGCAAAATAATCATTTTAATAAAATTGGAAAGACATTTTATAACTTTTCTAATTTAGGGCTCCTATTTTCTTATTATATTGTCTGGGAAAAAATATAAAACTTAGAATGACCCAGCTGCTTCTCTTCCCGCGCAGATCGTATAAGCCGATCGATCGAACATGCTTGTAAACAGTCACGAGAATCGGTTGAGAAATGCGACTTATAGGCGAAAACAAACAGACAGACAGACAAACTGACAACCGGACAAACTGACTTCTTCCATTTCTCCAAAGTTCTTCATCATATCTTCACTAAATTATAATAGGACTAACTTGGTAGTAAAGGCTTTCAAATAAAAAAAGAATCATCAAAATCGGTTCACAATTGGCGAAGATATCGCGTAACAAACACAATTAAAAATAAAAAAAAACATGCAGTCGAATTGACAAACTCCTCCTTTTTTGAAGTCAGTTAAAAATGCACAACGTTAATATTCAAGTTTTCACTTCTGCCGGCACTTCCGGAGTGCAACCCGTCGTTTTTTTTATGTATGTTTGTTACGCGATATCTTCGCCAATAGAGAGTATGCATGCATTTTTTTATATTTTTAATTTCGTCGAGAAATAGCCGCAAAAAATAAATCGGTGCCGAAAAACATGTATAAGGTGTAGAAAATAAATATTAAAAATAGCAAGTAGATTATAACAACTAAAACACGCCATTTTAAAATATGACGCCAAAGTCTGCAATGTCCGCTAGAGACAGAAGCTGCCAACGCATGTTTTTATTTTTTGGGTACTTTTGATATTATCAGCCAGTGATGTTTGTTAAACCTCTATATAAAAGTACATACATTTCGAACGTCATCGATAGTCAAACTACATGGACGGACAGTCCTACCGAACGCACCCGAACTTGTCATTTCCTTTATGTGAACTTTGTCGTCATTTCCCTTTTGTTTGTCAAAAGTTCCCGCGCAATATTTGCATATTTTCAATAATTTATTTTCAATCCAAATAAGAGTCAATAAGAAAAATAATTAACTAGGCGTGGTAACGTATTAATAGAAATTGTAAAATAAAAATATGAGCCGGATTGGTATTACATGCATATTCCTTATTGTGAACCGATTGTGATGTCTTTTTTTATTTAAAAGCCATTACTACCAAATTGGTCCCATTTTAATTTGATGAAGATATGATGAAGAACTTTGGAGAAATGGAAGAAACTCCTAAAAAAAATTGAAGTTGGTTGTATTTTTAACCGACTTTAAAAAAGGAGGAGGTTATCAATTCGACTGTATGTTTTTTTTTATGGATGTTTGTTACGCGATATCTTCGCCAATTGTGAACCAATGTTGATAATTCTTTTTTTATTTGAAAGCCTTTACTACCAAATTGGTCCCATTTTAATTTGGAGAAGATATGATTAAGAACTTTGGAGATATGGAAGAAACTCCTTAAAAAAATTGTAGTCGGCTGTTTTTTTTTGTTAATAAAAATTTAATTATCTTCTCCAAATACATGCACTTCAATGGTCACCCGAGGATGCCAAAGACTGCGAAGTGGAGAAGAAATTGCCGGAACAGTTGAAATGATTCGGCTGGAATTTTACGACCGACCGCCTGTCTGACTTCAACACTCTTGGGGAATGTATTTGTGCGAAAAGTTCTACAACCGGCCGCCGCCCGACGTTAACCCTCCTTAGGAATGCAATTGTAGCACGAGATGTTTATGCTTAAGTTCTTTAGTCGCCTCTTACGACACCCAGAAGAAGAGATGAAGTGGTCCTATTCTGACCCGGAACCACACGGTCAATAATGTACGAGTATATTTGATTAAAAATATATCTCACGAACATAAAAACCTTGCGGTGAGCTCTCGTACTACCTGTGTCCGTCTGTCAATTAATTACTCATCTCTCAAGAACTAATAATAGTCATTGTTGCCGTGTTAAGGCTATTTGTCAAAATCATCATTAGTACTGCAATGATTGTTAGTGGCGGAAATAAATTATGTTCTTTGTGCAATCTCCAACTATTGAATTAAGAATGAGAGTAATCAAATATGGCTGTTTGGATGTTTGATTAATCTTTTTTGTATGCGTTGCATTGCATTACTTGGAAAATACTATATAATTGTGTATAATTGATTATACTTTTTGATTATATTATACGAAATAAAAACAAGGCTTGTCTGTTTTTACAAGCTTTTATTTAGTTTAACCTGTCCCGTTGTCTGTGTGTCCGTAATCAAATCTTGCAAGCTAAATTAGACCCACTTCCCATTATTCTATTGAGCTGAAACTTCACATATTTATGTAAGTTGGGTGACAATGCAATATTCTGGTACCAATGACCTGATCTCATGATGAAGACGGAAGGTGGCCACGGCATATTTGTGATAAAACAACAAAATCCCACGGAGTTAAGCCCGAACTTGATTAGTTTAGAAAAGCACTTTTCATTCTTTTAGATAAAAGCTTGTTAGTGTTCCGTACCCAAAAGGTGCCAACGAGACCCTATTACTGAGACTCCGCTGTGTGAAGGATGTGTGAAAGAAAGAGATTGGGAACCTATTGTAAAGTTATTTTTAACAAGCTTTAATTTAGCTAGCCTAGAATGTTGAGATGGATGTGTGGTGTAACGCGGAAAGACAAAATTAGGAATGAGTATATAAGAGAAAGTGTGAAAGTAGCACCTATAACAGAAAAAAAACCGGCCAAGTGCGAGTTAAACTCGCGTGGAGAGGGTTCCGTACAATTGATTGAATTCTTATTGGTTTTCCTGTAATCTACAAGCAATGAACTATATTTCGTATTTTTTTCAAAATTTTAGGCACAGTAGTTTTGGAGATCAGGGGGGAAAGGTCAATTTTCGTCTTCTTTCATGAATAAAATTAAAACTATTTATTTTACAAGAATAACAAAAATATATTTCAGATCCTCATAACGAGCCCTTTCATTTGATATATGAACCCACACAGTAAGGTTTGCAAAACTTTTTTTTTTCAATTTCCTAATTTATAACCCTTATTTAAAAAAAAATCACTTTACGCTTTATGTGTTTGGGCCATAGGATTACACCATCCTACCAAATTTCACCTGATTCGGTTCAGTAGATTCGGAGCAAATTGGCTGTGACAGACGGACGGACAGACAGACGCACGAGTGATCCTATAAGGGTTCCGTTTCTTAATTTTTTGTACGGAACCCTAAAAATTACGGAGTAATATGCTAGGCTGGTATGGACATGTTCAGAGAAGGGAGGAAATCCATATAACAAGGCAGGTTTTGAAAATGCAGGTAAAGGGACATAGAAACAGAAGAAGAGTAAAGAAACGTTGGATGGAATGTGTAAAGGAGGATATGGGTAGGAAGGGAGTGACGGACAATTTGCCTGCAGATAGAGCAAGATGGAAAAAAAAACCGGCCAAGTACGAGTCGGACTCGCCCATAAAGGGTTCCGTAGCAGCAAGTAAAATTTTACGATTTAAGCCGTATTAAAAAATAACTATCAATGATATCGAGACCGCTATAGTTTTAATTAAAAGTACATATTTTATACCACATATACCACATTTTATTCAGAATTATTTTAGTAATATTTCAAAAGTTACGGTGGGGGGACACCTCATATAGATTATCTCAAGACTGGGGGGTTTGATCTACATAGTTTAAAAGCAGTTTTTGTTGCATTTTAAAAGACATTTTTAACGATACCCCAGGGTTAGTCCAATTTAATTTTTTAAATTCACTTTTCGTTGTATGGGAGGAAGGTTGAAAAAAAAAATTTTTTCATAATTTTAAAAACCAACTTTTGGAACTTCAATATCTATCTCTCCACCAATTTTCGTGACAATAGGTGCAGTAGCGACTGAGAACGAGCCCGGACGGACAGACGGACGGACGGACATGACGAAACTATAAGGGTTTCTTGTGGACTACGGAACCCTAAAAACTCACATGCCGTGCCGATCCCACATAAAGAGTGGGATAAGGATACATTTTAGATACAAATTAAATTTTATATGCTTATGTAATACAGATGACAATGCAATATTATCATAACAAAACGCTTATCTGATGATGGATCTGGAAGGTGGCTATAGGAACCCTGTAATAAAATTCTGTACGTTAGTATTAGTATTTATTCTGTGGCCTAACTATATAAGCTTGTACAAAACAATGTTTTTTTCTAAAATGTTATGAGCTTGATCACAGAATAGAGACTAATACTAACGTACAGAAGTCTCACTCAACAAAGAAATTCAAAGAAATATCTACTCAATGTGGTTAGCGAAATGATTTAATTTAGATCACGTCAGAACTCAGCACCTTTTCGTTTACATACCTAGACATCCATTGCAGGCCAATTTCATTCTTATTACTCTGAACATACGATTCGTATAACTGAATTTACCACCCCGAGGGGCCGTCAGCGCGCATAGTAATAATGTAGGTACATTTTCGATACCTAAACGGGGAGTGACACAAGCCAGGTTTTATAGGCGACTAAGTACTCGTATATACATTATTTATTATATTCTCAAACAAAGTTTATTTCTGTGGATTCCTAAGGATCAACTCACACTGGCTCAGAGTCAAATCATCGCGTCACGTCATGATTTTTTGCTTAAAGTATAATCATCTCTATTGTCCCATTATTAAGGTACAAATTTGTGTTCTGCAAATATGTACTCGTAATCGCACGACGATGCGCGATCACATTTGGCTGGAGTCGTACGGTTTAATTTGGACTTTAATGATGAGACAATAGAGATGAATATAATCAGGCGCAAAATATGACGTGACGTGATGCTTCGACTCTGCCACATACCCTACAGTTTTGGGAACTCATATGGGATAGAACAGTTTCGCACAAATCGTTCACAAATGTAGTAGGTACCTAATCTAATACATCACGTATAACAGAGTCATTATAACATAGTGAGAATGCCGCATATAATGACTCATATGACATAACACAGAGGAACTATGACAAATTGTTATTTAATTTAATACCGCCTCACGCGATGTAGGTATTGTATGCGCAAACGTCATTGGGATGGTTGTATGCGAGAATGAGACTAAATACTTTTGAGTAAAATGGGATATAAGTTTAAGCGATTACTTGGAGGTCAAATCTGATGTCTACAGCTTCGTCTTGTGAAGGCAGACAAGACTGCGTAGTTTAATTGGTATATAATATGTAGGTAGGTAAAAATTTTCAACAAAATAAAACAAAAATTGAATAACGATAAAGCAAACTTTCCCCTATTTATGTATACGCTAAGCTCGTACATAAAACAGATTCTTTTTTCCAATCTCTGTGATATTACTTTAGTACTTCATACTGAATGCAAAAACACAATTTAATTAATTAACAAGGTTAGTTTTTCCTTGCTTATGGTTCACTCTTGCACAGCGCCGTTCGTAACACTTGCCCAGTAACCGCGTCCCCGACCCGACTTTGGCAAAAAGCTGGCGACTCCATTGAGGCTAAATGCACTAGGATCTGGCTAAAGACAATTAGGGTAAGCTAGTACTTATTTCAAAAAATATTTGTAAAAACAAGCTTTTATCTTAAACAATGAACTGAGAAAATTTAAGACCAATCAATCAAGCCCGAACTCGGTAGGGTTACGATGCTCTATCACAGAGATGCCAAGGCTACCTTTCGGCTTCATCATGAGATCATGTCATTGGTGCCATAATAGGTAGTGCAATGTCATCCAATTTATATAAGTATGTCAAGTTTTAACTCAATCGAATAATGGGAAGTGGGTCTAATTTAGCTTGCAAGTTTGATGACGGACACACAGACAACGAGGCAGGTGAAACTGAAATAAAACCGGCCAAGTGCGAGTTAAACTCGCGTGGAGAGGGTTCTGTACAATTGATTGAACTATTATAGGTTTTCCTGTAATCTACAAACAATGAACTATATTTTGTATTTTTTTCAAAATTTTAGGCTCAGTAGTTTCGGGGATCAGGGGGAGGGAATGGTCAATTTTCGTCTTCTTTCATGAATAAAATCAAAACTATTTATTTTAGAATTATAACAAAAACATATTTGAGATCCTCATAACGAGCCCTTTCATTTGATATATGACACAGTAAGGTTTGCAAAACGTTTTTTTTTCATTTCCTAATTGTCCCCCAAAAATGACCCTTATTTAAAAAAAATATTTATATACTTTGCACATGTGTATTTGGGTCATAGGATTACAACATTCTACCAAATTTCACCTGATTCGGTCCAGTAGATTCGGAGCAAATTGGCTGTGACAGACGGACGGCAGACAGACGCACGAGTGATCCAATAAGGGTTCCGTTTTTTTTTATTTTTTGTACGGAACCCTAAAAAAGCTTGCAAATTGTAAATGTCCTAATAGAGTGACATACCTGAGGACTTTCTGTGAGGTAGAGGTAGATCTAGAAAGCGTTGGGGCGACGACCTCGACGCTTTTCAGCATAGTTGGTCCAAAGTAGTGATGCGCCGCTGGAAAATATTCCAAATTTACAGGAATCTATCTACCCATTGGAAATTTACGGGAATATTTCAAAATTTTTCCGTAAATATTCCCCTAAATTTCCTTTTTAGGGTTCTGTAGTCCACAAGGAACCCTTATAGTTTCGTCATGTCCGTCCGTCTGTCTGTCCATCCGGGCTCGTACTCCGCCGCTACTGCACCGATTGTCACGAAAATTGGTGAAGAGATAGATATGAATGATATGAATTTCCATAAGTTGATTTTTAAAATTATGAAAAAATGTTTTTTTGTCAGCAATGGCCCCCTCCCATTCCCTCCATACAACGAAAAGTAAATTAAAAAATTAAATTGGACTAACCCCAACGTGTGGGGTATCGTTGAAAAGGTCTTTTAAAATGCAACAAAAACTGCTTTGAAACTATGTACCTAGATCAAACCCCCCAGTCTTGAGATAATCTAATACAAAGTTAAAATTTGAGGTGTCCCTCCGCCGTAACTTTTGAAATATTACAAAAATTATTCTGAAAAAAATATGGCATATACCTCAAAGTATGTACTTTCAATTAAAACTATAGCGGTCTCGGTATCATAGATAGTTATTTTTAATACGTCATAAATCTTAAACCGCAATTTACCTTTAGAACTTTTATATTATGTTACTTGCTGCTACGGAACCCTTCATGGGCGAGTCCGACTCGCACTTGGCGGCTTTTATTTAGGAATATTGCCGGGAATGTTCCCAAAGTTCCCATCAGGAACGGCACCTTACTAGTCCGAAGGAACACTGGACAGATACAAATAGAATGTACCTAATGAGGGAGACGCGCAGTATAGGAAAAACGGATCAGGTCAGTACTTTTTTAGACTTAAAAATATGTTTTAGTACAAGCTTTTATTGCAACTAAATAGATTATAAGATGTCACTTGCCTTCAAAGAAGTCATAAGATAAACTCGACTCAATATAACATTCTAAATAAACTTCCATAAGTGTATCCGATCCTGACAATTTGAAAAAGACCATTTTCCAACTTGCCTTTGCGAGATCGAACCTAGAAACTCCGGATTAGTGGACTAGCGTCTTTACCACGGAGGTCGTCAGATAAATAAATAATTTTGACTTTGAGGCCTACACCCAGCAGTGACTTTCTGCAATTCAATTCAAAATATCTTTATTATCATAGGATATTTATAATATCTCTTAATAATAGTCACTTTGGTTTGTTTTGCACAAATGTTGACGTCAAATCGTTACTTACAGCTAAGTTTACGCCACTTCCTAGGAGCAAGTGTAGAAGAAGCGGCAACAAACTGCACTGCACGTTTTCTTCAAAGACGTCAACTAACAAACTTAAAACTTAAAATTAGTTATATGGATGGACTGAGATTACATTGTTTTTTATGTCATAATTAAATTGAATTATAAGAATTACGAAATTTAAAATGTCAATTTGTAAATTTAGTATGTACCAATGTACCTAAATTATGACATGTCTAAGTATACAAACCTTTTAATAGGGACCGGCGCCAAGCTCAAGCCAGACATTTTTGTCTTTAAGATTTCTGAAATGTTGATACAAAAGTTGATGTTTCTATTAAAAATATTGCAACAGTCGTGATCCAAGAGCTTGTAAACAAACACTTCTATCTCAACAATGAACGAAACAATGGAGTCCACATTCGGGGATCCATAAACTATTGGGAAACGTCTCAATAGAACAATGTTACCAATTAGTCTCCGCGAATTTGGGTACAGCTAATTAAGATATTTCATGAGTGTTGCGTAGTTCCGTCTGACTTCACTATTGTTTTTTTTACACATATACACTTTCACGTCTATATCAAATACGGTGTAGATATAGCCGAGGATCGCTAGACCTCAAGAACACGCTACGCAAACAATATTTCCCATGATGCCATGCGACCTCCGCGGCGTATGTTACTCTGAGGTTCTGGGTTCGATTCTTAGCCAGAGCAAGTTGGAAAATGGCCTTTTTCACATTGACCGATTATGGCAATTTATTATAAAATTGAGGCATTCGAAATGTGGTGCTGGAGACGTATGGAAGGTATAAGTTGGACAGAGAAAAAGACAAATGAAGAAGTACTCAATTTAGTTAATGAGAAAAATAACTTATTGAAAACATTCGATATTAGAAGAGGAAAGATGTTTGGTCTTCTTATACGCCACGATCAATTTATTAAAAACATAATAGAAGGAAAAATAGAAGCAAAAAGAGGAAAGGGAAGACCAAGAAGAGCATTTATAGATCAAGTAAAGGAGAAAGTATGGCTCAAGAGAGGGAGACATGGAAACTACTCCACCGAGAAGAACGTAGTTCTTAAATAATAGATAGATTATGAAACTGTATACACGCTTCTTGCCACATCTACAGTAAGAGATAGAGTAGAGTGGTAAAATTTTAGGCCAGATACCACACGGTACTTTGTGAAACTTTGTTTGTTTCAGTATATTTTCATAGACGTTATATCTAACAAAATATACTGCAACTATTTTAAGGGTAGATTCAGTCCATGATACTGAACAACTTTCCCCAAGAAACACATATGGAAATATGAACCACACATGTTTGCTTTTCATACAAACTCGGATTAGCTGTTCGGTCAAGGTCAAAATTTTTGTCATATTTCGAGATATGTTCCGGAAAAGTTGTTCGGTATCATGGACTGAATTCAGCCTTAAAATTGTTTTGTTTCATTTTGTTACACCCTGTATATGAAAAGATACTCTCACAACACTTGAAATTATTGGCAAAGCTCAAGTAAATTTGAAATCCATCCCATCTGTCTTTTCATCCATCTACGTCCTCTAACAACAGCCGGTTTGAAGGGTTAGAAACATAGCTTCTCTAATTACAGGAGATATGGCGTAGCTTGCCTTTTAGGGGGGGGGGGGGGGAATTAAAAATAATCTTTATTACAAGCTTTTATTTAACTTGCAATGTATGTATGTAACTATGTTTGTTCGGGTGGAATCTTGCAACTCAATTTTGAAGCAGATATCTTCAACTGATTGAGCTGAAATTTTGCACGCATATGTATATTGCGTGACAATGCAATATTATGATGATTTTGAGCTGATCTGATGATGGAGCTGGAAGGTGGCCATAGGAACTTAGTAATGAAACGACGGAATCCCATCGAGTTTAGGTTCGTTTGATTCGTCTTGACGAGTACCTACTTTGTCCTTAGATGGTATCTCGGGTCTGAAGAATGAGTTAAAAGGTGGCCATAAGAACTCCGTAATATAACGACGCAACCCCATCGAGTTTGGGCTTTTTAGTTTTGTGTTGACAAGACCTTTGGTCTCACAATAAAAGCTAGTACAAAAAATGTTTTTTTTATTTAAAAATCTTATTTTTATTTATAATATCTCTTAATAATAGTCACTTTGTTTTGTTTTGCACAAATGTTGACGTCAAATCGATACTTCCAGCTAAGTTTAGTGCAGCTTCCCAAGCGCTAGTGCAGAAGAAGCGGCAACCAACTGCACTGCAGCATTTTCTCCAAAGACGTCAACTAACAAACTTACAACTTAAAATTAAATACTTATGTGGATGGACTGAGATTACATTGTTTGTTATGTCGTAATTAAATTGAATTAATTATAAGAATTACGAAATTTTAATGTCATCTTTTACTACCTCTCCAGTTGCATCCTCAGCTGAGCTACATCGGATCCTGGGGTGCATTTTTCTGTTTCCCCTTCTCCAAGCATGCCAATGGTATGATTAGTCTCTATATAATTATTTATTTAATGGTCACCCAAGGTTGCTGAAGATCTTGCAAAGTGGAGAAGAAATAGCCGGAACAGTTATCGATATCGAGTAATTGGGGAACATACATAAAATAAACGGGCAAGTGCGAGTCGGACTCGTACATGAAGGGTTCCGTACCTCCGTACAATGTTTTAAAACGCTAAAAAACACGTTTTTTGTATGACGACCCCCTTTAACTTTTATTTTTTTTTATTTTTAGTATTTGTTGTTAAAGCGGCCATAGTAATACATAATCTGTGAAAATTCAAGTATCTAGTTAATGTCATTATAAAGATCTAGTTGAAAACGCCGAAAAAACACGTTTTTTGTATTGCGACCCCCTTTCATTTTTTACTTTTTTAGGGTTCCGTACCTCAAAAGGAAAAAACGGAACCCTTATAGGATCACTTTGTTGTCCGTCTGTCCGTCCGTCCGTCCGTCTGTCAAGACCCTTTTTCTCAGGAACGCGTGGAGGTATGAAGCTGAAATTTATATCAATTACTCAGGTCTACTGTCCCTTGAAGCTGTGAAAAAATCAAACTTCTAAGCCAACGCAATCAAAAGATACAGCCGTTTATGCCGCAAATTTTCGACACTTGCAAGGGAATCAAAACCTACAGGGTGCTTCCCGTGAACTCAGAATCTTGAAATTTGGTACGAAGCAACGTCTTATAGCATAGATAAAGGAAAAATTACGAAAACCATAAATTTTTAGTTACATCTACGTAGTTACGTCATTGTAAACCTTGCAGGTTTGTACGGAACCCTCGGTGCGCGAGTCCGACTCGCACTTGGCCGGTTTATTTTTTATTTTCAGTATTTGTTGTTATAGCAGCCACAGTCATACATCATCGGTTAAAATTTCAAGTGTCTAGCTATTACGGTTCAAGAGATAGAGCCCTGTGACGGACGGACAGACAGACGGAGAGACAGACAGAGAGACAGACGGACAGACAGACGGACAGACAAACGGACAGACAGCGGAGTCTCAGTAATAGGGTCCCGTTTGCACCCTTCGGGCACGGAACCCTAAAAACAGATTCCGACGAATTTATAACCTAATTTTTAAAGTCTGTTAAAAATAGAAAGGGACATCAACAACTATTACTTTGGGTATCTTTTTTGGGAACTGCTTTGCCACTTCGTAGGTATTCTAGATTGTTTATAATTTATTTGCGGTAGATGCGCCCCTGGACAAAATATATTGGTACCTTCGAGCATTCATAAGCTCGCTCGTTAGCTTTGATAGCTTTGAAGATTGGCGGGAAAGCTATCGGGTCATATTTGTTACATTACCGTTGTACAACAGGGCAAAGGTAAATCGTCAGTCCACATTTGGGCATTCGCCTGTTCAATAATTATGTGTAATTTTTATTGAACGAGCGAGCGAAGCGTCTCAGTTTCGAGATTGGCCAAAAATGCTTTTGTCCGTCTGTTTGTCTGTCAGTTAGTTCTCGCCTACAGGTCGCATTGCTCGACAGATTCTCGTGAAATTTTATAAGCTGGTTCGAGAATTAACTAGAATTTTTTTGTCGATTCAGTTTTTGGAAATGTTTCAAAATAGCGGAGATATAGGGGTTCAAAACTTTAACAATCAATTTCAGCCAAACAAAGCCAAACAAACAATCATATTTTAGCCATTTCGAAAAAAATTCTGTTACCCTTATTAAGTAGTAAAGTAATTACGCAACTTTTTTGTCTGAACAACTTTTTTATCCAATAAACTTCAAAGGATGGGGGTGAGTCGCGAGTTTTACAGCTCTCAGAGCCACTAGTTTAATTACAGTTTTGGCCACTTACACACACAAGAAACTAACAGCGTGCTAAACATTTGGTGTAAGCTGTGGCTATATATGTTGCGTGTTAGTAGGGTTGGATTTATAAATTTTCACGGGAGGAAAAGCAGCTGCCACATTTTACAAGAAGTTGAGAAAGGTGTGTTAACCATGTTTATAATTTTCAATTTACAATTAAGTACGGTATATACGTGGGTGGACACAAAGATCTTACATCACGACGCGAGCTATTGGGTCAAAGTCAGAGTTGAATGGGGATTCCATTAGATTGATGTTTCGTGGGTAGTTTTAACACAATATTAGTTGGAATGGTATCTCTACAGATACGGGGTAGACAGAGTCACCCATCGGAGGAACCAAAGGCCATATTAGGAAATTATTGAGGTTACAAAGGGTAACTTTTTACCCACCAGCCAATTATTGGAACAAGTTAAGTCCATAATACTGAACTACTTTCTATAAAAAAAAATATTAAAAATCGATAAAAAATTTCATCCTCCCATACAAAGTTCGTTTGGCTGAGCGCTGATTTCAATTAATTTTTTTTTTTAATTCAATTCAAAATATCTTTATTATCATAGGATATCTATAATATCTCTTAATAATAGTCACTTTGTTTTGTTTTGCACAAATGTTGACGTCAAATCGTTACTTAAAGCTAAGTTTACGCCGCTTCCTAGGCGCAAGTGCAGAAGAAGCGGCAACAAACTGCACTGCACGTTTTCTCCAAAGACGTCAACTAACAAACTAAAAACTTAAAATTAGTTATAAAGATGGACAGAGATTACATTCTTTATTATGTCATAATTAAATTGAATTATAAGAATTACAAAATTTAAAATAATATCAATTTGTAAATTTAGTATGTACCAATGTACCTAAATTATGACATGTCTAAGTATACAAACCATTAAGAGGGACCCGCGCCAAGCTCAAGTCAGACCTTTTTGTCTTTAAGATAGTCATCGGTCCTATAATAAGCCTTCTCACAAAGTACTTTCTTTACATAAGCTTTGAATTTTCTGTCTGGCATTTGTATGGGAAGACGAAAAATTTTTGATTGAACTTGCTCCAAAAATTTTGCCGGTGGATAAAAAGTCACCCTGTATTCTGATTTGAATACAATGTTTGTTTATATTTAAATTATAATTATTTTAAAACGACCACTGCTGAGAAGAAACGCGGACAGAAACGCGTTTGGCGCGTAGGCGACCAAAATTTAGATAGTATTGGTCGCCTACACGCCAGCAGGACTATACAAATATTTATCTTATTCCTTTTTTTAGGGTTCCGTAGTCCACAAGGAACCCTTATAGTTTCGTCATGTCCGTTCGTCTGTCCGTCCGGGCTCGTACTCCGCCGCTACTGCACCGATTGTCACGAAAATTGGTGGAGAGATAGATATTGAAGTTCCAAAAGTTGGTTTTAAAAATTATGAATTTTTTTTTTTTCAGCCCCCCTCCCATACAACGAAAGGTGAATTTAAAAAATTAAATTAGACTAAGCCCAACGTGTGGACCCCCACACGTTGGGCTTAGTCCAATTTAATCGTTGAAAAGGTATTTTAAAATGCAACAAAAACTGCTTTGAAACTATGTAGATCAAACCCCCCAGTCTTGAGATAATCTAATACAAAGTTAAAATTTGAGGTGTCCCCCCACCGTAACTTTTGAAATATTACTAAAATAATTCTGAAAAAAAGTGGTATATACCTCAAAGTATGTACTTTCAATTAAAACTATAGCGGTCTCGGTATCATAGATAGTTATTTTTTAATACGTCATAAATCGTAAACCGCAATTTACCTTTAGAACCTTCATATTATGTTACTTGCTGCTATGGAACCCTTCATGGACGAGTCCGACTCGCACTTGGCCGCTTTTTTTCTTGGCTATTTATGTAATTTGTAGTAAATATATTTTTGTATTATATTAAGTTTTAGATTGTAGTTTAAGTTTTTAGTGTTAAGTTTTTAGACTTTAAAATTACTTATCACTTTTCTGGAATAAAGCTATGTCACATACAGTCTTTTAAAAAAAACTATCTTCAAATCTAACACAATCCATGAAAACGCAAGCATTACACAAATGCCTCAGCCGCGACTTTTTGCGTATATCCCAAACAATGTTATATTGTACCGCTAATAATAGGTGTGGGTCTATGTGTATGTCATTTGTCCGGTACCGCCGCCGGCATGTAAGAACAATAGTGTAGGCCGTTTTTGTTGTTCGTAACATTGATTTGCAGTTTTGTCCGTAAGTATTTATGGGTAAAAAGGTTTGTTCTTAATCGATGTATGGAACAGATAACAATCATCATCAAGTCTTGTATTTGTCTCCACTGCAGGAGCATGGCCCTTTCTGTACTACCAGACCAGAGCCATACTTGCAGCAGCCAGAGGATTTAGCCTACACTCTCCACGTTGACGAGTTGGAGAGGTCTAATTGATGTTTATCAGCTTTGGTTAGCTTGTGTTTCCTAAGTCGCCTTCTACGACATCCACGGGAAGAGTTGGAGTGGTCCTATTCTACTCTGCCGGGAACCACACGGCTAAGCGCTTAAGTCTGATCGAATAGCGTTAAACTATTTAATTTGATTTAATACTTGATCGAAAGAGCAAAGCGAACGAAAGTCTCCGTTTCGTTAATATTATAAAACTTTTTTGTTATCCTTATTAAAAGCAACTTTTATATTCAAACTAAGATGCCTCGCGCACTTTTTCTACTAGGAATTGGCCTCATAAACCTAGAAGTCCGTCTTCAGAAATAACTGATATAGATCTTGAAAACGAAAGACCTCGCCGATGCTTCACCCACGTCTTTACTGGTCCACGCTAATTCTCTGTGAAAAATTTTGGCTCGATCGGACAGCAGCATGTGAGTGAAATTGGTTCGGCCAAAAAGTAATTTTCACACAATTTGAGTAATGAGGCGTGTTCCAGTAAAAAAAAAGAGATTAAAAACATTCTCAATAGATGGCGTTAACCGTTCTCTATAAGACTGAAATCGTTCTGTCAATTCCAAAAACAAACACACCATGAAAATTATAAATTAATTTGACATTGACAGAACGATTTAAGTAATTGCTGCGCCATCTATTTTAAGTTACGGTACTAATATTTTTTTAAAGAAAACGCCTCATTAACAAACGCGGAAAAGCTATTTGGATGTTATGTCTTGTGTCCTTCGATCATATATTCTATAGATGCACAGTTCATTGCAAAATCAAACAAAATATTGTCCCCGGGTCAATATGTACATAGGTAGATGTATACCATTTCAAGTATTGCAAAAAAAGTTCTAGTGTCATACAGTTTAATCTAATTTAAATCCGTATTTTCACCACACACTTTGGCATCTTTGACGTAACGTCACGCGCGCAACCAACGAGAGAATGAGAGCGAAACAAGGCATAATACTATTTTATGCCTTGTTTTTCCGGTGCCATTTTTTAGGCGGCAACTGTGCATCTATAGAATAATTATGATCGAAGCTTGTGTCTATGTTAAAAATTTTAATTGGGAGGTATGACGTACTATTATATCTAAGTTGTCTTTTTATATATAGCAGATCCGTCTCAAAAATGGTTATTGTAATTTTTTTCTTTATACGAAACCACTGTGTAAAATTGTGTGAAAGTTACTTTTTGGTCCGAACCATTTTCACTCACATGCTGCTGTCTGATTGAGCCAAAAAGATTTTATTCAACGTTGCAATTTGAATAAAACCTTTTAAAAATAAGAAGATTGGGACCAGTATTACGTATAAAGAAAAAAATAGCAATAACCAATTTTGAGACGGATCTGCTACATAAAAAGACAACTTAGCTATAATAGTTCGTCATACCTCCCAATTAAAATTATTAACATGGACAAGACATAACATCCAAATAGCTTTTCCGCGTTTGTTAATTATGAATGTAATAAATTTTAGAACAAAAAACTAATATTTTGTATTTAGTTTTTAGAGTTCCTAATGGCAAAAAACGGAACCCTTATGGATTCGTCGGGTCTGTCTATCTGCCGTATGTCACAGCCACTTTTTAGGGTTCCGTACCCAAAGGGTGCAAACGGGGCCCTATTACTGAAACTCCGCTGTCTGTCCGTCTGGCTGTCCGTCTGTCTATCTGTCTGTCCGTCAGTCACAGGGCTCTATCTCTTGAACCGTAATAGCTAGACACTTGAAATTTTCACCGATTATGTATTACTGTGGCGGATATAACAACAAATACTAAAAATAAAAAATAGTTAAAAATTAAAGGGGGTCGGAATACAAGAACGTCGTTTTTTCAGCGTTTTTAACTTGATCTTCATAATGGCATTAACCAGATACTTTAAATTTTCACCAATTATGTATTACTATGACCACAATAACAACAAATACTTAAAATAAAATAAAGTTAAAAATAAAGGGGGTCGTCATACAAGAAACGTGTTTCTTCAGCGTTTTAAAACATTGTACGGTGGTACGGAACCCTTCATGTACGAGTCCGACTTGCACTTGCCCGTTTATTTCCGAAACTTTAAGAACTATACTGTTGAAACTTGGTAAGTAAATGTATCCTGTAAACCGCATTAAGATTTTCACACAAAAATTGAAAAAAGAACAATAAATTTTGGGGTTCCCCATACATAGAACTGAAACTCAATTTTTTTTTTAGTTCAGTTATTTAAGCTTAAATTAGGTAAGAATCTCGGAATTCGAGATACCCAGCTGTAAGTCTGTAAATGCTTGTATATTGACACCCTAAAAGTTGTCTCAAAACCTACATATGGTAGGGTGTACGCAATGACCTTCCATTGGGTGTACGCGACTATTAAATTTCAAGGTCAAAGGTCACAAAAATCTTTTTTCGCTTTTTTTATAAATATCTCATTTCCTATGGGTTTTTTGCTATTTGTATTTATTATCAATATTGTAGAATACAAAATTCTCTATAAATTTTGTTTATAATTTTTTTTTATACGGTGAACCGTTTTCGAGATAGAGGGCGGAGAGCGCGCGGTCACTGCATCACTTCAGGTCAACCGGTGGTGCCTCCGGTCAAAAACGCGCCAGATATAGTTGATGAACTATCGATAAATCAATGATTATAAATATTTGTCAAGTTTTATTAACTATTATGTTATATTTTATCATTTTCTCCATGCATTAAATCTATATCTATTTAATAATATTGATAACTGATAAACCTTAATTGGCAGTCTATAATGCTCCGAAATCTGTGAAAAGTCTCGATCATCTTCGTTATATGCATTACGTCAAGTCTACAAAACTTAATAAACCTGTGCAGCTTTCAAATATTCCACCAACAAGTGTAGCTTCTCATCAACATTTCAAACGTGTATATTATCAAGTTCAAACTTGGTTAGGGCATAATTTGGAACCCCAGGTATGGGGTTGGGCAATGCGAAACGATTTTCTGGAGTCTATCATGACAATTTTACCACCTGCTTCAGAAGATTTGCTAAAAACAATTTTCTGCAACTGCAAGAGTGGTTGTGGTTCGTGATGCGGATGCAGGAAAGCGGGCTTGCAATGCTCTTTAGCTTGTGGCCAATGTAATGGACAAGTTTGTCTCCATGCTCTACCATATCAGAGCGACATTAACGAAGATGGAACCTTTGACCCCGAAATCATGGAAGAACTAGAGACAAATGTCGTTGAAGACGATAATGAAGACCAGTTTGAAATTTACCAGCAGCTGGAAGGCGACGATGAAGAGGAAGCAGATGATTAAAGTTATAAATTGTAGTTTTTGAACCCTTTATTCCATTTTTTTACTTTTAATAAAAATAAATATATTAAATTATATTTTTTAATAAAAAAGATTAATCTCTTCTTACATTATGAAAAAAAAACAAATAAATTACGAATTTATTTGTTTTTTTTTCAATCCCATACGTGTAGGGTGTCTATGGATAGGTCTTCAAAAATGATATTGAGATTTCTAACATCATTTTTTTCTAAACTAAATAGTTTGCGCGAGAGACACTTCCAAAGTGGTAAAATGTGTGTCCCCCCCCCCCCCTGTAACTTCTAAAATACGAGAATGATAAAACTAAAAAAAATATATGATGTACATTACAACAATGCAAACTTCCACCGAACATTGGTTTGAACGAGATCTAGTAAGTAGTTTTTCTTTAATACGTCATACATCGTAAACCGCAATTTACCTTTAGAACTTTTATATTATGTTATGTCGCACTAATAAATTCCCAAAGAGGGTTGACGTCAGGCAGGCGGCCGGTTGTAAAACTATAGCCAAATCATTTAAAGTGTTCCGGCTATTTCTTCTCCATTTTGCAAGGTCTTTGGCATCCTTGGGTGACCATTGACATGGATATTATACTTGGGGAAGTAAAAGCGGGAAAGCGCACCCTGGGCTCCGCAGCAGCACAGCTGAGGATGCAACTGGGAGTGAGCTTAGACGAAGAAGAAGAATAAGAATGTAAATCAGATGACAATGCATTATTATTCTGATAAGAAGCTGTTCTGATGATGGAGCCTCAAGGTAGCTATAGGAACCCTGTAATAAAACGACGCAACCCCATCGAGTTTGAACTTATTACATTTGTCTTAAAAAGTTCTTAGGCCATACAATAAAATAGTTCAGAAAAAAACGATTTTTAAAGTGAAAACTTATTTAGCGGCGTTGTGCACTTTTTTTGTAATGGGTAAAAAATGTTAAACTCGCGTCAGGACACTTTTTAGTGTAATATAAATTGTCATGTGTGTGTACGATAGCGCAATAAATAAATATTGTATTCTACCACATAAATGATAGTACTTTTATACTGATAATTAAAGTAATTCGTGCAAAATTATTCCCTAACCATTCCAAAATATCAAAAATGCACAACGTTAATATTCAAGTATTCACTTCTGCCGGCACTCCCGGAGTGCAACCCGTTGTTTTTTTTTAAGTGAAAACTTCTTTAGCGGCGTTGTGCACTTTTTTTGTAATGGGTAATAAATGTTAAACTCGCGTCAGGACACGTGTCCTGATCGTAAATTCGTAAGACGAAATGACAGCCGGCGCGGCGAAGGAGAGGAAGTATTTATACTATAATTTCGACTAAGCTGTCAGCCGGCTCGTTGGTTAGGGGTATTATTTTCGCTTAGGGTGCGAGAGGTCCCGGGTTCAAATCCCGGAAGAGCTCAAACCTTTTTGAAGTGAAAACTTCTTTAGCGGCGTTGTGCACTTTTTTGTAATGGGTTAAAAATGTGAAACTCGCGTCAGGACACTTTTTAATGTAAATAAATTGTCATGTTTGTGTACGATAGCGCAATAAATAAATATTGTACTATACCACATAAATGATAATACTTTTGTACTGATAAATAATTAAAGCAATTTGTGCAAAATTATTCCCTAACCATTTCAAAATATCAAAAATGCACAACGTTAATATTCAAGTTTTCACTTCTGCCGGCACTCCCGGAGTGCAACCCATCTTTTTTTTTTTTAAATTATTCTGATCGAGCAAATGAATCAAGTGTTTGACAAGCTTTTAAACAGTTTCCCATCTTAGTGTCTGAGAATCTCTCTGGTCGTAATAAAATATTGCAATTTAAATTTAACCCACTCCCGCTTTTCTATTGACCAGAAATTTGTATGTAGGTATGTATCGCATCGCGTAGTTTTATTACTGGGTTTCTAATTTTTCTAAAGCCACCTGCCGGCTCTTGTCAAAATAATATTGCATATATCTTGTGTTATAATTGGTTTTCACACTTAAAAATGAACTTGAAAGAGAATATAGTGTATTATATAATTTTTGAACATCAGTATGGAAAACGTTTACACCCTTATATTTTCTTTCAAGTTCATATTTTGACTGTGAAAACCAATTATAACCCTAGATATATGCAATTTCTTAAAAGTTAAATTTTTTTACCAAAATCTGACATGTCGTTTCAAAATAAAACGTAAGACTACTTTTGTATGGGAAAGTCTAGAGGGTAAGGGCATTCTTAACTTGCAAGATTTGACCAAACTAACAAACCACAGGTCAAACTAAGAGCTTGTAAAACTGTTATACACCTAAAGAAACCGTAAGAATTTTTACAGAACCTTCAACCATATCTCTGAGAGATCGAAGGTTGCACGTCTTGTCGCTGATATACTAAGTATGGAACATACGGAACGAGTAATTGAGTTAATGTTATGGCACTATAAAAGTTCGGCGACTCGATAAATATGTTTATAAATTATTGCAAAAACTTCGACGATCGTTGAAGGGTTTTCTGGACTGAAAGATTTATCTTTATTTTTAAGTGTTTCCTAGAAGAATAATAAAGTCTACTTAAGGGGATAAATGAAGTCCAGTGCTGCCCCCATTTGAAATAAATTATTTGAAAGGAAACGGTGGTATAATTTAAAATTTTGTCCTAGTAGGTAAGTTCCTTAGATAACCCTTAAAACTATTTTATAAACTACTAGCTTTTGCCCGCGGCTCCGCGTGAACGTATTCTTTACGATGTCTGATGTCGGTCAGACATCGTTGTGAACCAATCAGTCAAGATCTCTACTTACAAAAAATAATTTTGAAATTAAAATAAAACACTTAAGAAAAAAAAAACCTATTTATTATGTATTTCCATCTTAAATTCGTTATTTTTTCTATATATAAAATTTATTTATTTCACAACTTCTAATAGGTCTCAATTCAATGATAATTATGAAAAACAGTCCTGCCGCAAGTCGATTCCTGCAGATTCAATGCATGGTTCCTTACCATGCATTGAATCTGCAGGAATCGACTAATAAAAGTATACTGTATTACTTTCTTTTTAAACTTACTTACTAAATGTACCTAACTTACATACAAACTTTTATACCCTATTTTACCCCTCAAAAAATTTATTTTCATTACAAAATGACACACTTAACTTGTATCTTACACTATAAGCATAATTTCAATTTCTACATTTCTAACTTCAAAAATGACTAATTTTCATACAAACTTTCACCCCCTATTTTACCCCTCTTAGAAAATGAGCTTGTTTAAAATAGTGATACAGTAAACTTTTTTTAACCAGTAGCTCATAAGTAACTTTTTACATTTCTAACTTTAAAATTGACTACTTTTCATACAAACTTTCACCCCCTATTTTACCCCCTAAGAAAACAATTATGTTAAAAATAGTGATACATTAAACGTTTTTTTGAACCGTGAGCTCACATTTCTATTGAAAATTTCTAACTTCAAAAATTACCTAGTTTCACACAAATTTTCAACCCATTAGGGGATGAATTTCCAAAAATCCCTGCTTAGTGCACACTTACGGCATTTAAGGAACGTTTGTGCAAAATTTCACGCTTCTAGACCTTGCGGTTTCAGCTGTGCGTTGACCGATCAGTCTCTATCTATCTATGTCAGCCAGTCAGCTTCTTCTTTTTAGGGTTCCGTGCCCGAAGGGTGCAAACGGGACCCTATTACTGAGACTCCGCTGTCTGTCCGTCTGTCCGTCTGTCACAGGGCTCTATCTCTTGAACCGTAATAGCTAGACACTTGAAGTTTTCACCGATTATGTATAGCCGCTGTTACAATAAATACTAAAAATAAGAGAAAGTTAAAAACTAAAGGGGGTCGTCATACAAAAAACGTGTTTATTTCAGCGTTTTTAACTTTATCTATATCATTATAAATGCCATTGCATTAACTAGATACTTGAAATTTTCACTGATTATGTATTGCTACGATCACTATAACAACAAATACTAAAAATAAGATAAAGTAAAAAATTAAAGGGGGTCGTCATTAAAAGAAACGTTTTAAAACATTGTACGGTGGTGCGGAACCCTTCATGTACGAGTCCGACTCGCACTTGCCCGTTTATTTATATATATAGATTGTTTACAGTTTTAAGTGAGAACGTGAAGCTTTTCTTTGCACATTTGCGAAAAACGGCCACTTTTGGCCAATGTGCGAAGAAAAGCTTCACGTTCTCACTTTAAACTGTAAACAGCAGTTCATAAAATAGTTTGAAGGGTTATCCAGGGCTTACTAAAACAAAGTTTTCAATGATATCTCCGTTTCCTTTGTAATAATATATTTCAAATGGGGGCAGCACTGGACTTCATGCATCCCCTTAACAACTAAGGGCTTTTACAGACGAGCAATAGTACGCCCCCGTACGCAGCTGGCCCCCTGGTCGGCAATGGTCAGCTACAGACGCGCTACAATAACCCTGTTGTTGCGTTTACATACAGCCATGTAAACGCAACATTACACCCATTTTTGAAAATTGGCTCAATTGGATTCCATAGTCCTAACAGCCACTTAAAAAACATAAATAAACATTGCAAGTAATGTATATACCTACAAAACTTATCAACATGTTGTATATACCTACAAAACTTATCAACATGTAAAAGTGCCTGCAAAGGCCTAATTATTGAATAAACATTTGAACTTTGAAGAAAAACTACCAATAAAAATTGATTAACACTGATGCGCGACTTGTGTATGACCTCTTCTTACAAGTTCAATGCCTTCATTTCATTTTAAATCGACATTAACCAAAATTAACGCATCATTTAAACATGTAACCAAAATACATTTAATACGACAAAAACGTGACCACTTAAGTTAATATGGTGCCCAAAATACAGGACAATAAGGAAATTCCATCCATGCGTATCCTTGAGAACAATTTTCCTTTCTACTTAAAAAAATGTCCATTGTGCCGTATATGAACTTACAAGACTTACTTGTTTCATGCTAACTGATGCTAGCGACATTGCCCGCGTGGTCAAATTTTGACAATTCTATGGGAACATCACATTTTTCCGGGTAAAAAGTATCCTATGTGTTAATCCAGATAATAAGCTATCTGCATGCCTAATTTCATTCCGATCAGTTCCCCTTTTTAGCGTGAAAACGAAATCAACATACATACAACCATACAAACTTTCGCATTTATAATACTAGTGGCCCTGTGAGCTCTAGACCTCGCGAGTCAGTCTTTGCGTAGCCCCTCCAACCCCAGGCCCCCTGAAGTTTAACAGATGAAAAAGTATCAAACCTGCTCACAAAATTTTACGAGAATCGGTTTAAAATGCGACCTATAGGCGAGAACAGACAAACAGACGGACAAAAGCATTTTTTGGCCAATCTCGGAACTGAGACGTTTCGCTCGCTCGTCCTTAGATTATTCACCGTGCGAGCGAAGCGTATCACTCAGATTCGATAATTGTATAGAATTTTTAGTCGGTTCAGTTTTTGGAAATTTTTCAAAATGACGGAGGTATAGAACTTCAAGAAAATCATATTTCAGCCATTTTGAAAAATTATTCAAATAGGTCATAATTTTTTTTTGTTAAACGCAACTTTTTTGTCAAAACCACGTTTTTTACAAGCTTTTATTTATGTTTGTTCGGGTGGAATCTTGCAACTCGATTTTGAAGCAGATATCTACTACTGAGTGAGCTAAAATTTTTCACGCATATGTATATCGCGTGACAATGCAATATTATGATAACTTGGAGCTGATCTGATGATGGAGCTAGAAGGTGGCCATAGGAACTCTGTAATTAAATGACACAACCCCATCGAGTTTGGGCTCGATTGATTTGTCTTGACGAGTACTTCGACCTTGGGTATCCAGGGTCTGCTGATGATTGAGCTGGAAGGTGGCCATAGGAACTTCGTAATAAAACGACGCAACCTCG
Source organism: Acrobasis repandana (assembly GCA_963576875.1). Classification (NCBI taxonomy): domain Eukaryota; kingdom Metazoa; phylum Arthropoda; class Insecta; order Lepidoptera; family Pyralidae; genus Acrobasis; species Acrobasis repandana. The sequence goes on along the minus strand of OY756241.1, from coordinate 10,036,540 downwards.
CTGAGTTTGGGCTTATTTGTTTTGTGCTGACAAAACCTTTGGTCTCACAATAAAAGCTTGTACAGAAAAAGCGGCCAAGTGCGAGTCGGACGGGCCCATGAAGGGTTCCATAGCAGCAAGTAACATAATATAAAAGTTCAAAAGGTAAATTGCGGTTTACGATTTATGACGTATTAAAAAAATAACTATCTATGATACCGAGACCGCTATAGTTTTAATTGAAAGTACATACTTTGAGGTATATACCACATTTTTTTTCAGAATTATTTTAGTTATATTTCAAAAGTTATGGCGGGGGAACACCTCAAATTTTAACTTTGTATTAGATTATCTCAAGATTGGGGGGTTTGATCTACATAGTTTCAATGCAGTTTTTGTTGCATTTTAAAAGACCTTTTCAACGATACCCCACACGTTGGGGTTAATCCAATTGAATTTTTTTAATTCACTTTTTGTTGTATGGGTTGGGTGGCTGAATAAAAAAACATTTTTTCCTAATTTTAAAAACCAACTTTTTGAACTTTAATATTATCTATCTCTCCACCAATTTTCGTGACAATCGGTGCAGTAGCGGCGGAGTACGAGCCCGGACGGAAAGACAGACGAACGAACGGACGGACCGACATGACGAAACTACAAGAGTTCCTTGTGGACTACGGAACCCTAAAAAACCAAGTGCGAGTAGGACCCGCGCACCGAGGGTTCCGTACAAATCTGTAGGTATATAAGTTAAAATTATTTTTATTATATGATGTATCTAAAAATTTATGCTTTTCGCAATTTTTCCTTTATCTGTGCTTTAAGACGTTGCTTCGTACCGAATTTCAAGATTCTGAGTTCACGGGAAGTACCCTGTAGGTTTTGAATTCCTTGCGAGTGTCGAAAATTTGCGGCATAAACGGCTGTATCTCTTGATTGCGTTGGCTTAGACGTGTGATTTTTTCATAGCTTCAAGGGACTTAATTAAGTATTTGATATGAATTTCAGCTTGATACCTCCACGCGTTCCTGAGAAAAAAGGTAAGCTCGCTTCGCTCGCTCGGCTCGTGCGTGTGCTGGTCGCAGTTCTAACCTAACCTATTGGTTTGTGCTAATCTAGTAAAATGAATAGAACATTCCTAGCACCCACCGGACGCTGTCGTGCACCCTCGCTTCGCTCGCTCGCCATTGCCACTTCGTAGGCATTCTACATTGTATATAATTTCTTTAGATATAATTGTTCAACAACTTCTCTAGCCGCATGGATGATTACAAGTCGTTCATTCCATCCCGCGTATTAGGGTTCGCTGTTTTACAAAACCGAGCTGTAATGCCAAACAGCTAGAGCTTTAGTGAATTAACGGATTATACCATTCAACTGCGACATAATACACTGATAAAAAATATGTCTGATAAATAAAATTACAACTTTCCCAGACATTTCCATTTTTTGGGAACATTTCCGGGAACGTTTCTGGAAATCTGGGAAACGGGAACGGCACATCTCTAAATATTAATAGACGATGCGGCTAGCAACCTAGTTTTTATTTTTGTATTTTTTTTCACCTATTCGATCACTATCACGCTAAAACCTTTGAGTCTAATGGCCCTGGGCTTTGTCTTTGGCTCGGCTTGGAGCCAAAACACTGTGACAGTATGTATATAACGTCTAACAAAATATTCTGAAACTATTTTAAAGGTAGATCAGTCCATCATATTGATCAACTTTCCCTAAGGAACAAAATGTGAAAAAAATCTCAGATCAGCTGATCAGTCAACTTATATGAGAGACCTAACATTATTTTTCATATTTCGATATATGTTCCTTGGGGAATGTTGTTCAGTATCATGGACTGAATCCACCCTTAAAAATGTTTCAGTATACTTTGTTAGACGTAATACATATGGCAATTCGAAAACTTCTCTTTTTTCGATCTCTCCAAGACTGATCTCCGCAACCGGTGACAAGAGGGCTGGCTGTTTTTCCGCAGTATTGCGATTCAACGCGGAAATGCGGCTAGCGCTCATGGCACTATGCCACATGGACACGATTTTTTAGATTAAATTTGTAGTAAGTAGGTATTTAACTTTCCTATATCTGTAAATATGTAAATTATTTTAGCTTTTTTTTTAAATAAACTGATTGAATCCTTTTTCGGAGTAAAAGTATATTATGCGTTAATCCAGACTATAAGCGCACAACAAGAAGAACAAACGTCAATCCATTCACCCATCATTCCTTCCGCATTTATATTCCCAAGCTCCGAAGCAGCACAGTTAAGGATGCAACCGGGAACGCGCTTAAATGCAGAGAAATACTTAGCTACTTAGTTACAATTTTTCATAAAGATGCATAACCCTGATGAATTTTGAACGCAATGTTAGGGCATTTTAGGGTCACAAAGGCGCTCTAGCCCCAAATTCCGGAGCACACGGAAATGCCCCCCCAGCGCATCCTTTGCAACTCGGAATAAGAGCAGTATATAACATTCAAACTTGCACCGGCGAGCCAGTCGCTCGAACAGTGTAGTGGAACGTAAGTGTAGTGTTGTGTGAGTGATCGTGCCTGCCATACTGCATTCGGTTACGAAGGTTCATACGGATTTGCTGATATTTAAAATTTAAATTTAGTCCCGATGTTACTAGGAGCATCGATTGTGTATTTAAGGGTTAACAAATTTTTAAACGCATCTTCATTGATCGTCTTAAAAGTCCCTTTTTGATAGTCCTATATAACTAGAAGATTTTGGGATAAACCTGAAAATTTTAAAAAGGGTGAAAAGTTCAATTTAGTCCCGATGAAACTAGGAGCATCGATATTGTGTATTTAAGGGTTAAAAAAATGTAATCCCATCTTCATCGATCGTCTTTAAGAATGGTAAACAATGGAAATAAGTCCATCATTGAAAGTCCTATATACCTAGGCGATTTTAGGATTACCTAACCTGAAAATGCAAAAAAAGGTTTTAACCTTTTTATTGAACTTTTAAGTTCAATTTATTCCCGATTTGATTAGGAATAGGAACACCTATGTTGCGTATAGGGTTAATCAACCGTCTAAGAATGGAAAGGAGTCTATTTTTGACTGTTCTATATAGGTACCTAGTGGATTTCTGAATTAACCTGAAAATGGTTAAAAGTTCAATTTAGTCCCGATGTAGCACCATCTATTTCTATATTGTGCAAAGGTTAAAAAGTTTATTCGCATCGCATTTGCTTAGTATCTTACAAAGCCAACAGAACAAATAATTCCGAAAAACTTTAAAATTGAGTACCTCCTCGGTTCCCAATTCATCTTTCATGTTTTTTTTATGTATGTGGACGATTACTCGAAGAAACCTGGACCGATTTGGGAAATGTATTTTTTGTTGAAAGGGTATATTAGTATAGTGTATATTCGTCAGGTGATCCTATATAAATTTTATTAAAATCGGTTGTGTGGTGTTCAAGTCAGTTTTTAGTTCTGAAAAATTATAATCTTTAGGTATACCTAATTAATTAATAATTAATTTCCTTTAGGTAAGCTTGCATGCACTCAGTCAACTCATCTACCATCTTTTCTGCTACGTCCCACAAGTGAGGTGGTAGACAATGCTTAGCAATATAGTGGCTCTGTGAGCTGTAAACCTGGCGACTGACCCCCAACCCGTTGAAGTTTATGGGATAAAAAAGTTGTTCAGGCAAAAAAGATACGTCTTTAACCATTTCACCCTCACAAATCGATTGAGCTGATATGCAGTCATTTTCAACCGACTCAAAAAAGGAGGAGGTTATCAATTCGACTGTTTTTTTCTTATGTATGTTTGTTACGCGATATCTTTGCCAATTGTTAACCGATTTTGATGATTCTTTTTTTATTTAAACGCCTTTACTACCAAGTTGGTCCCATTTTAATTTGGTGAAGATATGATGAAGAAAATTGGAGATATGGAAGAAACTCCTTTAAAAATTGAAGACGGTTGTTTTTTTTTTTTGTTAAAAATTTAATTATTAAATATATATTACGCTTATAATCAAATTATTATATCTTAATCGTATAGAAGTTACTACATAATTGACCGAGCAAGCGAAACGAGCGAAGCGTCTCAGTTTCGAGATTTGCCAAAAATGCTTTCGTCCGTCAGTCTGTCCGTCTGTCGGTTTGTTCTCGCCTACAGGTCGCATTTATCAACCGATTCTCGTGAAATTTTAGAAGCAGGTTCGATAATTTTATAGTTTTTTTAATCGATTCAGTTTTTGGATTTTTTTAAAAATGGCAGAGATATGGGTGTTTAAAACTTTAACAAAATCATATTTCAGCCATTTAGAAAAATCTTCAACTAATGTTAGAAAACTTTTTTGTTACCCTTATTAAGACGCAAATTTTTTATCTGAACAACATTTTTATCCGATAAACTTCAACGGGTTGGGGGGTAGTCGCGAGGTTTACAGCTCACAGAGCCACTAGTTTAATTTCCTTACTCATGAAAGTCCTGCCAAAGATTCTCGACTTTCCACCTAATAGTATATAAGTAATAAATATACATACAAACTGAGCACTATCCAAATAGACTTAGAAAACTTCGCTCTTTTTCATAAACACTAGGGATAAACATAATAGATTTGCAATTTCCAGCCATAAAATGGAATATTTAGGTCTCGTTTTAATGATAGTCATAACTTAATATTGTTTTAGCAATAACAAATTATGGAATGTAATTATACTTGACCTGCGCATCGTTGAGGCAATCGGCAAAATATATTTTAAGAAAATATATTGTGATAAAAAATAGTCGTATTAAAAAACAAATTGTATGCTATGTACAATCTCATATACAATTAATAAGTGATGAAAAACTTAAATAACAATAATAAACTAATAAAAACTAAACCAACAAACACAGAGATGTGCACTTGGTCGCAAAAATTGCATTTTATTTAGTCCGTCAGTTTGTTTGTTTGTTTGTAATATCTTTATTGTACTTTGAACAATTAGATTATCCAAAAATAATGGGCCAATATTTTTCGAATTATCAAAGTAGTGAAAATTCACGAAGATACAGCGCGTTCAAGTTTTGAAGTCGTGATTGACGTCACCGTCACGTGAAAATCTTACTTGATTCTGACGTCATGCGGAATTTAAATGCGCTGTATCTTTGTATTTGTTAATCAGAAAAAAAAATACGTATACGAAAATATTTATTTATTCATTTATTTATTCATTTATTTAATCTTTATTGTCCATCAAATACAAATTGTACAGAACAATAGGCGAACTTAACGCTAAAAGCGTTGTCTACCAGTCAACCTTTGGGTTATACAGAAATTCTAAATGTGGGTTGCAAGATAAAGTGTATAGTATACATAAAATACACCATGTAATGTAATATTAGTCCACATCCGTATTGAAAACTTCCTCCTTTTATGAAGTTGGTTAAAAAAGACCTAATGATGATGTAGGATATTACAGGATGTAATTTAGAAGTACCACTTTATTCATAGAACCTAGTATTTAAAGATTTCATGCAGGGTCATTAAGAATTACAATCATTATTAATTAATTTAGAACGGTTGACTTACGTTATATAGTCGGAAACGGTCGACCAGATTTAGACGATCATCTTCAGGGCGAGAGTCAGCAACGGCGACCCGATGACGTTGGGTACGTGTGTCAATCGTTTAAAGTTAATTAATTATGGATTTATCTCAAGTAAATTTTAATGAAATATCATCATCAATTTATTAGAAGAGTTTAATATAAATAATTCCTTAACCTGTAATAAACATACAATACAGTTTAATAGAATCGTGACGAGAAACCCACATAGATCGACTTAGTTTGCTTAACTTTAAGGCTGCTTAAGAGTCCTTACCCTAGACAGAATCTAGCTTTTATTTTGAAATGACATGTCAGATTCCGGCAAAATTATAGGTACCAATTTTTATCGAAATCGTTGAAACCGTTTCTGAGATCCTAATCCTATTAGATACTCATATGTTTCGTATAATTGCGAACGTCGAGAGTTAATAAACTATCGCGCGAGATTATAAACTGACGACAAATTGTGAACCCTGCCGTACTGCTCACGATTTAACGTATTAATTTACTATAGTTTATAATGTATCCAAGATATGCAATACGTCGTGTCATAACAGCGAAGTAAAACAGCTGGCAGATGAGAGAGACAAATGGAAGTGAATGCATACTCCACCGATAAGAGCATAGCTCTTAAATATAGATAGATGGATAGATGCAATAATTGCCCATATAAAGCGATATAGTGGAGTTATGAAAACCAGAATTTTTATCACTATTGAACAATTTCTTTTTTCCTTTCGGAAATTTGATTTTTATCTTCTTGTCAACTCTCGTCGAAAAATAAGGGGTGTTATATGTAAGTTTGACGAGTCTATGTATCTGTGTGTCTGATCTGTCTGTGGCATCGTATCTTCTACACAAATAGACCGACTTCGATGCGATTTTTTTAAAAAGTCTTCTCTGTCGAGATGTTTCTTAGCTATGTTTGATGAAAATCGGTTCAGCCGTTGTTGAAAAGTTATTGGGAGGCAGATAACGCTTGAAAGTCGGGGGTTTCTACAATCTTTAATTAAGCTTGCCCTGTGTGTTATTATTTTTTTTGGGTCAAATCTTGCAAGTTAAATTTGAGCCTCTTCCCGAGTTTACGATTGAGATGACATTTTGTATGCTAATGTAAATTAGATGACAATGCAATATTATTATAACAGAAAGCTGATCTGCCGGAAAGTGGCTATGGGAACTCTGTAATAAAACGACGACATCGACTTTGGGCTTATTACATTTGTCTTGGTTAGTACTTAGGCGTCACAATAAAATAAAAAACGTGTGGCACTCGGGAACTGCCGCGGTAAAGCTATTGCATACGACGTTAGACGATGCACGGCTTACAACGCCGCGCCGCTGTGCCGGTCGGTAGGCGGAGTGGGGGGTGTTAGCTTTTATTTTCGTTACGGAATTTCTTGATTCGGTCGCCGCGCTCAAAGCCCGCGATAAAAGCTATGCAAAAGCTTAAAAGTAATTTATGTTATCTGGTAAGTAAACTTCTTATGGAAATAAAATTTACTTCAAATGATAGCAGCGCTATCATCCGCTGAGAACCTTAACGATTTGGCTGAAACCCAACTTAAATTAACTCGTAACTAACTATAAAGCTTAAAGCTGTGGTAAGCATAAAGTGCAATCTCGTCTATATTGTTTATTGGCTATATGGTGTAATAGACTCATTAGGTATTTCTACATAAAATGTTTTTGGATTTCTTATTTATTGTAAGCTTAAATTTAGTATCTCCTGTCCCGTTGTCTGTGTGTCCGTAATCAAATCTTGCAAGTTAAATAATAAACGGGCAAGTGCGAGTCGGACTCGTACATGAAGGGTTCCGTACCACCATACAATGTTCTTAAACGCTGAAGAAACACGTTTCTTGTATGACAACCCCCTTTAATTATTAACTTTATCTTATTTTTAGTATTTTTTATTATAGTGGTCATAGTAATACATAATCGGTGAAAATTTCAGGTGTCTAGCTATTACGGTTCAAGAAAAGAGCCCTGTGACAGATCCAATTAAAAACGCTGAAAAAACACGTTTTTTGTTTACCCCCACCCCTCCTTTAATTTTCAACTTTTTTTATTTTCAGTATTTGTTGTTATAGCGGCCACAGTAATACATAATAATCGGTGAAAATTTCAGGTGTCTAGCTATTACGGTTCAAGAGATAGAGCCGTGACATGTGACAGACGGACAGACGGACAGACGGACAGACGGACAGACTGACAGAGTAATAGGGTCCCGTTTGCACTCTTCAGGTACGGAACCCTAAAAAATAAGTTCAAAAACTAAAACCCGACTACTAAAAACACGCCCTAAAAAGTATAAGACATAAATACATACCGGTCAGAATCATAACCCTCCTTTTTCCTTTGCCGTAGTCGGTTAATTAGACCCACTTCCCATTATTCGATTGAGCTGAAACTTCACATACTTATATAAGTTGGATGACAACGCAACATTATGGTGCCAATGACTTGATCTCATGATGAATCCGGTGGCCACAGCTTCTAAGTGATAAAACAACATAACCCCACCGAGTTTGGGATCAATAGATTCGTCTTAAAGAGCACTATAAAGTATTTAGTTCTTTGTTTTAAAAAAAATTGTTTAAAAAAGTATTATTTGTTTTTTTTTGCTTCTTAGATAAGGATAAGGATAAAGACCCACGAAGGATAAATACATTAATATTAGCTGAGGGTCAACAAAATATTCGGGTTAGTTTTTAAGGTTCCGTACAAAAAATTAAAAAACGGAACCCTTATAGGATCACTCGTGCGTCTGTCTGTCCGTCCGTCTGTCACAGCCAATTTGCTCCGAATCTACTGGACCGAATCAGGTGAAATTTGGTAGGATGGTGTAATCCTATGACCCAAACACATATGTGCGAAGTAAATAAATATTTTTATAAAATAAGGGTCATTTTCGGGGGATAAATTAGGAAAAAGAAAAAAAAAGTTTTGCTAACCTTAATGTGTCATATATCAAATGAAAGGGCTCATTATGAGGATCTCAAATATATTTTTGTTATAATTATAAAATGAATAGTTTTGATTTTATTCATGAAAGAAGACGAAAATTGACCATTCCTCCCCCATGATCTTAGAAACTATTGAGCCTAAATATTTGAAAAAAATACGAAATATAGTTCATTGCTTGTAGATTACAGGAAAACCTATAAGAATTCAATCAATTGTACGGAACCCTCTCCACGCGAGTTTAACTCGCACTTGGCCATCTCACTCTGCGAAATTTTTATCATATATTTTTAATTTAGATATTTTCTTTTCTGTAATTATACTCGTAGTACCTACCTATTAGTTAACCATTTCACTGACACATTGACCAAGGGCTTGGCTCGAAATGGCGCTGGCATTCCATCACATTACATTCTTATTACATTACACAATACGTCATCAAATGATTCCAGTAAAGAGGTTTATACGGCGCACACCTACGTATTAAACAATTAATAAGTACTTAATTCTCTCCAGCGGACCGCCGTAAGAAATAGCTGTTTAGTTGTCATTCGTTTCCTAATTCAAATCAGAGTTAATTTTTATTGACCGAGCAAGCGGGGCGAGCAAAGCGTCTCAGTTTTGAGATTGAAAAAATGCTTATGTCCGTCTGTCTGTTCTCGCCTACAGATCGCATTTTTTAACCGATTTTGACGAAAATTGGCACAAATTTTGTTTCTTTTGTTTATTGACTTTTTCCTTGGTTTATTGACCCAGCGAGCGAAGCGTCTTAGTTTCTGGATTGGCCAAAAATGCTTTTGTCCGTCAGTTTATCAGTTTGTTCTCGCCTATTTTTATTTGTCGATTCAGCTTTTGGAATTTTTTCAAAATGGCGGAGATATGGGGGTTTAAACATTAAACTAATCATATTTCAGCCATTTCGAGAAATTTTCAAATGTCATAAAACTTTTTTGTTACTCTTATTACTCGTAAGACGATACTTTTTCGTCTGAACAACTTTTTTATCCGATAAACTTCAACGCATGGGGGGGAGTCGCGAGGTTTACAGCTCACAGAGCCACTAGTTTAAACTTTTTAGTCAATCACGATTTTTGATAAGGGGAGAAATAGGGCAAAAGAGGGGACCTTTGCTGTAGCGCTATTTATTAACGGATTTCAATCTAATTTGAAACGCACACTAAAGACTTCATTCTACACAAGATGGTGCAATTTTTTTTTAAACGGTTGGGTGGTTGGGGGAAGCTTTTGCTTTAGCTTTATATATGGACGGATTTCACTTAAATTGCTTTGCTAATCCAGGGAAAAGGGGAAAGTGTAGGTTATTGCATGGTTATAAGGGCTCGCGAGGTCTACTGTTCTCACACCATGTAATCGTTATATTTAAAAAAAGAAATCTATACTAATATTATAAAGCGGAAGAGTTTGTTTGTTTGTTTGTTTGTTTGTTTGTTTGTTTGAACGCGCTAATCTCAGGAACTAATGGTCCGATTTGAAAAATTCTTTTTTTGTTGGGTAGTCCATTTATAGAGGAAGGCTTTAGGCTATATAACATTCCGACAACCACGCGAACGAAGTCGCGGGCACAGCTAGTAAAAAATATGGGGGATATCAGCTTAAAGCGGCCGTAAAAGGCAAAGCGGTAAGGTATGTTTGATTATACGACTATTTTAAATGCTCACAACATTTTAATCACCTTCACAGTGCGCTGCACAATTTATGCTTTGTGTAGTAGTTTACATACCTTTAGCTTCATTTGAGAATAAGCTAAGGTATTCTTCCAAAGAAACATAGTGGAATTTTTTCTCACGCAACAATTTGATTCCGCGCGAAAAGGCGGACAGACCCTTAGGGCAAAGTGCTTCTCATTTTAAGTTTAGGGTTCCGTTAATTTGTGGTTCAAATTCTGACAGCAAGTTAGACTAGTTACCCATGAAAATTCATCGGATAAAAAAGTTGTTTAGTCAAAAAAGTTGCGTCTTAAAAAGGGTAACATTTCGAAATGGCTGAAATATGATTTTCTTAAAGTTTTAAACCACCATATATCGGCCATTTTGAAAAATTTCCAAGAACTAAATCGATAAAAAAATGAATTATAAATGTCGAACCTGCCTATAAAATTTCACGAGAATCGGTTGATAAATGCGACCTGTAGGCGAGATCAAACCGACAGACGGACAGAAGCATTTTTGTCCAATCTGGAAACTGAGACGTTTGCTCGGTCGGTTAATTAAATAGGCTACCGCTCCGTTGCTCCCTTCCCCTTATTCTTCTCATTCATCTTAGCGCGTTCGTGTTTGTATCCTTAGTTATGCTGATTCGAAACCCGGGGTGCGCTTTCTTGCTTTTTCTTCTCCAAATATAATATGATGTCAATAGTCACTTTAGTCACCCAAGAATGCCGAAGATATTTTTTTATTTAGTGATGCACAAATCCTATTGAATCTAATCAACATATTTTTAAGCCTAAAGTAACTTAAAAATATTCAAAGACCGTACGGAACCCCCAAGGCACATGTCTAGCATGCTCTTACCCGGTAATTTATCCTAATAAACTGAACTTGACCCCCCAATTAAGAGCATTACCCAACTAATGTGTAAGTAAGTTACTTTCCTACACAACAAGTTATTCAAGTTCTGCGCAAGTAAACTAGCAATTGCTAAGTTTACTCATAACGAAATTGACCTTTTTACTGACAATGTTGGGTGTTAGGTTAAGACACCTTTAGGTTGCGTTTTTAAGAGCCCGTACTACTCTAAAGTTCTTAGAGCGATCAATAAAACAAAAACCGACTTCAATACCAGTGAAGTGACAGTCACAGAAAGGCTAAATACGCAACAGTTGTTCACTTAGACGATATATTTTTCACTTATTTTCGTTTAAAAACCAAACTACTTAAGGCCGCACTTGAATTTTCCGGGGTCCAGTGCTGCCCCCATTTAAAATAAATCATTTCAAAGAAAACGGAGACATTATTTAAAATTTTTCAACTACCAAGTCCTAGATAACCCTTCAAAGTATTATATGAACTACTGTTTACAATTTAAAGTGAGAACGTTAAGCTTTACTACGCACAATTGCGAAAAACGGCCACTTTTGGCTAATGTGCTAATGACTTGGTACTTAGTTGCAAAATTTTAAATGATGTCTCCGTTTTCTTTGAAATGATTTATTTTAAATGGGGGCAGCACTGGACCCCGGAAAATTAAGGTACGACCTTTATCGATTTTGATAAATTTTCAATGGGACCAGTATGTATACCCTTTCAAACAAAAAAGATTTCTTTAAATCAGTCCAGGCGTCTTCGAGGAATCGGGGAACATACATAAAAATAAAGATTCCGACGAATTGATAAACTCTTCCTTTTTTTGAAGTCGGTTAAAAAATTGCAAAGTTGCCTCTAAATCACCTCAGAATTATACTAAAACGGAAAGTATTCAAGAAATACAATAAATTAGCCCTTGTAACTTTTGATTTTAATTGTATTAAACATAAGGCAGTCATAATATATCTTACTTTTTAAATAACTCTTAAATATACTTTGTAAAACGAAAAAACCACTAACCAAAACCAGCCTCATTGACCTACCATGATCTTTTTACCCCGCATGGTCTCGCTGTCTCGCTTCGGCTAGAGTAAATTTGTGTGCGTGGAAGCGGGAGCAAAACTTAGATTATCCTCAGGCCCAGCTTTAAGTAATTAATTAACAGATAAGAAAGATTACAAGATATAGTTATAAAAATAAAACCTATCTACGGAATAATTCATACTGAAAAGTACATTTAATGCGAGCACAGTAGAGAGAACAGCTAATATTGAATATATTTTTGGAATGTGCTTTTTAGGGTTCCGTACCCAAAGGGTGTAAACGGGACCCTATTACTGAAACTCCGCTGTCTGTCCGTCTGTCACAGGGCTCTATCTCTTGAACCGTAATAGCTAGACACTTTATTATTTATTTTCACCGATTATGTATTACTATGACCGCTCTAACAACAAATACTAAAAATAAAATAAAAGTTAAAAATTAAAGGGGGTCGTCATACAAAAAGCGTGTTTTTTTTTCCTTTTTAACTAGATTTTTATAATGGAATTACTAAATACTTGAAATTTTCACAGATTATGTATTATTATGGCCGCTATAACAATTTTCTTCTCCTTTTGATTCACCGTAGTCGGATAAAAAGATAGCACCTATGGTTTAAAATTCATCATCATCATTGTCAGCTTTCAGGGACCCACTGCTGGGCATAAGCCTCCTTTTGTCGGCTTAAGATTAGCTCTCGATAATACAAAGTTCATAAGTCAAACTGTTAAACTAATTAAAGTTTATTTCTATATTATGCACTATAGTTACTTTGGTATTTCTATGTACCTATACAGGGAGATTTTGAATCTCGAAGCTATATTCAAGGAAAGTACTCTAAAAGCCGAAAAGAAACATATATTCGGGCGCCTAATGCATACCGAAAATCTCCCATTTGAATGTCACCACCCGCATTAGGCTTGAAGCAAATTTCATCATCATCATCATCAGGTCTGTTTAGACTCCACTGCAGGAGCACGACCTTCTCTGTACTGCCAGAGCCATATATTAGCCAGAGCTATCAGAGGAATTGGCCTACACTCTCCACGCCGGCCAGACGGGTTGGAGAGGTCTCACTGATGTTTGCAAGCTTTGTTCAGCTTGTGTTTCCTAAGTCGCCTTCTACGACATCCACGGGAAGACTTGAAGTGTTTACTCTGCCGGGTAGGTACTACACGGCGAAGTGAATTTAAAACTACGGAATTGAACAAAAAAATCAATGTCATTTAGTATTTTAAACATCAATATATTCGATTACATAGGTTTTGATTTGCTAAACCATCTTTTGTTTATTTTAGAAGTTTCATATCGTTTTTTTTTTTAACTGTACGAATTTTTTTAATAGATAATTAATTTGACTACCAAATACTCTTAAAATAAAGTTAAAGCTAAAATTAAACTAAACTATAAGTGAACAAAATAGAAAACTAAACTAAAATTAAACAAAGAAAACAAAACAGAAGAAGAAATAATAATAAAAATATTAAATATAAGGCTAATCAAAAAGCCCCCCTCGCAGCGTACCGGGCTCAAAAGTACCCATAACGCCAGCCGCATTTTTTATCGTTTATTATATTTTAACCTTTTTATATGGCAGACACGATTATCCAAAAAAAAAAACTCAAAATTAAATATAGATTTATTTATTTTTGAAATAGTTTTTTAATATTTTTTTGTTTTTTTTTTTCAGGGACCAACAAAATTCAAAATGAACTCAACGAGTAGAAAAGTAAGTCAACCTTTTTTACATTTACTTCCATGGGTACAATTTTGGCAAAACACTTACCGTGTTTGACTAACATAAACTTGATATTTAACCATATATTTTTATAATTATCACCTTTTAATTTTTTTAGGTATATTTTTTTCCCATTTACGAATCAACATAAGTAATGAAATAAATTGTCCAAGATTGCACATAAGGCACTTTTGAAACAAAAAATCTTTTAAACCATATAGGTACCTTCAAATTATACAAAGTGGAAGGGACATACCCGTAATAAATCAAACCACGAGCTACACTAGATCACTAAAGTATAATGAAATTAAAATAACAGTCAGAAAACTAAAACAAATTCGACATTCCCGTACAAATCGCCCGGGCCACACCACACTTTGCTATGGAAATGCTGAAATTTTTTTTTTTTTAGCTGCTATAACACATACAAAAATATACAAAAAATAAAATAAAAGCAGACACTATATGAAAAAAAAACACACCTACCTGATTATTTTTAATGTGTGTGTTCCAGCAATACAAAAAGGACACAGCTCAGTGATAATATTGCCCGGGAGCAATCACTGATTTTCAGCTATGACCTTAAGAGATGCGTGGTGCGGATCCAATACTTAATAATGTAAAAAGTTTTTGGCTGTTATTTTAATTTCATTATACTATAATGATCTAGTATATACCGTGGTTTGATTTATTACGGGTATGTATGACCCTTCCACGTTGTATGTACTGTATAACGTTTAACAAAATATACTGAAACTAATTTTCGGGTAGATTCAGTCCACGATTCTGAACAACTTTTCCTAAGGAACTCATATGGAAATATGAACAAAAAAATTCCTTTCCATAGAAACTATTTCCATAAAAAATATTTTTCATATTACGACATATGTTCTTTGGGAAAGTTGTTCAGTATCATGGTCTGAATTCACCCTTAAAATAGTTTCAGTATTATTTTTTAGACCCTGTATACAAATACATCTCAGAACTTTGCACTTCCATACAAACCAAACGACTATTAATCATTTCATACCATGTATTCCTCTATATCCTTACAATCAGAGGTCCATACAATTCCATACATCATACAATAGTCATGAAGACGTCTCACAATCAGATGCGTCTCATTACATTGCGATTACGTGATAGCCGTATAGTAATTTGGTATGTCCCATACAAAATATAGGGGAAATAGAAGAATAACTCAAGACAAAATCTTTCAATCTGTTAAAGCGAGGTGGGTTCAGAACCAGCAATACTGTGCCTGGTTTTGAAAAATCACTGTAATTAAACTACTACTGTTTATTTCTCAAAAAAATTACATAGGAATCTTCAGGCTTTTTTACAGACACTTACAATATCCAAAACACGATTAAGCATTTTTGGCTAGATAGAAAAAAATCACAAACATACCTCTAAATTTGCCTAAATTCACATTTGAAAAGATATTACTACTACAATCACATTTTTAATATGAAAACTATACCAAAAAAATGTATAATCTAAATTACTAATTTTACCCGTGCGGTTCCGGGTTAGAATAGGACCACTCCATTTCTTTCTGTGGATATCGTAAGAGGCGACTAAAGGACTAAGCACAAACATCTCGTGCTACAATTGCATTCCCAAGGAAGGCAACAACCAATTGTAAAAATTTTCGCACAAATAAATTCCCAAAGAGGGTTGACGTCAGGCAGGCGGCCGGTTGTAAAACTATAGCCAAATTATTCAAACTGTTTCGGCTATTTCTTATCCATTTTGCAAGGTCTTTGGCATCCTTGTGTGACCATTGACATGCATGTAATATTTGGAGAAGAAAAAGCGGGAAAGCGCACCCCGGGCTCCGAAGCAACACAGCTGAGGATGCAACCGGGAACGCGCTTAGACGAAGAAGAAGTAGACAAAACACATCGCGTGCGCCCGCTTAACACAGTATCATCTGTCGCTTTCATTCATTTGTGGTGTCCATTTGTAGAATGCGATTATCTTACTTGCTTCCATGTTAGAGATTACTTATTGGGTAAGCTTGTACTCGTATGGAGGAGTGCTTTCCTAAAGGCTAAGCTTCTGATTACTCTTCTATACTGGTCCCGTATTAATTTGGTAAAGAACTTTAAAGACATGGTAGAAACTCCTTAAAGAAAAGAAATGAGTAATCTATACTAACATTATAAAGCAGAAGAGTTTGTTTGTTTGTTTGTTTAAACGCGCTAATCTCAGGAACTAATTGTCCGATTTGAAAAATTCTTTTTTTGTTGGGTAGTACATTTATAGAGGAAGGCTTTAGGCTATATATAACATTACGTTCCGACAACCACGCGAACGAAGTCGCGGGCACAGCTAGTTATTTTATAAAAAATAAAATGTGTTACGCCGTGAGAAAATGTGTAAGTCTCGAATTAATTTATTAAATTTCAAATTAATAATGATTAACGATCGGAAATCCCATTTTACACAAATAACACTAAAAAAATCCATCTCCACACTACTTATCCACTATTCAGTACAATGTCCTTTTTACCGAATCTCTAAAAATTAACTTTTCCCACCAACGCTTACGGTTCATTTTGCACTGCACATCTAACTGCAATTTAAGTGTCATCACATGCATTAGAGACTCAGTCAGTTACCATGTTATTGCAATGATGTATGGTACAATTGGTACATGCGGAGTTATACTTAATGGCAGACGATTTTACTCTATTACGAAAGACGAATGAGGAATCCGATGCAGTCTCACACATTACAAGTACTACCAAACTAGTAGCTATGTAAGCTGTAGACCTCGTGATGGAATTTTTGAGCTCTTTAAAAATTTCGAAAAAATGCATATAACTAGTGCTTCTGTGAGAACTGTAGACCTCGCGAGCTCTTATAACCATAAAATAACCGACACTGTCATCTTTCCCCTGGCTTAGGAAACCCATTTCAAATGTCAGCAGGCGATTCCAGCCAAATCGCGTTCTCTCATCTCAGCGTATTCCCAGTTGCATCCTCAGCTATAATGCTGCGAAGCCCGGGGTCCGTATTCCGGCTGAAGCCGAATCGTATATTGGCATGATTCTGATTCTCGATAACCCTGCGATTGATGCACCTATCATTTATCATCATGAGGTCTTTTTAGTCTCCACTGCAGGAGCGCGACCCTCTCTGTACAACTAGAGTCATATATTAGCTTGAGCAGTCAGAGGATTTGGACTCTCCACGCTGGCCAGACGGGTTGGAGTGGAGAGGTCTCATTGATGTTTATAAGCTTTGTTTAGCTTGTGTTTCCTAAGTCGCTTTCTACGACATCCACGGGAAGACTTGGAGTGGTCCTATTCTACTCTGCCGGGAATCACCCATCATTTATCTGATATCCTTTTTAGGGTTCCATACCCAAAGGGTGCAAACGGGACCCTATTACTGAGACTCCGCTGTCTGTCCGTCTGTCACAGGGCTCTATCTCTTAAACCGTAATAACTATACACTTGAAATTTTCACCGATTATGTATTACTGTGGCTGCTATAACAAAAAATACTAAAAATAAAAAAAGTTAAAAATTAAAGGGGGTCGTCATACAAAAAACGTGTTTTTTTAGCGTTCTAAAACATTGTACGGACGGAGGTACGGAAACCTTCATGTACGAGTCCGACTCGCACTTGCCCGTTTATTCCACCTCCACGCCCATCATCACGCTAAACGCAGCCTTTGGGTCTTAGGGTCTAAGGTTCTGTCTACCCTGTTAAGTATAAAGACGTGATAGTTTATCTGTAACTTAGGGACGTAAATACAACAGTAGACTTCTTTCGGTGAGTTCTATTCTCAGTCCTTCACTGTAGAAGCTGTTCGGCTTTGGAACGCACTGCCACCTGTCCATCCGACTCATGCATACTCCCGCCGGACCACCGAGCTCCTTATGCATCATTTTGCGCATATCTTCCTCCATAGCAACGTTGCTACCTTAATATCTCTTTCTTTATCTAAACAAATCCACCTATATCATTAAATATATTGACCCCAACGGAATGTTCATAAATGTTACTCAAATAAACATAACTCTAAATAAACAATCGTACATAGCGATTCGACAATCGATTGCAGGTTTATCGAGAAGTGGCATCGATATTTCACAGTGAAACTCATAATCGATATCCCGCTGGGACACAATCAGCACTGAGCCAATATGTGACTAGTTCACGGCATAAGCGGTAGCGATTTTCTGTTGTAAACTACCTCACCTGCAAAATCGCTACTATCGATGTATTTTAGTCTGCGTGATAGAGTGAAGAACATAAAAAATGGCAGAGAGAAGAGAGGAATGGAGGCATCTCCACTTATCTCCACCGACTAGAACAAGCTCTTAAATTACAAGAAGAAGATAGAGAATAGAGTGGAGAAAGCAATGGCAAAACACTCCATTATCTCTGCCAAAAAATCATTGTGTGCTTCTCTTTCCATACAATGACACCGAGAAGAGCCTGGCTCTTAAATGTAGACAGACAATAGAGTTAACTTTTTAACTAGATCGAACTGAGATACTACTCACTAATACTTATTCAAATTCTTATACATCAAACGCTTAATAAAGTATGTTTACACTAAGTAGGTATATGTTGTTTATTCACTTTACATTCTGTCATACACTACAAAATGAATATATTTTATGAGATTTAATTTTAGAGTCACAGTTTTCAATACAAAGCTGATCGAGCGGTATATATGTATTTCAACAATAAAGAAGTCAAGAATAAAAACCGGCCAATTGTGAGTCGGACTCGCCCATGAAGGGTTCCGTAGCAGCAAGTAACATAAAATAAAAGTTCTAAAGGTAAATTGCGGTTTACGAGTTATGACGTATAAAAAAAATCTACTTACTAGATCTCGTTCAAACCAATTTTCGGTGGAAGTTTGCATGGTAATGTACATCATATATTTTTTTTAGTTTTATTATTTTCTTTTTTTAGAAGTTACAGACAGACACTTCCAAAGTGGTAAAATGTGTGTCGGGGGACAAACTCGCGCTAACTATTCAGTTTAGAAAAAAAATTATACGAGAAACCTAAATATCATTTTTGAAGACCTATCTATAGATACCCCACACGTATGGGTTTGATGAAAAAAAAATTGAGTTCAGTTTTAAGTATGGGGAACCGCCAAAAATTTATTGTTTTTTTCTATTTTTGTGTAAAAAAATTGTTTTTTTTTCTATTTTTGTGTGTTTTTGTGTGCAGTTCACAGAATACATCTACTTACCAAGTTTCAAGAGTATAGTTCTTATAGTTTCGGAAAAAAGTGGCTGTGACATACGGACGGACAGACAGACAGACAGACAGACATGACGAATCCATAAGGGCCCCGTTTCTTTTCCATTCGGCTACGGAACCCTAAAAAGGAGATTTTTATATAAGATTATGATTTTCGTGAAAAATAAGTAAAGAAGCAGCGGGAAGGCATTCGAGTTTTTACCAAACGAATGGTTCTATTTGTTCGGTAAAAACTCGAATGCCTACCCGCTGCCTCTTATAAGTTACACCGCAAACAAAAAAGCATAAACTTTCGGCAGTTAATAATGAACTAATAAACAGTAGCTATTAAGGGATACCTTCTCATTTTTACGATAATTACTCGAGTACTTTATGATAAATCGAAATTGGGGAGCTGTCGACGTGTGATTAAAAAGCAATAATAAATGGAGATATTTATTACATTTTGTCACCTTTCTCTCTTAGCCCTTCAGGATATTATGAAATATGTTACATAAAATACTAACCTACTAACTTTCTGTGTCATTGTACCTTAGTTTGTCGTTTAAACTGTGTTGTCTAGAGTTTTATCCAGTCAAAAATATTTTTTTGACCGACTTAAAAAAAGGAGAAGGTTCTCAATTCGACTGTATTTTTTTTTTAAAATGTATGTTTGTTACGCGATATCTTCGCCAATTGTGAACCGATTTTGATGATTCTTTTTTTATTTGAAAGCCTTTACTACCAAGTTGGTCCCATTTTAATTTGGTGAAGATATGATGAAGAACTTTGGAGATTTGGAAAAAAACTCCTTAAAAAAAATGAAGTCGGTTGTTTTTTTTTTTTGATAAAAATTTAATTATTATAATGATAAGAGTATAAAACGTAACAAAATAATGCCACTTGTGATTGATCATAACCATTTTGAACTTGATTTAAGATTTATTAATGCAGAAAACTGATTTGAGTCCAAGAAAGTATGACGTCAGGGCGTGGTGTTTTATACAAATTCCATAGAAAATGTTTGTTTTTACGTTTTAAAATAATTAAATTTTTAACAAAAACGTCAACCGACTTCAATTTTTTAAGGAGTTTATTTCATATCTCCAAAGTTCTTCATCATATCTTCACCAAATTAAAATGGGACCAACTTGATAGTAAAGCCTTTCAAATAAAAAAAGAATCATCAAAATCGGTTCACAATTGGCGGAGATAGCGCATAACAAACATACATTTAAAAAAAACATACAGTCGAATTGATAACCTCCTCCTTTTTTGAAGTCGGTTAAAAAGTAATAACTGATTTTACTTGTTGGAAACTTGCGGATTATTTTTCACCCTCAACGCAAAAAGTTTTAAGTAATTAAATTCAATTCTTCCTTATTCAAGAAATGTTTTGTATTGTTTTTATTTTATCTTTTAACCGACTTCAAAAAAGGAGGAGATTATCAATTCGAGCCGTATGTTTCTTTTTCTTTTTTTGGATGCAAAATTTATTATTATTTATTTAATTGAATTCGTTTACAAAACAAAATTTGAATTTGAAAAGGATTTTTCTGTCCAGCAATTAATTATAAAAAATAAAATATTTTTAATCACAATTTAAACCCATAACAGCCTTCTTTTGCCCGGACCGGAGGACGTATCAAAAAAAATAAAGTCATATGACGCATGGGAAAAATCGTAACATGTCACTACAAGGCACATGTTGGAATGCGACTGGTTAATATCATATTTATTATTCCCAATGTTTCAAACTCAACATGAATGAGAGAAAAACAGCATTGAGTAGTTAATTGCAAGTACCATTGTTTGGTTAATTATTACTATTACTGTTAATGAGGAATTGCGTTCCCAGACCATTGCGACAATGAATTTGGCTATCAATTGTTTACGCCATTCGTGACATTCAAAGGTTTTTAAAAGGCGATTGAACTTTTTGGCGGGAAATTAAAATATTCAGTTGCAAAGAGCGCAAAAAGTACCTTCTTTAAAGAGATAATCTGGTTAAAACCCATCTTTTGTCTCTTTCCCTCTTATCGTTCTTCTATGTTCCCTATATGTTTATTTTTTTTGTTTTTTATCGGCATTTACTGTTGCTAGATTGAAACTTCGCTAAACGTCAAAAGTAATAATAAAATTTTTAACAAAAAAAAAAACAACCGACTTAATTTTTTTTTAGGAGTAACTTCCATATCTCCAAAGTTCTTCATCATATCTTCACCAAATTGAAATGGGACCAACTTGGAAGTAAAGGCTTTCAAATAAAAAAAATATCAAAATCGGCTCACAATTGGCGAATATATCGCGTGACAAATATTCATAAAAAATAAAATAAACAAATAAAAACATACAGTCGAATTGATAACCTCCTCCTTTTTTGAAGTCGTTTAAAAATGTAGCCTGTTTTCTACTTAATACGACAAAATTTAAATGACATTGTCTAATGCCATTGACTTCTGTTTAAGTGACTTTTCTATTTAGTACCGTCATACACGTCCTGGCGTACCGCGTTAAAAAAATACGCCACTACGTTTTAAAACAAACCTGTTTTGAAACGTAGTGGCGTATTTTTTTAACGCGGCAAAAGTGTAAGTAACCACTTACACTTTTGACACTTCACATCGAAATCTTTATAGGTACCTCCGATATCTCTCAACTGTTCATGTACGAGTCCGACTCGCACTTGACCGGTTTACTCCTATACATAACACCTTAAACATTTTCGCTCATTCACAAACTAAATCTTCCTATTGTACTTTCTATTGTAATGTCTACAATTGTCACATGCCAACAACAAGCACATAATGACAATGGTTTCTCCAAAATGACGCCCTTCGGCTAAAGATCACACTGTCGACGTCTGTATATGGTAGCTTCCTTTATATTATACTTAATGATGCGTCTATAGATCGCCGAAAGAAGAGATATATTTTCACTGATGAACTCGCACGACGCAAGCCTTATGTGTGTTAAAACTATAGGATAATAGAATTCGGTGTGCGGGGTTGAAAACGTAATAGCTCAGTTGGTAAGAGCATAGTCGTATTTAGACCAAAGTCGCAAGTTCACGTCCCGCTCACGTGGTGATTTTGCATAATTTCTTATTTATTGAATTACTATATATTGAACACAAGGTACCTACCGTGTAAAATGATAATTAAATAAATATACTCGTATAAAGACAAATCACACTGATTAAGCCAGACAAAGTTTAAACTTGTATTTTGGGATACCTACTAACTCAACGATACAATTTTTAATAATAAATACATACTTATTAATAGATAAACACCCAAGATCCAGGACAGTTTGAAAAAGACCATTTTCCATCTTATCCTGGCTAGGGATCAAACCCAGAAATTCCGGAGTGGCGGACTATCATGTTAACCATTACGCCTGGAAGGTTGTCAAAAATTGAAGTTATAAGTATAATAAGTAACTACAAACAGGTATGATATGTGATTATTTACTGGCCATATCTCCTTCGTTCCTTGATCTAACGCCACTTGACTGACAACTGTAGCTAATGTATCGACAATCATACTAACTACTTTTGTAATAAAGATGTCAGTGTTCATTATTAAGTCATATTGAGTTTGTGACATCGGAAGTTTATACTCGTTTAGCGCTTACGACGCAGACTGGGCCTAGGGCCATGAGGCCCAAAGGTCAGCGAGATGGCAGGCGTGTAATTGCAAAAGAGGATGAAATTAGTGATGGGTTTCTAGCCACATCGCCTATACAGGTTAATTTTGTAATCAGAATCACTATTAGAACACAAAACCGTAATAAAATAGACTTATTTTTTGTAATTTTTCCTAATTTGTATTTTTTTATTTATTATTAGCCGTTTATGTCCCACTATTGGGCAAAGGCCTCCCCTCTTTCCTTCCACAATTCTCTATCCTTGGTCTTCACTTTCCATTCTTTATCAAATGCACGCAAATCGTCTGCCCATCTCATCCTCGTATCGTCATTGGCCGTATGCAACCGGAATGATGGGCCCATATTGCCACAGACTGGGTTCCAACAGATGGATACAGAAAGAGAGGAAATTTATAATAAATACTATAAATTAAATTAAATCATATGTCTGTCTCCTGGTTCTAAGCTACCTCTCCGCAAATTTTCAGCCAAATCGGTTCAGCCGTTCTTGAGTTACAAATAGTGTCATTAACACGTCGTCATTATTACGCAGCGTCTTTATCTCGACAGTTCATACGAGTACGTGCACCCGGGGCGGCAGCGTGAGGGGACATTTTTCGACATGGTTGAAATATCATAATTTTTACGTTTTCATTTCACATTACTTACCGCCATTTTGAAAAACTTCGAAAAACTTGACAAAATAAATTTACATAATTACCGGATTTGCTCCCAAAATTTCACGGAAATCAGTTAAGGTGAAGATATAGGCCAATGGCCTTGAAGTGGCGTCCTCATTTAAAATAAATTGTTAACTCGTAAATATGGAGATAATTCCCATATTGCTAAAATAATTTAAAGGGCTATCTAGTGCATGACGAAGAGCAATATGGAAATTATCACCATATTTACGAGTTAGCAATTTATTTCACACTTCAAGGTCATTTGCCTATATCTTCACCTTAAGAAATGCGACCTGTAGGCGAGGACAACCGGCAAACTGGAATTGGGACACACGAAAGAATTTCCGCCGAAGCTGAAACAGAGACCTTCGCTCGCTTCGCTCAATCCGTCAGTTACATAATGAATTTGAATACCAACTACATCTGAAATGCGTAAAACTAATAAAAATATCAATAACTTTGTACTCACTTACCTATCACCTTAAAATTCTCAAAACGAGCCTTGGCTAATACCCATTAAAGCCAAACAAATATTACCAAAAATTACCGGGCAATTACCATTACCACGGTAATTACCGACGGCAATTGACATTGGAGGCGCAGTTTGGATGAGCAAATGACTCGAGGTGGTCATAAAATCTCAGGGATTTGTAAAGCTTTAACGATTTTTTTTAGCTTGCAATGTTTGTTGTGGATTATTTGCTTTTTGGGTCAAATCTTGCAAGTTAAATTTGAGCTTCTTCCCGGTTTCCGATTGATGTGATCATCAGATGACATTGCAATATTATTATAACAAGAAGCAGATCTGAGGATGGAGCCGGAAGGTGGCCATAGGAACCCTGTAATAAAACGACGCAACCCCACCGAGTTTGGGCTTATTACATTTGGCTTGATAAGTACTTAGACCTCACAATGAAAGCTTGTACAAAAAAAGTAAATTTTTTCGAAAAACTTAGTCTCGATACGAAAAGTTCCGAACATATTATTAATAAGACAATCGAACTCGAGACATCGTTATGAAGTGAATGTCCGTTTTGCGGATTTTACTTCTCTGTTTGTTTGTTTTTAACCGACTTCAAAAAAGGAGGAGGTTATAAATTCGACGGTATGTTTTTTATTTTATTTTTTATGTATGTTTGTTACGCGATATCTTCGCAAATTGTGAACCGATTTTGATGATTCTTTTTTTTATTTGAAAACCTACTTCCAAGTTGGTCCCATTTTAATTTGGTGAAGATAGGATAAAGAACTTTGGAGATATGGAAGAAACTCCTAAAAAAAGTTTAAGTCGGTTGTTTAGTCTGGGTTCGATTTCCAGCCGGGGCAAGTTGGAAAATGGCCTTTTTCAAATTGTTCTGGGTCTTGGGTGTTTATCTATATATGTAATTATCATAAAATATAGTATCGTTGAGTTAGTTTCCCATAACACAAGTTTAAAACTTACTTTGGGGCTAGCTCAATCAGTGTGATTTGTCCCTATATATGTATTTAAAAAATGGAGTGGGCCTATTCTAGGCTGAAACCACAGGGCTTTTTCTTGCAGTTGATAGATATACTCAATAGGGAACCTTTATCTTCTAAAAGCACTAGAATGGTCATACATTTATCACAAGACATTCAAGTAATATTGTTAGTAGATGTATAAACACGGGGGGTCAAGGGGTGACATTGAAAACATGTGTTATATCAGAGATGATTGGTCTATTCAAACGTGACCGAAATTGTATGTATTGTTGTATGATTGAATGGGTTGGCGTGTCTGTGTAAAGGTGTTTGGGTGTCTGTTTCCTGGTTTCTAATTGGATTTGCCGTGTGGTGAAGTCTGGCTTGAATTTGGCGCGGGTCCCTCTTAAATTTGTACACTTACAAATGTCATAACTATTTTATCCGTCAGTCTGTCGGTCGGTTTGTTCTCGCCTGCAGGTCGCATTTATCAACCGATTCACATAAAATTTTATAACCAGGTTCGATAAATATATAGTTTTTTTTTTGTCGATTCAATTTGTGTAAGTTTTTCAAAATGGCGGTGATATGGGCGTTTAAAACTTTCAGAAAATCATATCTCAGCCATTTCGAATTTTTTTTGGCATAAAACTTTTTTGTTACCCTTATTAAGACGCAACTTTTTGTCTGAACAACTTTTTTATCCGATAAACTTCAACAGGTTGGGGGTGAGTCGCGAGGTTTACGTATTCTCTCTCTGTAGTTTAATTGTAAGTTGACGTATCTGGAGAAAATGCTGCAGTGCAGTTAGTTGTCGCTTAATAAATAAAACTGACGAATACTAATAATAAATAATACTACCTAATACTAATAATAAATAATACTATTAATAAATAATACTAACTTACAGAAGTCCCACTCAGCAAAGAAATTCAAAGAAATATCTACTCAATGTGGCTAGCGATATGGTTTAATTTAACTCACGTCAGAACTCAGCACCTTTTCGTATAGATACCTAGACATCCATTGCAAGCCAATTTCATTCTTATTACTGTGGACAAACGATTCGTATCTGAATTTACCACCCGCAGGGGCCGCCTGCGCGCATAGTAATAATGTAGGTACATTTCCGATACCTAAACGGGGAGTGACACAGGCCTGGCGGCACTTAACTTAGCTGTAAGTAAATGATCTGACGTCAATAACCTTTATGATATCGAAAGAAACAATTGACAATCATCAAGTGATACAGCATGGAGAGTGTAGGCCTAATCCTCTGGCTGCTCTAGCCAAGCATGGCTCTGGCAGTACAGAAAGGGTCGTGCTTCTGAAGTAGAGACTAAAAAAGACCTGTTGATGATGATGATAAATTGATACAAACATCCAAAGATAAGCTGTAGGCGAGAACAGACAGACGGACAAAAGCATTTTTGGCCATTCTCGAAACTCAGACGCTTGCTCGCTCGGTCAATTAACGATTGTATACGTCTTTATCATTAACGGAGTGGACTGAGGCTAGGGCCGTAGACACAAGGCCACTTTTAGCGAGATGGTGGGTGTAGACTTTGTAAAAGAAATCAAAAAGTGATGGGTTGCGAGCAGCATCGCCTAATAACGTGATTCGGACGTTAGTTAGGACGAAGTTATATTTTTTGTTAAAACTCAAGTGAAACATATTATTAACTAGCTTTTGCCCGCGGCTTCGCTCGCGTATCCCACGGGGACATTACTTTTTTCCGGGATGAAAGGTACCCTATGTCCTTCTCAGTACTCCTAACTATGTGTATGCGAATTTTCAAGAAGATTGGATCAGTAGATAAAGCGTGACGAGGTAACCAACAAACACACAAATATACAAACTCACTTTCGCATTTATAATATTAGTTGGGATAGTTGGGATACATAGTGCGGTTCAGGACGTCTTCGTGTACGCGTTGCGAGTCACATTCGCCCTGAGAAAAGCCTCGGGATGAGGTCGAAACAGGTCGACGAACTGAATTTTTACGTGACTTACCCGTTTATCACAAATTAATAAAGTTACATCGTATCCCTTTCACTGCCCTATATGACGTGTAATAAATAATCACACCTATAAATAACAGTTGCAAAAATGTTTTACCTAACAAGTATATATTTAAGACATTAGCACACCGATATTTATGAATTCCAAAATAATCTCATTCATTCACCTTAAGTTATGGTTCCTCATTCATTCATACTCGTTCATGTATATAATACTGTCATTTATTATTCATTTGCGTAAGTGAAATATCCATTAATTTCTAAGGAATTTATAAGTAATACTTTAGAATTTACGACTATACGTATGTGTGTATTTATGAAGGAATTACTCTCTCAAATAAAAGATGGTAATACATTGAATCTCTTTACTACACGAACTGTCTTATAAAATTACTAGGTAATTGATCTTTTCACTCAACCAAATAAAATATCTAATATTTAATTCGCACATATCGAGGATCCCTATTTTTCTCGCCATTAAAATTTGACATTGACAGCACTCTGACACCTAAATTGGCGGGCCTTCAAATCACTAGTCTATTACATAAGTGTTGCCACCTCATATAGGTTGATCAGACTATTACAGGCTTTATTGTTTACAAGAACACAGATACTGGCAGCCATATTTAAAATTAATTTATTTACGATATAGTTTCGTCTTTGGATCACTGACTTACAATGTGTACCAAATTTCAACTCAATTGGTCTAGTAGTTTCGTTGGGGGCGACTATTTTCTTAAATAACTTCAAGGATACCGATCTTAAAAAAAAAAGATATTTGAAAAGATATTTAAAATTATCATACAAATCTCTTCCATTTGATGTGTAACATGACATAGTTTACAAAACATTTTTTTTAATGTCTAATTTACCCTCAAGTGGTCCCCATATTTGAAATTCATTTATTAATGTTATATATACGTCTTTGGGTTAATGACTTACGAGTACATATGTGTACCAAATTGTCTAGCAGTTTCGTAGCAAATTGGCTATGACAGGTTGACGGACAGACAAAATTAGTGATCCTTTAAGGATTCCGTTTTTACCTTTTGAGGTACGGCACCCTAAGAACATTAAAATTCGATTCACAATAGACGAAGGTATCGATAAACATACATAAAAATATACATACATACATTTCCATATAACATAGAACTTCTGCCCCAAACTCATATTAGTTAAACATTCCTGTCAATTACTGGCCGGTTAATGGCTGGTTGACTGGAAGAGATCCCTATATGGGATAAGTTCGCCCTTGTATGTTTACTTTTCTGTTTTTATATCTGCTTCTCTTTTGTGTACAATAAAGCTTTATAAAAAAACAAACAAAACCTCCTCCTTATTTTGAAGTCAGTTAAAACGCGCACTTATGTATGTACGAGTATATCTCCTTTTCGAGTAAGAAAATAATATTTTTGAAGACCAAGAGGTCAGACTAAACGACATTACATAATGCAATAAATAACTGTAAGACCGTACTCATAACAGTTATAAAACGTAATTATGCGTTAGATTTATATACGATATTAAACCATATATTATTTCACGTTAATCGATTTTAAATCGAAAACGAAAGGTCGCAATATGCACACGCAGTTGCTTCATTGTTATAATGTTAATGATGATTTAATTACTAGGTTCTGAACTGATGGATGGTTTAAAATGTTAATTAACAGGGCTACCTCTTTCGTGTTTAGTGAACTAATAAGGTACATCATTTATATATCTATACTAATATTATAAAGAGGAAAGATTTGATTGTTTGTTTGTTTGCATTAAATAGGCTCCGAAACTACTGGACCGATTTAAAAAATTCTTTCACCATTGGAAAGCTACACTATCCCCGAGTGACATACGCTATGTATGTACCACTGGCGAAGCTGGGGTGGACTGCTAGTGTATACAGGGTCTAACAAAATATACTGCAACTATTTTAAGGGTAGATTCACTCCATGATACTGAACAACTTTCCCCAAGGAACATATATCGAAATATAAAAAATATTTTTTAGCTTCCCATACTAGTTGCCCGATCAGCTGATCCGAGTTTGTATGGAAAGCCAAAAATTATATTTCATATTTCGATATATGTTCCTTGTCCAGTTTCATGGACTTAATTCACTGTTAAAATTGTTTCAGTATATATTTTTAGACGTTATATATAAAGGCACTTATTACGAACCTTCGAAAGTCGAATAAGAGTTACATATGATGTGACTTTTTATCTATGTCACAATTTTTTCATCCCATACCCGCTTTTTACGTTTAAGTCCGGATATTTAGAACAAGGGATCTGGTAACACTAGTCACAACGTGATTCCTTACATGTAACAACTGTAAAAGTCAAATAAAACAGTAACTGTAACTCAACAGCCCTACACCGTACGTATTACATGTCAAAATAAATTTCGCCCAAGAAATAGCGGTCACACTTTGACATTAGAGAGAAAACTTGGTCAAATGCAATAACAATTTTGTTGTCAAAACAACATGGTACCACTACACGGTACTTTGTCAATTAAGTACTTATTTTTGGTATATTGCAAATGTTTCTGTATGTGACATGCATTTTAGGGTTCTTCACAACTAATATGATGAGATTCATTGTTATCAGCCTGTCTGTCTGTCTGTCCGGTTAGTTCTCGCCTACAGGTCGCATTTCTCAACCGATTCTCGTGAAATTTATAAGCAGGTTCGATATGAGTAATTAGATAGTTTTTTTTGTCGTTTCAGTTATGAAAAATTTGTGAAAATGGCGGATATGTGGGGTTTTAAAACTTTAAAAAAATATATTTTTCAGCCGTTTCAAAAAATTTTAAATATGTCAAAACTTTTTTGTGATCCTTATTAAGACGCAACTTTTTTGTCTAAACAACTTTTTTATCCGATGATATAAATAATAATAGTGTGGTTCCCGGCCCGCCGTGTGGTTCCCGGCAGAGTAGAATAGGACCACTCCATCTCTTCCTGTGGATGTCGTAAGAGGCGACTAAAGGACTTAGCACAAACACCTCGTGCTACAATTGCATTCCCAAGGAGGGTTAAAGTCGGGCGGCAGCCGGTTGTAAAACTTTTCGCACAAATACATTCTCAAAGTAGGTTGACGTCAGACAGGCGGCCTGTCGTAAAACTATAGCCAAATCATTTAACCTGTTCCGGCTATTTCTTCTCCATTTTGCAAGGTCTTTGGCATCCTTGGGTGACCATTGACATGCATGTTATATTTGGAGAAGAAAAAGCAGGAAAGCGCACCCCGGACTCCAAAGCAGCACAGCTGGGGATGCAACCGGGAACGCGCTTAGACGAAGAAGAACTTTTTTATCCGATAAACTTTGACGGGTTTGGGGCGAGTCGCGAGGTTTACAGCTCACAGAGACACAAGTATTAATGTAGTGGTATAGTATAGCCTGTGCTATATCATTTATTACGCTAATGTCTTTTCCAGGTTCTATTATACTGATGCCAAAATTGGTGCGGAACACTTACGTTGAAATGTAACTCACACTTGCACCATTGTGTAATTTGATGAGCCAGCACGCAAAGTATTAATTACTGAGGCCCTTTGTAGTAGGCTAATAGGTCGATTGCTAGGGTAATGGCCACAAATTGAAAGGGTTATGTGTCGTTTGTGTTAATTATAGTTTGATTGCCGTTGACAATTGGTAGAATTATAAATGTACTGTTTAGGATCGATTTGTTAAGAAATATGTTTTCTTTATTTCTTTTCGTTAGTTTAAATGTGTTTTTTTATGCATATTTATGACATTTGTTACAGTGAAGATAAAATCTCAGTAAAAAAATATAGTATGACTTTTTAACAACCAGGTAAATTTTTCGAGCAAGTTCAGTCTATGATACTAAAGTACTTTCTATACAAATTGAAAATCGTTAAAAAAATTCGTACTCCCATACAAAATCCGTTTGTCTGAGTGCTGATTTGTATAGGAGGGCGAATTTTTTTTATCAATTTTCATTTTTTTTATCACATTAACCAAAACCAATAAAATGGTCTAGTACGAATAAAAACACTCAAATTAAATTTACAGGATTTTCTTTAATCATCGAAAAATAACTTCCTCCTAAAGACATCATTTTGAAGTGAAAACTTCTTTAGCGGCGTTGTGCACTTTATTTGTAATGGGTAAAAAATGTTAAACTCGCGTCAGGACACGTGTCCTGATCGAAAATTCGTAAGACGGAATGACAGCCGGCGCGGCGTAAGAGAGGAAGTATTTATACTATAATCTCGACGAAGCTGTCAGCCGGCTCGTTGGTCTAGGGGTATGATTTTTGCTTAGGGTGCGAGAGGTCCTGGGTTCAAATCCAGGACAAGCCCAAACCTTTTAGCGGCGTTGTGCACTTTTTGTCATGTTTGTGTACGATGCGCAATAAATAAATATTGTATTCTACCACATAAATGATAGTACTTTTATACTGATAATTAAAGCAATTATTAAATATCAAAAATGCACAACGTTAATATTCAAGTTTTCACTTCTGCTGGCACTCCCGGAGTGCAACCCGTCGTTTTTTTTTATGTATGTTTGTTACGCGATATCTTCGCCAATTGTGAACCGATTTTGATAATTCTTTTTTTATTTGAAAGCCTTTACTACCATGTTAGTTCTATTTTAATTTGGTGAAGATATGATAAAGAACTTTGGAGATATGAAAGAAACTTCTAAAAAAAATTGAAGTTGGTTGTTTTCTTATGTTAAAAATTTAATTATTAACCTGAGAATCAATATGATGTCAATCCAACTCGAAGGGGTTGCTTTGTTTTATTACAGGGTTCCTAAACCCACCTTCCGGGTCCATCATCAGATCATCTTGTTATAATAATATTGCATTGTCATCTGATTTACATTAGCAAAGAAAATTTTGTCTCATATGGGAAATTGGAAAGTAGCTCAAATTTAACTTGTAAAATTTAATAATAAAATAAAATTGTAGAATTCAAAACTCATAATTAATTAAACTAGAAAATTCGCCTATCGCTTAGCAATTTCTTCCATTTAATAATAGGTATCAATGTATATAGACTAACAAGTTTATTTGCTGGAAAAATAAATTAAAAAAAACCGAAGACTGACAAGAAACGCCATCTAGTGATATCCGTAGCACCATCTATATATTTGCTAGAGGTGCCCTTGAAAGCCCTAACTTTCAAGGGTTAATCCCCAATAACTTTTAAACAGCTAAACCGATTTTCATAAAACATAGCTAAGAACCACCGCAAGGGAACTTGCTATCACGTAAAATAAACCGCATCGAAATCAGTCCATCCGTTCGAGCGCTACGATGTCACAGACAAACAGACAGACCGACATCATCATTATCGACCCTCTTTGTAATACCAAAGCCATATATTAGGCAGACAGACCTACATTAGCGTCAAACTTATAACACCCCTCTTTTTGACGGGGGTTAAAACCTAGACAAAATGCTAGAAAAAGTATAATTCCGTCCGTTTCACACGTACTAAACCTTGCATAACAATTTACCAACCGACCTAATTGTAAGAACCATTGTTTTTTGTGGGAATCCTGTCTGTCATATCTAACTCTATAAATCATACACGCTAATTTCAATTCTGCATTTTACCACTGTTATAATAGAGACTAATTTTGATTAATTTATTTCTGAGTTTTATGACCTATTCAATCAGTTACAGACATGTGTTAAGTTGTTCCCACAAAAAATGATGTAATTGTTTATGTTCACTTGTGATTAGTTGTTGAGATAAATGAATTGAGGTCCTTTTTGTGACAAAAGCGCTGACTGCGTTTTTTTATTACATAGGAATATCGCTTATAACCTTAAACCTACTTATAATTAACCTTTCCATAAAATAATAGTTGTTGTTGCACTTCACTTGTTTATGCTACCCAAATGCTTTCGTTTTGTTCTCTCATATGCTTGGCTGGCTGGAAGAAATCGCTCACTGGGATAAGCCCGCCGTTGTACATTTATATATATATATATATATATATATATATTTTAATGATGCATATATGTAACTTGTTTTTGTTCAAATGTGCAATAAAGTGTTTAAACAAACAAACAATAATATCTATACTAATATTATAAAGCTGAAGAGTTTGTTTGTTTGTTTGTTTGTTTGTTTGTTTGTTTGTTTGTTTGTTTGTTTGTTTGTTTGTTTGTTTGTTTGTTTGTTTGTTTGTTTGTTTGTTTGTTTGTTTGTTTGTTTGTTTGTTTGTTTGTTTGTTTGTTTGTTTGTTTGTTTGTTTGTTTGTTTGTTTGTTTGTTTGTTTGTTTGTTTGTTTGTTTGTTTGTTTGTTTGTTTGTTTGTTTGTTTGTTTGTTTGTTTGTTTGTTTGTTTGTTTGTTTGTTTGTTTGAACGCGCTAATCTCCGAAACTACTGGTTCGAATTGAATAATTCTTTTTGTGTTGGATAGTCCAGTTATCGAGGAAGGCTATAGGCTATATAACATGCTACGACCAATAGGAGCAAAGATATAGTGGTAAATGTGTAAAAAACGGGAGAAATTATTTCATCTTTGAAGCCTTCCGTTGCGTGCGCCGTGAAAACGGTTCAAGATACACAAAAAATATGTATTAAAGAATAATAGCTCTTTTAATGATCTAAAAAACAGTCCGCGATAGTATATGTCTATCTTTTAAGATTAACTCACAAAAACCGTTTTTATGGTACCTAATTTGGTCGAAATTATTTGTTTAAGATTTGTTTAAGTTGTATCAACATAATAATATTAATCTTTATTCAAATAAATATGTTGTTGGTTAAGAGTACTTCATTGTGAATAAAATTGTCTTTGACATAACTTAATAACTTAATATATTATAAAGCGGAAGAGTTTGTTTGTTTGTTTGTTTGTTTGTTTAAACGCGCTAATCTCAGGAACTAATGGTCCGATTTAAAAAATTCTTTTTTTGTTGGGTAGTCCATTTATAGAGGAAGGCTTTAGGCTATATAACATTACGTTCCACGCGAACGAAGTCGCGGGCACAGCTAGTTTAAGTATATAGGTATTAATATTCATTTATTTCATACACATACATCAATGAAACACACAAGTATACTTAATATTAAAGCTTTACACTACAAACGAATATAAAGGTAATACATACATACCTAATGAATATACTAAATATAGTATATAAATATATATAACGTCTAACAGAATATACTGAAACTATTTTAAGGGTGCATTCATTCATTATACTGAACAACTTTGCCCAAGGAACATATTTTTTAACTTTCCATACAAACTCGGATCAGCTGATCGGGCAACTAGTATGGGAAGCTAAAAAATATTTTTCATATTTCGATTTATGTTCCTTGAGGAAAGTTGTTCAGTTTCATGGACTGAATGCACCCTTAAAATAGTTTCAGTATATTTAGTTAGACACAATAAATAATAACTATCTCATTTTATAAAGTCGGTTGAAAATAAAATCTTTTTGTTTGAAACCTACTTAGTAAGTTTGTCAGCCTATTGACATTCAGCGCCACCTAGCGGGAGAACGTGTAACTATTTGGTTATCAACGATACATTGGAATTCGCTGCAAATGTGAGCGTCGAAATGGGAAATATCGGTTTCGTTTATTCCCATCGTACGTTACTGTATTTGCATTTCGAAGCCTTGGTGGACTGGTATAGTTCACACAGATCGATTATGCACAAAAAACAAATCGCATAAACCTACTAGAGATAGACGTTGTCTAAGTTAATTACTTTATTTACTAAATTGCATTATGAAAAAAAAATCGTTGAAAAAATTTAATACTAATGTAAGAATAGTAGACCTTGCGAGCTCTTATAACTATGCAATAACCGACACTAACCCCTTTCCCATGACTAAGCAAAGCCATTACAGTGAAATTCGTCCATGTATAACGCTACAGGAACTTCCCCCCCCCCCCCCCCCCTCCTGAAAAATGCGACCTGAAGGCGAGAACAGACAGACGAACAAAAGCATTTTTAACCGACTTTAAAAAAGGCAGAGGTTATCAATTCGACTGTATGTTTTTAGGGTTCCGTACCTCAAAAGGAAAAAACGGAACCCTTATAGGATCACTTTGTTGTCCGTCTGCCCGTCCGTCCGTCCGTCTGTCAAGACCCTTTTTCTCAGGAACGCGTGGAGGTATGAAGCTGAAATTTATATCAATTACTCAGGTCTACTGTCCCTTGAAGCTGTGAAAAAATCAAACTTCTAAGCCAACGCAATCAAAAGATACAGCCGTTTATGCCGCAAATTTTCGACACTTGCAAGGGAATCAAAACCTACAGGGTGCTTCCCGTGAACTCAGAATCTTGAAATTTGGTACGAAGCAACGTCTTATAGCATAGATAAAGGAAAAATTACGAAAACCATAAATTTTTAGTTACATCACATAATATTTTTTTATTAATAATTTTAAACTTACTACCCATTTCCTCATAAACGCGTAGAGGTATTAAATTGAAATTAATACCAAATACTAAACCTTGCAGGTTTGTACGGAACCCTCGGTGCGCGAGTCCGACTCGCACTTGGCCGGTTTTTTTTTTATGTATGTTTGTTACGCGATATCTTCGCCAATTGTGAACCGATTTTGATTCTTCTTTTTTTATTTGAAAGCCTTTACTACCGAATTGGTCCCATTTTAATTTGGTGAAGATATGATAAAGAACTTCGGAGATATGGAAAAATATCCTAAAATAATTGAAGTGGGCTGTTTTTTTTTGTTAAAAATTTAATTATTGGCTAATCTCGAAACAGGTGATTCGCTTGCTCGGTCAAATAGGTACGTTGATAAAAACGTTTTGAATTTAGTCAAAGTTTATTTTGTACAGGAACAATAAAAATAGATGTTGTTAAATAATGAAATATTCAAAAAATTATCAGGGTGCATGAGAGAATATTATTTTTAATCCAGGGGTATTGAAGAAAAAAGGTTGAGAAACTCTGATTTAGATGTTTGGATTAACATATAGGATAATTTTTATTCCGGAAAATATTACATTATCGTGATATTGTCGCGAGCAATGCCGCCGATAATTACTATCTATTATTTAATTGATCGAGAAAGCGAAGCGAACGCAGGTTTGTCTCCGTTTCAGCTTCGGAAAAAAAATATTTCTTTCGTGTCTGAATTCCAGTTTTCCGGTTGTTCTCAACTACAGGTCGCATTCCTCAACCGATTCTCGTCAAATTTTGTGAGCAGGGGCATGGGCATTTCCTGGTTGAGAAAAATTTTATAATGGCGGGAATAGGGTTGAAAACGTTAAACGTAAAATAAATCATATTTCAGCAATTTTGAATTATTATTAAAATATTTTTAAAAATATCATGAAACTTTTTTCACCCTTTTTTGTCCGAACAACTTTTTGATCCAATAAACTTCAAGGGCCTGAGTATTATATACTACATGGACAAAACACAGATTGAGCTAGCCCCAAAGTAAGTTTGAGACTTGTGTTATGGGATATCAACTCAACGATACTATATTTTATAACAAATACATTATACAGGGTTACTTTTTAAACACCAGCCAAATTTTTGGAGCAAATTCAGTCCATGATACTGAACTACTTTCTATAAAAAAAGTTATTACAATTCGATAAAAAATGTTCGTCCTCCCATACAAAATCAGTTTGGCTGAGCACTGATTTGTATAGGAAGCCAAAATTTTTTTTTCGTTTTTCGACGATTGTTTTTATGGAAAGAGGTTCAGTATCATGGACTAAACTTGCTCCCAAAATTTGGCTGGTGGTTAAAAAGTCACCCTGTATATGAGGGTCTATGCAAAGACAGAATCGTCAGGTCTACATCTTACAGTGACACTAGTTAATATGGATGAAAGGATTTCGTTAATAAATATCGACATTTAAATAGTCTATTCGGTATATTTCTATTTGCCAACGAACATTGTATAAAAAAGGTCAAACCACAGTCACTCCAGCACGATCCCCCATTGCATGGGAGGCGCGGTGCACGACGCTTTCCAACTAATAGATACCTTTGTAGTTTGCTCCAAATCGCGGTTTGTGGTTGCAATTACTGTATTTTGACACTGCCTTGTATTGAGACATATACATATTTTGTTCTGGGAAGTGACATGCACGTGGTCATTAATTTCTTTCTTTGTTGAGTATATAGTTTAGTGGCCATGACTGCTGCAATATTTGATAATAATATTTTCATCGAACCTCCTACAGTATCTTCTACCGGAAGACCCAAAATGCTCTGTGAGCTCGTAGCTGTGAGCTGTAGATCTCGCTAGTCTGTCTTTGTGTAACCCCTCACATGGTCAGCATGTGAGGGGATATAGATCAGATACTGACCCCTTTAAGTTTATCGGATAAAAAAGTTGTTCGGACAAAAAAGATGCGTCTTTATTTTAAAACCCAACAAAAAGTATTGGCTGAAATATGATATTTTTTACGTTTTCATTTCATCATATTTCCGCCATTTTGAAAATTTTCGAAAATCTTGCTCCACGAAAACCATCTATGTACATCGTGTTAATGAAAGAACGCAAAACCTCTCAGATGGTACCTCAGCCCATGTTACTGAACAACAACCAAAAAAATATTCGGATTTTCATACAAATTGACTCGATCAGCTGATCAGTTTGTATGAAAATTCAAATATTTTTTTTTTAGTTTCATAGAAGTTGTTGAATAAAAGTTGTTCAGTTACGTGGTCTGAGGTACCATCTGAGAGGTTTTGCGTTCTTTCATTAACACGATGTATATACGAGTATTTATCGAACCTGCTGACAAAATTTCACGAGAATCGGTTGATAAATGCGACCTGTGGGCGAGAACAGCATGGAAACTGGAATTCAGACACACGAAAGAATTTATGCCAAAGCTGAAACGGAGACCTTCGTTCGCTTAGCTTACTCAGTCAATAAGGACGTGGAAGTATGTATGTATGAAAATTACTTAAATTTTTAACGAAAAAAAACAACCGACTTTAATTTTTTTAAGGATTTTCTTCCATATCTCCAAAGTTCTTCATCATATCTTCATCAAATTAAAATGGGACCAACTTGGTAATAAAGGCTTTCAAAGAATCATCAAAATCGGTTCACAATTGGCGAAGATATCGCGTAACAAACATAAATACATTAAAAAAAAAACTCAGTCGAATTGATAACCTCCTCCTTTTTTGAAGTCGGTTAAAATTGTAGATAATAGAGTACTTGCCTATTAACGTTTATTAAATTGAATAGATGTAAATAACATTATACCTACATTTTGATGCGTTAAATGCGGTTTGCGGGTTTGTTGAGGTTGCAGTAATAGTATTTTGACACCAGAATGGTTGAGGTGAAGAAACAGTCCCTATAATATGTATTAACACATATTTTAATGCTTTCAGAGATACATTCAGATGGCTATTCAACAAAGCGGTGTTATACTTGTAAAATAGAGCAATGACATTTCAAGCTCTTTGGCACACATTTTCATAACATTTAAACGCAGCTTCTGTAAATGACATCCGTGGTGTCATGTAAATTTACACGTTTGTCCGCTACTTCGGAGGCACTCTTAACTTAATTAAGAGCCCCCTTACCCTAGACTTTTCCATACACATGTAGTCTAGTTTTTGTTTTGAAATGGCATGTCAAATTTCGGCAGTACTTTGTAATTTCAAAGAAATTATATATCTACTTATACTCGTATATAAGAAGACATATTTTTATTATGTTTTCGACGATCAAAATATGAACTTGAAGAAAATATAGAAGAAGTTTTCCATACTGATGATCAAATATGATATGATAAACTATATTCATTATAGGGTTCCGTACCCAAAAGGTGCAAACGGGACCCTATTACTGAGACTCCGCTGTCTGTCCGTCTGTCCGTCTGTCTGTCCGTCTGTCACAGGGCTCTATCTCTTGAACCGTAATAGCTGGACACTTGAAATTTTCACCGATTATGTATTACTGTGGCCGCTATAACAACAAATACTAAAAATAAAAAATAGTTAGAAATTAAAGGGGGTCGTCATACCAAAAATGTGTTTTTTCAGCGTTTTTAACTAGTTCTTTATAATGGCATTAATTAGATACCTAAAATTTTCACAGATTATGTATCACTATGGCCGCTATAACAACATATAAAAAAATAAGATAAAGTAAAAAATTAAAGAGGGCCGTCATACAAGAAACGTGTTTCTTCAGAGTTTTAAAACATTGTACGGTGGTACGGAACCCTTCGTGTACGAGTCCGACTCGCACTTACCACGCATTTTAATTTCATAATGGCCTTTGCAGGGCGCCATATTGAATTTACTGTGGCGTCATATAGCCTATAACCAGCAAACAGCCAAGACGCTTCCTGCCGTAAAGATATCATAGAAGAAACGAGGGAACCCATGAACATACATACATAGTGGCTAAACACATAACCCCCCTTTTCACTTCGCCGTAGTCGGGTAAAAATAGTACTTAAAACATTTCTTAGAACATCCTTTGTGGGAACAAAAACTAAGCAATCAATTACATTACATAAAACTCTTTGTTCGATTGCGATCGTAATAGAGATCGGTTCTAAATTGTCTGTAACCATAGGCGATCGTAGATTAAATGGTTGCCTATCGTAATTATCTGAAAAAACCGGCCAAGTGCGAGTCGGACTCGCCCATGAAGGGTTCCGTAGCAGAAAGTTACATTTCACGATTTAGGACGTATTAAAAAAAACTACTCACTAGATCTCGTTCAAACCAATTTTCGGTGGAAGTTTGTATGGTAATGTACATCATATATTTTTTTTTAGTTTTATCATTCTCTTATTTTAGAAGTTACAGGGGGGGGACCAACATTTTACCACTTTGGAAGTGTCTCTCGCGCAAACTATTCAGTTTAGAAAACAATACATTTTTGAAGACCTATTCATAGATAACCCACACGTATGGGTTTGATGAAAAAGAAATTTTTGAGTTTCAGTTCTAAGTATGGGAACCCCAAAAATTTATTGTTTTTTTTCTACTTTTGTGTGAAAATCTTAATGCGGTTTACAGAATACATCTACTTACTAAGTTTCAACAGTATAGTTCTTATAGTTTCGGAAAAAAGTGGCTGTGACATACGGACGGACAGAAAGACGTTTGGTTCTGCCATTTGGATACGGAACCCTAAAAAGATCAGAGGTCAGATCACTAGTCTTTGAATGCGATTATTTAATTAAACTTTCAAAGAGAGATTGATGACTCATCATTGGTTAAACAGATATGTACAATGTGGTACCTAACGACCATTCATTTCTTTGTAGGGTTTGAAAAATAATTCACAGACTCGTGATCAAGTCACAAGAAGTTATAATTTAATTTTTATAATAATTATAATATAAAGGGTATAAAACTATGTATTTATTATAAAATATGGTATCGTTGAGTTAGTATCCCATTACACAAGTTTAAAAACATACTTTGGGGCTACCTCAACGGTGGGACTTGTCCAAAAAATCGTAATTATAATCATACCCAGCCCAGGGGGGGGGTCATGACCCCCATGACCCCCCCCCCCTGGATCCGCCCTTGTAGACTACGTTTATATGGGAAAGTCTTGTTCTGTCTAGGGTAACGGGAACTCTTAAATGTAGTCAGTCCGACCTACCAGTCGAGCTACCACTTTCATCTACCTCTCCATCCATTTTATAACTGATATTTTATAAATAGATCGACATAACAGTGATGCTAGCGCGGTGAACAGCACCTTATCTTTAATTTCTGATTGGTTTTCGGCCAATAACCTCATGTTAAATGCGAACAAGACCCAATGCATTCGATTCTCTCTTCCTAATGTGAATCAAGCCTGCGTTGACATACTAATTAATGGTCAGAAACTCGATCTGGTTGAAAGTACTACCTTTTTAGGAATCACAATTGATTCGAAACTTCAATGGGGCGCTCATATAACTAAACTTTCTAATAGGCTTAGCTCTGCGGCTTACGCTGTTAGGAGAATAAGACAATTGACAGATGTAGCAACTGCTAGACAAGTGTACTTTAGTTACTTTCACAGTCTAATGTCTTACGGGATACTTCTATGGGGGAGTGCAGCCGACATTCAGACTATTTTTCTTTTACAAAAAAGAGCAATTCGTGCTATTTACGGTTTAGGATCAAGAGACTCACTGAGGGAATTATTCAAGGAAATAGGTATACTTACTTTTGCATCACAATTCATATTTGAAAATATAATGTATGTAAGGAAAAATATTTCCTTGTTCAATAAAGTAAGTGATTTTACAGATAGAAATTTACGTAATAAGAATGACTTAGTTAGCCCGTATTACAGGCTGAATACAGTCAGTAAGTCTTTTATGGGGAAGTGTATACTTTTTTATAATAAATTGTCAGAATCGGTCCTTGATATGCCAGACAGAAAATTCAAAGCTTATGTAAAGAAAGTACTTTGTGAGAAGGCTTATTATAGGACCGATGACTATCTTAAAGACAAAAAGGTCTGGCTTGAGCTTGGCGCGGGTCCCTCTTAAAGGTTTGTATACTTAGACGTGTCATAATTTAGGTACATTGGTACATACTAAATTTACAAATTGACATTATTTTAAATTTCGTAATTCTTATAATTCAATTTAATTATGACATAATAAACAATGTAATCTCTGTCCATCTATATAACTAATTTTAAGTTTTTAGTTTGTTAGTTGACGTCTTTGGAGAAAACGTGCAGTGCAGTTTGTTGCCGCTTCTTCTGCGCTTGCGCCTAGGAAGCGGCGTAAACTTAGCTGTAAGTAACGATTTGACGTCAACATTTGTGCAAAACAAAACAAAGTGACTATTATTAAGAGATATTATAAATATCCTATGATAATAAAGATATTTTGAATTGAATATGCAACTCCATAGACCGTTGCAAAGTACTGTCGATCCATTATTTATGATAGACAGCCTGACGACAATGATGCTGTAATTTGAAGACTAAGCTTGATCATAAAATAAAAATAGTTACAGATGTACCTCTCATGTTGGTTCCATGCTGGTCTGGGAGAAAATAAAATACATAGAATTGCACCAGCTGCTTCTCTTCCCGCGCAGATGGTAGAAGCCGATCGAGAGAATGGGATATAATTAAATTTTTAACCAAAATAAACCGGCCAAGTGCGAGTAAAACTCGCATGGAGAGAGTTCCGTACAATTTATTGAATTCTTATAGGTTTCCCTGTAATCTACAAACAATGAACTATATTTTGTATTTTTTTCAAAATTTTAGGCTCAGTAGTTTTGGAGATCAGAGCGGGGAATGGTGAATTTTCGTCTTCTTTCGTGAATAAAATCAAAACTATTCATTTTACAATAATAACAAAAATATATTTGAGACCCTTATAACGAGCCCTTTCATTTGATATAAGACACATTAAAGTTTGCAAAAACTTTTTTTTAAATTTCCTAATTTGTCCCCCTAAATGACCTTAAACAACTTTTCCCATGGAACATTTTTGCTTTCCATAGAAACTTGTATTAGCTGAGGGGTCGATTTATATGGTAGGCCAAAAATGTTATTTCATATTCTGCTATATCTTTGGAGAAAGTTGTTCACTATTATGGACTGAATTCACCCTAAATATATAAGTATATTTTGTTATGAATATGTATCTAGTCAAGACCTACTACTTTTATGCCTTTTCTACCACATAGAAGCGTCTCTTCTACCCCTTTTCTATGTTATAACAATAATAACAACTAAATGTGATGATTACGAACAATATTATGACTTCGCCTTGAAATGCTTACCGTGGGAGATTTCACAGCACGACGACTTAATTTTTTGTCATAGGTAAAATGTACGAGTATTTTACACCTGCAATGCTGGTCTTCATCCAAATAAGTTTTTCGTATAAAATTCAAATTAGCCTTAAGGCTGCCTGTTTTATTTTAAAAAAAAATAAGTAAAAATTAAAATAACAAGTTGTTTTGTGAAAACATTAGACCTTGTGAGTTCTTATAACCATCCCTCTCATCCCATTTCCTCTTTCCCCTGGCTTAGCAAAGCTATTTCAGTGAAATCCGTCCATATATTATAACGCTGCAACAATTTTCCCCCCTTTTCCCCCTCCACACCCACACCCACACCTTTTGGATTTTTTTGCAACATCTTAAATACCTAGAATAAAGCCCTTAGTGTGCCTCTCAAATTTGATTGAAATACATTAAATTAAATAACGCTACAGCAAAATTTTTACCTTTTGTCCTTATTTCGCCTCCAATCAAAAATCGCGATTGACTAAAAAATTTTAATAAATCAAAGACTTGTGTGCCAATTTTCGTCAAATTCTGTTGAATAATTAAATTTTAACAAAAAATACAATTGACTTAGGAGTTTTTTCCATATCTCCAAAGTTCTTCATCATATCTTCATCAAATTAAAATGGGACCAACTTGGTAGTAAAAAATTTCACATAAAAAAGAATCATCAAAATCGGTTCACAATTGGCGAAGATATCGCGTAACAAACATACATAAAAAAAAAACAAAACATACAGTCAAATTGATAATCTCCTTTTTTTTTGAAGTCGGTTAAAAATGTGACCTGTAGACGAGAACAGACTTACGGATAAAAAGCATTTTTGGCTAAAATCGAAGCTGTGTGTGACGCTTCGCTCGCTTGGTCAATAAATCATCACTATCATAGAACATACTTACTCTAATTTACCCCATCAAGTTTCCAAATAAGCAATTTCCTGTACTTAACGTGCCCAAACCAATTCAATTGCCCAACAGCTTCCAAATTGCTACGTGATTTAAAACAATTGTTTCGCAAAGTTCATCACGCATAGTTGATCTTATATATGGGTTGCCATTTTTGTCTCATCTTGGGCAGGAAATGGTTACATGAGAATTCGTGATATTATACCTAGTAGTAAATGCGTAACGTTTATCTCCCTATAAAAGATAAGATAAGATAAAACAAAACTTCTTTATTGCACCAACTTTAAGCAGGCCTCGTCACTGCCCCGTTTAGGTATCAAAAATATACCTACAATATTACTAAGTGGCGGCCACTCCGGAGTGGTAAATACAGTTATACGAATCGTCTATCCAGAGTAATAAGAATGAAATTGGCCTGCAGTGGATGTCTAGGTATCTAAACGATAATGGGCTGAGTTCTGACGTGAGCTAAATTGAATCATATCGCTAACCACATTGAGTAGATATTTCTTTGAATTTCTTTGCTGAGTGAGACTTCTGTACGGAGTGAATATATAATACAGTCATCGACTTGTCCCGCTCGACAGTTGCCAAATGATACGTGTTGAAAATACGATAAAAGCCTAAATATCAAGTTAGTTAATAAGAAATACTTACATTCACTTTAAAAAAATTGAATAGACCTTATATTTTGTTATGTACTAAAAATATTGCGATATCTAAAATACCAAGATCGGCGGATACTAAGACCTTTCAATAAATGTACACTCGGATATCTTCAAATGTCTTATAAGGTCTGAGCATTAACCTGAATGTTTGGGAGTGGTCCGTCACGAGATTCCAATGTCTTTGTCTTCAAGTTCATATTATCAAATGCCTTTCGAAAGGTAACTATTAAAGTAATATTGGTAAATATTGATTTGAGGGCTTGGTAAAATACCCTGTATATATGTGACCTGGTTGTATATCCCGTAAATGTTTGGACGTGAATCAACGCGTGAGAAAGAAACGTTTGACCATGGTGTAATAAAATTTGG
This sequence comes from Acrobasis repandana, assembly GCA_963576875.1. Classification (NCBI taxonomy): domain Eukaryota; kingdom Metazoa; phylum Arthropoda; class Insecta; order Lepidoptera; family Pyralidae; genus Acrobasis; species Acrobasis repandana. The sequence goes on along the minus strand of OY756241.1, from coordinate 9,991,984 downwards.
TATTCTCTTCCCGAGAAATCTGGTCACGTGATTATCCCAAGAATACGTCATCAGTTGGGAGTGTAGCCACTGTGTGATTGTACTACCCGAGCAAAAAGCATTTTTTAACATAACAAACCAATCATGAACTTATAATGAAATATTTATTAAGAATTAAACAGATGAATGACACGATATACGAAATAGTTAGGTATTATATTCATATAATAATAATTGAGAAAGTTCTTAAATTTACTGAAAAGAACAACAGTGGTAGCACTTGTCGTGACATTCGTGACGTAGTCTTGGGCCATCGCTGGAAGAGCATACCATATTTTTAAAACATGCGCTTAACATAAAATTAAATCCTAAATCATCATACGTATTCGTATACTAATTATTTTAAATTATGGATGGTTCTTCAGTTTCATACCAAAAATGCTAGCTAACTGTATTTCTGTCTGGTTGGTCTGGGATCTATATAATAACTGTATAGATCCCAGACCAGACAGAAACCTCTTCAGTATTAAAACTATAAAATTAAATATTTGTCCTTACGGAATAGAATACTTTGTTCGGGTGCGTTTGTTAGCCTAATTTGACAAACATTTCGACTGAAACCCTCGTATTACATAAAAACACTCATAGCGAGTTCTATTGCACGCCTCATAAGCGAAGCGCATGAGGTAGTGCTCTACTCTCGCCTTACAAAAATCAAGTGATTTTTTTAACTAAATGTGTCTCTATTTATTTTCTATCGCACTTGTACAATAATATATACACATAAATGTCAAGGAAAAACACTAGTTTCAACACTTATGACATTTTTAAAAGCCATTTTGCCTTTTAAATAAATAAAAACAATGTTTAATAAAATCATTTTGTGGACGTCCGTGTGTCTGTATGTATGGAAACTGGCGTGGTCACGATAACTCCCGAAAAACTTATCTGATCAAGTCCATTTTTTTTTTATACGCTTCAGTATTATCCAAAACTAAGTCCTTTCAAAGATCACGGTCTAATTCAATGTAGTTTAGTTATAGCTAGCAGCAAAAAAATTCAAATAGTCGCGCGTGAGCTCGCCATTTTGTTACAAACCAAAATCTTACTGTCAAAAACAAATCAGGGTGACAGAACCTGAGCTGCTCTTCGCGCACGCGTAGATCGTCGGGGTGTAGGCAAAGAGGTTTGCAATGGGTCCTCCTTCACAGTGCCCGCTATATCTTTCTCAGCGGGAAGTTAAAAATAAAAGTTAAAAATAATCTCTAGTCGTGCGTTAAAGCCGACACATACTTTTCTTCGTTTTAAGTTAGCAATAAAACAATCAAAATCAATTTAATTGTGAAAAATTAGATTATGAGGCGTGCACTTTTGGATTTTCCAAACTATCTTAGTCTAACGGCATCTATTGTCGATTTATATAATCTTACTATTTATACACTAACGTATTAGCTAATTAGTTATTACTACACATTTCACCAGAATGAATGTACTTATATATACTTTTTATCTCAGAAAATGTTAAGTTCCCGTAAATAACAGTATTTTATAATATAGGTGTAGTGTAGGCGTAAAAAAGATAATATTACCATTTCACCAACCCATTTTCTAAATGTCACCTAGTTTCACCACGATAACTACGACATACCATAAAAACTTATTTCAGTTTAAGATGAATTTTCTAACCATAACTGCATCATATAACCTGGTTTTAGCATAATTATATCGCCATCGTCGGTGGCGTATTTTTAGATTAAGCTAAACGGGCTTATAATTAGTTTGTCTCCCATCATCATCCATATTTAAGAGCTATGCTCTTGTCGCTGGAGTATGAATTTTCTTCCATTTGTCTTTGTCGTTCTGGCGGCTCTTTAATTTCGTTGTACGACACTATATTCTGAAGAAATGTTGAAAAATTTTTACAACCTTTTTAGGACCTTTCTTTTATAAACCTCTTTCTTTTATTAATAGGTTAAGCCATCGTTCCTTTATTTTTCTTAAACTCTTACATTTTGTTGGTACTTTCAAGTACCTAGTGCGTAGTGCCTGTATCCGTAAAAGGAGAGGTCCATATACTTACTAATGGAGTGCCTACCTAACATGTAACGTTTATTTGTTGGAAAAACGTCATTCATCCATCAATCTATGAAGCTTGCTCTGAAATGAGAAACAGAATCTTTACTTACCTTTTAAGAAAAAAAAAGGATTGTGTGGTTTTATGAAACTACGGTAAAAGTGAAACGTTTTTTCGCGGCCGACCGTCACGCGACATGCCACACACAGACGAAAAAGTTTGAGACGATGTAATAAAAGTTTCACTTTAAAACAGTAGATTAAATGATGAAGGATTTGGCAAATTTTTAATAACACAAATGTTGCTATTGTGCTGCCCATACGATATGCGTTAATGTGGCACACCTGAGCCGCCCCTTAAATCCTATGGCCTAGACTATGGCTTACTAAATACGGCACTGGCCATCATTGATTAATAGTGTCCGTTTGAGCAAGATAAATCGAGTTACTAATGACGTAAAGACCTAGTAATTACGTAGATAAGTTCATATAATTTATAAATTTGTATGAATGAATGGTAACTACTGACCATAAATAGGTCTTGTAATGTCGACACGTAAAGGGCCAGAAATCATGTTATTTAAATAGGTAGGTAAATTCTTAAGCTTATTGATATCTTCCATGATAGACTGGGAGGAAAGAAGAAACATAGAATGTGCCTGCTGCTTCTCTTTCCGCGAGGATCTGAATCATGTCAATAGGGATGATGACTGGGTCAGAAAAGTATTATTCTAATTAGTCCGTTAATTAGATTATCCAAAAATAATGACCCATATTTTTCATTTTTCATGAAATTTAAATGCGCTGTATCTTCGTTATTTATTGTATCTCAGAGAAAAGAAAAAATACGTGTACAATATTTTTTAATAATCTAACCGATGGGCCAAAAATATTTTTCAGCCACCATGCGCATTGCCGATGCGGCTATCAGATACCTGTCACTATTTTGCTAAACGTTGCTTTTAAGTCAAATGGCCCTAGGTTCTATCTAGACCGTTAGGGATAAAAACGTGATAAATCCTGATTTCTCGAAGACGCCTGAACAAATTTGAAAAATGCTTTTTTTATTTAAAAGGTGTTGTGTTGTCTAGTTGGTCCCATACTTACTAATTTGGAAAAGGTATGATGAAAAACTTTGGAGACGTGAAGTCGGTTGTTATTTTTTGTAAAAAAAAGCGTTATACCTACCTAAATATTTTTAATAACAACTTTTGTCTCAAAAAATGAACTAAAAAGTTTAAAGTGACTAATTAATCGATCCCAAACTCAATGGGGTTATGTTGTTTTATCACAGAGATGCCATGGCCACCTTCCTGCTTCATCATGAGATCAGTTCATTGGTACCATAGTATTGCATTATCACCCAACTTAAGTATGTGACGTTTTAGCACAATAATGGGAAGTAGGTAGAATTTAGCTTGCAAGATTAGATTACAGACACACCAACAACGGGACAGGTGAAACTAAAAAGAAGCTTGTAATAATTAATGATATTTTTAGGGTTCCGTAGCCAAATGGCAAAGAACGGAACCCTTATAGATTCGTCATGTCTGTCTGTCCGTCCGTATGTCACAGCCACTTTATTCCGAAACTATAAGAACTATACTGTTGAAACTTGGTAAGTAGATGTATTTTGTGAACCGCATTTAAATTTTCACACAAAAATAGAAAAACAACAATAAATTTTGGGGGTATATAATACTTAGAACTAAAACTCATATTTTTTTAATCAAACCCATACGTGTGGGATATCTATGGATAGGTCTTCATAAATTATATTGAGGTTTCTAATATCATTTTTTTCTAAACTGAATAGTTTGCGCGACAGATACTTCTAAAGTGGTAAAATGTTGGTCCCCCCTCCTGTAACTTCTAAAATAAGAGAATGATAAAACAAAAAAATATGTATGATGTATGTATTTTTAAAGTCGGTTAAAAGCCCAGAAAGTGCTCCAAAGAAGCACAGCCAAGGAGATGCAAGAAGCAGCGTACCTATACCGTGCCGATAACCTAAAATATGTGTCGAAAACGTTGACTTTGCGCGCTCGGCGAGAGGCATTGCCCTGCGGCCTTGCACTATCCCGCGCGGCATTGTCTTCGTGGCGTAACACTGCACTTGCTCGCCGTATGCACTTATGAATCCTCCGGACTAGGTCTTGATCATCGTGTGTGAGTCTAGAGAGCGATGCAATTGAACCTGCGTGAAGTACATAATACGTGTTATATTTACTGAGAAAACATGGGCACCAAACGATCTCTGGCATGAAAGAATTTTGACGCCTTATTTTCCATTTGAAAATGTCCGAAAATCAACTATCCGGTATCCCGCCGGATAGTGCGCTAACATTCAAACCACGGCCGGATAGCTAAAAGAAGGCCGGATAGGCCGGATACCGGCTAGTGACCAGATACTCGTAGCACCTCTACGAGCCATTGCGTTGTTTAAAGATAATTAAATTTTTAACATAAATAATCCGGCCGAGTGCGATTTGAATTCGCGTGGAGAGGGTTCCGTACAATTAATTGAATGCTTATAGGTTGTCCTGTAATCTACAAGTAATGAACTATATTTTGTATTTTTTTTTTCAAAATTTTAGGTTCATTAGTTTCGGAAATCATTCAGGGGAATGGTCAATATTCGTCTTTTTTCATGAATAAAATCAAAACTATTTATTTTACAATAATAAAAAAATGACGGGTTGCACTCCGGGCGGCAGAAGTGAAAACTTGAATATTAACGTTGTGCATTTTTGATATTTTGGAATGGTTAGGGAATAATTTTGCACGAATTGCTTTAATTATCAGTATAAAAGTACTATCATTTATGTGGTAGAATACAATATTTATTTATTGCGCTATCGTACACAAACATGACAATTTATATTACATTAAAAATTTTATCTCTCAGCTAAACGACACAGCAGGCGCAGGCATACATTTTCGCCTCGCCGTAGAAAGAGAGGGGGATACTTCCTCTCCTGCGCCGCGCCGGCTGTCTGCTCTCCATCCGTCTTACGAATTTTCGATCAGGACACGTGTCCTGACGCGAGTTTAACATTTTTTACCCATGACAAAAAAAGTGCACAACGCCGCTAAAGAAGTTTTCACTTCAAAAAAATATATATTTAAAATCCTCATAACAAGGCCTTTAATTTGATATATAACACAGTAAGGTTTGCAAAACTTTTATTTTTTAATTTCCTAGTTTGTCCCCCGAAAAGACCCTTATTTAAAAAAAATATTTAGACAGACGCAGAAGTGATCCTATAAGGGTTCCGTTTTTTCTTTTTGTACGAAACCCTAAAAAACAACCGACTTATTTTTTTTTTAGGAGTTCCTTCCATATCTCCAAAGTTATTCATCATATCTTCACCAAATTAAAATGGGAGCATCTCTGTAGTAAAGGCTTCAAATAAAAAGAATCATCAAAATCGGTTCACAATTGGCGAAGATATCGCATAACAAAAAAAAAACATACATTCGAATTGATAACCTCCTACTTTTTTAAAATCGGTTAAAAACAGGACCACGAAGTAGGCCTGAGAAGTAGGCAGTATCCTAGATCTGAGGGCAGAGATAAATAGACAAATAGAAATACCTGTTACTTTGTATGCCGTGGCGTGCATTGATATTTTCTTTGCTGTATCCTTTGCACCAAGGTTGACGACACTTGGTGATTTATAGTTATGAATTACAAATTAAAGACGGGTACAGATGCGATGCGACTATAATTAGGTAGTTACATTATCATCATCCAAGTGTATTCCCGGTTGCATCCTCAGAGGTAATGCTTCAGAGCCCGGGGTCCGCTACCGAACCTAGATGATTTGACAAGGTTATATGTTTTACACAGAGCGACTGCCGTCTGACCTCCGCAACCCAAAGGGTAGATAGGTAAACAAACGCTAGATGGCGTTCGGGAACCAAAGCTTCACATGCCTTCCCAAGCACGAAATCATCTTTCTTTTTGGATAATCAAGCGATTCAAGCCTGCAATATGCCAGACTGAAAACAACAACTTTTCACAAAGTATGCTTTCCAATGGGATTTGAACCCACAACCTCCGGATCACAAGGGAAACGTCTAAACCACTGGACCACGGAGGCTGTCACGAATTAGTTAGTTACAAACATACTATCACGCCTGTTTTCCACAAGGGTAGGGCAGAGGCTATGGACCTCCACTTGTGCTACGATCCTGCCAGAAACTTCTCTCGCTCCATCTACACACACCACTCTCTTCATGCATGCCCGCCAGTTCAAATTTAAATTCAAAATATCTTTATTATCATAGGATATTTATAATATCTCTTAATAATAGTCACTTTGTTTTGCACAAATGCTGACGTCAAATCTTTACTTACAGCTAAGTTTATGCCGCTTCCTAGGCGCAAGTGCAGAAGAAGAGGCAACAAACTGCACTGCACGTTTTGTCCAAAAACGTCAACTAACATTAGTTATACGGGTGGACTGAGATTACATTTTTTGTAATGTCATATTTAAATTGAATTATGAAATTTAAAATAATGTCAATTTGTAAATTTAGTATGTACCAATGTACTTAAATTATGACATGTCTAAGTATACAAACCTTTGACAGGGACCCGCGCCAAGCTCAAGCCAGACTTTTTTGTCTTTAAGATAGTCATCGGTCCTATAATCAGCCTTCTCACAAAGTACTTTCTTTACATTGCTTTGAAATTTCTGTCTGGCATATCAACGACCGACCAGTTATGGGTACTTCTGACTTCTCCTTTTTATACATAGTAAAAGTTGTACATTTTGATTTGTATACCTTTCTTTTAATTTTCCTACTTTTCCAAATAAATTTTGTAGGTCGTTTATACAATACTTAGAAAGGATTCTTCTGTTCCCCTTTTTATTTAAAGTTATAAAGCCCGCGAATGTTCCTACGTCCACAGATAGTTATTTATCGCCTAAGAAACATGTTCTAGTGATGGAACTGGCTTGGAAAACTGCCATTCTTCAAATACTTTAGAAAAGGTCATATAGTTACGTATGTAACGGGAACCTAAAGCTGGCTTCTTCTTCATGAGATCAGATCATTGGTACCATAATATTGCATTGTCAACTAACTTACATAAGTATGTGAAGTTTCAACTCTGTCAAATAATGGAAAGTGTGTCTAATTAACCGACTTCAAAAAAAGGAGGAGGTAATCAATTCGTCGTAATCTTTTATGTTTTTTGACGTGACAACGTCTAATAACTCGATACTACGGGCTGCATGCACGAAAAAGATGACGTCATTGTCCCGTTACGCTCATTGTCGCGTTCCGCAAGCGAGAGCGCGGCACGAACGAGAGAGAGAATGTTTCGTAAACCGACTTTACAGACAACCAATTTTTTTTATGTATGTTCCCCGATTACTCGATTTCGCCTGACCGATTTGGAAATTTTTTTTTTGTTTGAAAGGGTATACTTTTTACGTGGTCCCATAGAAATTTTATTAAAATCGGTTGTGTGGTTTGTTTTTTTTAACGAAAATAACTAGAAACATATGTCGTCTTAAGTATGCAATTGTTTGAATATTTGGCTTTTTTGGTATTGAAGTCGGTTATCTGTTTTGAAGAAATATCAATAATTTACTCGTATTTAGCTTGCAATATTTAATCATGGACACACAGACAACGGGACAGGTGACACTAAAACCTTGTAAAATTGAAAGGGAGCATTCTTCATCATAGGACAAAAATGTTACATATATTTACTTAGTGTTTCCTATATAGCGCATTGTATGTTAAATTGCCAACATTGTTCCGTTTCGCGTTCTCTGACTGAAGTATGACGACACTATTAGTCTGGTTGGTGGTTCAAATTGGGCGAGTGAACTCGCTTATTGGTTGCTAATTGCTTTTCGAGTGAACGAGTAGATATGATATGTATAAGTGTTACTCGTAATACAGATACATAATCACGTCTTTATCCCTAACAGGGTAGACAAAACCCCGGGGCGTAAGACACAAATGCCACGTTTAACGTGATGGTGGGCGTGAAGATGGAATAAATAAACGAGCAAGTGCGAGTCGGACTCGTACATGAAGGGTTCCGTACCACCGTACAATGTTTTAAAACGCTGAAGAAACACGCTTCTTGTATGACGACCCCCTTTAATTTTTAACTATTTTTAATTTTTAGTATTTTTTCTTATAGCCGCCACAGTAATACATAATCGGTGAAAATTTCAAGGGTCTACCTATTACGGTTCAAGAGATAGAGCCCTGTGACTGACGGACAGACAGACAGACAGACGGACAGACAGACGGATAGACAGCGGAGTCACAGTAATAGGGTCCTGTTTGCACCCTTTGGGTACGGAACCCTAAAAAGGAAATCAAAAAGAGTGATGGGTTGCTAGCCGCATCGCCTATTAAATGATTCAGATTCTCATCCATTCCCTTGATCGATTTTTACGACCAGCGCGGGGAGAGTAGCAGCTGGTACTTTCTAAGTTTTTTCTTTTCTCCAAGACCAGCATGGAAGAATTTATTATATTAACGAATTACTTCGTAACACCCGCCATTTGGTGACATGCAATAACCGACACTTTTCCCATTCCCCTGGCTTAGCAAAGCTATTTCAGTGAAATCCATCCATATATAACGCTTTTCCTTTTTATTATATATTTTTTGCAACATCTTGGAATAAATTCTTAAGTGTGCCTCCCAAATTTGATTGAAATCCGTCAATAAATAACGCACAGCAAAGTCCCCCCCTTTTCCCCCTATTTCTCTTCCAATCATAAATCGCGATTAACTCAAATTTTAAATAAATCAAGGAACTTGTGTATCAATTTTCGTCAAAATCAGTTAAAAAATGCGACCTTTAGGCGAGATCAGACAGACGGACAAAAGCATTTGGCCAATCTCCGCTCGGTCAATAAATTCAAATGTCAGATTGTCCAAGTAGCTCGTTCAACAACTCGACCAGAATGAACGTCGTGTCAGAGAAAAACAAAGGAACGATGCTGAATTATAATGCGCTTAACTTCTTTGTTAATCAAATGCAGTGGGTCGAATGCAGGCGACCGTGAAGGTGAGTGTACCAAGCTATAGTGGAGATTCTTTGCCTGGTTGGCTTGGACATATTCCATAATGTTAAAAAAACCGGCCAAGTGCGAGTCGGACTCGCCCATGAAGGGTTCCGTAGCAACAAGTAACATTTTACGATTTAAGACGTATTAAAAAATAACTATCTATGATACCGAGACCGCTATAGTTTTAATTGAAAGTACATACTTTGAGGTATATACCACATTTTTTCATAATTATTTTAGTAATATTTCAAAAGTTACGGTGGTTACACCTCAAATTTTAACTTTGTATTAGATTATCTCAAGACTGGGGAGTTTGATCTACATAGTTTCAAAGCAGTTTTTGTTGCATTTTAAAAGACCTTTCCAACGATATCTGACACGTTGGGGTTAGTCCAATTTAATTTTTTAAATTCACTTTCCGTAGTATGGGACGGCTGAAAAAAAAACATTTTTTCATAATTTTAAAAACCAACTTTTGGAACTTCAATATCTATCTCTCCACCAATTTTCGTGACAATCGGTGCAGTAGCGGCGGAGTACGAGCCCGGACGGACAGACGGACGGACGGACGGACGGACATGACGAAACTATAAGGGTTCCTTGTGGACTACGGAACCCTAAAAAAGGCAGACTATCTACAGATAGTCCTACAGGACTAGGTTTAAACCGCATTATCCGCCCAAATCAAGTTGACATTGGCAGATGAACCTCATCTGCCAATTTTACTGGTTAGCAACCCATCCTATTTTAATTTATTTTTCCACCATCATGCTTAGTGGCCTTTGGGTCTTGCGGCCGTGGGCTCTATTTGCTTCTAAGCAGACTCCAGGGTTGCATGTCCCACTTAACTTATCTGTCTGCTTATATTAGGGATAATAAAACCGGCCAAGTGCGAGTTAAACTCGCGTGGTGAGGGTTCCGTACAATTGAATGAACTCTTATAGGTTTTCCTGTAATTTACAAGCAATGAACAATATTTCGTATTTTTTTTCAAAATTTTAGGTTCAGTAGTTTCGGAAATCAGGGGGCAATGGTCAATTTTCGTCTTCTTTCATGAATAAAATAAAAACTTTTTATTTTAGAATTATAACAAAAATATATTTGAGATCCTCATAATGCGCCCTTTTGATTTGATATATGACACAGTAAGGTTTGCAAAACTTTTTTTTTCAATTTTCTAATTTGTCCCCCAAAAATGACCCTTATTTTAAAAAAATATTTATTTACGAGTACTTTGCACATGTGTGTTTGGGTCATAGGATTACACCATCCAACCAAATTTCACCTGATTCGGTCCAGTAGATTCGAAAAAAATTGGCTGTGACAGACAGAAGCACGAGTGATCCTATAAGGGTTCCGTTTTTTAATTTTTTGTACGGAACCCTAAAAAGCGGCCAAGTGCGAGTCGGACTTGTCCATGAAGGGTTCCGTAGCAGCAAGTTACATAATATAAAAGTTCTAAAGGTAAAAACTACTTACTAGATCTCGTTCAATTTTCGGTGGATTTGACGAATCCATAAGGGTTCCGTTTTTTGCCATTTGGCTACCGAACCCTAAAAATATCTAAACCAATCAAAATTCATTGATATCAAAATCCTATCTAATATCACGCAACGTAAAAGGGACATGTTACTACCAACGTTTCGTGACAAATTTCAATCGGAGTTGGCCAAAGGTTAGGTTTATAAAGGTTACTAGTGCTGAGATATAATGGACTAAGTACAGTACGGGAACAGCTATGGCGCTTCATACAAGCGGAGTAACATTTATGCCTACTACGACTACTATACATACATCCGTTGTCTGTGTCCGTAATCAATTCAATTCATTTATTGCATTTCATAATGTACATCAGTTCTAACTACTTAAAGTCACTGTCTTAAAATAGCACACTATAAACCCTGTCGGGTATAGCAAAACAAAATTTGGAACGGCAAGCGAGTTTTATACCATCAATCAATCAAACCTTGCAAGCTAAATTAGACCCACTTCCCATTATTTGATTGAGCTGACACTTCAAATACTTATGTAAGTTGGGTGACAATGCAATATTATGGTACCAATGACCTGATCTCATGATGAAGCAGGAAGGTGGCTACGACATCCCTGTGATAAAACAACATAACCCCACCGAGTTTGGGCTCGATTGATTAGTGTTTTATACAAAGTGGAAGGGACATACCCATAATAAATCAAACCAAGGGCTATACTCAATGACCTTCCATACACATGTGTATGGAAGGTCATTGGCTATACTAGATCATTATAGTATACCTAGCTTTTGCCCGCGGCTTTGCTCGCGTCCTTTCTTAGCGGATGCCTACGTCATAACATCTACCTGCATGCCAAATTTCATTGATTTCATTTCATCACTATGTCAGTCAGTCAGTCACCTTTGAGTTATATATATTTAGATGAAATTAAAATAACAGTCGCAAAACCAAAAAAACTTTTGACATTCCCATAAAAATTGCATGAGCGGCTGCACACTTTTCTATGGAAATGCAACATTTTTTTTTGTTCTTTAGCTGTTATTTTAATGTAATTACACTTATATAATGATCTAGTATAGCTCGTAGTTAGATTTATTACGGGTATGTCCCTTCCACGTTGTATAAAGGCTGGTTTTTAAAAATATTCTTCAAATAATTACTTGTTCTGAACCTCAATCTAATCTAAGTCTATATTCTTTCCAGATGTGGCTGAGCTGCCTGGTAGCATCCTCTCTAGTCGCCATGGCGACGGCAGCGGGCAACGAGTACCTTCCCCCCAGCAAAGGCTACAACTATGACAAACCAAACGTGCCCTTCCCCACCAATAACAATGGAAATCAGGTAAACTTTTCAGTATATCGTTACATTTTTTTAAAATAATTGAGCAATGGGTTTCCTTCGGTGTTTTCTCAACAGTTGTTATTCCGAAAGGTAATTTGTAACTCTTTTAAATAATTTTTGATTTGCCGAACATTCTGCCAGACCAGATTACAGAATGTGCGTCTGGCAGGATGTTTAGTCCGTCCGATCAGTCTGGCTGTACAGTATTGAAATACGTAGTTGCCAGAGTAATATGCAGGGTCTGACAAAATATATTAAACGATATAAAGGATGAATTCAGTCCATGATAGATACTTAACAACTTTCTCCAAATACTTAATAATAAATAAGAATATAAGTACAACTTGTCGGAAATATCTGCGGACCTCGCTGAAAGGCGGTTCCATACTAGCCAGGTCCGCAGATATTTCCGACGAGTTCTACATCGAAATATTTAAAAAAAACGACGAGTTGCACTCCGGGAGTGCCGGCAGAGGTGAAAACTTGAATATTACGTTGTGCATTTTTGATATTTTGGAATGGTTAGGGAATAATTTTGCACGAATTGCTTTAATAATAAAATTGCTATAAAAGTACTATCATTTATGTGGTAGAATACAATATTTATTTATTGCGCTATCGTACACAAACATGACAATTTATATTACACTAGCAGTCCACCCCGGCTTCGCCCGTGGTACACACATAGCCTATGTCACTCGGGAATAGCGTAGCTTTCCAACGGTGAAAGAATTTTTTAAATCGGCCCAGTACTTTTTGAGCCTATTCATTACAAACATACAAAAATAGGTACGAATCTTTCCTCTTTATAATATTAGTGTAGATTAAAAAGTGTCCTGACACGAGTTTAACATTTTTTACCCATTACAAAAAAAATGCACAACGCCGCTAAAGAAGTTTTCACTTCAAAAAGGTTTGGGCTTGTCCGGGATTTGAACCTGGGACCTCTCGCACCCTAAGCGGAAATCATACCCCTAGACCAACGAGCCGGCTGACAGCTTAGGCGAAATTATAGCATAAATACTTCCTCTCCTACGCCGAGCCGGCTGTCATTCCGTCTTACGAATTTTCGGTCAGGACACGTGTCCTGACGCGAGTTTAACATTTTTTACCCATTACAAAAAAAGTGTACAACGCCGCTAAAGAAGTTTTCACTTCAAAAAGTTGACCGATCAGCTGTTCCGAGTTAGTATGGAAAGCCAAACAATATTTTTCATATTCCAATATAATAATACTCCTTGGGTTGTTCAGTATCATGGACTGAATTCATCCTTTCTCTGATATAGGGGCAACTTCAAAACTCCCTCTTGTTTCGGTTGTTATGTGTTGTTTATTCGTTGCCTAACATTAATCCATTTGAAAACATTCATCACAAACAAGCGACAGGCGATTTGAGTAAACACAATAGAAAGTAGTCACGCTTAATTTTTCTTTTTTTTTACAAAAAATCACAAAGGCTACTGCTAGTATTCGTGTGAAAATAACGAACAAAAACGATATAACAACAACAATAACGGGTATATCATAATAACTGTTAGATTAAGCGGTTCACGGCCAATAATTTCACAGTAATATTTAACTGTTGAGTTTATTTTGACATTTCAATAGTTTGTTATAAACGGGCAAGGTTAGAAGAGCATTGTTGAGGTTATTAAATGAATGCAAGTACTTCACGGTTTAGACTATCGATTTACTTTTGTATGTTTTATGATCTGAGATTGTGAGATTTTTTATTGAATAATAAAAATATTTCAAAAAAATTTTTAAAGTATCAACTTTGCAATTAAGGATGCCGATGTTATTTCTATCAATTGTATGATTGATTCTTTTGATTACAATTTGCACGGAAAGACTACAAAAAGCTAAATTGCTTTTGAAAAAATATAATCCGTCAGTTACCAACAAGTCAAATTAGATTCTTTTTTCTTAATACGAAAACTAAAATTTTTTAAGGATTTGTATGAAGTACCAAACCATGACGTCAAATAGCGCTCTAATATCAGTTTTTCTGCATTAATTAATCTAAAATCATGTTCAAAATGGATATGATCAATGACAAGTGACATTATTTTGTGACGTTTTATTCTCTTAACAGTACAGAATAAATTATTTTTGACCCAGGGGATACTACCCTATTATTTTCACCATAATTGTTTTTCGTTTTTCTAATCTTTGACTTCGTTGTTTTCAGCAACCCACGCCGCCGCCCTACAGACCGACACCCCCTCCTTACAGGCCAAGCCCTCCCCCCTCCAGGCCGACCTACATACCCCCAGGCCCCTCAACGCCGCCGAGACCGACTTACATCCCGCCAGGCCCTACCCCTGGACCAGGACCTAGGCCTACCCCACCCCAGGAGGTAAGTTTGTTTAATGTGACGTCACATAGCTTATAACCAGCGAAGATGCTACCAACGTCTCATTTGTCAATATATCATGGATATGATCATATGTATGCCCTTTTCTCTTTGCTGTAGTCGGATACATAACATTAAATACTAATTAAACTATAAATACCTTCTCTGCGGCATAGGTAGAGAAATAGATAAGAAATTAAAACAAATCTGCAACTTTAAAATCGTTTATTGGTCATCCACATAATAATCTGGCAGGACGTTAGGTCCAGGAGGTCTTGAGTAGTTCTGCGAGACTTTGTCTGCATCTTTAGGACCTAGATTCAAAAATGGAACGTTATAAATTATCATTCAAATTTCATAATTTTTTGTTAAAAATTAGAAATTAAATTAGACTTATTTTGTTGTTGTTAAAAAATTTGACTAAAATCAATCTTACGCAAAAAGCAATAAATAATTGAATTATGAATTTAGACTGGCGCTAATGCGCCAATGCGGTTTATGTATGTATTTATGATAATTCATAATACATACATAAATCTTAAAAATAGTACACAACTTTTTGTATCTGCGGTTAAAAATGGAACCCCAAGAGTACACCTCTTTTACCTGAGTCTTCTGTTGTGTAAACAACATTTCCGTCGCCACCGTTTTCATTGCCTCCATTTCCGTCGCCACCGTTTTCATTGCCTCCATTTCCGTTGCCACCATTTTTATCGCCACCATTTTCGTCGCCACCTTTTCCAGTGTCCACTTCTTGCATTTCTGGGGCCTCCAAAGCTCCATCCCCATTCGCATCATTCGCATCACCATTGTCTTTTCCCTCTAAAATTTCTGTAAAATAATAATTGCCCAAATGTGTTTCGGGCCACGGTTAGTGTAGAGTTCCACGTTACAACATGAGGACTTATTTTCTGAGGAAGAAACTGACTGGTTGACAAATTGACTGATCGATCAACGTACAGCTGACACCGCTAGGTCTAGAAGCATGACTAGCGCAAAAAGTTCCTAACACATTGCTGAATAGTAACAATTGATTTACGTCTATAGACGTAGTGTGTCCTACAATGTGTTAAATAACGTAAGTGTGCGTGAACTAAGGATTGAAAATGAGGGTTGAAAGTTTTTTATGAAGCTTGGTCTATTTTGAGCTCATGGTTCAAAACAAAAGTTTATTGAATCAATATTTTAAAAGAAATATTCTATATACGAGTACCTAAGGGTAAAATAGAGCATAAAAGTTTAAACGAAACTCCGTCATTTTTACAAAATTTAACCACTCTGGTGTGTTACGCCGTGGACGTCAGCTAGATTTACTACCCATTTTAAACAAGTTACAACTTCATCTTTGTATGTAATTGTTTTCTTCTAAAAACAAGCCAGTATCTTCTTCGTTTCTTTACAACCTATATCAGTCTACTGCAGGATTAAAGGACTCTCCCGAAACCACAAAAAAATTGAAAGTACCAGCTGCTTCTCACAGATTGTAAACTTTTTAAACGTTTTAAAAATTTAGTTTTTCTTAATTTTAAATACGAACTGAGCGTTAAAGGATAATTTTGCCTGTTTGAATGGTCTTATGGGTAAGGATTCAATTAAGAAAATTTCGGAACCCTAAAAATGGCGAGACAAGAGACCTAAAAGTGTTTTTTTCAAAATAAATGTGTAATTTTGCAACTTATATAAATACCTTTGCTTGCTGAAATTGTAAACAAGTAGTAGATTGTGCTACAAGGCGTAAAGGTAATATTTTAAGGCGAGGACGCTACTTTGAATCCAGAGCGAAACGAAGGATTTTACA
The DNA here is from genome assembly GCA_963576875.1 of Acrobasis repandana. Classification (NCBI taxonomy): domain Eukaryota; kingdom Metazoa; phylum Arthropoda; class Insecta; order Lepidoptera; family Pyralidae; genus Acrobasis; species Acrobasis repandana. The sequence continues at coordinate 9,975,889 of OY756241.1, read as the reverse complement.
GTACCACAGTTGAAATCTGGGTAAAGCGAGGGATTCATGAAGGTATATCGCCCGAGGTAAAAGCATTACCGTACACAAAGTAGCACACTCTAATTTTCATCTCCATCTATGAGATAAATTGAAAATATATATTCCTATAAAGAAAAGAAGAACACCTACATATAGGTAACCAATCAGAGTTTCCCAAGCAATTACAAACCTTTTTGTGTCGTTTTTATGAAAAAAATACTATTAAGGCCGTACCTGAATTTTCCGGGGTCCAGTGCTGCCCCCATTTAAAATAAATAATTTCAAAGTAAACGGAGACATTATTTAAAATTTTGCAACTACCAAGTCCTAGATAACCCTTCAAAGTATTTTATGAACTACTGTTTAAAGTGAGAACGTTAAGCTTTACTACGCACATTTGCGAAAAACGGCCACTTTTAGCAAATGTGCGTAGTAAAGCTTAACGTTCTAATTATAAACTGTAAACAGTAGTTCATAAAATACTTTGAAGGGTTATCTAGGACTTAGTAGTTGCAAAATTTTAAATGATGTCTCCGTTTTCTTTGAAATGATTTATTTAAAATGGGGGCAGCACTGGACCCCGGAAAATTTAGGTACGGCCTTAAATCATTTTTTGAGGACCACCACTTCTTATACATTTTCCAGTCATTAAAACTGTTTCATGACGTTTTCTCTGTGCGTGATTCAGCCATTCGCATTCGTGTCCAAAATTAAAAATTGACAACGTCTGTACTAATATTTTATTGTTTTAAAACAATTTTTTTTTTTGTTTTTGCTGAGATGAAAAATAATTATTATCTAAGATTAAAGAATTATTATATACGAGTACTTCAGTAACAGCCTAGTAACACTAAAACAGAAAGTAGATAAACAGTGGAGGATCCGGATTTCGGTTTGTAAGAGTTCTTATTGAACCCAATGAATAGGTTTTATTAAGTTTAAATAAACACTTAAAAGCACACTTTAAGGGCCCTTTCATTCATATTTTTCAAACTGCCCCGGTGACTTTCTATGGTCGAGTTCTACGATCCAGGATCCAAAATTTTTTCTTGGACGGTTTCAGATGCTTTTGGGGAGGTTTCAGCCTCTTACCAAAAATTTGTAGAAATCACTTTGACGTAAACGGGCAAATTATTCCAGGGTACTTCATTATTTAACACCTGCGCGTTTCTTTACCCGACTGCGCCAAAATGAGGGTCATTTGTTACAGAAAAATACTTAAGTACTTAATCAATAATAAAAAGTTGTTATCTTACAAGGCTGAAAATCTTTTGCCACTGAAAAAAAATACAAAAATTTAAGATCACTAAGATTTATTATCTACATTTTACGTATGTATCAATGAAGAGAAAACGAATATAAGTACAGTTTAGTGAGATTCTTATAAATAAATTTCAGGATTCTCTGCAGAACTTGGCAGCCATTTAGATCTCAATTCTTTTGTCGTATATTAAAATTGGCTCCCATTTACATTTATGATTTTTTGGGGCATCATTACTTTTTGTTAATTCATTTATTTATAAGTTATCTACTTCTGAAATGATGTAGGTACTTAAATGATTAGCTCTAAGTAACAGAAGCAAATAAAGAAGAAATGTTTACTCTTATACTTATAATTTAGAAAGGCGCTATATCTAATAAAATAGATTAAATTAAAAAAAAAAGAAAAAAATTCACGATTTTCTATTGTTTTCCTTTATACTCGTAGACGCCTAATAGTCTACCTTGATGCTAAATATCAAGTTTTTAGGTCATCTGGAAGTGGGATAGAAACGATAATACATTAATAACTGTTTGAGCTACATTTATAAAATTTTGGATTCTAGATAAGCTTGGAAGCTTTAATAAGTGTACTAAATGTACTATACGTGTACTGTACGTTAAACAGGTTTCAAAATGTAAAGAGGATTTAAAGTAGTTTGAAATGGTCCGTGTAAAATAAATACACACGGCGGCTGCTGCATCGCCCGTTCTTTTTTCTTTGAACTTTGCTGGCCACGCTGCCGCGTGTCTAGATACGTACCGGTGATGCTCTTATCGGTCGTGCACCGAGTTGATTTGAAGGTGGCTGGTGAGGTGGCCTCCGTTTCGACACCAGCCAGCTTCTCAATTTCAGCAGGCGTGCCTGCCACAGCGACTGGTGGGATTTTTTTGCCCAATTTCAGTCTCGAAACTTGGTAACCATCTGGAAATAAGATTTCAAAAAAAAACGCCGCAATGAGGGTAGACAGATATTAGTTAGGTAAAATTACGGTAAGGTCAACGCCCCTCCTCTTGCTAATCTATGCAAAATGATTTTACATGTTAAATCCACATAGGAAACCCATGAAAATCTGTATTTTGTTAAATGGAAGAATAACTAGTTAAATCTGTGATAGCATAATATTTTTTTATGACGTCAACAATTTTAAAAACTTAAGTAAAATCGTTTACCTACAGGTTTAGTGCTGCTTCTAGCGCTATATTCTGGATGAATAGATAGATTTTTTATTTAAAGCCACTTACCATCGGAATCTGTGTAGCATGACAAAAAATATAGGGTTAAAGCAAAGATAATTGGTAACGTAACAGATACCTAATGTTATACAAAGTTTTATAGGGCACGTAAATAGCAGAAACTTGGTAACAAATTATTAGTACCAGCGGCTTACAGAGATGGCAGCACCCATATTACTAGCAAACCTGCGAAACGTGGGTAATATAGATTCAAATATTAAAATTTTATTTTTAATCGGACTCCTACTTTGGTCTCACTTGTCTCTATACCACCTTTCGGTTGACCGTTTATATCTAATGAATAAAATAACGTGTGGCACTCGGGGACTGCCGCGGTAAAGCTATTGCATACGACGCGGCGACGTTAGACGATGCACGGCTTTCAACGCCGCGCCGCTGTGCCGGTCGGTAGGCGGAGTGGGGGGTGTTAGGTTTTATGAATTTCTTGATTCGGTCGCCGCGCTCAAAGCCCGCGATAAAAGCTATGCAATAGCTTAAATATTTATACGGTTGCTTCTTTATACTCTCTTGAGCCATCCTTTTGACCTCCCTAAACGACACGGCGTCAATTTTTTCAAGAATAATAAATTAATTTTGAGTTGCCAACAGAGGGAGACATGGAAACTACTCCACCAACAAGACCGTAGTTCTTAAATTTATAGATTGATAGATCTTTATCTACCCCGGGATCAGAAGCTGCACATTAAATGTTGCATCGGGGACTCGTTAAGGGCGCAGGCACACGAACGTAATTTTGTGAGTCGTGTAAATTTAAATACGCAATTAACGTTCTTTAAAACTTTCGTATCAAACCGAATGCAGCGTAACTTACGCAACTGATTTTACGTGACTCACAACTCAAAAAACTAGGTACGCTCGTTTGCCTTGGGTCTAAGAAGAGGACTTTTTAACCGACTTCAAAAAAGGAGGAGGTTATCAATTCAGCTGTATGTTACGCGATATCTTCGCTACTCGTGAATCGATTTTGATGATTCTTTTATTTTCGCACAAACATCTCGTGCTAGAATGCAATTGTAGCACGAGATGTTTGTGCTCAGTCCTTTAGTAGTTCCAATTAATTTAAAATGGTTGACTTACGTAATATAGTCGGAAAAGGCCTTCGATCGATTTAGACGATCAATCTTCAGGGCGAATCAGGCAGGACCTTTTCCTTTTCCCACTACGAGTCAACCGGTTTAAATTAATTAATTATGGATTATTTTTTTACTTGAAAGTCTTTGCTATCTAGTTAATCCCATATTAATGTGAAGATATGATGAAGAACTTAGGGGATATTTGAAATCGGTTGTTTCTTTTTGTGAAAAAAAGTACTTTATCATATAACTAGCTGCTTGAGGTACCTAGTATACTTCTGAAGTGGTGGTAGCTACCTTGCTTTTTGTTAGGTTTCCTGTTTTCTACGCCTGCAAGGAAACAACTGTATTATTAATTCCTTTTTTTGTATAAAAATATAGAAAAAATAAAAAAGATAGGTATTACAATATTATCAATATCTTCTTTTGGAATCACGGGACTTTTCACCCCGTTCCTTTAGGAGGCTTGCTTGGCGATACAGATCCAACACGTAGAGGCCCTTTAAAGAAGTTGATGTTATGTGGCGGTCCCGCCGAAACACATTCTTGGATATACCAATGAAAGGTGTTTCGGCAATTCAATGATCTATTGCTAGAAAAATGAAAGGGTTATGGATTGAGGTCGGGATGGACTATGATGCAATAGAAACAACGGCACCTGTCACAATCATGTTTATTGACTATTTCTGAGGCATGCCCAAATAATATTATTATAGGATTGTCTCACACACACATAAAATAATATTGAGACACTTACTTGAAAGTTGGACCCCATAGTCTGTCAAATAAATCAAAGAACGTTAATCCTCCCGAATTACGGGACCAAATTCAACCTAAAAATATTAAAGTAAAATTAAAGAAATATTTCTTGGAGAATATCTGTTGTTTATCTGGTTCCTAAGTAGGTATCTATTATAAGGTTATTAATTACCGATGTAAATCTATACTAATATTATAAAGCGGAAGAGTTTGTTTGTTTGTTTGTTTAAACGCGCAAATTTTAGGAACTAATGGTCCGATTTGAAAAATTATTTTTTTGTTGGGTAGTCCATTTATAGAGGAAGGCTTTAGGCTATATAACATAACGTTCCGACAACCACGCGAACGAAGTCGCGGGCACAGCTAGTAAATAATAACACAAGGACAAACCTGCGTGGTTTATGTATGTTATTTATGTAAAAAATAAAACCGGCCAAGTGCGAGTTAAACTCGCATGGAGAGGGTTCCGTACAATTGATTGAATTCTTACAGGTTTTCCTGTAATCTACAAGCAATGGACTATATTTCGTATTTTTTTCAAAATTTTAGCCTCAGTAGTTTCGGAGATCAGTGGGAGGAATGGTCAATTGCACGCCTCATAAGCGGAGCGTTGAGGTAGTGCTCTACTCTCGACATGTCAAAAAACCCAGTCTTTCGAAACTTAAATGACTTTTTTTTTTTAATATAACACTTACAGGATAATATGAGTGCACTAATATGAAGTTAAATAATCTGTCTAGCACATATGGTACATTTTTAAACAATTAATTTGTTTAATATAATAAATAATAACATTAAAACTAATCATTCTTGGACGTCCGTGAGTCTGTGTTTATGTGACCATGTATGTGGCAGAGAAATTGGTCGAAAAATTCATCTTACCGGAATACTTTTGTTTTTAATGTATAAAGTATTACACTGTGCTGATTCCTAGTTAATATTAGCGTTCTAAGTACTGTCGTTTAATTATAATTTATAAAAAACTAATATACCACTGTATAAAAAAAATTTGATTATGAGGCGTGCACTTTTGGATTTTCCAAACTATTTTCGTCTTCTTTCATGAATAAAATCAGAACTATTTATTTTATAATTATAACAAAAATATATTTAAGATCCTCATAACGAGCCCTCTTATTTGATATATGACACAGCAAGGTTTGCAAAACTTTCTTTTTTCAATTTCCTAATTTATCCCCCGAAAATGACCTTTATTTAAAAAAAAAATTATTTACTTTGCACATATGTGTTTGGGTCATAGGATTATACCATCCTATCAAATTTCACCTGATTCGGTCGAGTAGATTCGAAGCAAATTGGCTGTGACAGACGGACGGACAGACAGACGCACGAGTGATCCTATAAGGGTTCCGTTTTTTATTTTTTGTACGGAACTCTAAAAATTGTTATTCTTTATATGGTAAATAAAAAAAATAAAAAAACATTTCATAATTTGCTAAGACTCCATCCCCGTTTGTCATTTGTCCATGTAAAAAAAACGTTAGGTACCTAACTCTAACAGCTTCTGTCGATCTGAAAACATAAACAAGTTAATAAGTTAAAAAACCCAGATTATCAAGAACGCCATCTAGTGATACGACTTGATGGATATAAATTGTATCGATAGTTCCGCTAGCGCCATCTATCATTTGCTAGAGAAAGCCCTGACTTTCAAGCGTTAACCCCCAATAACTTTAAAACGGCTAAACCGATTTTCATCAAATATAGCTAAGAACGACCGCAAGGGAACCTGCTTTCACGTAAACGGCATCTAAATCAGTCCATCCATTCGAGCGCTACGATGCCACAGACAGACAGACAGACATTAGCGTCAAACAGTATAAAAAAACCGGCCAAGTGCGAGTCGGACTCGCGCACCGAGGGTTCCGTACAAACCTGCAAGGTTTAGTATTTGGTATGAATTTCAATTTAATACCTCTACGCGTTTATGAGGAAATGGGTAGTAAGTTTAAAATTATTAAAAAAAAATATTATGTGATGTAACTAAAAATTTATGGTTTTCGTAATTTTTCCTTTATCTATGCTATAAGACGTTGCTTCGTACCAAATTTCAAGATTCTGAGTTCACGGGAAGCACCCTGTAGGTTTTGATTCCCTTGCAAGTGTCGAAAATTTGCGGCATAAACGGCTGTATCTTTTGATTGCGTTGGCTTAGAAGTTTGATTTTTTCACAGCTTCAAGGGACAGTAGACCTGAGTAATTGATATAAATTTCAGCTTCATACCTCCACGCGTTCCTGAGAAAAAGGGTCTTGACAGACGGACGGACGGACGGACAGACGGACAACAAAGTGATCCTATAAGGGTTCCGTTTTTTCCTTTTGAGGTACGGAACCCTAAAAACACAATAAAAGCAGTTAAGTACATACCTAAACAAGTTTTTGGTAACTACTTTCACTACTTTGATAAACTGAAAAATATGGGTTCATTATTTTTGACAATCTAACTGAAGGACTAAACAAAACACAATAGGCATGATGACTGACAAAATATTTTTGGCCCATCGGTTAGATTAATAAAAAATATTGTACACATATTTTTTCTTTTCACTGAGATACAATAAATGACGAAGATAGCGCATTTAAATTTCGCATGATGTCATGGATTCGTACTATACACAGCGTTGACGTCACAAGCCCGCACTCTGGAACTTAGATACTCTGTATCCTTGTGAATTTTTACTTTTTTGACAAACTGAAAAATATGGGTACATTATTTTTGGATAATCTAACTAACGGACTAATTAGAATAATATTTTTTGACCCAGTCATCATCCCTATTTTTCGACCCAGTCCACAGCCCTACTATGTAAAGTAACTACTTACCTTTATAATATCCTCGTCGACCTTGAACAGAAACATTTATCATAAATATAATTACAATAGGGAATCAAATGTATAGGACTGCCTCTATGATCCAGTGGTCAAGGCCTTGTAATCCGAAGGTCGTGGGTTCAAATCCCACTGGGAAGCATAAGTACTTTGTGAAAAGTTGTTTCCAGTCTGGTTAGGATATTTCAGGCTTGAATGATTATCCGAAAATAGAGATGATTCCGTGCTTCGGAAGGCACGTAAAGCTGTGGATCCCGAACGCAATCTAGTGTTTGTTTAAGCCTATCCCAGGATTGGTTCTGGTCTACCCTTTGGGTTGCGGTGGTCCGACGGCAGTCGCTGTGTTTAAAATCAGTGACCTCGTCAAATCATCTAGGTTAGGTAGCGAACCCCGGGCTCTGAGCTCTGAAGCGTTACCGCTAAGGATGCAACCGGGAATACGCTTTAATGATGATGAGGAAATCACATGTATAGCCATGCCGCCTCCACAGGGCCCCGGCAGACGTGGTAGACCCAAGAAATGCTGGCTTGACGTCGTCAAGGATGATGTCTTACTACCAAGTATGCTCAAGACCGTGCGAAATGGAAAAGTAAAAGCCGGACTGCGGACCCAGGCTTCACAGCATTACAGCTGAGCATGCAACTGGGAAACGCTGAGATTTAAACTTTATTGCACAGAGAACAAGAACAACAACAAGATACAGTTTTAAAAACTAAAACCAGTCTACGGAAAAATTCATAGGTACTGAAAAGTACATTTGTCCAGTTAATACAGCCTTAGCAGGGAGAAACAGCTAATTTATATATTTTTGAAATAAGCTTTTTAAGCTCTTTAATGTGAAGATATAGGCAAATGGCCTTGAAGTGTGAAATAAATTGTTGACTCGTAAATATGGTGATAATTTCCATATTGCTCTTCGTCATGCACTAGATAGCCCTTTAAATTATTTTATGAACTGCCGTTGAAACTATTATTGGTCATCCGTCTAGCTTTAAAACTTGCCGTGGCCACGTTTGGCGAAGGCAAGTTTTAAAGCTAGGCGGACTAATGTAAATACTTCAATGGTGGTTCATAATATTCGCTGATGACAGCACCATATGTGTAAAAAGTAATGACATAGTTGACCATGAAAGAAATATAAATGACGCAGTAAATGACATAATTAAATGGCTTGACAACAAGACTTGAACAAGCAGACGATATATGCAAGAAACTAAGCAAATCGGCATTTGCCCTACATCAACTACATACTCGTAAAACTGCAAAAATAGACGCGACGCTTACAGCCTATCATGGTCTTGTCGCATCAGTGCATAGGTATGGCATTATCTTTTGGGGTACCTAACTGTCTCGATCATCATCATCATCATCATATCAGCCACAGGAAGTCCACTGCTGGACATAGGCCTCCCCCAAGGATTTCCAAAACGACCGATCGGAAGCGGCCTGCATCCAGCGTTTTCCTGCAACCTTGCTCAGGTCATCTGACCACCTAGCAGGTGGGTGTCCTACGCTGCGCCTGCCGGTACGTGGCCGCCATTCGAGAACCTTTCTGCCCCATCGGCCATCGGTTCTTCGCGCTATGTGCCCCACCCACTGCCACTTCAATGAGCTAATCCGCTGGGCTATGTCTGTGACCTTAGTTCTTCTACGAATCTCCTCATTTCTGATTCGATCACGTAAAGAAACACCTAGCATAGCCCTCTCCATAGCCCATTGAGCGACCTTGAGCCTTCTTATGAGACCCATAGTAAGGGACCACGTTTCAAAGCCATAAGTCATCACTGGTAACACACATTGATTAAGCACTTTCGTCTTGAGGCACTGAGGTATTTTGGACGAAAAGACACTGCGTAACTTCCCGAACGCTGCCCAGCCGAGTCGGATTCGTCGAAAGACCTCTTCCTCAAAGCTGGAACTTCCTGCCTGGATCAATTGACCCAGGTAGATATACTAGTCTACAACTTCGAGGGTGGAGTTCCCAACAGAAACAGGCAAAGGCGTTACGTGCATGTTCGACATGACCTTCGTCTTGTCAATGTTCATTTTCAGGCCAACCTGTTGAGAAACTCGATTTAGGTCTTCAAGCATCGTACCTACTTAAGTCCTCTATCGATTCTGCCATGACAACGATATCGTCGGCAAATCGAAGGTGAGTGATATACTCGCCATTGATGTTAATGCCCAGTCCTTTCCATTCTAGAAGCTTGAAGGCATCTTCCAGAGCAGCGGTGAACAGTTTTGGAGATATGACATCTGCCTGTCTCACGCCTCTTTGCAATGGTATCCTTCGTACTGAGCTCCTGTACTCGGACCGACATAGTGGCTTTGTTGTATAAACACTCAACACCTTGATATACCGATAGTCAATAAGGCACCGCTGGAGAGACTGAAGCACGGCCCATGTTTCGATCGAATCGAAGGCTTTCTCATAGTCCACGAACCCCAAGCACAACGGCTGGTTATACTCCCTCGTCTTCTTTATAACCTGCCGCAGCGTATGGATGTGGTCCATGGTACTATAGCCTTTTCGGAACCCGGCTTGTTCGGGAGGTTGGAAGGCATCAAATCTGTTAGCGAGACGGTTCGTGATGACTCTCGAAAACAATTTATACACATGACTCAGAAGTGTGATGGGCCTATAGTTCTTCAAGACAGTGTTGTCACCCTTTTTGAAGAACAGAACCACCACACCCCTGTTCTACGCCTCTGGCGTCACTCCCTCGAGTAGAACGGAAATAAAGAGCCTTTGAAAGACTTTCAGTACCGGCGTTCCGCCCGCTTTCAAAAGCTCTGCTGTAATTCCGTCCTCGCCCGGCGCCTTGTTGTTTTTAAGCTGTTTGAGAGCCATCCTAATCTCGTACAGACTTATGTCCGGGATATCTTCGGTATAGTGTCGGGTTAACTTGGCTCTTGGATCTTTTGCCGTATTTATGTTAGGTTTTGCAACGGATGTATATAACCGCCCATAGAACCTCTCGATCTCTCCCAGAACCCCCTCCCCCGTCGACACAACGTTTCCGCTTTCCGTCTTCAGCTTAGTCAATCGGCTCTACCCAGCAGATTTTTTAAAAGATGACAAATTTTAGATTTTGACAATATTTGACAATTTTAAACTATTTAATTTAATGTGACATTTATAATACTGTATTCTTTTGTTAATTTCCTTGACATGTGACATAGTAATGTAAGTACTTTTTTAAAATTTATCATGAAATTGATTTGAATTATTTTATTTTTAGTTCATTATTTAATGGCTTAAAGAGGTTCTGGGTTAAAATAGGAGCACTGCATCTGTTCATGTGGATGTCGTAAGAGGCGACTAAAGGACTAAGCACAAAGATCTCGTGCTACAATTGCATTCCTAATGAGGGTTAACGTCGGGCGGCGGCCGGTCGTAAAACTATAGCCAAATTATTTAAACTGTTCCGGCTATTTCTTCTCCATTTTGCGAGGTCTTTGGCATCCTTGGGTGACCATTGACATGCATGTTATATTTGGAGAAGAAAAAGCGGGAAAGCGCACCCCGGGCTCCGAAGCAGCGTAGCTGAGGATGCAACCGGGAACGGGCTTAGACGAAGAAGAAGACACCACAATGGATTTACTGTGACGTCACTTAGCCTATAACTAGCGCACAGTCAAGACGATTCTGACGATACCTCATTTGTCAAGGTATTATGAATATCTTTGAAAATACGAGGGAACATACATATGTATGTATGTTCCCTCGTATTTTCAAAGAAGTATGTAAGTATGTACATACTTACATACATAGCGGCGAAACACATAACCCTCCTTTTGGCTTCGCCGTAGTCGGGTAAAAAATTACAAATGGCGGACCTAATGCCATATGGCCAGGCCTGTGTCACTCCCCGTTTAGTTATCGAAAATGTACCTACATTATTTGCAGGCGGCCCTGCGCGCATAGTTCCGGATGGTAAATTCAGTTATACGAATCGTTTGTCCAGAGTAATAAGAATTAAATTGGCTTGGAATGGATGTCTAGGTATCTATACGAAAAGGGGCTGAGTTCTGACGTAAGCTAAATTAAACCATATCGCTAGCCATATTGAGTAGATATTTCTTTGAATTTCATTGCTGTGTGAGACTTCTGTACGTTAGTATTATTTATTCTGTGATATGGCTGAGATGAGAGAAATGTAAGTAACATTACCTCCAATATTGGCCTGATTTAATAGCGACGGATAGGATGAGCTAGAAGATAGAATCTGGTAGTTCTTGACTGCAAACGGTAGGACAGGAGGATCTGCGGTAGTCAAAATAAAAGCTTGTATAAAAATGTAGACTATAAAACTGTTTCTTTTTTTTCAGGAAAAACAACAAAATCCTTACATTTTCGTAAAACAAGTGTCACTTTGGATGATCCGATTGTACTTATCCAAATCTGTTCAAGCATTGCGAAGTTGTAGTAAAACAGACATATATAAATACCTACGCGAACCCTGAAAACTTTACACTCCTTTTTTGGGGCAGTCGTGTAAAAATACATAAAAATCAACACAATAAACTTACCCATCTGTTTATGTAATGCACCATTGCAGTGTAAAATTGTGATAGAAGAAATCTGAAAAGGAATAAGTAACTTCTTAGTTTTAAGCTATTGCATAGCTTTTATCGCGGGCTTTGAGCGCGGCGACCGAATCAAGAAATTCCATAACGAAAATAAAACCTAACACCCCCCACTCCGCCTACCGACCAGCACAGCGGCGCGGCGTTGAAAGCCGTGCATCGTCTAACGTCGTATGCACTAGCTTTACCGCGGTAGTCCCCGAGTGCCACACTTTTTTTTTGAAGTGAAAACTTCTTACCGGCGTTGTGCACTTTTTTTGTAATGGGTAAAAAAATTTAAACTGGCGTCGGAACACGTGTTCTGATCGAAAATTCGTAAGACGGATGGAGAGTAGACAGCCGGCGCGGCGTAGGAGAGGAAGTATCCCCCTCTCTTTCTACGGCGCGGCGAAAATGTATGCCTGCGCCTGCTGTTTTGTATAGCTGAGAGATAAACTTTTTAATGTAATATAAATTGTCATGTTTGTGTACGATAGCGCAATAAATAAATATTGTATTCTACCACATAAATGATAGTACTTTTATACTGATAATTAAAGCAATTCGTGCAAAATTATTCCCTAACCATTCCAAAATATCAAAAATGCACAACGTTAATATTCAAGTTTTCACTTCTGCTGGCACTTCCGGAGTGCAACCCGTCGTTTTTTTTTCCAAATAGATACAACCCTTCGTAGTGGGTGTTTAAATTTGTATGGTTCCTAATATTTTTGAAGTGAAAACTTCTTTAGCGGCGTTGTGCACTTTTTTTGTAATGGGTAAACAATGTTAAATTCGCGTCAGGACACGTGTCCTGATCGAAAATTCGTAAGACGTAATGAGAGCCGGCGCGGCGTAGGAAAGGAAGTATTTATACTATAATTTCGACTAAGCTGTCAGCCGGCTCGTTGGTCCAGGGGTATGATTTTCGCTTATGGTGCGGGAGGTCCCGGGTTCAAATCCCGGACAAGCCCAAACCTTCTTGAAGTGAAAACTTCTTTAGCGGCGTTGTGCACTTTTTTTGTAATGGGTAAAAAATGTTAAACTCGCGTCAGGACACTTTTTAATGTAATATAAATTGTCATGTTTGTATACGATAGCGCAATAAATAAATATTGTATTCGACCACAAAATGATAGTACTTTTATACTGATGATTAAAGCAATTCGTGCAAAATTATTCCTAACCATTCCAAAATATGCACAACGTTAATATTCAAGTTTTCACTTCTGCTGGCACTTCCGGAGTGCAACCCGTCGTTTTTTTTTCCAAATAGATACAACCCTTCGTAGTGGGTGTTTAAATTTGTATGGTTCCTAATATTTTTGAAGTGAAAACTTCTTTAGCGGCGTTGTGCACTTTTTTTGTAATGGGTAAACAATGTTAAATTCGCGTCAGGACACGTGTCCTGATCGAAAATTCGTAAGACGTAATGAGAGCCGGCGCGGCGTAGGAAAGGAAGTATTTATACTATAATTTCGACTAAGCTGTCAGCCGGCTCGTTGGTCCAGGGGTATGATTTTCGCTTATGGTGCGGGAGGTCCCGGGTTCAAATCCCGGACAAGCCCAAACCTTCTTGAAGTGAAAACTTCTTTAGCGGCGTTGTGCACTTTTTTTGTAATGGGTAAAAAATGTTAAACTCGCGTCAGGACACTTTTTAATGTAATATAAATTGTCATGTTTGTATACGATAGCGCAATAAATAAATATTGTATTCGACCACAAAATGATAGTACTTTTATACTGATGATTAAAGCAATTCGTGCAAAATTATTCCTAACCATTCCAAAATATGCACAACGTTAATATTCAAGTTTTCAGTTCTGCCGGCACTCCCGGAGTGCAACCCGTCCTTTTTCTCCTTGATTTTAGTGTTAATTCCATAGTGATAATTATTGCATTTATTGGATAGCTTGAAAATCTAACCTAAACTACTACACATTTTTGAAGTGAAAGCTTCTTTAGGCGCGATGGGCATTTTTTTTAGATGGGAAAAAAACATTGAACTCGCGATTCGTAACCGACACAACCTTGTTCAAGTTTTCACTTCTGTCGGCACTCCCAGAATGCCACTGTTTTTTTATTCCATAATATTAGGTACTTATTGTACTTTAAAGACTCTAAAAGCATATTGGAAAGTCGTTTAATGATAGAAATCATGTAAGATTCTTCTATTTTATTATACTTTACGTTTCCAACACCGTTATTCGGTAACGTACTAAAGTACGAGATGTTGGTACAACGGTAATTAACGTAAAGTGGAACTGGGCAGAACCTGGCCCGACGGAGTGATGACAAGTGGAGCAAGGCACTGACTGAATGGTGGCCCAGAACGCGTGAAAGAAGCGTCGAGTGTCTGCCTATGCGATGCGTTGACGACATAATCAAAGTCGCGGGTCGCACTAGGTGAGAACAGCACAGGACCGAGATGGATGGCGTCGACGAAGAGAGGCTCAGCTGTGGGCGGAAGAAGGGATGATGATGATGACTTCTTTACAGCCATTATCAGTGCACTCCTTGACTAAAGGCCTCCCCCAATAGAGAAATCCCCTGATTTGCCAATAATCTCCACGCTGGGCAGCAGACGGGTTGGTGATGGCAGTAAATGGTATAAATTCTTTGCACAGAGAACGCTGCTGCCCTTTTTCTGTTACCTACACCTCCTTTAGTCGCCTCTTACGACACCAGTGGAAGAAGAAAGGGGTGGTGACAAGTAGTATTCTACTCTGCAGTTACCACACGGCAAAACATTCATTATCATCATATTAGTTAGGCCTCTCCCAAGGATTCCCAAAACGACTGATCAAAAGCGGCCTGCATTCAGCGTTTTCCTGCAACCTTGCTCAGGTCCGACCACCTAGCAGGTGGGTGTCCTATGCTGCGCTTGCCGTTACGTGGCCGCCGTTCGAGAACCTTTCTGCCCCATCAGCCATCGGTTATTCACGCTATGTGCGCGCACTGCCACTTCAATGAGCTGGCTATGTAGATGACCTTCTTCTACAGATCTCCTCGTTTCTGATTTTGAACAATTGATATTTGAACATTATCTTACGCAAATAAGAAGAATACTTGTAGCCATTTTCGTTGTTCAAATGCTCGATTTCGTTGTGCAACAAACTGGAAATTGAGAAAATTTTACGACATTATTTTATAGTAAGCAGTTATTTTATCAACAACTTGAACAAGTTATAAATAAAAGTTACAAAAATATTTTAAAGAAAGAGTCGAGCCTGACGTGCGTATTTTTAACCGATTTCAAAAAAGGAGGTTATCAATTCGACTGTATGTTTTTTTTATTCTTTTTTAATGTATGTTTGTTACGCGATATCTTTGCCAATTGTGAACCGATTTTCATGATTTCTTTTTTATTAGGGTTCCGTAGCCAAATGGCAAAAAACGGAACCCTTATAGATTTGTCATGTCTGTCTGTCCGGCCCTATGTCACAGCCACTTTTTTCCGAAACTATAAGAACTATATATACTGTTGAAACGTGGTAAGTAGGTGTATTCTGTAAACCGCATTAAGATTTTTACACAAAAATAGAAAAAAACAATAAATTTTAAGGGTTCCCCATACTTAGAACTGAAACTCATAATTTTTTTTTATCAAACCCATACGTGTGGTGTATCTATGGATAGGTCTTCAAAAATGATATTAAGGTTTCTAATATCATTATTTTCTAAACTGAATAGTTTGCGCGAGAGACACTTCCAAAGTGGTAAAATGTTGGTCCCCCCCCCCCCCCTGTAACTTCTAAAATAAGAGAATGATAAAACTAAAAAAAATATATGATGTACATTACCATG
Organism: Acrobasis repandana; assembly: GCA_963576875.1. NCBI lineage: Eukaryota > Metazoa > Arthropoda > Insecta > Lepidoptera > Pyralidae > Acrobasis > Acrobasis repandana. The sequence goes on along the minus strand of OY756241.1, from coordinate 9,960,303 downwards.
CAAACTTCCACCGAAAATTGGTTTGAACGAGATCTAGTAAGCAGTTTTTTTTAATACGTCATAAATCGTAAATGAATGTTTCAGTACCTATATTTTGTTGTTAGTTCATAATCGAATATATATACCTAAAAGCGAAAATCACACTCATCACGAAATCTCAAAAACTACTAACCCAATGAAGATGCAATTTGGCAGGAAGGTAGATTGTAACTAGGAGACGTGCGCTAAGAAAGGATATTTGAAAATTCCATCCCTAAGGGGGCGAAATAGGGAATAGCAATTTGTATAAAACTTCGTAATTTTTGAAGCGAGACACATTTCCTTGGATTTTAATAAATTGCTACCCCAGTTTAAAAACAAACAATCTAATTTGTGTAGTCTACGCGGGCGAAGCCGCGGGCAAAAGCTAGTGAACAAATATTCCTTGAACTAGCTGTGCCCGCGACTTCGTTCGCGTGGTTGTCGGAACGTAATGTTATATAGCCTAAAGCCTTCCTCTATAAATGGACTACCCAACAAAAAAAGAATTTTTCAAATCGGACCTTTAGTTCCTGAGATTAGCGCGTTTAAACAAACAAACAAACTCTTCTGCTTTATAATATTAGTAAAGATGAAGTACTCTTAACCAACAACATATTTATTTGAATAAAGATTAATATTATTATGTTGATACAACTTAAACAAATTATTTCGACCAAATTAGGTACCATAAAAACGGTTTTTGTGAGTTAATTTTAAAAGATAGACATATACTATCGCGGACTGTTTTTTAGATCATTAAAAGAGCTATTATTCTTTAATACATATTTTTTGTGTATCTTGAACCGTTTTCACGGCGCACGCAACGGAAAGCTTCAAAGATAAAATAATTTCTCCCGTTTTTTACACATTTACCACTATATCTTTGCTCCTATTGGTCGTAGCGTGATGTTATATAGCCTATAGCCTTCCTCGATAACTGGACTATCCAACACAAAAAGAATTATTCAATTCGAACCAGTAGTTTCGGAGATTAGCGCGTTCAAACAAACAAACAAACAAACAAACAAACAAACAAACAAACAAACAAACAAACAAACAAACAAACAAACAAACAAACAAACAAACAAACAAACAAACAAACAAACAAACAAACAAACAAACAAACAAACAAACAAACAAACAAACAAACAAACAAACAAACAAACAAACAAACAAACAAACAAACAAACAAACAAACAAACAAACAAACAAACAAACAAACAAACAAACAAACAAACTCTTCAGCTTTATAATATTAGTATAGATTAACTTGAACTAGGCATGCCTAACTTACTCCTTAAGATATTTTTTTTACCCGACTACGGCAAAGCCAATTCAATTCAATTCAAATTCAAAATTCAAAAATATCTTTATTATCATAGGATATTTATAATATCTCTTAATAATAGTCACTTTGTTTTGTTTTGCACAAATGTTGGCGTTAAATCGTTACTTAAAGCTAAGTTTACGCCGCTTCCTAGGCGCAAGTGCAGAAGAAGCGGCAACAAACTGCACTGCACGTTTTCTCCAAAGACGTCAACTAACAAACTAAAAACTTAAAATTAGTTATATAGATGGACAGAGATTACATTGTTTATTATGTCATAATTAAATTGAATTATAAGAATTACGAAATTTAAAATAATGTCAATTTGTAAATTTGGTATGTACCAATGTACCTAAATTATGACATGTCTAAGTATACAAACCTTTAAGAGGGACCCGCGCCAAGCTCAAGCCAGACCTTTTTGTCTTTAAGATAGTCATCGGTCCTATAATAAGCCTTCTCACAAAGTACTTTCTTTACATAAGCTTTGAATTTTCTGTCTGGCATATCAAGGACCGATTCTGACAATTTATTGTAAAAAAGTATACACTTCCCCATAAAAGACTTACTGACTGTATTCAGCCTGTAATACGGGCTAACTAAGTCATTCTTATTACGTAAATTTCTATCTGTAAAATCACTTACTTTATTGAACATGGAAATATTTTTCCTTACATACATTATATTTTCAAATATGAATTGTGATGCAAAAGTAAGTATACCTATTTCCTTGAATAATTCCCTCAGTGAGTCTCTCGATCCTAAACCGTAAATAGCACGAATTGCTCTTTTTTGTAAAAGAAAAATAGTCTGAATGTCGGCTGCACTCCCCCATAGAAGTATCCCGTAAGACATTAGACTGTGAAAGTAACTAAAGTACACTTGTCTAGCAGTTGCTACATCTGTCAATTGTCTTATTCTCCTAACAGCGTAAGCCGCAGAGCTAAGCCTATTAGAAAGTTTAGTTATATGAGTGCCCCATTGAAGTTTCGAATCAATTGTGATTCCTAAAAAGGTAGTACTTTCAACCAGATCGAGTTTCTGACCATTAATTAGTATGTCAACGCAGGCTTGATTCACATTAGGAAGAGAGAATCGAATGCATTGGGTCTTGTTCGCATTTAACATGAGGTTATTGGCCGAAAACCAATCAGAAATTAAAGATAAGGTGCTGTTCACCGCGCTAGCATCACTGTTATGTCGATCTATTTTAAATATTAGCGAGGTGTCATCAGCAAACAGCACCATGTCAGCCTCTTTCTCAACCATGTAAGGCAAGTCATTGACATAAACTAAGAAAAGGAACGGTCCTAGAATTGAACCTTGGGGTACGCCCATTTTCACATTAGACCCGTGTGATTTTACGCCGTTTATATCAACAGTTTGAAGCCTATCTGTTAAGTAAGATTCTATTAATTTAATTGACTTATCATCAAAACCGTATTGACGAAATTTGAGCAAAAGTGTTGGATGATCAACGCAATCAAATGCTTTAGAAAGATCGCAAAATGTTCCAATTGCATCATTTCTGTTTCCTAAGATTTTCCAGCAGTAAAGCCGTATTGTTGGCTATGGAAAAGATTATTGGTCTTAAAGTGAAGTAGCATTTGATTGAGCATTATCTTTTCGAACACCTTACTCAAAACTGGCAGAATAGAGATAGGTCTGTAGTTGCCAGGGTCCGTTTTTTCTCCTTTTTTGAATAAGGGGATTAGTTTACTACATTTCATTAAGTTAGGAAATATGCCTTCATCAATACATTCGTTAAATATAAAAGCTAAATCGGCAGAAATTATGTGTACAATATGACTTACTACGGCTACTGACATGCCCCAGTGATCTTCTGATTTTTTAAAATTTAACTGTTTAAAAGCATCTATTATATCGCTAGGGCTAACATGCTTAAAATTAAATTTAGAATCACAAGGGCTAACATTACTCTTAAGCAAAGCCTCAGCACGCTGGGCGCTAGAACTCACATTAGAAGTGAGTTCCAAAGGAATGTTAGTAAAATAATCATCAAATATATTTACTATTTCTTCAGTTTTTGAAGTATTTTTACCACTACATTTGATTCGGCAAATATTTTCTTTGGTTTTATTTTTACCTGTTTCCTTATTTATGACACTCCATGTTTCTTTAATTTTATTAGGAGCATTATTTATTTTTTTGCTAATACTATTCGACTTGGCTCGTCTACAAACTTTTTTAAATATTTTAGAATAATTTCGAACATATTCTATAAAAGAAGGATTAAAGTTATATTGTTTTTGGGCATATAGATCATATAACCTGTTTCTACTTATGTAGATGCCGGTAGTAGCCCATTCACTTAACTGTGATTTACTATAAACTACTACTCTTTTTTGTTTCAATGTTTTAGAATACTCAGAGGAAACAGTACTAAATAGTTTATTATAATGGTCGTCAGGATTATTTCCTGTATATACCACTGATAATAGTTTGTTATCTAAATTATTTTTAAGTTTTTTTATGTTTTTAGAAGTAATCGGTCTACACAAGATCTTATCTTTTCTCAAATTACTGGTGGACTCTTTGACAAAAGCTACATATACACCAGAATGATCTGAAGGCAATTTATTAATAACAGATTTATCACAATATTGAATATTACTAAAAAAATTATCAAGACATGTGCCAGATGTAGCTGTAATTCTGGTTGGCTCAAAAAATAAGTTTTCTAATCCATAACACTTAAAAAGATTTAGGAATTGTGTGCTCTTTGGATTATGTACTAAAATATCAACATTAAAATCACCGCAAATAATTAAATTCTTTTTACTAGTTGAACAGGACTTAAGAACCTGGTCCATTGCTTTTAAAAAACTTTTGAAATTACTATCTGGTGGACTATATACACAAACAATTATATGATGATCAAGCTCGGCACAGGCCACCTCACAACAGCGCTCAACAGAATGTCTGACAATATCCTTCCGCTCTTTGCTACGGAAAGAATCTTTTATAAAAATTATAGAACCCCCTCGTTGAGCAGACTTTCTGTTAAAGCAGCTAACAATATTATAGTTGTTTAGGCTGAACATCATCTGACTCTCATGCAGCCAATGTTCAGTCAAACATAAAATGTCCACATCCATTTCTTTTAAAACTAATTCTACTAATAATTCTTTGCCGGAAAGACCTTCTAAATTTTGATGAAGTATTCTTAATTCATGAGGCCTTCCCGTTGTCTGAATGGTCAGTTTAAATCTGTCGTCAAATCTACAGAATTACCGTTACATAAACTTGGTAAGTCTGTAGGTGTCTTAAAACTAGAATCTTGTTTACAATGTAAACTCGTCCAAAAATTAATATTATTTGCTATTAATGTAGCAATCTTATGTCTAAAATATTTTGAAAGATAAATATTATCTTTTGTCACATGACATTCACTTATAAAATTGTTAGTGTCATAAAACACTAATTTATCACTATAACGACATGTCATATTATGTATCAAAGTATTGAGATAGTGAATGATTTTGTTAGTTTTTGGAGACTGGCAATGTAGATATGGGAACGCACATAATATTATTTTGCTTACTTCTAGTTCAGATAAATAATCCATACTGCTGATTATTTCTTTCTTTCCTACTTTGTTACTATTGCCTATTAATAATACAACAGTAGATTTACAATTCAGTTTGGTTAATTTAATTTTATCTAAAATTTGATTAGATAGGATAGATAGGTTGCATCCGGAAAGCAGTAATTTATACAAGTTTTATCTAGAATTTTGTTTAACATGCAACCCATATTGCGACCTATACTGTCAGAAAATACTATTGTATTACATGGAGGGTCAATAAAGTCACCACAATCAGACACATTACTACACAAACTACCGTCACAAGGAGAGAGCTCTGGTGTGGAGACACTGATGGTGGGCTGGGTGAATTGCCCACAGGTACATTGCTTAGTTAATAAATCAAGAGTTTCTTGATTGTACCTGCTGTCGTTAATCAATTTCTCCACAGTCAGCATGTGTTCGGTATTTTGTTTTTGTTGGAGGTCATACTTAGAGAATAATTTGAAATAGTCCTCCTGCAACTTAATAATATGAGATTCAAGTCTAATCCTGTTGTCCTCATATGACTCCTGACTTTCCGCCAATTGTTTATTACATAACTCTAACTCTGACTGCAATTTACAATTTAATGAACTGGATTTTAATAAACATGATTTCCTGAGATTAATTTTTAATTTATTATTAGTTTTCTTAATTTTTTGGATAGTTTTACATATTTTGTAACTTGGTTATGACTAATCATTGATTTTGAGATATCTAAATCAATACTACTCGATGATGTCTCACTAGTGAGATCAATAACTGGAGAATTAGTTGAGGGAGACATAGCGACACTATCAATGAGCTGGTCATATAGGCTGGACACCTCTGCTGACTGACGCATCTGGGCATCTTGCTCATAGCTATTAATTTGTCTGTATGCCTCGCCCAACTCCTTTTCTAATTCAATGGTACGTCTGAGGGTCTGCTCATACGTATCACCACATTGGCGGAAAGAATCTATTTCTAACTTTGATCGGTTCAGCTGCTCACTCAAATCATCACATAACTGAAGAAAGCCAAAAGCCAAAAGGAAGAGTAATGATTTTAGCAGTATATTTATGTAAGTATTTAAGTATGTTGAGATATAGGTAGGTATGTGTGTTCACTAGATATGTCAATCGATTCGTCGTTATAGTCCGGGTGACACACGCTAGTCGGTGAAATTTCAAGTCTAGCTATTAGATACGGTTCAAGAGATAAGAGCATTTTGACAGACAGCGGAGTCTCTTTTAGTCTCCACTGCTGGAGCACGCCCCTCTCTGTACTACAAAGCCATACTTAGCCAGAGAAGCCAGAGGATTTGGCTTACACTCTCCACGCTGACCAGACGAGTTGGAGAAGTCTCATTGATGTTTAAAGCTTTATTTAGCCTGTTTCCTAAGTCGCCTTCTGCGACATCCACCGAAAGAGTAGGAGTGGTTTTTGTTTGTTTGTTTGTAATAACTTTATTGTACTTAAGTTCTTTGAAAACACATAATTAAAGACAAAAACAACATTACACAGAGTAAATTGACCTATTCTACTCTGCCGGGGACCACACCACACGGCTTCATTAATGTAATTTTCTCACGTTTGTTTCAGCACCACGAACACCATGATCACCACGACGAACACCACCACCACGAGCCCGGCATGCCCTTCGACTTCTCGTACGCCGTCAACGAAGACGGCAACGACTACAGTCATAACGCTATTTCCGACGGAGACATCACGCGCGGCGAATACAGGGTGGCCCTGCCAGATGGCCGCACGCAGATCGTCAAGTACACCGCCGACTGGAAGAACGGGTTCAACGCTGAGGTTTGTATTATGGACATTTGTTTGTATTACATAAAGACTTGTGCAACAAACGACGAAGAAAGAGGGTAGACCGATATGGTCAACCTTGACAGTCGAACACCCATCGCAGTGCTTCAGTTAGCCAGCGACCATGACGGCAGTAAGGTCGTCGAAATATCTGACCAAAAATGATATGATGATATATAAGTATAAGCCCGGAAATAGTAATCAGTCAATGTGACTGCGAAACTCTTAAATCAGGTACTTTACGTACGTTAGAAAAGGCCTTAAGTCCGCCTGTTACATTATTTGTAATAAAGTTAAAGTTATCGGATCTCGAAAGGTAACCGAGGTGACTTTATACTAAATATTGAGTAACAACAATGTCTAATATTTTCAGGTGAGCTACGAAGGCGAGGCACGGTACCCCGACCAGCAGCCCGGCTACCCCTCAGGAGGCCCCGGAGGTCCAGGAGGCAGCGGTCCCGGCCAGGCCTACGTCCCCCCGAGTCAAGGAGGCGGCTACCAGTATTAGAATAGTTGGCGCCCAAGTGTAACATAACGAAATGTGATTTTGGCGCCCAACGTGTAACTGTGTAATGAAATGTGATTTTAGACCACGTTTCGATCAGAGACGAGCTATGGGGATGTTTACTAACTTTTGACACTTTAATATCAATTGTAATTTTGTTAAAAAATACAAAATATAAACAAGGTAATGCATATCAATGTCGATGTCAAATCGTTGTCCACTATAAATTACAAAAGTTAGTGGATGTGATTCCTTGATCACCAACACCAAGCGAGCCGCCATACCGCTTATCTTTGGTCGAAATACAGTCTTTCTTGTACTTATATGCTTGTTATACTCGTCGAATTTTGCAAAGAAATAACTATTATCAGGTATGAACTGTAAGACAGCAAACATTATAGGGCATTGAACCCATCTGGACGTTTACTCCAAGTGACACGACATACGTACGTAGCTGCGTGCCCACGTTGCAGTGTCAAGTAACAGACAACAAGTAAGACTATATCATTTTGAAGCGCTCAACGCTTCAAAATGATATAGTCTTATTTGGTTTGAAATTGAAATAGGACGTCACTATCGGACGGCAGACGTGTCATTTCGTGAAGTAACTACCGATCCTGTTTCTCTATCCATTGCTTGTACTTGTGGTGAAGGACTAAAGAGCCTATGACTCACTTAAACCAGATGAGACGCAATGTGATTTAATAATTGTCTCTTTCTCACAAATTCTTTCATCACAAACAAGCTTACATTTTGTAGCCCTATTTTTGATACGCAGAATCACTAATCTTTAAACGAACTTTGTAAAAAAAAATTGATTCCCAATTTCAAAAATAGGACACTTCATAACAAAACTGAAACTTTTTAAAACGAATTTATACCCAATGATTTTCAGATATATTTTATAAATGATTGTGGTAGGTTATTATGTAGTTACCGAAAAAAGTTACCATTTTAGTTTAATGTTTATTTTTATAGTATGACAAAATGGAGGTGCCTAAAATGTTCTCTAGCTCATAATGAGCTAACAATTAGGGCTCATTCCTAAAGACCAAGCCAAAACGCGTTAAAATTTCATAAAGGTCAGAGGGATTTAAAAAAAAGCAAAAAAGAGATATATTTTAATAATACTGTCAAAATAGCCTTTGTGTTCAACGTCGGTGTGTGTGAACGAGCCCTTATAATTAAGTTACATTAAATATATCTGTAGATAAAACTATGACAACATGAAATTAAGTAATGTACAAAAATTAATGACAACAATTTTACAAAAAAATACTGCTTTTTGTAATGAAAATGTGTAAACATTCATTTTTATAGAGTATATAATTTCCTTCTTTAAACAACATATTTTAGTAGTAAAAACTATTTGTATTTCATAAACCTTCATGCTTTAATTTTTATTATTAAAAAATGTGATGTTATAAAGTCTGGCCAACGAAAGCTGTCCCTGAAAATTCAAAAAATCTAGTTTTTTTTAAATTTTCACTCTTATTAAATACATTTGATACTTTTTAGTTTTTTTGCGTTATTTAAATTTTTATTTGTTAAGTAATTTTACACTTACGAGTATAATATATTTAATATTATATGAGGATTTAAATGAAATAAAAAAAAATGTGTATTTTATAAATTTGTCGCGGTTTTTTTAGGGCCTGCTTTCGTAAGCCAGACTTATCTATTTCACTTTTTATTTTAAGTGTGAGAAAAAACGCCGATTTGGTACTTCAGTATGTAGCTTTACTGTAGCTTTTCTAAGGCTATAATATACTTAAAATTTAGTAATGATTATTATATACTATTATAAGAATTATTGTTTCTTACTTCGAAAACATTTTAAAATATGTAGCACCAGTGATCTTCTCTTACGTAAGACTTTATTTAAGACTAACAATTTAAAAACTTGAAAAATACTCAAAATACTGCCGTAATTGTATATTTATTGTATAGTGTAAAAATAATACTTGCGAAATTGTTTTAAAAATGCCTTTTGTACCTTATTTTTTTATAAAATAAAATTAGAAGATTTATTTGTTGTTTTAATTTTAACATCTAGATGTAGGTATCTAAAAAATGTATACAAGTTGTAGGTATACAACATTTTCTGCGAAATAAGAAAAAATTACATTAATTTGGACAATAACTTAAACATTTGAGTTCGCTGTCGAAGTAACTTAAAATTTAGAGTAACGTAATATACAAATGTCATATACAGGGTTAATTTTACACACCGGCAGCATTTTTGGAGCAAGTTCAGTCCGTGATACTGAACTACTTTCCATAAAAACAATTATCAAAAATCTATTAAAAAAAATCGTCCTTCCATACAAAATCCATTTGACTGATCGCTAATTTGTATGGGAAGCAAAATTTATTTTTTTTCGATAATTGTTTTTATGGAAAGTAGTTCAGTATCCTAGACTGAAATTGCTCCAAAAAATTTCCGGTGTTTTAAAAGTAACCCTGTTGTTGCGAACTCCTTTTTAGGGTTCCGTAGTCCACAAGGAACCCTTATAGTTTCGTCATGTCCGTCCGTCCGTCCGTCCGTCCGTCTGTCTGTCCGTCCGGGCTCGTACTCCGCCGCTACTGCACCGATTGTCACGAAAATTGGTGGAGAGATAGATATTGAAGTTCCAAAAGTTGGTTTTTAAAATTATGAAAAAATGTTTTTTTTCAGCCCCCCATACAACGAAAAGTGAATTTAAAAAATTAAATTAGACTAACCCCAACGTGTGGGGTATCGTTGAAAAAGTCTTTTAAAATACAACAAAAACTGCTCTGAAACTATGTAGATCAAACCCCTCAGTCTTGAGATAATCTAATACAAAGTTAAAATTTGAGGTGTCCCCCACCGTAACTTTTGAAATATTACTAAAATAATTCTGAAAAAAATGTGGTATACTCGTATTACCTCAAAGTATGTACTTTCAATTATTATTTTTAATAACATTACAATGCTCGGATATTAATCAAAATTGAAACTATGTGATGAAAAAATCCGCCACGAGTGGGATTTTTACTTTCAATTAAAACTATAGCGGTCTTGGTATCGTAGCTAGTTATTTTTTAATACGTCATAAATCGTAAACCGCAATTTACCTTTAGAACTTTTATATTATGTTACTTGCTGCTACGGAACCCTCCATGGGCGAGTCCGATTTGCACTTGGCCGCTTTGTTTTATTATTTTTTTTATAGTATTTATATTATTATTTTTGTTTTTTAGTGTGTCATGGCTGTTTGGACAGTAAAAATCATTTGCGTAAATGTTTATTATTTTCTCTCTCTACGAACCCAGCAAGCACAATAGTATAAAACCTGTAAATAATTAGATGCCTATAGGTGCTATGTAGGTGCATAGTCATATTCTTTATTTCAGCCTCATAACGTCCACTGCTGGACAGAGGCCTCTCCCAAGGATTTCCAAAATGACCGATCTAGAGCGCCATCCAGCGCTTACCAGCGACCTTGGTCAGGTCGTCTGACCATCTTGTGGGTGGGTGTCCTACGCTTCACTTGCAACGCGAGAGTGTCCCGCTCACTGCCACTTCAACGAGCTAATCTGCTTGTATATAAAATAAAAAATATCAAATACTATTTAAAACAGATAACACATCACTATTACTATCTAAAAATTCATTATTTGTCTCCAACAACTGAATTTTTGAACTATCTCTACTTTTTACATGAACCATTTTCATATGCCAATTGAGATCTTTCTTCAGGCTATATTTTTTGCCACATATAGTACAACATTCATTTCTAACTCCGTGTTTCCTTTTTATATGATCTGATCTACGTCCAGACGTCACAAAAGCAGCATCACATGTTTTACAACGAAACGGTTTCTCCCCTGAATGTAAACGGAGATGTTCCGTTAAAGTTTTTTTACAAACAAAGTTGTCTCCACATTGCTCGCACGTTAAATTCTTTGTATTCTTATGTGTCTGTATGTGTTCCGTTAGATTACTTTTCTTGTAGAATCCCTTTGAACATATTTCACAGATAAACGGTCTTTCACGGAGGTGGTATTTGTTAATATGGGCCTGTAGACTACTTTTATTTAAAGTTCGATATTCACAATCATTACAATAATAGAAATTCACATCTTTCCTTCGTACTTTATTGATACCTTCGTGGCTTTTTACATGTATCTTAAAATGGGAATGTGTTTTTAGTGTTTTAAAACAATACGGACAGCTCTTTTCTGAGTGACAATTTAAGTGTGCTTTCAAAGTGTTTGGTTTTTTACAATCTTTTCCGCATATCTCACAAACTGTTGCTTCGTTCTTACCCAACTTCTGAAGGAGGGATTTAATCTTGACTCGAGTTATTATTTTTGGTTTACTACAAAATTCTTCTGATGGATATACTACCTCATCTTTAATACTGTGCATCTCTTTAAATTTCAATTCTTTGTCATCCAATTTTGATATTTCAATATGCAATTTATATGATTCTTCAGTCAGTTGTACATTTTTACCAATACCGTCAAGAAGGTTATCTGTCATAATACCGTATATTTTTTTTCTAGCTTCGTATCTTTGTAAAGTGAGGTACATAGATAGAATAACATCAGAACAGACCCTGCATATGTCTTGGGATAATATTTCCTGAAACAGAAAATTTACTAATTGAGACTCTTCCATCTTATTAGTACTTAGTGCGTAAGCAATACGGTATATCACTATTTTTTTAAAATTAATAAATTGAACCTAAATGGTTAAAGAAAAAAAAGAAAAAATCCGAAACCAAAAACAAATAATTATTTTAATCTGCTCGTAAATAATGAAGTTATAAGCCTTCACTTCCTCTGCTGAAAACGCACCGTATGTGTTTTCCTCTTTGGCAAAACACACACGTTGCATTTTTCAGCAGTGGAAGTGTTAACCTTACTGGTGGAAAGGGAAACTGTTAACTAACAGAAAAAAGATGCACATACTGAGCTTAACACATCACTGCCATTAGGTATAGCACATACGAAAAAAATTGCGAGATGTTCCCACTACACTCCTACTTTTCTTCATACAAATATTTGAAATGCTAATTGCTGCTTCAATATTTATATTCTGATATATGTCTACCAAATAAACAAATTTTCTTTTCTTTTCTTTCTTTTTTATTCTTCAACAACCTATTTTCATGCTGTTTTCATAAAAAGATTTCTTTTTACTATTATTTGTGGTCGTATAAAGTATTGTCCAAAAACAAACAGTGAAATACCCTATTTGGCTATAACTAATGTGAGATGAAAACATAAATATTTGAAACGGGTTGCTGATGTCTATAGTCATTTCGGGCCACCCAGGTTTCGATCTCATAATGAGACCATTACTGTCTGCGCTGAAAGAAAAGCAGCTGGGATATTATTTTGGCCCAGAGAAGCATGGAAGAATTATTTACGAAGTATTTACTTACGTGGGAGGGAAATAAATACGTCATCATATCGTGAACAGAAGCCGTGGTACTGCTATTTTCATAATAAATAAAGAGCTTCTTCGAAATACTCTCCAAATTATCGTTTCTATTGAAACAAAGAAAGCAAAGTTTGTTGTCATGAGAGTTTAATATAGTTTTAAGGAAATCCATGTCCGCGAGCGAGAAAAATAATACCGTTTGATCGTTAGTTTGATACTATTCTGTATCAATCGTTACATTTATGGTTTCTTTTAAAAATAAAATAAATAAACACGAAACAAACAAGTAGAAAGTATAGGAGGTAGGTAGGTAATCGTAAATCGTTTGTTTACATTTTATTTTACTTTCATGGAATGACATTGCATTGACATTTGACATAATTTTTTTTTATTAAATAATTTTACGGCTCTGGACACAAGTCCTTAAGAGTCTATCCTTAATTTTGTTCTTTATTCCTAATCCTAACCTAACCTAAAAAGACAATCAAAAGGGTGGTGTAGGCCTTTGACTGCTGCAAGGGAGCTTCTGGCGACAAATCTATACGAGTTCACTGGCTTACATAGACGATTGAGTGGCGGACGACGCCCGAAGACACCCACACAGTCCGCAAAATAAATATCACTACAGCCGTACTACGACTGTCCACTTTAACTATTTCGCACATTGTTTATGTCATGAGCATTTATAACACCAAACAACACCAATTTCATATTATAAAGTCCACTAAAATCAATTTGTAAAATAATTTAAAGCAAACTCCAACCGAACCCCTTGACTTCCCGCCAAAAACCCCCGACATTTGACATAGTGTCAGTTAGTGACTGACGATAATTACGAGGTATTCAGTGATTTCAATCGATTATTAACCGACTCCCGTATGCCATAATATAAAATATTTACCGTGGTTCGCCGCTATGTACCTATTAATAAATAATTTTATTTTCTGGGTTCGAATTTCAGCCAGGGCAAGTTGGAAAATGGCCTTTTTCAAACTAGCCCTGGGTCTTGGGTGTTTATCTAAATATGTGTTTATCATAAAATATAGTATCGTTGAGTTAGTATCCCTTAACACAAGTTACTTTGGGGCTAGCTTAATCAGTGTGATTTGTCCTTATATATTTATTTATTTATCTGTTCGGTTCCCCATATCTTCAATGACATCCATAAATTATTATTCCACTTTATTTTGGCAAACGAGGTATCGTTGGAGGAAACTTATACAATACAAATACAATATTTACTCTTAGTAGAGGAGCCCAAGTGCGGGATTTTTGGATTAACTCGAGCGCGTCAGATAAACGTCTGAAGAATAAATAAATAAATATATAGGGACAAATCACACTGATTAAGCTAGCCCCAAAGTAGAAATAAATGAAGAACTATGGAGATATGGAAGGAACTTCTGAAAAAAATTGAAGTCGGTTGTTTTTTAGGGTTCCATACAAAGAATGAAAAAACGGACCCCTTATAGGATCATTCGTGCCAATTTACTCCGAATCTACTGGACCGAATCAGGTGAAATTTGGTAGGATGGTGTAATCCTATGACCCAAACACATATGTGCAAAGTAAATAAATATTTTTTTTAAATAAGGGTCATTTTCGGGGCATAAATTAGGAAATTGAAAAAAAAAGTTTTGCAAACCTTACTGTATCATATATCAAATGAAAGGGCTTGTTATGAGGATCTTAAATATATTTTTGTTATAATTATTAAATAAATAGTTTTGATTTTATTCATGAAAGAAGACGAAAATTGGCCAATTCCCCCCCTGATCTCCGAAACTACTGAGCCTAAAATAAAAAAAAAAACAAAATATAGTTCATTGCTTGTACATTACAGGAAAACCTATAAGAATTCAATCAATTGTACGGAACCCTCTACACGCGAGTTTTACTCGCACTTGGCCGGTTTTATTTTTGTTAAAAATTTAATTATTTAAATAAAAAAAAACATTTTATCGATAATAAACATAATATAATCACATAATCAATTATATTTGCTTGGGACAACCTTATAAAGTTTACGAACTTCAGTCTCGTCGTCTGTCAATGTCAAGTTTATTATGTTAAATAAAATAATAAAATTATTACAATCAAGCAAAATGGATGGAAGTAATGGAACAAACATCCATTTTTTACATTTTGTTAATGTGACAATAAATAATATATATCAAATTATATTAAAGCTAAATAACATAAGAGCGATGAAGGCATTATGGCGTTCTCTATAATTATATCTTATTGATACGAATACAGGTAAGAATAAAATTTGAACGTAAAGTCTAAAGTCCAATGTCAATTTTGAAATATAGGAATCAATTTATGACTGGAACAAACCAAACTGTGTTCCATTTTATTTGTGTAGATTTGATTCATTATTTTTTTATTTATATATTTTTAGGTAACAAAATACGATACGGCATAGCGGCAATGCTTATATTAATCTAATTTACCACATCAAATTATTTACATTGAAACTTATTTTAGCAAGCTACCTTTTTGTTAATGTAACTATAAGATAACTTCTGGAAGTACTTGAATATTTTTAGCATTTTTGTCACATTCTCAGCCCTCTGCAAAATTTAAGTCTCCAATTTTCCATACAAATAATTTGAAGTGTTAAATTAGAATATTAAAACCATATATGTCAATAGGACGAAATGTAAACAACAGAATTGCACATACTTTTAGAAATTCTACTAAATCAAAATAATATTATTTGTACTAGAATAGAGTACTAGGTATATCATAAGTACTAAAACTCCGTGAAATCCTGTTATATCTGATTAATTTCAAATGCACCAATTTTAAAATACTTACTTTATTCATAAGATACCTGATTCCAGCTGTCCATGTTAGGCCCACCGTGATAATAGTACTAGGCAAGGCAGGCAGAACCAAGGATTTGTATACAGTCTTCCAACCTTAGTCTCTGTCTGTCCTTCTTCATCTTGCTGAGTTCCTGTTTCGGTTGTATCCTCAGCTGTGCGGTTTCTCACTTTTTCTTCTCCAAATATAATATGCATGTCAATGGTCACCCAAGGATGCCAAAGACCTTGCAAAGTGGAAAAGAAATAGCTGGAAGTCTTGAATCAATTTGGCTATAGTTGTACAACCAGCTGCATGCCTGATGTCAACGATAAAGATTTGTATTTTATTACAATATTTCAGATAAAATTATATAACAATGGCAGAATTAGTACCAGAAGACAACATGGCTCATATGAAACGGAAGCTCTGGAACTTATGCCAGATGGAACGGTTCTGTTCTGTATGCCTGGAGAGCTCGGACAAACTGTGGCTGTTGGACACAGAGTTTGACATCACTGTCAACAGCCGGACACAGAAGAAGAGAGTCAAGGATTTGGTCTGCTATGTCTTTGGAGATGTAATATTCTTAATTTATTGTATAGTTCGGCCTATCTCTTCCATGTTGGTCTGGTAGAAAAACGTTAAACATACCAGCTGCTTCTCTTCCTCCGCAGATCGAGGAAATGAGCGAAAATGCAAATTATATTTATAGGCGATGCGGCTAACAACCGATCACTATTTTGATTCCTTTTTAGGGTTCCGTAGCCGAATGGCAAAAAACGGAACCCTTATGGATTCGTCATGTCTGTCTGTCCGTCCGTATGTCACAGCCACTTTTTTTCGAAACTATAAGAGCTAGGTATACTGTTGAAACATAGTAAGTAGATGTATTCTGTGAATCGCATTAGGATTTTCACACAAAAATAGAAAAAAAAACTATAAATTTTGGGGATTCCCCATACTTAGACGTGAAACCAGAAACTCAATTTTTTTTTTTATCAGACCCATACGTGTTTCCTGTCTATGGATAGGTCTTCAAAAATTATATATAGGTTTCTAATTAATTTTTTTCTAAACTGAATAGTTTGCGCGAAAGACACTTCCAAAGTGGTAAAATGTTGGTCCGGGTGGGGAACTGTAACTTCTAAAATAAGAGAATGATAAAACTAAAAAAATATATGATGTACATTACCATGCAAACTTCCACCGAAAATTGGTTTGAACGAGATCTAGTAAGTAGTTTTTTTTTAATACGTCAAAAATCGTAAAATGTTACTTGCTGCTACGGAACTCTTCATGGGCGAGTCCGACTCGCACTTGGCCGTTTTTTCACTTTCTCATCCACCCCAAAATACCCCATTAAGGATAAAGACATAACAGTGTATGTTTGTATTTGATGTATAATTCGTAGGAATAAAGCCTAGTGGATTTGCTCATTGAAGAGACATTGCGTGGGGTACTGAGGGGGCCTCAGGAGGGGGCAAGCTAAAAGTAGAATATCCAAACTCATACCCAAGGTCGCTGAAAAATACTGGATGCACTTTAAATCTGTCATTTTGGAAATCCTTGGGAGAGGCCGATGTCCAGCAGTAACATCATGTGTCTAAGATATGATGATAAATGGCTTTGTTTTCTCGATATAGGGGCTATAGCGACGCTAGTGGCGTCCTCATTTCCACTTTCCTATATTGCTGCATCTTTGTCAATCTTTAAAATCCAGAAAGGGCCACTTTTTACGGAAACCGATTTTAAAGCTACTACAAGTAAAACAGCAACAATAATTTATCATCTTTTGTTATTTTTAGATACGACATTGAAACTTTCGAAAAACGAGTCTATATCTTCCTGAAAGGCCGGTAACGCTCTTGTTACACCCCTAGTGTTGCAGTTGTCCATGGGCAGCGGTGATCACTTACAATCAGGTGACCCGCTTGTTCGTTTGCCGTTTTATAACATAAAAAAACTTATTGTATCTAAAAATAACCAAAATTATATTTTGATTTTCAGTAAATTTTTGAGAAAATTATTTCAAATGAGGACTGAACTATTTTCCACCAATTATTTCCAATTCAACAAAATTAAATTTTGCTTTTTCTTTCTTACAGTGGAAAGGTGTACTTGCCAGCATCTACATTTGCAGCTACTGCACTGAGAGAAGCATACAATCGTATCTCTTCATCAACAACGCAAGACAACTGTCCAAAATCATGACAAACTACATTGAAGATTTATCAACTAAAGTTGGCGATGTTGGCGATCAACTAGAAACAGACTATGATTATAATAACTCCAATGTTGTTATAGTACTTGATGAGAAAGAGGATTATATCAATAATTATATAGATATTGGTACTTCAACTGAAATTACTGCTAAGGAATCAACCAGTTCAATAAATAATGTCAAAACCAAAGATTTTGAACAGACTACAAATATCAATAATAAGTTAGAGAAAGTGGAAGCAGTAAAACAAAAATTAGAGAAACCATTAAAAAGAAGAAAGAAAAAGTTTTCGAAGAATGTTATTTATAAATGTTTAAAATGTAAAAGGGTTTTGTCTACATTAAACACTTGGACAGAACATGAGAGTGTATGCAAATATCATAAGCGAATAGGAAACAAACTAAAGGGCCAACCATTGCAATGTAAAATTTGTTTAGAAACTTTGAAAACACAAAGATTGTTAACGCTTCATTATAAAGTCCATCAAATGGAACGATGCAAGATATGTCATTTTATAATGTCAGAAGGGGGATTACGAGATCATTTGAAACTAAACCACGCAGATGACATCCATATATGCGAATTTTGCGAACACATCTCCTACTCTGCTATAGCGTCAGAAATTCACATGAAGAAAAGACATGGCGACCCTCAATGCATAATGTGTTTGAAGAACTTTAAAGCTGCAGATTTACACAGTCATAAATGTAAATTTCGGTGTCTGGATTGCAAGGAAATGCCGTGTATTCATCACAAATATCTAGTACATTACAGACAACAAGTATTGAATGAATCTAGTAAGATACAATGCTTGGATTGTGACTATGTTTGTCCGAGACGAGAAGCTTTGCTCGGACATGTAAATCGTGAGCATTTGGACCATCATCCATTCACCTGCGCTCACTGCTCTCAACAATTCTACTCAAAAGTCACTTTGAGAAACCATTTGAACCGTTTTCATAGAGATAACTTTGTATGCGAATTTTGCGATGAAGATTTCAAAGTGCAGGCCACTTTGGAAGAGCATATCAAAATTTGCAAATGGATCAAAAGGCATTTTAAATGCGATATGTGTGCGTCGTCTTTCGATACGGCAGAAGAATTGTCAAATCATAAGAATTCTAAACACAATGAAGAGAATTTCCCTTGCAATTTATGTAACAGGAAATTCTTTTCGGTTCTGAAGCTAAAAGAGCATATGTTTAGGATACACAGTGGCATTCAGATAAAAAGAAAGAGGAGTAATTTAGAATGTACGATATGCGACATCAAATTCGATGACAGAAAAGAATTTTCTCAACATATTTCTACACACGACTCGAATACTACAAAATTCCCTTGCCGAACTTGCAATAAAGATTTCGACGATATAAAAAAGTTATACGCTCACACACGCATGCATGCTGATGACGTAATTAAATGCGCTGATTGCAATAAACTAATAACAACAGCATACTTCCCTCAACACATGATATTCTGTGGAGCGAATAGGAATGAAAACAATAACTTCTCTTGCGAAACATGCGGTAAAACCTTCCAGACTGATGCAGTATTGAAAATCCATAGACAATTGCATCTAGAGCCCATAACCTGTCAGATTTGCGGCAAACTAGTCAAACCATTATATTTAAAGAGACATTTGAAATACACGCACGGTCAGAAGAAAGATAAGAGACCCAAAAAGAATCTTAAACTGATCAAATGCGATTGGTGCGGACATATGGTCACTCGGAAAGGAGAACTAGAATCCCATGTGAATAGATTCCATCTAAAAATCAAGCCATATGAATGTAATACTTGTAAGAAGACATTTTGCGGGAAAGAGCGTTTGAGAGAACATATACAAACGCATTCAACAGAACATACAAGATATTGTACAGTATGTGGCAAAAAATTTGCGAACCAAGTGTGTTTGAAAATGCATCTAAGGCTACATTCAGGGGTAGCTCCGTACACTTGTGATATATGTGGGGGAAAATTCAGAACTTCAAGCATAATGAATACGCATAAAATTAAGAAACATACAGAAAAGACTATATCTTGTCCGCTGTGCGACAATATGTTTTATTTAGTGAGGGAAATGAGACATCATTTTAAGAATGTTCATTGGAAGAATAAGGGACAAAAGTTCGATCCAAGGGATGTGAAGGAATTGGGCAAAGAATTTTATCACTTGTTTGAAGATCGAAGGATACCGAAAGTTAGCGAAAATGACGTTGTTTTCTCGTAATTATAATGTGCACAAGTGTTATAGGGCGGCAAAAGAACAAGCTTTTATTTGCTAGGCAAATTAAAAATACCCCGACTGCGAAGAACGCCATCTAGTGATGAGTAGCGAAACCACCGATACAACTTGATATTCGCAGCGCCATCTATTATTTGCTAGAGAAAGCCCCAGCTTTCACGTAAAAAAAACCGCATCCAAATCGGTCCGTTCGTTCATGCGCTACGATGCCATAGACCGACATTAACTTAGAACACCCGTCTATTTTTTAGGGGGTTCAAAATATGGCAAAGGTCTAATCATGAAGATTTGCTTGAGCAAAATGGGTTTTAAGGCCGTACCTAAATTTTCCGGGGTCCAGTGCTGCCCCCATTTAAAATAAATCATTTCAAAGAAAAGGGAGACATCATTTAAAAATTTGCTACTACCAAGTCCTAGATAACCCTTCAAAGTATTTTATGAACTACTGTTTACAGTTGAAAGTGAGAACGATGCTTTACTACGCACATTTGCGAAAAACGGCCACTTTTGACAAATGTGCGTAGTAAAGCTAAACGTTCTCTTTATAAATTGTAAACAGTAGTTTAAACCCTTAACCCTTCAAATACTTTGAAGGGTTATCTAGGGCTTGGTAGTAGCAAAATTTTAAATGATATCTCCGTTTTCTTTGAAATGATTTATTTAAAATGGGGGCAGCAGTGGACCGAAGAAAATTCAGGTACAGCCTTAAGTCATTAGGATAGGGAAAATAGCGATCACCGCTTTGTTGGACAAGAGAATACCAAGCTGCCTATGTATATATACATCGTGTTATTAAAAGAACGCAAAACCTCTCAGATACCTCAGCCCATGAAACTGAACAACTTTTGTTCAACAACTATCACGAAATAAAAAAAAAATATCGGATATTCATACATATTGACTCGATCAGCTGATCAGATTGTATGAATATTCAAATTTATTTATTTTTAGTTTCGTAAAAGTTGTTGAACAAAAGTTGTTCAGTTAAATGGGCTGAGGTACCATCTGAGAGGTTTTGCGTTCTGTCATTTACGCGATGTATACTTAAATTATTTTTATATCGAAGATTATTTTGAATATAATTGATTTTATTACTTAGATCTAGTTTTATTATATGATCAAAGTGAAATACATACCTAAACATACATAAGAAATTACAGTACACGTAATATAGTCGGAGAAGGCCGACCAAAAGTCCTCTTAAAGTTATTGAAATTAAGATACTTAAACTTCTTTATTGCACCAACTATAAGGCGATGATCCCACTGCATCGCGCACCGTCGCGGGGCGCGGGGCGGCAGATTTTAACATTGTATGCAAGTATCTCAATTTGTATAGAAAACACGCCTAGTCCAACACACTGACAACGCGTCAACGCGCGGGAGCGTCAGTGCCGAACCGCGCTCCGTGACGGTGCGCGGCGCAGTGGGATCACCGCCTGAGAAGAACATATATAAGTAAACTTAAAATATAAGTAAGTGCAAAGGCGGACTTATCACTAAAGCGTCTTCTTCCAGCCAACCTTTAAAAAAATAGTAATTTATCTTAAATTACCTTTATTAAATTATACAAAAATTTTTTAAAACAATCGGCATACCACATTTGGATGTTGATAGTATTAAATAAAAAGAATTTTGTTTTATTCTCGAATTTAAACAACCTCCAATAAAAGAATAGAATAGAAAATTCTAAAAAAGATTAAACTTTAAAAAAATTAAGAATGCCACGTCATCTAAGTTCAAATTTGATAGTAGTAGGTACAATAAAAAGAAAATCAACCTCATAAAAAGTATATTTTCTTGCAAAATAACTACAATAAATCTTATTTTCTAATTAAATCCATTATTTACTCTAAAATCTTAGTACATTGTAAAAGAGATGTAAACAAACCTAGTACATTGGCAATACAGTTGGGTGCCAGTTAGCCAATCAACAAAGGATATTGAATATACAGCATGATTTTAAACCTCATAATATTCAAGGGAAGTGTTCTTCAAGCGAAATAAAAAATAGTTTGGAAAATCCAAAAGTGCACGCCTCATAATCTCATTTTTCAGAATTAAATTGAATTTGTTTGTTTTATTGCTAACTTAAAACGAAGAAAAGTATGTGTCGGCTTTAACGCACGACTGGAGATTATTTTTAACTTTTATTTTTAACTTCTTGCTGAAAAAGATATAGCGGGCACTGTGAAGGACCCATTGCAAACCTCTTTGCCTACACCCCGACGATCTACGCGTGCGCGAAGAGCAGCTCAAGTTCTGTCACCCTCATTTGTTTTTGACAGTAAGATTTTGGTTTGTAACAAAATGGCGAGCTCACGCGCGACGATTTGAATTTTTTTGCTGCTCGCTATAACTGAACTACATTGAATTAGACCGTGATCTTCGAAAGGACTTAGTTTTATATAATACAGAAGCGTATAAAAAAAATGGACTTGATCAGATAACTTTTTCGGAAGTTATCGTGACCACGCCAGTTTCCATACATACACACACACACACGCACACACACGGACGTCCACAAAATGATTTTATTAAACATTGTTTTTATTTATTTAAAAGGCAAAATGTCTTTTAAAAATGTCATAAGTGTTGAAACTAGTGTTTTTCCTTGACATTTATGTGTAAATATTATTGTACAAGTGCGATAGAAAATAAATAGAGACACATTTAGTTAAAAAAATCACTTGATTTTTGTAATGCGAGAGTAGAGCACTACCTCATGCGCTTCGCTTATGAGGCGTGCAATACTATGTCACATGTATCTTGTTTAGTAGTAAAAACCAAAGATATCAGCCGACAAATGCATACCATCTCCTATTTGAATGTGACCGTTCGCTACCGGCGGGCGGCGGACGGTGAGCGGGGAGGGCAACGGCCACGCGTATAGTATTTAGGTCAGCCATATTAGAAATGGAGAAAAAAATTAGTTGTCTGTAAAGTCGGTTTACGGACGGTAGTTTGACGTGACAACGTCAAACATTTTCTTTCTCGTTCGTGCCGCGCTCTCGCTTGCGTAACGGGACAATGACGTCATCTTTTTCGTGCATGCAGCCCGTAGTATCGAATTAGACGTTGTCACGTCAAAAAAATTGTCTTTTTAGGGTTCCGTACAAAAAATGAAAAAACGGAACCCTACATATAGGATCACTCGTGCGTCAGTCTGTCTGTCACACACAGCCAAATGCTCCTGATCTACTGGACCAAATCAGATGAAATTTGGTAGGATGGTGTAATCCTATGACCCAAACACAGGTTCAAAGTAAATATTTTTGACGTGACGTCTAATAACTCGATACTATGGGCTGCATGCACGAAAAAGATGACGTCATTGTCCCGTTACGCTCATTGCCGCGTTCCGCAAGCGAGAGCGCGGCACGAACGAGAGAGAGAATGTTAGACGTTGTCACGTCAAACTACCGTCCGTAAACCGACTTTACAGACAACCAATTATTTTTTTAAATAAGTTTAATTTTCGGGGGAAAAATTAGGAAATAATAAAAAACCTTACTGTGTCTCATATATCAAATGAAAGGGCCCGTTATGAAGATCTAAAATTTTGTTTTTGTTATTATTGTAAAATAAATAGTTTTGATTTTATTTATGAAAGACGAAAATTGACCAGCCTGATATCCAAAACTACTGAGCCTAAAATTAAAATATATATATATATATATATATAACGGTAGTTCATTGCTTGTAGGTTACAGGAAAACCTATAAGAGGTACACTCTCCTTGCGAGTTTAACTCGTACTTGGCCGGTTTTTTTATTACGATTTCAATATATAGCTTTGGGTTGCAAAATCCAACCTGTATTACCAAATGGTAAATAAAAAAAACTATTAGTTGTAGTCTGACCACGACCGCAGTACTGCGCCGGGGTTTTCGAGCGGCGAGACGGGGGCTGTCTACTCGTATGTCAGACGCACATGAGATAGAATATCCAAAGATAAGTCGTGCTTTATCTCGAGATGTTAAGGCTGTCGTTAGCAAAGTGGACGAATATTTTAGGAAAAGAAAAGCAGATAAGGATAGTTTCGAAGAAGTTTTATTTTTCCAATAATAACACATCAATTTCACTTATATTGGTTTTTTTATTTGTGCTTAAAAATCGTATTGAACCATAATAAGAATTGGATACAATACAGATACAATATCACGTCTTTATCCCTGACGGGGCAGACAAAGCCTAGGGCGGCAAGGCCCAGGCCACCTTTTGCGTGATGGTGGGCATGAAGGTAAGAATTGGATATAATATGTATACAGCGTCAAAATATTGTACTTCGATATCTTAAGATCCATCCTACAGTATAAATTTCTTGTGAGTCCATGATCTCCCCCCCCCCCTGCCTCCCCGCGCAGCCACAGGCGCGGTACAGCGGTCGTGGTCAGACTATAACCCAAACTCTTAACATGAGATGTCCGAAATGTCAGCTACCACTTGACTTTATTAAGCCGCAACCCGTTATTTGGCTCATGTTCCAAATTCATGCTCTGAGAACTGCTCTTCGCTCACTCATCATCATCTATATTTAAGAGCTATGCTCTTGTCAGTGTAGTATGAATTCTCAATTCCCTCATTAAAATAATAATTGTATTAATTACATTAAATTTTGAAATAGCCTCATTGCATAGAAGACAAAGAGTATTACATACAGAGTGGAATCACCTAAGGTCCCTTGCAATTTGCGTCCCCGCACCTCTTCCCCGCTCTCGCCTTGTCTCAAGGGAGAGCGGGCGAACACACTGCACGGCGCACGCGGCTGCACAAGAACGGGGGAGAGGTGCGGGGACGGGGAACGGGGACGCATATTGCGCGTACCTTAGGAGATTCCGTTCTGTATGTAATAAATACTCTTACTGACTTCTGTGCTCATTGACTAACTAACCGACGCTTAGCATAATGGAGGTCGAGTTATAAGTTAATAGACTTGAAATGAGCTACTAAACATTATTCCAGCTGTGATGTGGGCAATGTCAATTTAGCACCATATTCAGTAACATGGCTAGCTTTGAACTACCAACCAACTGGTTGACCTTCATTTTAAATTTAAACTCGTGCCACAGAAGACAGTACAATTATTACATACAGAACAGAATCTCCTAAGGTACGCGCATTATGCGTCCCCGCACCACTTCCTCGTTCTTGTGCCGCTGTGCACACGCCACGTGGGTTCGGCCGCTCTCGCCCGCGACAAGGCGAGAACGGGGGAGAGGTACGAGGACGGGGAACGGGGCGCATATTGCGCGGGAGCTTTGGAGATTCCATTCTGTATGTAATATCTGACTGTCTTCTGTGGTATTATTTCAATAGTGTGCCTGAATTCAATTAATATACAGACATAATTTATGACAGATATAAATAGTCTATTTAATATAATTTTGCTTACAACTAGTGGTTCTGTGAGAACAGTAGACCTCGCGAGCTCACATCTCATACCCATGCAATAACCGACACTTTCCCCTTTCCCTTGGCTTAGCAAAGCCATTTCAGTGAAATCCGTCCATATACAGGGAGCATTTGAAATCATTGGCATTAATTTAACTTGTTAACATACTTACTTAAAAGATATTTTTTACAGTTACAATACTGCAATTAGTGCAGTAATTAAAAAGTATCGAAAAGTAAGAAAAATAAACAAAGTATCAAAACATCACGCGTCGCGCTTGCGAGAGTTCTATGACCCCGGCGCTGGTAAGCATGCCTATGAAACTTAGAACATTGCAGAATTTTGATTAAAAAAATCAATAAAACGCCATCTAGTCACGAATCAGCTGACCTAACTCCTAATGCGTGTTATAGAATAGGAATATCAAATGGTGGAGAAATTCACTATACGAGGTAGAACACGCGATAGCTCAGTTGATTAGAGCATGGTTAAAATAAGAGCAACGTTGCGAGTTCAAGTCCCATTCACGCAGTATATTTTTGACGTGACAACGTCTTAAATTAGGTTGCGGCTGGGAGTCACTTATGAAAAAGTGTAACGCTCGGTAACGTTACGATGAGTCACCGAACGAGAGAGAGGCCCGCCGAATGCCTTGCGTCTCTCTCCCACTCAACTATGATCGGTCTGCCGCGCGCGTTGTCACGTAAAATCTTCGCCCGTAAAACCGACTTTACAGGCAACCATTTTGACGTGACAACGTCTTAAATTAGGTTGCGGCTGGGAGTCACTTATGAAAAAGTGTAACGCTCGGTAACGTTACGATGAGTCACCGAACGAGAGAGAGGCCCGCCGAATGCCTTGCGTCTCTCTCCCACTCAACTATGATCGGTCTGCCGCGCGCGTTGTCACGTAAAATCTTCGCCCGTAAAACCGACTTTACAGGCAACCATTTTTTACACCATTTTTTATTTGATAGGAATATTAAAATAAATTCGACATGCGCGGTTAATCACTTAATAGCTCAGTTGTTTAGGCTTTAGAACATAGTCGTATTTGAACCGAGATCGCGAGTTCAAGTCCCAGCTCACGGAGTAATTTTTTCACCGTTTTATTTCATCTTTGTCCAACACCAAAGTGTTGCGATAGCATGTTACCAGATGGCGCCACTGGTTTGATCTAATAATGTTAAAGCTAGAGTTTCTTATCTATTTCAGTATATACAATATTAATCTATGCTGGTAAGTACACTCACCAGCTGTGTGTGGCGCGGGCGGCCGGCATACAAAAACAGACTTTAAGTTGCGAGGATAAGGTTTAATGTCGAGTGGGGAAAGGCGATGTCATGCGACCGATTACTACGGAATCTACGACGACACGATGAAATTAATACTACTATAATTAATTTACTTTTCATGACTTTTATGACGATAAGTTTTTTTATTTATAATTGCAGTAATGGTGTCTATCAAGGAGTCTAAGCATGTTTAGAGGTTTTCTTTAATATGAAAATGACGACTTTTGATATTCGTTTTATTAGGCTCAAATTACTTTGTATTATGGGTATAGTCATCTCTCTCTTCGCTTCCTATGTCCCCCTGTAGGGGCAAAGAGCAGATACAACACGTCGCCAATCCAATCTGTCAACCGCTGCGTTCTTGATCTCACTCCACGACAATCCAAGCTGCTTAGCTTCTGAGTTAACGGTGCGGCGCCAAATTTGTTTAGGGCGACCACGCTTACGCCTGCTCTGTGGATTCCAATGCTCTACGGGGAATATGATCGTGAGGCCGACGCAACGTATGACCGATCCAGCTCCACTTGCGTCTACGGATTTGTACGTCAATTGGATCTTCCCTGCATAGATTCCACAAGTCCTCGTTCGAGATAACTGTGTCCGGCCAAAAAATACCCATTATATAGCGTAGGCAACGGTTTACGAAGACCCGGAGTTGATGAGTCAGGTCTTTCAGCACCTTCCAAGTCTCACACCCATATAGCAGCACTGATTTCACATTGGTATTGAAATTTTTTAATTTCACTCTTTTGGTTGGACCGCCATACGGGGCGAAGGCCTGCAAAAGCACCTTTTGTCTATATCAGTGCCTCCGGTAGTTGACACAACACTTCCAAGGTAGGTGAATTCTTGGACTCTCTGCACCTTCTCGCCGTTAATAAAAACAGGGGTATTGTCACGTGTGCCATTCCGCATGTCTCTGTATAGTCATAGTGGATAGAAGAGTACAGGTGCAAAACCAGGAATGTCACCAAAAATCCAAAAGTTATTTTATGGTGGCAACATTATCGTTTTCCCGCGTATTTTTGAATAGCACTTTACAAAAAGTGTAAAAACTAGCATTGTCAGATGTATTAATAAGAATTTTAAACTGCGTACAGGAACATAACATAGAAGGTCCATAATGTAACGGAACGTAACAAGGAATGTCCATCTGTCAAAAAGATTTATGTCAACTTTGAGGTTATCTCGTGTGTTTGTTTACCTTCGGAGCTGCTGCTTGCGTTATAAAAACTTATTAGTTATTTCAGTTTACTACTGTAAAATGAGTACTAGTGATGAAGAAAATAATAACAATTTCGTGCGTAACACAAAAAAGCGAAAGAAAACAGGAAGAATGCGTGAAGTAATGAAGAAAATGAGAGTTTCTACTGGATGGAATGGATGCTTATTTCCATCAAACCCATTTCACTTACAAAGTGAGAGTGATGGAAAACGAAGAAACGAAAGAAGAACCTGTATGCTACAAGGAATTTATATCCATCTTTGGCATTAGTAAAGGAAAACTTGAACATCTTCAAAAGTCATTAAAAATATCAGGAACTGCACCAAGTGACAAGAGAGGCAAGTTAAGTTCAAATAAAAGATTGGACAGCAGTGTTAGGGATTTGATATGTAATCATATAAAATCCTTTAAGGGACGGTCAAGTCATTACAGCTTGAATGATACAAAAAAAGAATATCTACCCGAGGACCTTAACATTAAGAAAATGTATAAGTTATACTTGGAGGCATACAAGTCAAAAAATCATGTATCTTATGAAACTTACAGAACTTATCATTCGGCTATCCGAGAACTGATACCTGCAGTGCTTGTGATGAATTTACAATTAAAGCAAAGGCATTGAAAGCTGAAGAAAATGTTGTGGAACTGAATCGGTTAACTGTTCTGAATAATCTGCATAAGAAAAAAGCTCAAACATTTTATGATCGTAAGAAGAATTCAAGAATGAAGAGCAAAACAAATGTGGAATTTCAGGCAATTGCCATGGACTATCAAAAAAATGTGTCATTGCCAAACATTACAACAAACGATGTTTATTACAAACGGCAATTATCAATGTATTCTTTTAACATCCATGCATTAGGTGATGCAAGCTCCTATTTTTATACCTATCCTGAAACATGTGGACGCAAGGGTTCAGATGAAGTAGTTTCATTTCTACTTCATTATATAACACACTACATGGATAAACGTGTGAAGCATTTAGAAATATTTTGCGATTCCGCAGGTGGACAAAATAAGAACTACACAGTGATAAGATTTATTCATTTTGTTGTTCAAAAAATGAAACGTTTGAATTCAATCAAAATTACATATCCAATACGAGGACATTCATACTTAGAATGTGATAAAAATATGGGCCTGATTAATTTGAAAGCTCACATGAAAGTTCCATACCAATGGTATGATTTGCTGAGAGTTAGTCGCCAAAGACCCAAACTATTTGAGGTGATCGATGTAGGAATAGGTGAACACATCAGAAAATTTACTGATTTTTTCAAAATCAATACTTGAAAAAGTGCTCGTTTCCAGTCCAGGCCCAAAGAGAATTAATGTGTGTACGAGAAAACCCTAGAGTTATTTTACACAGAAGTAACTATAATGGTATATGGGAGAAATCACCTATTTTGGCGAAAAAGGGAGCAGGACCAGATACTTCAAAAGAATTTGAATTGCCAGAATTTGCTTACCAAAATTTTTTGCCAATTAGTGCTGAAAAGTATAAGGACTTATCAGATTTAAAAAGATTTTGTTCAGCGGGTGCTCAAGCATACTTTGAAAGCATTCCACATGTTTAACAGTAGTACATTTAGTTAAACTTAACAAGGAATGTCCATCCGGACATTCCTTGTATGGGAAGCTCTGGACATTCGCAGTTTTTTCACGTTACAAAGGTGACCTACTTAATTATTTCTTAATTTTTAGATTTTTTTATTTTCAAAAAAGTATGAATATTAGCTTAAAATAAAACTTTACAATGTAAACTTAAGTACCTATAAGAGATTCATAAGTATTAGTAGTACATAAGAAAGATGTAAACTTTTAAAAATAAAAATGTGAATTACACATTTTTTTGTTTTTGTGACATTTCTTGTTTTGCCCCTGTACCCTCTTTATATTATCATTTAAGGCGAAGATATAGGCAAATGGCCTTGAAGTGTGAAATAAATTGTTAACTCGTAAATATGGTGATAATTTCCATATTGCTCTACGTCATGCACTACATAGCCCTTTAAATTATTTTATGAACTGCCGTTAAAACTATTATTGGTGATCCGTCTAGCTTTAAAACTTGCCGTGGCCACTTTTGGCGGAGGCAAGTTTTAAAGCTAGACGGACTAATGTAAATACTTTCAACGGTGGTTTATAAAATAATTTAAAGGGCTATCTAGTGCATGACGAAGAGTAATATGGAAATTATCTCCATATTTACGAGTTAACAATTTATTTCAAATGAGGGCGCCACTTCAAGGTCATTTGCCTATATCTTCACCTTAAAAGGATGCCAACGATTTCAATTCCACCCTGTATAACGCTACAGCAAACTTCCCCCCTTTTCCCCCCTCCACTCCCTCCTTATGGAAGTTTTTGCAACATGTGTACAATGCATTCCTAATGTGCCTCTCAAATTTGATTGAAATACGTTAATAAATAACGCTACACCTAAGTTCTTCCTATTTCCCCCTATTTCTGCCCCAATCAAAAATCGCGATCGACTAAAAATTTCAAATAAATCAAGGAACTTGTGTGAAACACACAACACACAGACGGACAAAAGCATTTTTGGCCAATCTCGAAACTGAGACGCTTCGCTCGCTCGGTCTATAATATACGAGTAACTATGCTAAATAATATTATGAGCTCTACTCACATGAACTTTAAGTGCACGTTTGTATGTAAACATAGCTTTACACAATTTACAACAGAATTTACCACCGTGGAATATTCTCATGTGGGTTCTTAATTTTCCTTCTGAATAGAAGGACTGTGTACATATTTGACAGTTATATGGCTTAACTCCTATATGTTTCCGTAGGTGAATGACTAATGCTTTTCTAGATTTCAGATTTTTACTGCAAAATTTGCATTTTTCTTTAGAATACATACTATGTACCTTTTTGTGACAGATCAAATTTGATTCCGTATAAAACTGTCTATCACACATATCGCAACTATAAGGTTTTATTTGCAAATGATCCTTATTCACATGCACTGAAAGTTCGTTGTTATCTAAACAAGCTTTTTCACAAAAACTGCATGTTTGCACTTCTTTATCTCGAACAATCTTTAACTTCCCCGTATGTCTTTGCATATGACTGTCGTAATGCTTCTGCGTTGCAAATACTTTTTCACAAAGCTGACATTCCTTGATTTTATGAGTTTTTATATGTTTTATAAACTTTTTTCCATTGATGAAAGCCCTTCCACAAATTTTACAAGACCTATAGTTTGATTTTCCTAATAAGTGTAACATTTTTGTATGCTCATACAAATAGAATTTTGATTTAAATTGTTTTTGACATACTTTGCATCGAACACTCTTCAAAACGTGCTTCATTACATGTCTCCGAAGAAAATAGTCCGAAATGAAGTTTTTACTACACAAAGGGCAAGTAAAAGCTAAATATGACTTGGGTTTTCTTTTCTTTTTGAATGTTAAAAATTCACTACACACATTATTTATGGAGTTATTATAGCTTGTACTAAAACTTGTTTGTAAGCCATTTAACATACCTTTGACACATGTTTCAGTTGCTTTCCTAGCAGAATTATAAATGTATTCTCCATTTTCATTTTTATTTTCATTTTCTTTTACGGTAATTGATTGGTTTTCCTCAGTCTTACTTTCAATCTCGTGCTCACTTTCGTTTTCGCTTTCCGATTCTTTGATTCTAAATTCGTCTTCTAAAACTTCGACACTTAGTTTACTTTCATCAATTTCTTCCTCTGCTTCTAATAGTAGATTTTCATCTATAAAATCTGGTTCTTTGGCTGGTAAAATTG
This sequence comes from Acrobasis repandana, assembly GCA_963576875.1. NCBI lineage: Eukaryota > Metazoa > Arthropoda > Insecta > Lepidoptera > Pyralidae > Acrobasis > Acrobasis repandana. The sequence continues at coordinate 9,928,661 of OY756241.1, read as the reverse complement.
CATTTTGTGATATTTCTATAAATATTTTTCCATCTGGCGGTTCTACTCTCATTAAACTATCAAGCATCAGATCAACACATGTTTTCAGTCTATTTCTAACGTAATGTGCATGATTTAGGAATATATAAGACGTTATCGCGTTATTGAGACATTTTTCGCAAATCTTTTTGCCTGTGTAGGTAGTAAGGACATTCATCTGCAACAGAAAAATAATGTAATTAAAAAAAAGTAAAAAGCAAGGAAGTAATAAGGAGCACTGCACTGAAGGGGAACAAGGAGTTATTTACATTCAAATGTCAGCTGTTTGCCATCAAATCTTGAGTATTAATTATACAATAGTAAAATATGCAATTTAATAAATAAATTTATATGATTGCATTTAATTACTTATGAAAACTTGTAGGCATTCTCTTCAAAGGTCTTTTGAAGCGCCTAGAAAATTTCCCTTTATCTTCTGAAGTCCCCACTCCCATTTGAAAATTGAAAGGAGCATTTGGTATTATTGGAAACTGTACAGCAGCATTTTGATTGTGAATATTATTAGATCCAGTTGTTAAAGACATGGGAATTGTATTATAAGTATCATTGCATTCTTCTACATCCATTTCATCTTGAAATATATGTTTGTTATTGATTTCAAACAGATTATGTTCAATATTAGAGTTTTCGAATTCTGTGTCCATAATTATGTCTTCTTTTAAAATAAGTCCTTGTTGCACTTCTGTTGCAGTTTCGATTTTATTAATAATAACTTGACTTTCTTTAGTGTCGCCATGTTTTTTATTTGTCATAGTAAAGATAATACTTCCTTGTTGAGATGTTTCAATGTTATCTTTTGTATCTGAAGAGAAGTTTCTATCAACTTTTGCATTTTCAAAGAAACTTTTGTGTATGCCCAGATTAATTTTTATATGCTTTTGTTCTGAGTTGTCAGAATATTCAGAATCACAGCAATCACATGTAGTGTTGTCATTATTACTTGTCAAACAAAATTTGCATTGCCATTTGGATCTTTTGCCTCCATAGTTTTTAAAGCTGTCATCATCATTCTTTCGTTTATTTTTTACAACTTCTTTCCTATCAATCTCAATGTCTTTAATTATTGTATCTGATTTCATGTTGTATTCCAAGCCATATTTTTTATAAAGCTTCGTGCACTTATTGCATTTGTCGGTATTTTTAAATATCCAACAATATTTACAGTCTTCAATAGTGGGAACTTTAGATTCCTTGTCCTTATTTGTCAAATCACTATTATTATTTAAACCATCCGTTTTCTTCATAGGCAACTCTGTGACTTCAATTTCAGTGATTGCCTTATTCTCCTCATTCATGTCAATGGCTTCCAACTCATAGCCTGTGTTAGTATTATTTTCAAAGTAAAAATTTTTGTTAGGTTTACTGCAGATATCGCATTTATCAGTATTTTTAAACATCCAACAATATTTACATTCTTCAGTAATTGCGACTTGCGTTTCTTGATTTTTTGCGGTATAATCTTTATCCAGTGTATCAGCATTTCTTTTTTTACCACATTTTTCAAATACCCAATTGACTTTATAACTTTCAACAGCATTGTCATTAGTTTTAATATGTTCTAATGTTTTTGGAACATTTTTGACACCAATAAGATACTCTGGCTTCGAAAACGTAAATACAACTTTCTTTTCTGAATTAACACAATTATTCATAGCCAAATGAGCATTTCGACTATCTGATGTATTATAAGGCTTTTTAATGGATTCAATTGCTTCCCCCACATCTTCATCTATATTTTCTTCACTTGTTTTATTTTCCTTTTGAAATTCTTCTTCAAATTCTTTATTAGTATTAGTTGAATGCTCAATAATTATTGGTTTTGCAAAGAAAAACAAATAATCATCAGTTTCAAAGTTCTCCCTTGATATTATTATAGGTTCAGATAGAGAATAATGATATTTTTCATTATTCATCATCAAAATATTTGCCTCATTTTCATCGGACTTAATATTCTGCTTCCTGTTTAAAGTCAAAATATGTGCTTGATGTGGTATTTGTAATTCTCGGTACTTGTATGGAATACTCTAAAAAAGGATTACCAATGTAAGGCAAATACTTTTGGTTAAAAAGAAATTACAATATAAAAAATTCAGCAATAATACAACTACATATTTCGCAGTGCAAAAGAATTAAAATATAATTGTATGCCAGCAAACAAAAGATCCAAAAAGCACTTGAATCTATTCATACTCTTTTATCTCTTGACTACTAACACATAAATCTATGTAGAATAAAACACATAATAACAAAAAAAGAGGCAGCATTTTTTTTAACTAAGTTGTTCTTACCTCTGGCATAGTTGATCCGAGAATATTGTACAGATTCATCTGCCCAGTCAATTCTGGACAACCCCCATGGACGTTGACAGTTTTATCCAAATTAACCATATTGATGCCTTTCGACATGCACACAGTACATAACTTATCCATTTTCCTCTCAAGCAAATGCTCCATGACCATTTGGAACTTATGTTTTTCTACATGTTGCAAATGTGTGTCATATGTCTCATTACCAACACCACACTCCATACATTTAAAGCTAGTGTTTGGCAAAGCTAGCTCGGAAATACCATGGTTACTTTTGACATGCTTCCTATATAGATGTCGCTTCGGGAATGAGTTGCCACATATACTGCAACTAAACCACATAGACTTTGAATGAATTTTCTCATGGTTAAAAAGAGATTCTAAATTCGTAAAAACCTGCCAGCACCTCGGGCATTCTAATTCATTAACTTTACTGTCAGTTTTTTCAATAAATTGAGTTCCTTTATTGACAATGTTGATTATTGGATCGGCATAGTTAATGACGTTTTTATGTTCTGTGTATAGTGTGTTATAATTGGGGTTTAATTTCTGTCTGCCTCTTTTCTTTGGGCGTTCCAATGGGTCTAATTTCTCGAGCTTTTCGTATATGTCTTCAAAACAGTTGCGTAATGCTCGGCCGGCCCGTTCACATTGCTGTGTAAAGAGATAAGACTGCATAGCATTCTCTAGACATTTCTCACAGATTTTGGTTGGAAAATTTGAATCTTCTACCACCTGGAATGTACAAAAATATGCTTGAATTAAAAATATTAGTTTTTGGGTAAGTCAGATTTAACATCCACTTTTTCTAACAGAACACTACTTAATGAATTCGGTACTTAAAAACGCTGAAAAAAATGCGTTTCATGTATGACGACCCCCTTTAATTTTTTTCTTATCTTATTTTTAGTATTTTTTGTTTTAGTGGTTATAGTTGTACATAATCTGTAAAAATTTCAATTATCTAGTTAATGCCATTATAAAGATTGAGTTAAAAACACTGAAAAAACACGTAGGTATTCTTGTATGACAACCCCCCTTGATTTTTTACTTTTTCTTATTTTTAGTATTTGTTGTTATAGCGGCTATAGTAATACATAATCAGTCAAAATTTCAAGTGTTTAGCTATAACAGTTCAAGAGATAGAGCCTTGTAACAGACAGACAGCAGAGTCTTAGTAATAGAGTCCCGTTTGCACCCTTTGGGTTCGGAACCCTAAAAAGGATGCATATATAGAAATGTGGTTTCGTTACCATTAGGTTTTACACGTATGAGAGAAAGCTAAAAGAAGAAAAGTAGGAGCATGGTGGGGAACCAAGCTCCCACTTTTCTTCATACTAATATTTGAAATGTTACTGCTTCATTTAATAACCAGTTTTGTCAAAACATGGATATTATTGGTTTTTCCACTGGCGATAGCTAAACTTGAAAATCAGTTAGGATATCGATAATATAGATCTACTATCGACTGACCTATCAATAACCTACTTGATTTTCAGGGTCAACTATCGATAGTGATAGTATATACTATCGAAAGTTCCGCATCACTAGCTGTTTGGTTAGAGCTGCAAGACACAAAATACTCTGTCTGCCCCATGGGATATAAAGATTTGATAGTGTTGGTAAGGTATTATCATTTATCATAGATGAATGAATGAATGAATAACTCTTTATTGCACCTAAAAAATAAATAAAAAAGTTAACAAAACACAATTTGTAAATATATATACATAGGTACAATGGGCGGTCTTATCGCTGACAGCGATCTCTTCCAGACAACCAGTGGATGGAGAGAAATGTAGGCACGTGAAAAAGAAACGGTGGCGCAAAGAAAACGATAAAATGAGATAAATAGTTACATAAATAAGGCTAGGTACTTAAAATTAGCATATATCAATACACTACACGTATAGGTATTCTATAATATACTTACACATAAAAACTACATATTTATAATACAATATATCTACTTATATAGGTATAATTAATATAGTATACATATAAATATATAAATACATATACTACAATTGCTTAATAATTTACGATTACTTAGCTAGATAGACTTCTTTAAGTCTGTTTTTGAAGACAGAGACAGATTGTGCGCGTCTGATAGACTCAGGCAGTTCGTTCCACAAACGCACAGCTTGAACTGTGAACGAGTGGTCGTAGAAGGATGACCGATGCATCGGCATACTGAGCATGAGAGTATCTGAGGACCTCAAGGTACGTGTAGGATGGTTACAGCGAAGGAACACGAAACGTTCTTGAAGATAGCGTGGGGATGTTGGATTGAATAATACATTATATAGTATAGAAAGCATATGAGTATCCCGGCGAAGACGTATGGGAAGCCACTTGAGCTGGGATCGAAATTGGGAAACATGATCATACTTGCGCAAACCAAAAACAAATCTTATACATACATTTTGAAGTCGCTCAAGCTTGTCAAGCTGGTCCTGTGTGAGGTCAAGATAACAGGCGTCGGCGTAGTCTAAGATAGGAAGCAATAGTGACTGAGTTAGCGCAATTTTAGTGGCAGTAGGCAAAAAGTTGCGTAGTCTTCTAAGCGAAGCTGCCGCCCCGAACAATTTACGGCTTACAATTTCCATCTGAGGTCTCCAAGACAACGTCTGATCAATAGTTAAACCTAAATTTTTAACACTTTCAGAATAAGGAATAGTTACACCATTAAGTTCTACGCTAGGCAATGACAACCAATCAACTGACGCTAACATATGGGAGCTTCCCATTACTATGACCTGCGTTTTGGAAGGGTTGACTTTGAGGCCATATGCCAGGCTCCACTCCGCAATACAGTGTAAATTTTTATTTGTTGCCTCAATCGCATCAGGTAAATCATCTACAGTTGCTTGAGTATATATTTGGAGATCATCGGCATACATGTGATAGGGAGAAGATAAATAGTCTGAGACAGAATTTATAAAAATTGAAAAAAGAAGAGGAGATAGCACGCCGCCTTGGGGTACGCCAGAAGACGTGCTACACCAAGAGGAATAAGTATCCCCAAGGCGAACACGCTGCCGACGACCGTACAAGTAACTGTGAAACCAGGCAATCGCTGTTGGAGATATGTTAATAGAGCGCAATACTTCAAGTAGAATCTCAAAATTTACGTTGTTAAAGGCATTGCTGTAGTCAAGTAAGGTAAGTACTGTCAATTTCCCTTCCTCCATGCCATAACGCACGTCATCCGTTATTTTGAGGAGAGCTGTTACTGTGCTGTGACCTGGGCGAAATCCAGACTGCATTGGATTTAATAAATTATTTTTTGCAAGGAAACTACAGATCTGTGACTGCACAAGTCGTTCAAGTACTTTGGAAAGAAAGGGGAGTATAGAGATAGGGCGGTAGTCAGACGAGGATTTAGGATTGGGCTTTTTGGGCAATGGGATGACGATGGCTTCTTTCCAGATAGAAGGGAACACTCCATTTTGTATACAGGTATTTAAGATATGACAAAGGATAGGGAGGATGAGGTCTAGAATCGGTACCAACATGCTTCGGCTTAAACCATCAACACCTACTGCATTGGATGTAATCGATATTACGCTCTTTTTAACATCACAAGCAGTGAATTGTTTGAAAATAAATGGATCGTATTCAGGAGTTAAAACAGCAGAAAGATTCTTTAAAGTTTTGATTTTATTTGAATCATCCATTGAAAAAGAAGCAGAAAAGTGGTCATTTAGAGAATTAATGTCTAAATCTTTTAGAATAGTGTCGGTTTGAGATTTGCCAACTTTAAGGGATTTTAGAAATTTCCACACTTTGGCTGGATCTTCATTCTCAACCGATTTGTGGATGTGGCGACGTTGAGCATCCCTAAGCACTGTATTGCAACGATTTCTAGCTTTATTGTATTTTTCTTTATTTACGTCACTGGGACAGCGTCGGAACTTGCTTTTCGCGCTGGCTTTTTTGTGCATTAAGGCTTTGAGCTCCGGAGTAAGCCATGGCGCTGGCGAATGTTTAATTTTAACAGGCCTTAGTGGAGCATGAACATCGTATAACTGAGTTATCGAAGAATTAAAAATAGTGACCTTATCATCTACAGACTCGGCGTTATATACCGGGGACCAGTCAATGTTTTCTACATCTGCAAGCAATTGTTCTTGATTTATACCACTAAAATTACGCAGAGGAACCATTTTTGGCTTAGATTTGGGGGAACGTAATTTATACGAAAGAAAAATTAAATCGTGAAGAGAAAAACAATCAGCAGGGTATTGGCCATGCTTGACAACATGCTGAGTTGATGACACGATAATAAGGTCGAGAAATGAAGGTCTTTTTCCAGGAACATGATGAGTGGTATTAAGAGGGAGAATATTCAGGTTGAAGGAGGAAATTATGGATTCTAGTGAACGAGAGCAATTGTCTTTTTTGACTAAACAAGTGTTAAAATCACCCATAATGATGGTGTGATTGTACAAAGGAACTAGAGGTTCTAATAGACTTTCAAATGAAGAGAAGAAATTAACACTAGAAGAATTACTATAATAGACTCCGAGTAAAACTTTACTGTGTGAAAGATTAATTTCAATAAAAAGATGTTCACCTGCATTTGAAGGCGGTGGCTGTGCAGACATACTAACAATTGAGAAAGGAATGTGTGAGCGCAGATAGATTGCTACACCACCACCAGCTCTGTCAGCTCTGTCGTTACGAATAAGATGGAATCCTGGTAACGGAAACAAGGTGGAAGGGAGAGAAGGCTTTAGCCAAGACTCGGAGACTAGTATAGCATGAATGTTTTTATTGTCAAATGACGCAAGCATATCAGGGAAGTAAGCCGGAATACTTTGGGCATTGATGTGTATAACATTGAAATTGGTAGGTACATCAGAAAACTCATTGTCCAGAATGTCGCTCAGGGAAGGCAAACTCGCAAAACTGTCTTCACTGCAATCACTGTTTTGAGATGAAGCAGTTAAGTAATCGTCATTGTCACTATTGATTTCATTATCTAGCAATTTAAACATAGTAGTACAAATATAAAAATATATTATAATAAAATATATAAATAAAATAAATATAAAAAAATAATATATAAATTAAAGATTTTATTAAACCCAGAGGCGAAGCAAACTCCACCCACCAGCAGTGTTGAATAAATCGGAACGCAATAAAATACATAGCACGCTAGTATTCAAGAAGTTCAAATCTAGCTTTGTTTTAAGGTTACGGAAAGAGAAAAAAAAATTAATAATTGAAAAACATAAAGTAAGTGGAAAAACTACACATAAAAAACTTGTATAAACTACGAATTCTAAACGTTATTACGACTGTCATTGTCAACAATCACTCACTGACATTTGACACAGTTGACATTTGTTTGTCATAGACGGAGAGTAATATTGTTTGTTTATTAGGTACTACAAACTAATATGATTTGAAAAACACCCTCCCTACATATTACAGTAACAAAGTTATTCAAAAAGTAAGATACAAATAAGGTAGCTTAACAAATAAATAATACTAAACACCACACGAGCAACGCAACGCCGCTATCCAGATTATAGGCCACAAACTAAGGCCAAAGTCACTCACTTCTTAAAGCCGCTCACAGCGGGTCCCTTGCCTTTCGGTGCGGAGACCGCCTCTTTTGCGGCCTTAGCAGCTGTGCCGGCTGTTTTAGAGTTTTTGCCAGATGATGCTACGCCGATTTCCTCAAGCTCAGCTATACTCGTCACTCAATGGCGCGCTCCATCGGGTCCCAAGACATATACAGTGCCTTCGCGGGTCCAAGTCTTGGCCACTCCAAACTTCTGTCGAGCAGCCATGAACATATTGTGCCTCGGCTTTGTAAGAAACTCGGACAAAGTAATACCCGAGCCCTTCAAATTTGCCTTGGCATTCCACATCTTGCTGCGAACTGACATGTCTCGGATTTTTACTAAGACTGGCCTAGGTTTGTCTTCAGAGGCAGCCCGGCCCATCCTGTGGCATCGAGAAATGCTATCAGTTGAAAACTGCTCCACTTTCAGTTTGCTCACTACTGCTTCCGCAACAATCGATGCAACATCTTTATCAGCATATTGTCAGCATTACGTGTCAGTACATGTACCTGATTCTGAAGACACTGCAGGGCAACCAGCACCAGAGCCTTGAAGTTGGAGAAGTCTGCTGCCAACGCCGCCACAGTTGTAGAAGGCTTCTGAGGGATTTGTGACTGGAAATCTTCCATTTTACTCAAGAACATTTGCTCAAGTTGTGCCATATTCTGTTTGATTTCCTCCATTGTGTATTGAGTGACAGTGATTGTGCAATTTAAAAGAAGTGCTTACTGAGATCAGGAAAACAACACAAGCTGGCAGGTAGGGGGACACTCTGCTTTAATTAGACATTCTATTTATTATGTCCAATTTAGGTTTTAGTATTTTAAATATAAATTAAAAGTAAGAGTATCTTTAAGAGGTGTTTTATTTTACACCTACCGACCAAAAAAAAAAAAAAATGGTATAAGGTAGATAAAAGGTTAATTTCTACACTTTAACTTCACAGTAACGCAGAATACTTGATGTAATAATGGTACAGATACAGGTACAGGTAACAGAGTAATGAATTATCAATCAATTCAATTTTTGATACATACCGTGAATGGATGGAAGCTGGCCACCATATCGCGTATGCTGACTTTGTATAGGGTACCTTGACCGCCAATTTGGAATACCTGATCCATTTCATGCAGGGGAGAATCCACATTCAGGCAATACCGACAAACTTTTATCTTCAGAGTTCCTTCCAACAACAATTTGATAGCAATTTTAGTAGTTAACGGTTCTCTCTTCAAGCTGTTGGCGACCTCATCATGTCTAACAGTTCCTGGCCCAGTGTCAGCTACTTCTGTAGATTTTTTGGGTAGTTTTGTTACGAGAAACTCGGAAAGTTCATCTCCCTCCATTCTAGAGAGGTTATGTTGCACTGAGTTCAAACTACACTTCAGCTTAAGCTAATCTGTTGCGTCATAAAATTAACAAATTGTGTAATATTAAAAATTTTCTGTGCTTTAGCACATTATTAACAATACCTACAGTGAGAAATCGAATCAAAATAACACTGAGTTGAATTGACAACGTCAGTAGAAATAAAAATACGAAAATGGCAAATGGCCGATGACGGACGACTATGACCGCGAGCGATATGACGCGATCGGCGAATGTGTTGCCAAATAAAATAAAAATAAACACGATTATCAAATAAAGAACCGATTAACCGACTGCCGAAGTAGAATAGTAATGCCTTTCGAGTAACGAGGTTTACTATTCTAGTTATATTACTATTCAGGTTAACTCATTATTTGCAAAAAAGTGCACAACGCCGCTAAAGAAGTTTTCACTTCAAAAAGGATTGGACTTGTCCGGGATTTGAACCCGGGACCTCTCGCACCCTAAGCGAAAATCATACCCCTAGCTAGACCAACGAGCCGTCTGACAGCTTAGTCGACATTATAGTATAAATACTTCCTCTCCTACGCCGCGCCGGCTGTCATTTCGTCTTACGAATTTTCGATCAGGACACGTGTCCTGACGCGAGTTTAACATTTTTTACCCATTACAAAAAAAGTGCACAACGCCGCTAAAGAAGTTTTCACTTCAAAACTGAAAAAATCTGCACAACTTACTACTGGTCTTACCGTGAACGAAATGAATAAGCGCAAGCCCAGAGCAGTTATCATCGGAGTGCCATCCTCTATGTAGGAAAGCATTATTTTGAAATCCGTTTCAAGATACAGAGTTAATGAACAGTTGTGTATGGGTAATTTTTTTGCCAAAATAATCAATGGTTTTGAATATTTCTACAAACAAACGTATGAACTTTGTTTGACCTTACTCCGAGGCTGTACTGAGTTTTCATAAATAAATAAAACCGGCCAAGTGCGAGTTAAACTCGCGTGGAGAGGGTTCCGTACAATTGATTGAATTCTTATAGGTTTTCCTGTAATCTACAAGCAATTAACTATATTTCATTTTTTTTTCAAAATTTTAGGCTCAGTAGTTTCTAAGATCATGGGGGAGGAATGGTCAATTTTCGTCTTCTTTCATGAATAAAATCAAATCTATTTATTTTACAAAACTTTTTTTTCAATTTCCTAATTTATCCCCCGAAAATGACCCTAATTTTTAAAAAATATTTATTTACTTTGCACATATGTATTTGGGTCATAGGATTACACCATCCTACCAAATTTCACCTGATTCGGTCCAGTAGATTCGGAGCAAATTGGCTGTGACAGACGGACGAACAGACAGACGCACGAGTGATCCTATAAGGGTTCCGTGTTTTCATTTTTCGTACGGAACCCTAAAATATTTATTTACTTTGCACATATGTGTTTGGGTCAAAGGATTACACCATCCTACCAAATTTCACCTGATTCGGTCCAGTAGATTCCGAGCAAATTGGCTGTGACAGACGGACGGACGGACGTTTTTTTCTTTTTGTACGGAACCCTAAAAATGCGACCAAGTGCGAGTTGGACTCGCCCATGTCTGTAGCAGCAAGTAACATAATATTAACGTTCTAAAGGTAAATTGCGCAACAAATCATGATGTTAAATCATCATGATTTATACGTAATAATAATAATAAAAAAAATTGGTTACCTGTAAAGTCGGTATACGGGCGAAAGTTTTACGTGACAACGACTTTGCCTTTCACTTTTTATGTCTGTCTCTCTCGCACGCGTGCCTCTCACTCGCTCTCATTGTGAGCGCATAACGTGAGCGGAGCGTAACGCAGTTTCTTGAAGTGTCACCCGGCTAACCAATTTATAAGACGTTGTCACGTCAAAATTATAAAAATGTATTTAAATCCTCCAATAAATTTGGTTACAATTTTATACAACAAATATCCAACAGAAAAAGACTTAATTATGTAATATATAAGTACTATGTGTTAGTGGAGGACTGGTGCCCATGCTAGGTTTCATAAGAACCTGTAATTACGGGTCACCAGAACTCTCTATTCACATAATCTGTATTAAATTGCTCTATTATATTATAATGATAATGTACTACAAAATTATACAAAAAATAAATGAGACTTATAGGTATTAGTATAAAACTACATAAGTGTTAGTGGAGGACTGGTGCCCATGCTAGGTTTCCGAAGAACCTGTAATTACGAGTCACCAGGACTCGCTATCTACATATCAATATTTATTGCTAAAAATATACTTTATGGACATTGGACACAGGAAATAAGTAACTTATAGATTGATAATTCTATGATAAAGAACCATAATATAGAGTGCAAATAAAAACAAATTGTGTGATTCAGCTATCGATACATTAGATACCTACCTAAATTAGCTATTAATAATCCGATGACTATACGTTAAACTACTTACAAATCATATTTACATACATATGTATATCTTATTAGTAATAAAGTACTAAAACAATAATAAAAGTAAAAATGGCGCTACTAGGCGCCTTCATAATCTATAGAGTTTATATACGATCCGATACGATAGATACGATATAGAAGATGGCACTCCGATGATAACTGCTCTGGGCTTGCGCTTATTCATTTCGTTCACGGTAAGACCAGTAGTAAGTTGTGCAGATTTTTTCAGTTTTGAAGTGAAAACTTCTTTAGCGGCGTTGTGCACTTTTTTTGTAATGGGTAAAAAATGTTAAACTCGCGTCAGGACACGTGTCCTGACGCGAGTTTAACATTTTTTGTTTAACAGTTTAAATGAATAAGCGCAAGCCCAGAGCAGTTATCATCGGAGTGCCATCTTCTATGTAGGAATCTAAGGTTTTTAGCTGTCTTTACCAGCAGAATTTGAGCGATAAACTACAAGGCTTGAATTACGACGAATTCTTGGACTCCACCAAATTGAGCCATAAATCGGGTAAAAAAGACGCTGAGACCTGTAACTATATCATTGAAGTTACCCCTCATATTCGCAAGGTCATTATTACGCAAGACCGGGTATTCATGCACTGGTCGTCATGCCCTGTACGAGATTTTACACTTGCAACTAGGTGTTTCAAGTGTCAGCAATATGGACATGCAGCCAAGTCATGCCGAGCGGAGGACGTCACGTGCGGCCATTGCGGGTCAGTGGGTCACGTTATTAAAGACTGCACACTAAAGTCTGAGCCACCGAAATGTGCAACTTGCTTGCACTTCAATAAACCATGTGGTTATAAAACAGGTGACGCTCTGTGCCCTTCCAAGATTGCGGCCGAAAAGAGATAGGTATATAAACTCTATAGATTATGAAGGCGCCTAGTAGCGCCATTTTTACTTTTATTATTGTTTTAGTACTTTATTACTAATAAGATATACATATGTATGTAAATATGATTTGTAAGTAGTTTAACGTATAGCCATCGGATTATTAATACCTAATTTAGGTAGGTATCTAATGTATCGATAGCTGAATCACACAATTTGTTTTTATTTGCACTCTATATTATGGTTCTTTATCATAGAATCATCAATCTATAAGTTATAACTTATTTCCTGTGTCCAATGTCCATAAAGTATATTTTTAGCAATAAATATTGATATGTAGATAGTGAGTCCTGGTGACTCGTAATTACAGGTTCTTCGGAAACCTAGCATGGGCACCAGTCCTCCACTAACACTTATGTAGTTTTATACTAATACCTATAAGTCTCATTTATTTTTTGTATAATTTTGTAGTACATTATCATTATAATATAATAGAGCAATTTAATACAGATTATGTGAATAGAGAGTTCTGGTGACCCGTAATTACAGGTTCTTATGAAACCTAGCATGGGCACCAGTCCTCCACTAACACATAGTACTTATATATTACATAATTAAGTCTTTTTCTGTTGGATATTTGTTGTATAAAATTGTAACCAAATTTATTGGAGGATTTAAATACATTTTTATAATTTTTTTATTATTATTATTACGTATAAATCATGATGATTTAACATCATGATTTGTTGCGCAATTTACCTTTAGAACGTTAATATTATGTTACTTGCTGCTACAGACATGGGCGAGTCCAACTCGCACTTGGTCGCATTTTTAGGGTTCCGTACAAAAAGAAAAAAACGTCCGTCCGTCCGTCTGTCACAGCCAATTTGCTCGGAATCTACTGGACCGAATCAGGTGAAATTTGGTAGGATGGTGTAATCCTATGACCCAAACACATATGTGCAAAGTAAATAAATATTTTAGGGTTCCGTACGAAAAATGAAAAAACGGAACCCTCATAGGATCACTCGTGCGTCTGTCTGTCCGTCCGTCTGTCACAGCCAATTTGCTCCAAATCTACTAGACCGAATCAGGTGAAATTTGGTAGGATGGTGTAATCCTATGACCCAAATACATATGTGCAAAGTAAATAAATATTTTTTAAAAATTAGGGTCATTTTCGGGGGATAAATTAGGAAATTGAAAAAAAAGTTTTGTAAAATAAATAGATTTGATTTTATTAATGAAAGAAGACGAAAATTGACCATTCCTCCCCCATGATCTTAGAAACTATTGAGCCTAAAATTTTGAAAAAAAAATGAAATATAGTTAATTGCTTGTAGATTACAGGAAAACCTATAAGAATTCAATCAATTGTACGGAACCCTCTCCACGCGAGTTTAACTCGCACTTGGCCGGTTTTATTTATTTATGAAAACTCAGTACAGCCTCGGAGTAAGGTCAAACAAAGTTCATACGTTTGTTTGTAGAAATTTTCAAAACCATTGATTATTTTGGCAAAAAAATTACCCATACACAACTGTTCATTATCTCTGTATCTTGAAACGGATTTCAAAATAATGCTTTTCAAAAGAAATTAACAATACCCATGGTCTACAAACATTTCCCAGTTCTCAGCAAAGATCGCGGTATTGACGACCCCCTTTATATATTAACATTATCTTATTTTAAGTATTTGTTGTTATAGCGGCTATAGTAATACATAATCTGTAAAAATTTCAAGTATCTAGTTAATGCCATTATAAAGATCTAGTTAAAAACGCTGAAAAACACGTTTTTTGTATGACGACCCCCTTTAATTTTTGACTTTAAACTTATTTTTAGTATTTTTTGGTATAGCGACCAGGGTAAAACATAATCGGTAAAAATTCCAAGTGTCTAGCTATTACGGTTCAAGAGATAGAACCCTGTGACAGACAGACAGACACACAGACAGACAGTCACACAGACAGAGAGACAGACGGACAGACACACAGACAGACAGACAGACGGACAGTGGAGTCTCAGTAATAGGGTCCTGTTTGCACCCTTTGGGTACGGAACCTACCTGGGTAAGTACCTATAGTTCTGGTTCTGGGGAGTTGATACTTCCGTTCTTGATTTGGCCACATCAACCCCTTACTGGCAGCCAAATCCTGACACCACAGACAGTTAGTCCTAGTTCTCGTCATCATCAGGCCACCAGTAGCACAGCCAGTAGGCTCCTGGGCATCTTGGGTGTGGTTTTGCGTTTTAGAAAATGAGAAGTTTTTGACATTTTATAATCGATTAAGAAATACTTAATCTATAATCTATATCGAATCGAGAAAACACTTGCCAACTGGACATGTCCTGTCATTCGTAAAAATAATGCAATTTTCTGATTATTGTTTACGTTTATTGCATCAAAACATTGCGGATTCTTTCTCCTAAATGTGATACAAGTGATATGTACGTTGAAAATGTCGTGGTTAAACTTAAACCAGAGTTTGAACAGTTTGAAGGGGCAGATTACAAGTTTTGCTACAGAAGTGTTATCTGAGGCTCCTGTGCAGGATCCTGATGGAAATACATCAGAAGCAGTCCCCTCGGTTGGAGAACTTGAAGAAAAATGCCGTAATCAAGAGCTCGAGGTGAGTGTACCATGAAAAAAACCCCTAATATTTTAAGACAACATAACCTGCAAATCAGCTGTCAAAATTACGTCAAGTTGTGTTTATAAAATTTTTGGAATAATTTGGATGTCCATTTTAATTATGATGTGAAAATCCAGTTTATTATGCTGTTTTCTGCCGTCTGAGTCTTAAATATCATGACATAGGCAGTAATAGGTATGAGAAGAATGATTTTGACGTGACAACGTCTTAAATTAGGTTGCGGCTGGGAGTCACTTATGAAAAAGTGTAACGCTCGGTAACGTTACGATGAGTCACCGAACGAGAGAGAGGCCCGCCGAATGCCTTGCGTCTCTCTCCCACTCAACTATGATCGGTCTGCCGCCGTTGTCACGTAAAATCTTCGCCCGTAAAACCGACTTTACAGGCAACCATTTTTTAGGCTGTTGTATGTTTTTAGCAACTTCTTAAGAGAAATACCTACTTTTACCTACTATTGTTGTTGTAAAATACTAGAGAATGTCGCTCTGTGTACCAGTAACCACCTAGGTTAGGTAGCGGACCCCAGGCTCTGAAGCTTCACTGCTCAGGATGTAACTGGGAATACACTTGGATGATGATGAGTCTATATAAATTAAACAGTAATGCACACTGTAGGCTGGCCAGTCCCATTACTCTGATGTACCGAATAAGACACCCATGTATTAGGGCCTAGCCACCTTTTTGGTTCAGGGCTCATAAATAGGAATGTTATTTGTGTGGTGAATTTTTTTAAGCTGCTTAATTAATCTAAAAAGCTAAGCTCTATGTCTACCATCTAATGATGACAAGGAGATCAATGGCTTAACATACACTATCACGTCTATATCCCTAATAAGCAGCCAGAGCAGCCAGAGCATTTTGAGTCTTGTGACTCTAAACGGACAGAGCCTAGGGCCTCAAAACTTAAAGGCCTCTTTTAGCGTGGTGGTGGGCGAGAAGGTTTAAAACGACGGACGGGGTCAGTCCGTCTCTGTCACAAACCCTACGTGCAATAGAGATAGCTGAAACTGTCGCGGGTCACGTGACTCTGTCCCGCGTAGAGTTTGTGACAGAGACAGACTGAACCCATCTGGGGCGTTCACTTGTCGTAGTTTCGATGAAGAAATGTTGTGCAAACTGTCGGCGCGCCACCAACACCGCGTCTTTGAAAGAGCCGATGACGCCTTTGTTGGCCTGCCATCAGTAATCATAATCATAATCTGAGCTGCTCGTCTATAACAAATAAAATAAATAAATAATTCTTTATTTGCATAAATGTAGGCAATTACATAGGACGTTCAAAAAATATAATATTCCCAATACATTTTACCTTGGAAAGGTGTGCAAAATAGATTTTCAATATTTACAATTCTTTTAACAATTTCATTTCAATGATAATATTATTCGTTACTACATGTAGTATGCACATCATTTGAGGGAATGAACTCTTTTAATGTCTTTTTAACTCCCGACGAAAAAGAGGGGGGGGAAAAAATAACCTTAATTTTTCTTAGCCATTTGTGTTAATTCTCGCATTAACATTAAGTTTTAGTTGTGGTAAAGCATAACTTAGTTTTGCTAGTAGCATGAATGGGCCGGCTCGTCCGGGGAAGTACCACACTCTCACAGAAAAATCAACGTCTGAGTAGTAGCTTCACCGCTTCTATGCTTCGTTCGTTCGGTGAATGAGAGAGCCGGAGCCCCCCTCCCTTCGAGGAGGGCCTAAAGGTCGGTAACGGTATTGTTATATCGCTGTTGTTGCAGTTGTCCGTTGACTCCATTGTTCGTATAATATAACATAAAAATAAAGTAACATAATATTAGTGGCATTGCTTGGCAACCAATTTGAAATGTTGATTATTGCAATATTATGTTGTGCAAATTTGAGGATACAATTAAATTTACTCACAAGGTTTTACCAATAATCTTACGTTTTTAAAATAAAATACTCAATGTATTTTTAACCGACTTCACAAAAAGAGGAGGTTATCAATTCGACTGTATGTTTTTTTTTATGTTTGTTTGTTACGCGATATCTTCGCCAATTGTGAACGGTCCGGAGCAGCACAACTATTGAAACCGGGAACGCGCTGATGAGGAAGAGTAAAATAAAGAGACGAGCTAAATTCCACTTTCAGGGCGAACTGTTCAAAATAATACTAGTGGCTCTGTGAGCTGTAGACCACGCGGGTCTGTCTTTGCAAGCTGTCACATATTGACCCCTTGAAGTTCAAGTTCTTGATTCGAAATGGCTGAAATCTGATAGCAAGATGTGGTGATGACAGGTGGAGTAAAATATTAACAGAGTGGTGTGGTGGCCCATTCATGGTAAGCGCAGCGTGGGTCGTCCGTTACCAAGATGGGTCGACGACATCAAAAAGTTCGCGGGCCAAACGTGGAAGAGAGCAGCTCAAGACCGTGGTAAATAGCATTCATTGAGAGAGGCCTATTCCCAGCAGTGGGAGGTTCAAGGCTGTGAATGATGATGTTGACAGTTTAAGTTTTCAACCCCCATATTTCCGCCATTTTGAAAAATTTCGAGAAACTGGCTCGACAAAAATGTTCTACATAATTATCGAACCTGCTTATAAAATTTAACGAGAATCGTTTGAGAAATGCGACCTGTAGGAGAGAACAACTTGAAAATTGGAATTCGGACACACGGAATTTTTGCCGTAGCTGAAGCGGTGACCTAGGTTGACTTCGCTCGCACGGCCAATAATATCCATGTAACTATTTTACCTGTTTGCCTACTTGAGGTTATAAAGAAAAAAAAATTAAATTTTTAACAAAAAAAAACAACCGACTTCAATTTTTTTAAGGAGTTTCTTCCATATCTCCAAAGTTCTTCATCATATCTTCACCAAATTAAAATGGGACCAACTTGGTAGTAAAGGCTTTCAAATAAAAAAAGAATCATCATAATCGGTTCACAATTGGCGAAGATTACGCGATATCTTCGCCAATTGTTTTATTTTTTTTTAATTTTATTATGGCCCTAAGATGCGTTTTATAAATTTTACGTGTTATTTTTAAGTAAAAACTTCTTTAGGCGCATTGGGCATTTTTAAGATGGGAAAAACTATAGAACTCGCGACACTGTTACCGTTACCGACACCACGTTGATCAAGTTTTCATTTCTGTCGGCACTCCCGGAGTGCCACTGTTTTTTTTTAGGTCACCTTTATAATAGCTTCAACTAATATAATAATATTCCCGTACTATATTATCTATCTTTGTCAGTTTTGTTATGAGGTTTTAGTTAGGTACATAGATACCATTTTAATAACCGTTAAATAAACAAATATGTACCCTACAGTAAACCTAAAAGTACCTAGTTTCCATAAAAACCCCAACCAATCGCCTAACCCTTAAACTTTGAGTGATATGGTCGAAAGTATGTTAATGAAGAAAAAAGACAAGCAGGATATATTCACCCTTAAGTTTCAAGGAATAAGGTTGAAAATATGAAATATATGGATTAAGAATTAGTAAGATATATTCACACCTAAAGCTTTCATAATAAGGTTGAAAATTAGCATTGTAGGGGAGATGTCCGCGGAGGGTAGATATGATATCATGTTTGAACAGTGATATCACGTGATAACGGACATAGCTTTTTGTAACCTGCACTGAGACTATTGCATTACACAATGTTGACTTTCATTGGACTATTTTTAGGGTTCGTACCCAAAGGGTGCCATCGGGATCCCGGGCTTCGCAGCGTTGCAGCTGAGGATGATATTATACGCTGAGAATAGAGAGAGACAGAGAGAGATCGAACCTGCTTATAAAATTTCATGAGAATCGGTTGAGAAATGCGACCTGTAGGCGAGAACAAACAGACAAACTGACGAACAAAAGCATTTTTGGCCATTCTCAAAACTGAGACGCTTCGCTCGCTCGGTCAATATGATACATTTAAAAATTAAAGGGGGTCGTCGTACGAGTTTTAAAATATTGTACGGAGGTACGGAACTGATCCACGCGTCAACTGGTAGAGACTGGTCAGCTCGGCTTCGTTTTTTTAAGACAACTCTTTAAATTGGATTTGGCACTGGTTCGCAAACTTTGCATGTTATATTGTAATAACATTGCATTAGGCATAATATCTTTGTAAACTGACAAAGCTCTTATGGCGCGTACGTAGATGACCTATAATGTGTAAATGAGTTTCTTTCGGCGTTTCATCCCAGCAGTGGTCGTTGCAAAACGGTATCGGTATCTTTAAAAAAATCCTAATCCTAACTAATATTATAAATACGAAAGTGAGTTTGTATATTTGTTTGTTTGTTTGTTTATTTGTTTGTTACCTCTTCACGCTTTATCTACTGAACCAATCTTCTGAAAATTCGCATACACATAGTTAAGAATACTGAGAAGGACATAGGGTACCTTTCATCCCGGAAAAAAGTAATGTTCCCGTGGGATACGCGAGCGAAGCCGCGGGCAAAAGCTAGTAAATTATAAATAAACATTACACGTATTGTACACTTAAATTAATCGGCTCTGGAATGCCCTCCTTGATAGCATTACGAGATCACACAATCGTGATAATTTCAAAATGCTGGTCAAGAAATATTATCTAGAATCAAATTGAACTCTCTCTGCCGTATGTAATATATTATGAATATATATATGGTTTAATAAATACATATAGAATTATTAAGTGTTTCTGTGGATATATATGTATGTATTGTTATAAATCTTTATGTATTATTTAATACAATTATGTTGAAATTAATGATATTTAAATTAAGTATATGTATATTTATTGTGTAATATTATATAGGAACGTTGTATTGTATTGTAATAGTGCTACAACTTGCACCCCTTCTACCAACGTCTCGATGTGTCCCAAAGGCAAACTGGTAGATAATGCATAGCGTTAAGTTTGACCCATTGTACAAATCCATCAAATATGAGATTGTGTGCAATAAACTTAAATAAATAAATAAATAAAATTATTGACTTGTAAAGTGCCTGCATAGATCTGAACTAATAAATATTTGATTTTTGATTCTTCTTAGTGTGTCGATGGTACTTTTAAGTTATATTTGGTTGCTCCAGTAAAGGGCAACCTCAAGAGCACTGTCTTTGACTTCGACTGGGTCCTTCAAAGTTACTCGAGTTGTCATCGAACAGATGTACATACATACATACCTACTTATATAGGTATATAAAAACTTCAAAGTAGATTTGGAGAACTCCGTTCGCTCGTCCAATGATCTAAGGGTGATTAAAATGAATGAAATTTTTTATTAAAAATAATTTATTATATTTAATAATTTTTTTTACCGACTTCAAAAAAGAAGGAGGTTATCAATTCGACAGTATGTTTTTCTTTTTAAATTTTATTTATGTATGTTTGTTACGCGATATCTTCGCCAATTGTGAATCGATTTTGATGTTTCTTTTTTTATTTGAAAGCCTTCACTACCAAGTTGGTCCCATTTTAATTTGATGAAGATATGATGAAGAACTTTAGAGATATGGAAGAAACTCCTAAAAAAAATTGAAGTCGGTTGTTTTTAGGGTTCCGTAGTCCACAAGGAACCCTTATAGTTTCGTCATGTCCGTCCGTCCGTCCGTCCGTCCGTCCGTCCGTCCGTCCGTCCATCCGTCCGTCCGTCTGTCCTTCCGGGCTCGTACTCCGCCGCTACTGCACCGATTGTCACGAAAATTGGTGGAGAGATATTAGGTCCTTACATATGAAATTGCCGATTTTCAATACTGGCAACTTTAAAATCAAATATCTTGCGTTTCATTAGGAATTCCAAATTCAAATTTATTTCGAAATAAAGCCAGAAAAATATTGTTTTAAAATTCGTATTTCATTTGTTTTAACATCATTTGTTTGAGTTTCAACATTGCTATAACAACAACTATGGACAAATTGAAAATTCGCGGTATTTACGAATACGAGTTCCACCGTGGCACCAGTGCTGCAGAAACGACTCGAAGAATTAACGACGTGTATGGACCAGGCACCGCTAACGAACGAACGGTGCGTTTTTGGTTTCAACGTTTCCGTTCTGGAAATTTCGATTTACACAATGAGCCTCGTGGACGACCTGATACTCAAGTGAATAACGAAGAATTGAAGGCGATAGTGGAAGCCGATCCATCTCAAACCACTTCTGAATTAGCAGCAGCCTTCGGCGTAAGTGACAAAACGATACTTATCCATTTGCGCCAAATCGGAAAAATTAAAAAACTCGAAAAGTGGGTACCGCACGAATTGACTGAAGCAAACCAACAAACACGCGTTGCTTGCTGCGTTTCTTTGCTTAATCGCCACAATAATGAGGGGATTTTGAACCGTATCGTGACTTGTGATGAGAAATGGATCCTGTACGACAATCGGAAGCGATCATCACAATGGCTTGACCCTGGAGAACCGGCAAAACCTTGCCCTAAGCGAAAACTGACCAAAAAGAAGATTCTGGTTAGTGTTTGGTGGACCAGTGCTGGTGTTATCCACTACAGCTTCTTGAGATCAGGCCAGACGATTACTGCAGACTTGTATTGCCAACAATTGCAAACAATGATGGAAAAGCTCGCCATTAAACAACCGAGGCTGATGAAATGCTCTAGCCCACTGCTCCTTCAGGATAACGCTAGACCACACACTGCACATCAAATGATCGCCAAGTTAGAGGAGCTGCGACTGTAACCTCTGCGTCACCCACCATACTCTCCAGATCTTGCCCCAACCGATTACCACTTTTTTCAAAATTTGGATAACTTTTTACAAGGAAAAAATTTCAAATCTGATGAGTCAGTCAAAACCGCCTTCAAACAGTTCATAGACTCTCGCTCCCAGGATTTTTTTTCCAAAGGTATCAATGATCTGCCTATAAAATAGCGGAAGTGTATCGATAACAACAGCGCATACTTCGATTGATTAAATAATAATTTCATTAAAAAAAACTTGTTTCACTTTTTTGATACTGAACGGCAATTTCATATGTAAGGACCTAATAGATATCGATGTTCCAAAAGTTGGTTTTTAAAATTATGAAAAAATTTTTTTTTTTCAGCCATACAACCCATTACTTACCCATTACTATTCCCATGTGTGGGGTATCGTTGAAAAGGTCTTTTAAAATGCAACAAAAACTGCTATGAAACTATGTAGATCAAACCCCCCAGTCTTGAGATAATCTAATACAAAGTTAAAATTTGAGGTGCCCCCACCGTAACTTTTAAAATATTACTAAAATAATTCTGAAAAAAATGTGGTATATACCTCAAAGTATGTACTTTCAATTAAAACTATAGGGTCTCGGTATCATAGATAGTTATTTTTTAATACGTCATAAATCTTAAACCGCAATTTACCTTTAGAACTTTTATATTATGTTACTAGCTGCTACGGAACCCTTCATGGGCGAGTCCGACTCGCACTTGGCCGCTTTTTTTTGTTAAAAATTTAATTATTATCTCTTATTTCAATTTCAAGAATAATGATTAGAACTTTTATCAGGTCCTGTTTATCCCCGTATCTTTCGAGTTCGATCGAACAGAGCTGGTAAATTCTTAATTATCTACCAAGCAAAGTAAAAAAAACAAAAGAAAAACCGCTTCATCCTTTTGGTTAAGTTATGATGTCGCACACAAACGACAGACGCGTCACTTATAACACCCATCTTTTTGCCTTGAAGGTTAATTACAAAATTGATTACAGCAATTTGTGTGACTTATTGTTCAAACTACTATCTCTACGGATCGGAGATTTTCGAAGACGTTATCTGCACGCGTCAACTTATAGTTCGGACGTTAACAAAAAATGTCGATTTTGTATAAATTTAAGTTGAATTTTTTGCTTCTCCGATTCACCTTCAACATTTTTTTCTTTTTTAACCGACTTCAAAAAAGGAGGAGGATATCAATTCGACTGTATGTGTTTTTTTATTTTTATGTATGTTTGTTACGCGATATCTTCACCAATTGTGAACCGATTTTGATGATTCTTTTTTTATTTGAAAGCCTTTACTACCAAGTTGGTCCCATTTTAATTTGGTGAAGATATGATGAAGAACTTTAGAGAAATGGAAGAAACTCCTTAAAAAAATTGAAGTCGGTTGTTTTTTTTTGTTAAAAATTTAATTTTTTTTTCTTTATAACATCAAGTAGGCAAACAGGTAAAATAGTTACATGGATATTATTGGCCGTGCGAGCGAAGTGAACCTAGGTCTCCGCTTCAGCTACGGCACTGGTAGGACTCTCCATTGATTCAGAGTAACATATATACCTACTACTACTACAAACGAAACAATTTATCTGTACACACGTCGATGTGTGAGTTTTATACTTAGGGTCGCACCGCAGAATTAATTTAATACTTACCTACTAACGAGTTCGACATATTTACGATTATATCTTTCCATACCGGAAGATTTGCGAACACTATGACGTAAAAAATATTCTGTTTTATATGTATTAAATGTTACAGAAAAGCCGGAAACAGCTACATAATATCACTTCACAAATATTTTTCATTATGTCCATTGTCCATTTCACCATTAGTTCACTTAACTGATTATTACTGAGTCATTTATAATGTAACGCACTAATTTCACTCATTCACTATTGTAATATAGTAATTTGCATATTCGGCGCAAAACTATACGGTAATGATATGAATAAATTCAATGGTTACTATTGGTTGACAGTTCTCAAGACAACACACGTCGCGTATTGCGTAGGTACGGCTAGTAACTAAACCCTGGTTTGGAGCTGTCAAAGCTCACAAAGTGCGGGGGAGAGGTGTGGGGACGCCAATTTGCGGGAGACGCTGTGAGTTACCATTCTGTTTGACTCTTATGTATTCTGTGGCTACGGCAAAAATTCTTCCGTGAGTCCGAATTACAATTTTCAAGTTGTTCTCTCCTACAGGTCGCATTTCTCAAACGATTCTCGTTAAATTTTATAAGCAGGTTCGATAATTATGTAGAACATTTTTGTCGAGCCAGTTTCTCGAAATTTTTCAAAATGGCGGAAATATGGGGGTTGAAAACTTAAACTGTCAACATCATCATTCACAGCCTTGAACCTCCCACTGCTGGGAATAGGCCTCTCTCAATGAATGCTATTTACCACGGTCTTGAGCTGCTCTCTTCCACGTTTGGCCCGCGAACTTTTTGATGTCGTCGACCCATCTTGGTAACGGACGACCCACGCTGCGCTTACCATGAATGGGCCACCACACCACTCTGTTAATATTTTACTCCACCTGTCATCACCACATCTTGCTATCAGATTTCAGCCATTTCGAATCAAGAACTTGAACTTCAAGGGGTCAATATGTGACAGCTTGCAAAGACAGACCCGCGTGGTCTACAGCTCACAGAGCCACTAGTATTATTTTGAACAGTTCGCCCTGAAAGTGGAATTTAGCTCGTCTCTTTATTTTACTCTTCCTCATCAGCGCGTTCCCGGTTTCAATAGTTGGGCCGGACCTGACTTTTTCTCCTCCAAAGATGATAATGTCAAAGATGGAGTGGTTCTACCAGGCCTGTGTCACTCCCCGTGTAGGTATCAAAAATATACCTACGCGCGGCGGCCTTCCCGGGTGGCTAATTCAGTCAGGGTTCACGTGCGAGCAGTGACGCACACGCGAGCTTTCACCCATCCGGTCATTTAAAAAATGGAAAAACATAAAAGAAGGCTAAAAAATACTGCGCAGTTTTTAACTGTTTAAACAAGGATTGCGATCCAAATTTAACTATTTTTAGACTTCCTAAGGAAGCTGAAAGGTAAGATCTACTTTAAAGTGGTTATTATTATTATGTTGTCATTCATGATAGGTACACTAAGTAAGTTTAATACCTAGGACCTAGGTACCTTCTTAGGTTACAAAAATAAGTAGGAATGTAGGTATAAGTATACATATTATTCTTTCGAATTTATGATGTTTGGTTTGAGATTAACGATCTGTTTCGTTATAAGTAGGTACCTAACTCACCTACTTAGGAACTTTTCTGTTCGCTAGCAAAATAATTATGAAAGTTACAGAAAAGGTATGTGTACCTACTAAGTACATCCTATAGAATTCGGTATCTACTTTAAAGACTTTGTTTTAGCTGGTATCTAACCAGCTAAAACAAAGTCTTTAATTTCGCTCATGTAATATTATATTTCATTCATTATAGTTTACTACCAAACGATGATACATACATACTATCACGTCTTTATCCCTAATGGGGCAGACAGAGCATTTTAAGTGTTGTGGCTCTAAGCAATCAGAGCCCAGGGCCGCAATACCCAAAGGCAACTTTTAGCGTGATGGTGGGCGAGAAGGTGGAAAAAGAAATCAAAATAGTGATGGGTTGCTAGCCGCATCGCCTTTTAACATGATTTGCATTTTCGCCCATTCCTTCGATAGGCTACTACGATTTGCGCGGGGAGAGAAGCAGCTATGACCTCCGTGGTGTAATGGTCAACACGCTAGTCCGCCAATCTGGAGGTTTTGGGTTCGATCCCCAGCCAGGGCAAGTTCGAAAATGGCCTTATTCAAATTGTCCTGGGTCTTGTATCTATATATGTATTTATTATAAAACTAGCTGTGCCCGCGACTTCGTTCGCGTGGTTGTCGGAACGTAATGTTATATAGCCTAAAGCCTTCCTCTATAAATGGACTACCCAACAAAATAAGAATTTTTCAAATCGGACCATTAGTTCCTGAGATTAGCGCGTTTAAACAAACAAACTCTTCCGCTTTATAATATTAGTATAGATATAGTATCGTTGAGTTAGTTTCCCATAACACAAGTTTAAACTTACTTTGGGGCTAGCTCAATCGGTGTAATTTGTCCTTACATATTTTTATTCAAGTTTTATTCTTGTCTCCCAGACCAGCACGGAAGACCGATAATACGGTGCGCTAAATGACGATAGTAGCTACGATAGTAGCTTCTTGTAGTAGTCAACCCTAGCGCGTCGCTCGCGGAGTCTATTTTAGTCGGTTTAGTGTGTATAATGAATCGTTTGTCCAGAGTCATAAGGATAAAATTGGCTTGCAATGGATTTCTGTAGGTGTCTAAACAAAAAGGTGCTGCGTTTTGACGCGAGCTAAATTACACCATATTGCTAATCACTGTGAGTAGATATTTCTTTGAAAACGTTTGCGGAGTGAGTCTTCTGTACTACTGATATTTATTCTGTGGTTCTAATCAAAGAGCATGGAATGTACCATACGAACAATAATTCTCTTCTAGAGAATTGTAGTAAATGGATGTAGGAGCATTAGAATTCTATTTTAACGCTCCTACATTCACCGCTTCGATTCTGATTCCATTTACGCAAACAAACGAACAGTAATACAACGAAAATGCATGCAATTGGTCGCGACAAGGTCACGCGTCGTCGTCGGTCGGGTGGGGCTAGTCAACGCAACGAGCGGTGAGGTACAACGCGCAGATGGTACCTATTATGCAGTACGCTGCGCTAAAATAAATAACCTTGTTTACGTGTTACTTTTTTTTTTGAATAACTTATTTTCACGTCTGTATGACTTATACCACTTTACGGCACATGACGGCATTTTTAATGAATCTATTATCGCAAAAACACAGCAATATTCTCAAAGGAAACTTCTTGCGACGCAACCGCATGACTTGAGTGTCACGGCGAACTGTCGCGCCGCGCTGTTCATATTTTAAGCCCCGCCCGCCGCGGTATATATCGCGTGGAATGATTTTTCGGGATTATTTTCGATTATAGAGAATTACGAGTATTATTTCGATGAATGTACCTTATTATAGAGATATTCTGACTTAAAACCCATCTTGTGTCTCTTTCTCTGTTATTAGCTTTTACTGTTGCAAGAATGAGTTTTCGCCGAAACGTCAAAAGTAAAGTGACCTGTTAATACGACAAAGTAATAATGTTGCTGCTTAATACGACAAAATTTAAATGTCATTGTCTAATGACATTGACTTTTGTTTAGGTGACTTTTCTATTTAGTAACGACGTGTATTAGTCATGGGTAATCTCGACTCCGAGGAGTGTTTCGGCTCACTGAATCTTACTCCGCATCCGGTACCGACTCATCTTAATGATTCCTACTCCCTTATCGGCTCCAGCTCCGAGGTCCGCTAAGTTTCGCTATTGAATCTACACAATACAGATGTCCTTTCTGGTACCGGTTTCAATAAAGATATACAATATTGACTCCCGACTCCCGATTCCTCCCAAGACGCGGTGGAGCCGAAACGCGGCTCGCGACCCGACAGGCGCCGCCGGTTCCCGGCGGGACCAAGATCCGTGTGGACTCAATAACTCGCGGGAGCCGATAACGATTACCGGGATTCAGTACGGGTATCGGCTCCTGTTAATGAATCGGCTCATTTAAATATTTGAATCCGGAGTTACCCATGTCTAACGTGTATGACGCTACTAAGTAGAAAAGTCCTGGAGTCATACGCGTACAAAAAATGTGACCACTACGTTTCAAAACAGGCTATGCTTTTGAGACATCATCGCGGAATATATTTACTTCCAATATCTCTGATTCTACTCTATGTCGGAAACTACACGGCATGTACTGCCACAAAGTAACACAAAATAATTTATATTTAGATATACAGAAGTCAGACAGGAAACGCTCGCGTCTCACAACAAAGCACAATACAAAGGTTTTTACATAAAAACGCACGTAACACCCACTTATGATGCGAATATATTTCACTCTGACCTATTGGCAGCGCGCATTTAAATCGATTCCAAATTTGAAATGTAAAACGGCTGCGCGCTATTGGTCCGCTATTCTTTTTTTCTGTCGATGACAAGACATTATTCAGCCAGGAGTGAGGCCTATGTCGCAAACCAGCGTTCTGATTTCCGAAATAGAGAAAAGAAGAAAGAACTAAGTCGTGTCCGCCTGGACAATGCGTGCTTTTCTTTTAGCGTGATAGGAGCCTTCCTATCACGCTAAAAGAAAAGAAAAGCGAAAACGTATGTATTAGCTGCCTCTCTTTCTGCGCAGATCGTAAAAGCTGATCGAGTCGTCAGTTTTTACCCGACTGCCAAGGAAGGGTTATGTTTTTCGCGCGTATCTTGTATGTAAATTTCTCTATTATCTTGTTATAAACAGCTAGATGGATTACGACAAGGTATCCTTAGGTTCGTCTCAAAAACACAAGAGAACTTATTTAGGTTTTTTAACCGACTTCAGAAAAAGAGAAGGTTATCAATTCGACTATGTTTTTTTAATTATATGTTTGTTACGCGCTTTGCCAATTGTGGACCGATTTTGATGATTCTTTTTTATTTGAAAGCCTTTCAAAAAATCATTAATATCGGTCCACTATTGGCGAAGATATCGCGTAACAAACATACATAAAAATTTAAAATTAAATTTTATTTTAAATTTATATTATATCTTTCTTCTTTATATTATCACTTTCTCAGATAAAATTGGCTAGGTTTTATTCTTGTTTTAATTTTAATAATTCTATTCAAAATCCTATGTTGTCTTCTTCTATGTGTTACCTTTAGTGTATTGTATGTGTTGTGTTTTTCTGGAAATAAAAATCTGTCTGTCTGTCTATAAAAAAAAAATCATATAGTCGAATTGATAACCTCCTCCTTTTTTGCAGTCGGTTATAAAAGAGAATCATCAAAATTGGTCCACAATTGGCTAAAATATCGTGTAACATACTAACGAATGGAAAATCATACAGTCGAATCGATAATCTCAATCTCCTTATTTAAGTCTGTAAAAAAATCTCTTTCTTTTTCAGATTGCATCGCTCAAAAAGCTGACAGAAGAACTACAGGCTTCGTTGCAGTCTGAGGTAAATATAAAGTAACTAGCTTCTCCCCGCGACTTCGTTCGAAATCACCGTACGGGTAATTTACAATAATAATCAATAAATAATAATTAATAATCATTTATTTTCCAAAATACAATGGGTTTTAAGCTCCATGGTTATTGTTCTTTGGGTTAAGTAGTTGACAAATGTCATCATTACATTGCCTACATATAGTTGCACATAATTAAATATAATTAAATCAATTAATTGACTTTCTTTTTTGAAATTAAAGGAGGGTTATATCTCTATGCTCCCTCGTAACTACCAAACGGCTAAACCGGTTTTAATAAATTATACGTAGTTAGATTTTTCTTAACCACTAGGGTGTCATAGGCTATATTAAAATTATAGGAAATCCAAATGGCGGATTTTTGGCGCCAAATTACGTGGCATGAAAAATCTTTTCTTTTCAAAACCCTTCCGAGTGCGGTATCAAATTAAAGGATTTTATATAAGAATTACAAAAATATATACAACTTATAACTATATGTTTAAATGAAATTTGGAATGAGAAATGCTTAAAAACAACATATGACATCGCTTCGCTAAGCGTATTCCTGGTTGCGTCCTAGACATGGATAATTACTGCTGTTGTATTACGAAGTCGGGATTTTAGTTTTTTTTTTTTTAAATTAATAATTGAACAAACTAAACTAGTGGTTATAGAACAATAAACCTCGCGGGTTCTTATAACCATGCAATAACCGACACTTTCTCCCTTTCCCCTGGCTTAGCAAAGCCATTTCAGTGAAATCCGTCCATATATAACGCTACAGCAAACGTCCCCCCTTTTCCTACATCCACTCCGCCTTTTAGAAATTCTTGTGTAGAATTAAGTCCTCAGTGTGCCTCTCAAATTTGATTGAAATCCGTCAATAAATAACGCTACAGCAAAGTTTCTCCGTGTTCCACCCTATTTTTCCTTTAAATGTTTCTTTTAAATTATTTTATGTCAATATATTTTTTAAATTATTTTATGTCAATTGATAGTTATGTCGACTAAAGTTATGGCAAACATTATACAAATCGTCTGCTGTATATCAAACCTGTACGGGACATACATTTGTGCGAAAAAATTTACAACCGGGCGCCGCCCGACATCAACCCTCCTTGGATATGCAGTTGTTGCGCAAGATGATTGTGCTTACTCCTCTTATGCAATCCACAAGAAGTGATGGACTGGTCCTGTTCTAGGCCGGAAATCAAACTTTACGGCATTAATTACCATTACGAACTATCACTTTGGGTGCGATCCTCAACCTTGGGTGTTCATCTTAAAACGAACCTAACGGTAAAAGCGTTGTCTACCAGTCAACCTTTGGGTTGTACAAAGAGTCTAAATGTAGGTTGCATGATAGAGTACAAGTGTAATACCTATACATAAAATACATTGATAAATACATTAATATATGTACAGGGCATTGACATGAATATATAGACTCGGCATCTTCAAACACGACCATGTCCTCTTTGGTAATATAGACTAAACACGAGAGTAGTACAGAAAGGTCAATATATTTTTACATACCTACGAGTACGTGGTTCAAATTAAATCCTACATATATTTTAATAAATGCGGATGTTGATAAGTATGGCTGGATGTACGGATGGGTATATGGATGGTTGTATGGTTGTATAGATTTTTAGATTGTAGACTCACGACTATCATATTTATAAAGGTAAAAGTTAAACTGCACATATCTGTTTCTTTGGTAACCTTTTGTTATTCTTACTTAATTTCTTAACATAATGTTGTGCACTAGAAGAAAGTGATTTCTTGTACTTGTATACCTTTTTATTTTTTTCTTTGTTAGCTATCTCTGTATTTAATGTATATAATCATATACGTAGGTATTGGGTCTAAATTAAATATGTTTATTTAGATTACATATATGAAGATTTGTAATCGGCTTATAGTTATATAATAATTTATCAAAATCGATTTAGCCGCGTAGCAGTTACGAGGAAACAGAATTATAGGGACAAACATAATATAACATCAAAAATGTGTAAGCGGCCATCTTGGATCCAAAATCTGATAGCAGTTTTAAGTTGCGCGGGGCACTTGTAGGGGTACAGCCACCACATACAAAATTTTTGAGCCCTCGGATCGGAGGTCCTAGTGAGACGTTACGAGATATGACTTAATTTTATAAAGGATTTATAGGATTTTAGGAATCTTTTGTAAAGCATTAATAGCATATGTAGATAAAAATTATAAAACTTAAACATTTTTAAACGTTTTACAAACATTAGTAACTGAGTAGCAAACAAATAGTTTTTCGATGCTTCTATGAAGAAAGTGAAATGTAGGCATATTTATGATGTCTACATTTCACTTCTGTTTTGTTAGTCTATGACGAATCATTCCATCGGTTGACAGATCATTCACTCATTACATTCATTATGGCAGCCAAAATTTTGCAATCATTATTATTGCGTATTTAATTTTCAATCAATGAAATCTAGTTACTTACCGATGGAAAGTTATTCCTTAATATTTTGCTTTGTTCTTTGAATTACTAGTGCAGTATCTCAACACACACTAAGGCATTTTTGACTAAGTTGACAGTGTTTTCTTTAATGAATCGTGGAGTGTTTTATGCGCGTATTGCTAGCGAGTGACTAATGTGAGGTTAACAGTGATAGCATATGATGAACAGAACACAACTGTTGTATGTGGCGTCTTCTCTAGTACGTAAGTACATAGATCTCGTTGGTACAGGGTTACTTTTTAAACACCGGCAACATTTTTGGAGCAAGTTCAGTACGTGATGCTGAACCACTTACCATAAAAACAAGTATCGAAAATAAATAAAAAACCCTAATAAACGGGCAAGTGCGAGTCGGACTCGCACATGAAGGGTTCCGTACCACCGTAAAATGTTTTAAAACGCTGAAGGAACACGTTTCTTGTATGACGACCCCCTTTAATTTTTAACTTTATTTTATTTTAAGTATTTGTTATTGTGGTCATAGTAATACATAATTGGTGAAAATTTCAAGTATCTAGTTAATGCCCTTATAAAGATCAAGTTAAAAACGCCGAAAAAAACACGTGTTTTGTATGACGACCCCCTTTAATTTTTAACTATTTTTAGGGTTCCGTACAAAAAATTAAAAAACGGAACCCTTATAGTATCACTCGTGCGTCTGTCTGTCCGTCCGTCTGTCACAGCCAATTTGCTCCGAATCTACAGAACCGAATCAGGTGAAATTTGATGACTATGACCCAAACACATATGTGCAAAGTAAATAAACATTTTTTTAAAATAAGGATCATTTTCGGGGGACAAATTAGGAAATTAAAAAAAAAAGTTTTGCAAACCTTACTGTGTCATATATCAAATAAAAGGGCTTGTTATGAGGATCTCAAATATATTTTTGTTATTATTGTAAAATGAATAGTTTTGATTTTATTCATGAAAGAAGACGAAAATTGACCATTACCCCCCTGATCTCCGAAACTACTGAGCCTAAAATTTTGAAAAAAATACGAAATATAGTTCATTGCTTGTAGATTACAGGAAAACCTATAATAATTCAATCAATTGTACGGAACCCTCTCCACGCGAGTTTAACTCGCACTTGGCCGGTTTATTTATTTTTTGTATTTGTTGTTATAGCAGCTACAGTAATACATAATCGGTGAAAATTTCAAGTGTCTAGCTAAACGGTTCAAGAGATAGAGCCCTGTGACTGACGGACAGACAGACAGGCGGACAGACAGCGGAGTCACAGTAATAGGGTCCCGTTTGCATCCATTGGGTACGGAACTGGGCCGATTTGTGCAAGGAAGCCGAATTTTTCGCCGGATTTTGTATGAGAGGACGAAATTTTTTAACAACAACCGCCAACATTTACGGAGCAAGTTCAGTACGTGGTTAGAATAGGACCACTCCATCTCTTTCCATGGATGTTGTAAGAGACGACTAAAGGACTAAGCACAAACAACTCGTGCTACAATTGCATTCCCAAGGAGGGTTAACGTCGGGCGGCGGCCGGTTGTAAAACGATAGCCAAATCATTGAAACTATCTCGGCTATTTCTTCTTCATTTTGCAAAGTCTTTGGTATCCTTGGGTAACGAAGAAGATAGTTTTGTTGAGTTAGAATCCCATAATACAAGTTTAAACTAAGTTAAGGGCTAGGCTCAATCAGTGTCACTATTCATCTGGCTATCTATACTCGGTCTCCTCTGCCAGGTGCAAATACGTAATTCTCTTTCTCTGTCTATGGATCAATGTTGTAGCGGAGCATAGCGTCCACAAACAAACAGATAAAAGTATTGATCGTTATGGGGTAATGATAAGAGTTAGTATAAAAGCTATGGGGAGATTTATCACGCCTTTGTTTGGTGGGAGCTGAATTCGCAGGTACGTGATTTTTTTACGTATTCCATTCTTAAATTAGTCCAGCCTTTATTGCTCCACAGCTGGACAATAACAGAGCTCTTTGTGTCTTGCAACCTTGGGCACACAGAGCCCATTGCCTCAAGACCCAAAGACTACTTTTAGCGTTATGGTGGGCTATAACTGGGAAAAAAAAAAATTGTGATGACGCTGATTGCCATGATTCAAATTTTCTCTCCTTCCATCGATTGGTTTTTCGATCTGCGCGGGAGAGAAGCAGCTTGTACATTCTGCGGGTTTTCCTTTTTCCCAGACTAGCAATTACTAAAACACTTCGAATGAGGCTGTAGGTTCATTTCGTTTTATTATTTAAAACGAGACAAGTACGAGTTTGGTGCGAAAAACGGCCACTTTGTGCGAAGAAAAGCTTCACGTTTTCACTTTAAGGCCATACCTGAATTTTCCGGGGTCCAGTGCTGCCCCCATTTAAAATAAATCATTTCCAAGAAAACGGAGACACCATTTAAAGTTCTGCTACCACCAAGCCCTAGATAACCTTTCAAAGTACTTTATGAACTACTGTTTACAGTTTAAATTGAGAACGTTAAGCTTTACTACTCGTGCGCACATTTGCGAAAAACGGCCACTTTTGGCAAATGTGCGTAGTAAAGCTTAACGTTCTCGTTATAAAGTGTATATATCTAGGGCACCATCATCATCATCAACAGCCTTCAAGTACCCACTGCTGGGCATAAGCCTCCTTTTGTCTGCGCCATCCTGCTCTATCACTGGCCATCGCAATCCAGTTTCTAGGGCATACTAAAGACAAAATTTTAAATAATATCTCCGTTTCCTTTTAAAATAATTTATTTCAAATGGGCCGGCGGCACTGGACCCCGGAGAACTCGTGTACCAATCACCATTCATGTACCCCTTAAAACTAAAACACAATTATCAAGCTTTCAGTTTGTAAATACCGTACTGTTATTTCATTCCTTCGCTACGAATGCGGCCATCGACTCTTCTAAACCTGCACGAACCAAAAAATGTATTCAATACGATAAATTAACATACGGTTTTGAAGATACATCGTATTTCGGTGCCACAGTTGAACAAATAGCCAGCTCTTTTGTCCCGCGCTCTTCTGGTTGGAATTCTTGACTGTATGTTTGAGGAGTTGTGGCTCATTTGTGAATGTAGCTTATTATTGATCCAAAAAGATTATGTGCTCCTAAAATAAGTTTTAATGTAAGCCATTCCATCGAATTTCCGTAGGTACAAAATTTCATGCCCCATAAAATTAAAAAATTATATTTGTCACCCATTCCCTCACTCGGCTTTTACGATCTGTGCGGGTAGATAAGCAGCGGGTACATTGTAAGTTTTTTTTTCCAGACCCGCATGAAGGACATTATCAGAATCAAAATATTTAAATAACTAAATAATTAAATATTTTCCAAAAAAAAAAAAACAACCGACTTCAATTTTTTTAGGAGTTTCTTCCATATCTCCAAGTTCTTCATCATATCTTCACCGAATTAAAATGGGACCAACTTGGCAGTAAAAGCTTTCAAATAAAAATTGAGTCCATGCTAAGAATTTTACTGATATTTGTTATTTTTAACCTACTTTAAAAAAGGAAGTGGTTATTAATTCGTTTTTTGTGTTTTTTTATGCATGTTCCCCGATTACTCGAAGACGCCTGTACCGATTTGGTTTTTTTTTTTGTTTGCAAGGGTATACTAGGGGTTGTCTTTCTCAACATCACCCGGTTGGTTGACTGGTAGATAAGGCCTTAGGCTTTAAGTCCGCTATTACACTTGTATTTGTGTATAAAGTTAAATAAAATAAAAATAAAAAAATATACTTTCCAGGTGTTCCCCTAGACTAGAAATTTTATTAAAATCGGTTGTGTTGTTTGTTTTTAGGGTTCCGTACGAAACATGAAAAAACGGAACCGATAAAGGATCACTCGTGCGTCTGTCGAAAGACAGGACGGACGGACAGACATGTCCGTCCGTCTGTCACAGCCAATTTGTTCTGAATCTACTAGATCAAATCAGGTGTCAGATGTGCAAAGTAAATAAATATTTGTTTTAAATAAGGGTCATTTTCTGGGGACAAATTAAAAGTAAAAAAAAAAGTTATGCAAACATTACTGTTTCATATATCAAATGAAAGGGCTCGTTATGAGGATCTCAAATATATTTTTGTTATTATGGTAAAATAATTAGTTTTGATTTCATTCATGAAAGAAGACGAAAATTGACAATTCCCTCCCCTGAGCCTAAAATTGTGAAATAAATACAAATTATAGTTCATTGTAGATTACAGGAAAACCTATGAGAAGTACGGAACCCTCTCCACGCGAGTTTACCTCTCACTTGATCAGTTTTTATTTTAAACGAAAATAACTGAAAAAAATATGTCGTCTAAGTATACAATTATTTTAATTTAGCTTTTCTGATACCTATAGAAGTCGGTGTTTTTGTTTTATAAAATATCAATAACTATTTAGTAAAATATTACTCAAATTTAAGACTATACCAAGAATGTTACTGATATTTGTTATTTTTGAGATTAACATAGGGAAAGACCCGTCATTGTTGTCTCTAATCATCGAATTATTCAGGTTATCGTGACGAAAAATCTATTGAATATGTATTTCAACTTTATGCTGGAATGTTCAATGGCTTCCAGGGCAGAAAGGACGCAGGGTCGTCTGATTTAAATTATTTTAAATTTCGATAAATTCAAAACGGATTTTAGTTGACCTACGCACCCCCATTTTTCGAATTTACAATCGTCATGTCATGGACGTATGGTTGTGTGGATACGCCCCCATGTGTGGGTGAAGGCGTAGCTCAAATCGCCGCAAGCGCCTCCTATTCAGTTGTACAGTGATCCTCGTCGCGTGAGCACGTCTTCGATTCGAAATTTAACTTTTTTCAGTGCGACGCTCGAGTTCGAATAAGGTTATCGGTTTTTGTTTGCTGGTAGGATATCCTCCACCATATTAAGGTGAGTTTGTAATGTTTGCCTTTTTTGTCTGTTTTTTCTTTTTTTTTCCAGCCAGTGTTTACATTTGATTAGCGTTGGAAGTAGGCTGCGGCTGCATAGGTTAGGTTTGTTTAGTTTGAAATATATTTCTTAAAATACTGACTCACATTTTGCTTGTGTGACATCATTTGATACTTGTACGGTTCATTTTTCAATGACTGTTTGTTAATAGATTAATTTTATCTAGTTCACGATAAATTCTGATACTGATACATACATACTATCACGTCTTTATCCCTAACGGGGCAGACAGAGCCCAGGGCCACAGAATACATAAGAGGGCCGCAAAGGCGCGCGAGACGGTGGAAAAAGGAATCAACATAGTGATGGCTTGCCAGTTGCATCGACGAGTTTCGTCCAGTCCCACGATCGGCTTTTACGATCTGCACTGGAAGAGAAGCAGCTGGTATATTTAAAGTTTTTTTTTCTTTTCTACCAGACAGAAGGGAATTCATAAAATTGGAAGATCCATAAAACATAGAAACTAGGGAAATAGCGAATAATAAATTAATCAGATGAAAATAATAATTTATTTGATTTCGTTTAATTGCTTGATAAGCGGAAAGGTCTGACGCAAGCCGCATAGCCTTGAAGCGAGCAAAATTATTTATTACCCACACAATTTCATCTATTGTCTCGCAACTTCACTCAAGGTGGTTTTTCTAAGTATTATTTTTGTCCAGAAGAAACTATTATATGAAAATGTCTGAAGATACGTAAAGCGCGGACCACACCGCTAAGCTAAGCTAAGCTATGTAAGCGATTTGAGCTAACGTAGCTTAGCGAACTTATCTATGGAACCATTTGAGATTTCATAATGTGTTGAGCTAATATGATATTTATACGGTTTTCTTAAGGCCATACCTGAATTTTCCGGGGTCCAGTGCTGCCCCCATTTAAAATAAATCATTTCATAAAATACTTTGAAGGGTTATCTAGGAATTGGTAGTAGCAAAATTTTTAATGGTGTCTCCGTTATCTTTGAAATGATTTATTTTAAATGGGGGCAGCACTGGACCCCGGAAAATTCAGGTACGGCCTTAAGTGTAGTTTCAATCAAGTTAGAATCGATTTCTAATAATATAATTATATTTGTATGAAAATATTATTTAGGTGATAAACTTTTTACACATTAAATATTTCGTCATTTAATCTTTATTGTCTATCAAATACAAATTTAACAGACCAATAGGTGAACTTGACGCTAAAAGCGTTGTCTACCAGTCAACTTTTGGGTTATACAAAGAGTCTAAATGTGGGATGCAAGATAAAGTATAAGTGTAGTATACATAAAATATATAATGATCATTGATATTAATATACAATCCCTATGTATATACATACTTACATATAAACAACATTATATGCTATATATAAATAAATGCAGCAATTCTTAAATATTGGTGGATTTTAAGGGTTTCGTAGCCTAATGGCAAAAAACGGAACCCTTATAGATTCGTCATGTCTGTCTGCCGTATGACACAGCCACTTTTTAAGAATTATACTGTTGAAACTTGATAAGTAGATGTTTTCTGTGAACTGCATTACGAGTAAGATTTTCACACAAAAATAGAAAAAAAAAACAATAAATTTTGGGGGTTCCTAGTACTTAGAACTGAAACTCAAAATTTTTTTTTCATCAAACGCATACGTTTGGAATATCTATCGATAGGTCTTCAAAAATGATGTTGAGGTTTCTAATATTTTTTTTTCTAAATTAAATAGTTTGCGCGAGAGACACTTCCAAAGTGGTAAAATGTTGGTGGTTTTTTAGGAGTTTCTTCCATATCTCCAAAGTTCTACATCATATCTTCACTAAATTAAAATGGGACTAACTTGGTACCTAGTAAAGTAAAATAATAAACAAAACACTGCGAAATATTCGTCCAGAGCGAAGAAAGGCCCGGAGCCATGCTCGACGATATTCCGCAGTGTTTTATTTATGATTCTTTTTGTATTATATTTATAATTTTTTTTTGTAGCCTAAACGGATAGATATTTAGATAATAAGTTTTTTGGTATAATTTTCACATAAAAAGGTGATTGTATAAAATAGTAATACGTATTATAAAGGCAAATTTAGAGGTATGTTTGTGATTTTTTCCATCGAGTCAAAAATGCTCAATCGTGTTTTGGATATTGTATGTATCTGTAGAAAAGCCTTAAGATTGTTATGTAAAATTTTGGTTGAATAAACTGTAGTAGTTTAATTACAGTGATTTTTTAAAAACACTCACAGTTTTCTTGGTTCTGAACTGGCGGGGCCTTAATGCGGTATACATCTACTTACCAAGTTTCAACAGTATAGTTCTTATAGTTTCGGAAAAAAGTGACATACGGACAGACAGACAGACATGACGAATCCATAAGGGTTCCGTTTTTTGCCATTTGGCTACGAGACCCTAAAAAAGAATCATCAAAATCGGTCCACAATTGGCGAAGATATCGCGTAACAACACACATACATAAAAAAATAATAAATAAAAATAAACATAGTATACAGTCGAATTGATAACCTCCTCCTTTTTTGAAGTCGGTTAAAATCATTTGCACTATTCAGAGCCCACTTTTTATGATTAATCAAATGTTTGTAAATGTCTTTTGATACTCGTACGCTAGCTATAGTATTTATGTAGGATTTCCTTAAAATCCGAAATGGGTTTTAAAAAAGTAACAAAGTCTAAAAGACATCAACGGCACCACTGCCACTGCTGCCGCAACGATGTCCGCCTTTCGTGAAACAAGCTATACAATACATACGGATTTATTGACTTCGTTAACTTCGAATTATCTTCGAATAACGTATTTTTCGAAGATAATCTTGCCCTCTGACGAAGTTATTTTATTTGAATCCAACAAAGAGGCAGACCGGACATAGGTACATAATGCTACGTAAACAGTCTATCATATTCGAACAAAGCCGGTTGCAAAACTTAATTTGCTTTTAGTCTGTTTGTATTCAGATCATTAAAATAAAATGTTAGTCAACTGCAGGGTAATTTTACGCACTTTTAAGCAGCGATAACAGTAACGAAATTGCGATGTTTTTGGGTAACCAGATGTGCCGTACGCGCTAGACTTTAAAATATATCTCTCTCTCCTCTCTGCTTCGCTGGACAACCGACTTTTTGCACTGCATCGGCTTTCATCATCATTATTATCCGAGCGTATTCCCAGTTGCTTCAGAGCCCGAGGTTCGCTACCTAACCTAGGTGATTTGACGAGGTCGCTGGTTTTACACAGAGCGAATGCCGTCTGACCTTCCAACCCAAAAAGGGTAGACCAGAACCAATAATAGGATAGGTTTAAACAAACGCTAGCTAGCGTTCGGTACTAACAGCTTTCTTTGCCTTCGGAAGCACGGAATCATCTTTCTTTTCGGATAATCAGGTGATCCAAGCCTGCAATATCCTAACCAGACTGGAAACAACTTTTTACAAAGTATGCTTCCCAGTAGGATTTGAACCCACGACAACAGGATCACAAACGCCTTGACCTCTGGACCACGAAGGCAGTCCATTCAATTTTTCTGGTTGTCTAACTGCATTGGCCTTTCTTATCATCATCATTAGGTCCTTTTTAGTTTACAAAACTATATCTTGTTGTCAATTTCATCATCATCATCAGCCTTACTAGTCTCTACTGCAGGAGCACGACCCTCTGTACTACCAGAGCCATACTTGGCCAGAGCAGCCAGACGATTTGGCCTGCACTCTTCACGCTGGCCAGACGGGTTGGAGAGTTCTCATTGATGTTTATAAGCTTTGTTCAGCTTGTGTTTCCTAATTCGCGATTCCTAAGGGAAGACTTGGAGTGGTCCTATTCTACTCTGTCAAGAACCACACGTCTAACGGCGTTTCTTATAAAAGACAGGATTTCAATTTGAATGAGTCCTACAAAACTGGCGAGTTGGACATCCACGTACCGTGTCAAGGTTTGCGATAATTGCTCGTTTAGAAGCGGCACTCTTAATTTATTATGCTTAAATTAATTACGAGCCATTGATGCTTATCTTTGAAATGCGTGTACAATTTGCTGATTTGAATTGTCACTTTGGGCTTGTGAGCCTCATTATTATTGGGAAAGGCCTTTTCTTTAATGGCTGGATGATGTACGATAGTAAAATAAATATTGTCACTTGAAACATTTGAAACGAACCGATGGCCGATGAGGCAAAAAGGTTCTCAAATGGCGACCACGTACTGGCAAGCTAAGCGTAGGACACCTACCCACAAGGTGGTCAGACGATCTGACCAAGGTCGCTGGAAAGAGCTGGATGAAGGCCGATAATTGGTCATTTTGGAAATCCTTTTCTGCATTTTTAAGCGATATGGGTGTAAGTAGGTAGAAAACTTAAAAAATATTTTTTTTAAAGAAGTACTTAGGTATACCAAAAAAATTTCAAGTGTCTAGCTATTACGGTTCAAGAGATAGAGCCCTGTGACAGACGGACAGATAGCGGAGTCACAGTAATAGGACCCCGTTTACACGCTTTGGGTACGTAACCCTAAAAATGTAGATGTATGTTTGTTACGCGATATCTTCGCCTATTGTGACCCGATTTTGATGATTCTTTTTTTATTTGAAAGCCTTTACTACCAAGTTAGTCCCATTTTAATTTGGTGAAGATATGATGAAGAACTTTGGAGAAATGGAAGAAACTCCCTATAAAAATTCAAGTCGGTTGTTTTTTTTTTTTTGTTAAAAATTTTATTAGTAATAACTTTTTTATAGAAAGTAGTAGTTCAGTATCGTGGACTGAACTTGGTCAAAAATTTTTTTCGGTGGATAAAAAGTCACCCTGTATATACTTTACTCCTCCATACTCCTATAAATGGTTACGCAGTTTTACGCTTGAGATGCTACCTCCCTTTCGAAGACACAGGCCTTTTGTCACAGTCTCCAGTAATTGGCTGTTCCGACCTGCAATCTTGCTACTTTGTCAGCAGCTACTTAACTGCAGTAGTACATGTGTGTGATGCATGTGTTACAAGTTTACAACACGTATTGTGCGTCTGTGTGAAAACTTCCCTAGAAACTATCAAATCCAATACTTAGGTACAGGTTGCGCCAAACTTCTAGTTCGCTCTGAAGTTGCCTCACTCAGGTTAAAAACAGGGACAGAATATTTACCACAATAATATTTTTTCCAGAATGATTTCAAGAATGTAGATATGATATATATACACAATAAACAAAAATAAAACAAATTCTATCTGTTATGGGTATCTGTATTTTACTACTGCGACGCGAATCGCCTCAACTTCAGAGCGAACTAGAAGTTTGGCGCGACCTGTAACTAATTAATAAATAAAATTTAATTAAATTTTTAACAAATAATTAATTTTGTATCAAGAAAATCAACCGACTTTAACTTTTTTCAGGAGTTTCTTCCATATCTCCAAAGTTCTTCATCATATCTTCACAAAATTAAAATGGGATCAACTTGGTAAGGGTAAAGGCTTTCAAATAAAAAAAGAATCATCGAAATCGGTTCACAATTGGCGAAGATACCGCGTAAAAACATTCATTAAAAAAATTTAAAAAAAACAGTCGAATTGATAACCTTCTCCTTTTTTGAAATCAGTTAAAAATATTGGCTCTGTGAGCTGTAGACCTCGCGAGTCTGTCTTTGCATAGCATATTATCACATACTGAACTTGAAGTTTCTTGGATGAAATAGCTGATCAGACAAAAAGTCGTTGACTTTCGAAATTTTGACTCGTGTACTAGGACTTGTCATGGTCGTGGCTAAAATAGGGTCTGAGAAGCCTAAAATGAATTCATGCATAATCCACAACTGTAACAGATGTCTTAATGCGACGTATCATTTGTATAGTATATTTGCACTTGATGACGTTATTTATCGCCATATTTAGCTCTAATAAGAAGTCAAATAAGAATACAACTAGCAAAGGATGTATAAATTACAGAAATTCGCTAGTTTCCAAAAAGTCTAAAAATATAATTTTTTCTAAACGTCAAAGCAAATATTTTCTATGAGATTTTTATGAAAAACGCACGTCGTGACGTCATAGTTTCTTGGAGTCAAATAGCGCTCTTAATATCAGTTTTTCGGCATTAATAAATCTAAATTTACGTTCTATATGGATATGATGAATGACAAGTTACATTATTTTGTGACCATTAAAAAATATATTTTTTGACCCTGGATACTTACATATTGTTTGAACAACTTGTAATAATCCATAGCAGTTTTATGGAGTTGAAAGTTTGCGAGTTTTTCTGCTTAGTTACAAAATAATACTAATCTAGATATGAATTTGCTATATTAAGTTCAAAATGTAGACTTGTAAAAGTCCTTTTCGTTAAGTTAACCTACGTACTCTCGTAACCACGTAATCTCGTTACCTAGGTTATTGGTTTTCGAAAAAAAAAAAAAAAATTGTACAAGTTTTTGTTGGGAGGCCTAAGTGCTTTAATAAGCACTTAGGCTAAAAAGCCAATATAATACTACTTCGGGTCGGCTTTGTTTTTAAATAATTAAATTTTTAATAAAAAAAAGACAACCGACTTCAGTTTTTTTTTGGAGTTTCTTCCATATCTCCAAAGTTCTTCATCATATCTTCACCAAATTAGAATGGGACCAACTTGGTAGTAAAGGCTTTCAAATAAAAAAAAAGAATCATCAAAATCGGTTCACAATTGGCGAAGATATCGCGTAACAAACATACATAAAAATAACTGGCAAAGTGCGAGTTAAACTCGCGTGGAGAGGGTTCCGTACAATTGATTGAATTCTTATAGGTTTTCCTGTAATCTACAAGCAATGAACTATATTTTGTAAAGGTTTGCAAAACTTTTTTTTTTCAATTTTCTTATTTGTCCCCCTAAAATGATCCTTATTTTAAAAAAAATATTTATTTACTTTGCACATATGTGTCTGGGTCATAGTTTTTTTTTTTTAATATATAATGACAAATCACACTGATTGAGCTAGCCCCAAAGTAAGTTTTAAACTTGTGTTATGGGATACTAACTCAACGATACTATATTTTATAATAAATACATTATAGATAAACACCCAAGACCCAGGCCAATTTGAAAAAGGCCATTTTCCAACTTGCAATTATAACATTCTACCAAATTTCACCCGATTCGGTCCA
This sequence comes from Acrobasis repandana, assembly GCA_963576875.1. Lineage (NCBI taxonomy): Eukaryota > Metazoa > Arthropoda > Insecta > Lepidoptera > Pyralidae > Acrobasis > Acrobasis repandana. Next base: position 9,885,111 of record OY756241.1, on the reverse strand, counting down.
GTAGATTCGGAGCAAATTGGCTGTGACAGATAGACGGACAGACAGACGCATTAGTGATCCTATAAGGGTTCTGTTTTTTCATTTTTTGTACGGAACCCAAAAAAACATAGTCGAATTGAGAACCTCCTCCTTTTTTGAAGTCTGTTAAAAATACTGCGGGTCCGACAATGCCGGCCCGCATAAGTGTGTAGCAAGCTTTAGTCTCCTATTCCGAGGTTCTTCAAAGAGCTAATCCTGCGTTTCACTATTAGTTGGTTTCCATTCCAGTCTTATTACCTCCACACTCAGCACATAAGTACCACTCGGCCGTGTTTGCTTAACCGATAAACCGTAACTATTTGCCTTATCAGACGCGACGTTGGAAAGGCCAGTACGACTGGTAAGTATTATTAACCGACTTTAAAAAAGAAATAAGTTATCCATTCGTACGGAACCCTAAAAATTATTAAAAATTGATATAAAAAAATTCGATTATAATTTTGTGAATTGGTTCAAAAACGGAAAAATTATTGGCTAGCATACTTAAAGCTAGTGGCTCTGTGAGCTGTAAAGCTCGCGACTCCCCCCCAACCCGTTGAAGTTTATCGGATAAATAAGTTGTTCAAACAAAAAAGTTGCGTCTTAATAAGGGTTAGGGTAACAAAACAGTTTTATGACATATTTGAAATTTTTCTAAATGGCTGAAATATGATTTTCTTAAAGTTTTAAACCCCCATATCTCTGCCATTTAGAAAAAAATCCATAAACTGAATCGACAAAAAAAAATCCATATAATTATATTTTCGCTGCTATAAAATTTCACGAGAATCAGTTGATAAATGCGACCTGTAGGCGAGAACAAACCGACATACAGACAGACCGTCAGACAGACAGACGGACAAAAGCAATTTTGGCCAATCTCGAAACTGAGACGCTTTGCTCGCTCAGTCAAATATACGTAAAGTCGCTTGAAGTGAAGTCCCCCGGCTCCTTTTTATCTGTCTTTCTATCTCGATAAACTTCGAAACTTCTTTACCGATTTAGATGCGGTTTTTCCGAATATGTAGATCAATTGTCCGGGAATATTGCACGCCTCATAAGCGGAGCGTTGAGGTATTGCACGCCTCATAAGCGGAGCGTTGAGGTAGTGCTCTACTCTCGACATGTCAAAAAACCCAGTCTTTCGAAACTTAAATGACGTTTTTTTTTTAATATAACACTTACAGGATAATATGAGTGCACTAATATGAAGTTAAATAATCTGTCTAGCACATATGGTACATTTTATAAACAATTAATTTGTTTAATATAATAAATAATAACATTAAAACTAATCATTCTTGGACGTCCGTGAGTCTGTGTTTATGTGACCATGTATGTGGCAGAGAAATTGGTCGAAAAATTCATCTTACCGGAATATCTAAAGGGTTTATCTAAAACCCAAGACGTAGAACAAATTGAAAAAGGCCATTTTCCTTCTGCCCTGGCTGGGGATCGAACCCAGAAACTCCAGAGTGGTGGACTAGCGTTTGAATCATTACGTCACAGAGATCATCTGTACGTTGTACATGTATCTTACGACTAACGTAAGCCCTGGAGACCGTCCGTCATTTTCTTTACATAGACAATTACTTAGATGTCCTCTTTATTTTTTTAACCGCCATCCAGACAATAGAATCATGAATCGCGTGCCGCAGCCGCAATCTGTAATTTTACATGTACCTGCTGATCACAGCACAATTGATATGTCTGTAGCGTAGACTTAAAAAAACAGTGGATTAGATGCGGCAATATTAAATTCATCTATTGGAATTACTTGATTTACTGTAGTATGTCTTCTGTGTGGGACAGAGAGCGGCTATAGAGTTTATCTATCTAGTTCTGGGTAAAACTTCACTTGGAGGCAAGATTGTTTTCAGCCCCGCCGCTACCGAACGTCGCTTGCCTTGATAACACATTATTCTCTGTTATGTATGGTACATACCAGCTATGTTGACGATAGTCATTATTTATCCATTTATTTATTAAAACTTTATTGTTCACCAACACAAATTGTTTAACGCTAAAAGCGTTCTCTCCCAGTCAACCACAGGGATAAACAGCAACATTAGCTGTCGCCAAAAAATATATCTCCTTGCTGATTCGTTTGTTATTTACTACGAACAATAATTCTCTAGAATCGTAAATAATCCCGAAAAATCATTCCACGCGATATGTACCGCGGCGGGTGGGACTTAAAATATGTACAGCGCGGCGCGACAGTTCGCCGTGACACTCGAGTCGTGCGGTTGCGTTGCAAGAAGTTTCCTTTGAGAATATTGCTGTGTGTTTGCGATAATCGATTTATTAAAAATGCCGTCATGTGCCGTGAAGTGGTGTAAAAGCCATACAGACATGAAAAACACAGGACTCATCTTTCATATGTAATAAACATTTTAATATTGTACCTCACCGCTCGTGGCGTTGACCGCGGCCTTGTCGGTTGAGCAGCCGGCTTCAGGGAGCTAGCTGCTTGACTGACATGACGCGTACGTGACCTTGTCGCGACCAATCGCATGCATCTTTGTCTATGTGTACGTTCGAGTGTTTCGTTGTAATTACGAGTACTGTTCGTTTGTTTGCGTAAATGGAATCGGAAACGAAGCGGTGAATGTAGGAGCGTTAGGTATCTAGAGAATTATATGTCGATGGTTATTTACGAGAACAAACTTGCTTTAGTGTCATTAAATTTTTCTGAAATTGCAATGACTTGTCTACCACTTTCTGAAGTCTATAGCTTGCAGATTGTAAGTTCCTTATTCAATGTCATTCGCTACGCACACTTGCATGTCACGCATACATTGTATGTCTTTATGTTGTTTCACATGGCGTGAGTTTGGATCAAATCTTGCTATTTTTCCACCACCGACCTTGTATTCTCAAGTTCATTCATAACTGGGAAAATGTCTTGCACCCTTCAAGCATATAAAAATAGGTAGCCATTTATTAATTTTTAACCGACTTCAAAAAAGGAGGAGGTTATCAATTCTATTGTATATTTTTTTTGTTTGTTTGTTACGCGATATCTTTGCCAATTGTGAACCGAATTTGATGATTCTTTTTTTATTTGAAAGCCTTTACTACCAAGTTGGTCCCATTCAAATTAGGTGAAGATATGATGAAGAACTTTGGAGATATGGAAGAAACTCCTAAAAAAATTGAAGACAGTTGTTTTTTTTTTGTTAAAAATTTAATTATTTTTAAAGCGTAACGCGTAAAGTGCGTGAACGCGTCCCATTGCCAGTTGTTTTGAATTTATTTTGGGACTTCCACATTAGTTGTTTTTGTTTGTTGCATATATCTTTATGTACTTATACTTACTACTGTTTGTAGTAAATGATTCCTGCCTACTGTCGTGAGTATTAGTTTCTATTTTGTCATGAAACTTTTTTGTTATCCTTATTAAGACGTAACTTGTTTGTCTGAACAACTTTTTTAAGAGTACAAACTTCAACGCGGTGGGGGAGAGTCGCGAGGTTTACAGCTCACAGAGCCACTAGTCTTATTTATACCTTGTCTGGAATTTTTGATTTTTCTAGTTTATTCCTATAAAAATACATATTTTATTGCCAAGGAACTAAACCGTAAACAATCACGAATATATGTATTATTCTGATCGCATATAACCATAGCAATATAAATCAAGCGGCCAGTTAACATAATTAAAAGAAAGAAAGAAATAAATTAATAATTAATAATTCTTTTTCATTCATACTTAACGTGTCTCAATCTTACCCTAGACTTTTTTATGCAAACGTAGTTTAGCTATTCAAATTTTGTAATTTCAAAATATAGCGTATATCTAAGCTAAGCATATAACTAATTTTCGACGGCATATTTTGACATCATGAAAGAAAATGTAAGGGTGTAGAAGTTTTCCATACTGATGGTCAAATATGATATGATACACTATCTATCTATATTAAAGAGATATGCTCTTGTCGGTGGAGTATGAATTCTCTTCTATTTGTCTCTCTCATCCGCCAGCTGTTTTACTTCGCTGTACGACACGACTGTCACCTTTTCCTTTATATGTTTCATGTAGCCATGCCTCGGTCTTCCTGGTCCTCTTTTCCCTTCTGTCTTTCTATGATACACTACTAAAGTAGATTATTTTTCAAGTTTATATGATGACTGTGAATGTTATATGCATGGATGTATGCAATTTGTTTAAAATTACAATATTTTGCCGAAATCTAACATGTCGTTTCAAAATAAAAGCTTGATTACGTTTGTTTGTATTGGAAAGTCTGATTCTGTCTAGAGTAAGGAGAGTCCACTTAAATTGTTCTTCTTAAATTGTAAAAAATAAGTTGAGTTAACTTATAGAACATCTTAGGTGAAATCAACTGTCTTTAACTTTCGGCACGTCCAATATGTTACCGACTTTGCTGACCGATTTCAGCCACTATTTTTGCATCTCCATTTACTTTGGTGTTGCTATTATTTCACCCTTTGCCCAAATTATCACGCCGATACTATGGATCTCCATTTTCTACGATCCAAGCAAACCTCTTTAGTGTTCTCGTCAACACTTATTATTCTTACAAGCTTTTATTTAGTTTCACCTGTCCCGTTGTTTGTGTGTCCGTCATCAAATCTTACAAGCTAAATTAGATGGATAGTGCCATTATTGAGCGATATAACAACATAACCCTACCGAGTTTGAGCTCAATTAGTTCATCTTCAGATGCACTTTTCATTGTTTTAGATAAAAGCTTATTATTAAAAATATTTTTAACTAGCAGTCCACCCCGGCTTCGCCCGTGGTACACACATAGCCTATGTCACTCGGGGATAGTGTAGCTTTCCAACGGTGAAAGAATTTTTTAAATCGGCCCAGTACTTTTTGAGCCTATTCATTACAAACATACAAAAATAGGTACAAATCTTTCCTCTTTATAATATTAGTATAGATAGATAAGTTCTTGTTTTTATGAATGCTATCCGGTTTTCTGTTCATGTCTCTTGTTCTTCCACTTTTCCATTCTGCTTCTTATATTTAAGAGCTGGGCTCTTGTCGGTGGAGTGCTTTCCATGTCTCTCTTTCTTCCGCCGTGTTCTCGACCTCCTTATATGTTTTCACGTTTAATTTTTCCTTTATTTGATCGAAATCTTTTCCATTAATCAACAAATAATCTCACAGGTCCTATAAGTTTCTTGACATGAAATTCATATCAGCGCATTATGATTCTTTCGTTATCTGCTTTAGGACTTCCTATAACATAAGTAGCACTGATCCTTCATACATATTCAGCAATGTATTCATCGAGACCTATTTATCGATCTATTTTAACAATATCCCAAGCAATTAACGCCTTTACAGCTCACGCTTCACGAATTTCCAAGTCATTAGAAGCAAATAGAGCGACACTACAAGCCACAGATAACAGAGGCGTGACACGTTGACAGTAAAAACGGCGGGAAATGGTTTTTGACCGTTATTTCTCTTATCGTTCACTATATTTTTTATCTGTAGACGGTGTAAGGCGTCAATTGCACCACAATTTCATTGCTTTGGACTGTTTATGGCAGTTAATAAAAGATTATAATGTTTGTAACGTGATCCCGAAATGGGCACGTTTAAAATTGACAGTTTTGAAGTTTTTGTGTGAGCAATTTTGTTGGGATCAGTCATACTGTATTCAATCGTTTTGTCTTACTTCACGGTCTTTGGCATCCTTGCGTAAACGGTGACGTGCATTTCATCTTTGGAGATGAAACAGCCGGAAAGCGTACCCCGGGCTCTGTAGTAGTACAGCTAAGTGCAACAAGGAACGCGCTAAAATGATGTTGACGTGATCCATGCAAAATGACTTATATCTTCCTAGTAGTAACAGTCTCTGAGCTAAGCCGCGGACAGACAGTCGGACATGGCGAAACTATATGGGTTCCTTGTCAGGACTATGAAACTAGCGTATTGACATTTCTTTAGTATAAAAATAAAAAATTTTATCAAGAAAAAAACCGATTTTATTTTATTTGAGAAGTTTTTTTCCGTATCTCCAAACTTTTACATGATGTCTTCACCAAATGAATATGGGACCAACTTGGTAGTAAAGGCTTTCAAAGAATAAGAAAACTGGTCAAGTGCGAGTTAATCTCGCGTGAAGAGGGTTCCGTACTTCTCATAGGTTTTCCTGGTCTGGTATTTTTTTCAAAATTGTAGGCTCAGTAGGCGGCGATCAGGGAAGATGGTCAATGTTCGTCTTCTTTCACAAATAAAATAAAAACTATTTATTTTAAAATGACATCGTCATAACGAGCCCTTTCATTTGAAATATGACACAGTATAGTTAGCAATTATTTTTTTAAAATTTCCTAATTTGTTCTCCGAAAATGACCCTTATTTAAAAAAAAATTATTTACTTTGCACATCTGTGTTTGGGTCATAGGATTACACTAGCTTACCAAATTTTACCTGATTTGGTTCAGTAGATTTGGAGCAAATTGGCTGTGACAGACGCCCGGACAGACAGACAGACGCACGAGTGATACTATAAGGGTTCCGTTTTTCATTTTTTGTACGGAACCCTATAAAAAGAAAAATAATCATCAAAATCGATATTTTTTAGAGTCCCGTATCCAAAGGGTGCAAACGGGACCCTATTACTGAGACTCCGCTGTCTGTCCGTCTGTCTGTCTGTCACAGGGCTCTGTCTTTTAAACCGTTATAGCTATAGGCACTTGAATTTTTCACCAATCATGTATTACTATAGCCGCTATAACAACAAAATACTAAAATATAAAAAAGTAAAAAATTAAAGGGGGTCGTCATACAAAAAACGTGTTTTTTCATCGTTTTTAACTAGATCTTTATAATGGCATTAACTAGATACTAAATTTTCGCCGATTATGTATTACTGTGGCGGCTATAACAACAGATATTAAAAATAAGATAAAGTTATAAATTTAAGGGGGGTCGTCATACAAGAAACGTGTTTCTTTAGCGTTTTAAAACATTGTACGGAGGTACGGAACCTTTCATTTACGAGTCCGACTCGCACTTGCCCGTATATTTTATTTTTTAGCCTATGGCACAGAATACGGAAAGGTGCGAGGGCGGGGAACTGTGAGTTCGGTGACGCATATTGCGCGCGACCTTAGGAGAGTGTTCTGTATACTCTTATTGTATTCTATGCCTATGGTCCAATTGATCCTCCTTATTTAAAGTAGTTTAAAAAGGTTAGAAGTGACGTGGCAATTTTGAAATTTCGAAAATCGTCTACAGCTAATTGCCACAACCTATTTATTCAGCCATCAGCAGACACCTTTTGCTGTTGTCAAGCGTGCTCAACCAAGTAATTGCTTGTACAAAAGGCGCCTCAACTTGTCACTGTCGAATTTGCATACGCCATTGTTAATTTTACTTTTTTTTCTGCAAACCGATACTGGTATCTGCCGTCACGTTTGACTTGAGGGGTAGATATGCGAACGGATGTAGACATTGAAGTTACGTAATGTGAAATATTGTGAGCGTCTTGGGAATGAGTACCTAACTACCTGTACTGTTAGGCGATCATCACACTGCCACGCATCACGCTGCACGTTGCGTTTTCTGTGTATTGGACTGAGCGTGTTTTCTATTTTCTAGAGCAACTGCTCTAAGGTTCGGACATGACAGACCGGATTCGGCGATAAATGTCAGATTCTAGAAATGTCAGACGAGTTTTATTGCTGTCGTCGTCCATACGAACAACTTCTACTAAGGGAAAATCATGAAAAAAATCCGCTGTTCCATTAATTTTTAACCCACTTCAAACAAAGGAGGAGGTTATCAATTCGTCGGAATCTTTTATGTTTTTTTTATGTATGTTCCCGGATTACTCGAAGACGGCTAGACCGATTTTAAAAAAATATTTTTTTGTTCGAAGGGGTGTACTTTCCAGGTGGTCCCATAAAATTTTTATTAAAATCGGTTGTGAGGTATGTTTTTTAAACGAAAAGGTAAACAATTATATGAATATTTAGCTTTTCTGGTATATATAAAGTCGGTTTTTTGTTTTGAAAAATATGAATAATTATAATTGATAATAATAAGTAATTGACCGAGTGGATAGAGGTAAATAACTGTTTACTGTATTTATTTTTAAAATGTTATGCCCTGTACTTAGTTCCGGAGATTAGGAGGGGTGGTCAAATTTCGCCTATTTTCTTAAATATCTTAAATTATCGTAAAATTATAAAAAATATATGTTTGAGTCAATTTAAAATGCTATACAGGTATATTTTTAATTAACCGGGTTGCCGGTGAAACAAAATTTCGTCCTCCCATACAAAATCCATTTGGTTGAGCGCCGATTTGTATAGAAAGTCTAATTTTTTTTTCGTTTTTCAATAATTGTGTTTATGGAAAGTGGTTTAGTATCACGGACTGAACTTGCTCCAAAAAGGTTGTCGGTTAATTAAAAATAACCCTGTATACATTTGACTATTGATATATGATATTGATTTGCTATATACGAGTATACTTCCTTCCTTCGGCTAGAGCACTATGCTAGAGGTAGCGTGTGGGAACTTTACTGTCATTCTACACTGTCACACAAATGCAAGTCAGCGAACCAGACAAACGCCGCCGCTTTGTTTCCACGAATATTTGTCTTTAATGAATTACCAGTCATATAACAATACATGATTTATATATACACTAGCGGCCCGCCCCGGCTTCGCACGGGTATGTATTATACATATAAACCTTTCTCATGAATCACTTTATCTATTAAAAAAAACCGCATCAAAATCAGTTGCGTAGTTTTAAAGATCTAAGCATACATAGGGACAGACAGCGGGAAGCGACTTTGTTTTATACTATGTAGTGATATATACCTCTATAACGGGACTTAGCCCGTACCTTTTTAACCTAACCAAACGAACGAACAAAAAAAAAAAACAAAAATCGGGCCATGTGCGAGTTGGACTCGCGCAATAAGGGTTCCGTCTGTACCATACGTAATTACAACTAAATACTCGTATTCTGTGAATATTTCAAGCGTCTACCTGTTGCCGTTATTAATATCGAGCAAAAAACAGCAAAAAAATCTCGTTACTTGTATGGGAGCCCCGCTTAAATATTTATTTTATTCTGTTTTTGTTGTTATAACGGCAACAGAAATACATCATGAACATTTCAACTGTCTAGCTATCACGGTGCTTGAGATAGAGCCTGGTGACAGACGGACAGCCTAGTCAGACGGACGAAGAACATTTCTTGTATAAACAGGGTGTAACAAAATATACTGAAACTATTTTAAGGCTATATTCAGTCCATGATACTGAACAACTTCGTAAAGGCAAATTTAGTCAAATTTAGAGGTATGTTTGTAATTTTTTTCTATCGAGCCAAAAATGCTCAATCGTGTTTTAGCTATTGTAGGTGCCAGTAGAAAATCCTCAAAATTTTGATGTACATTTTTGAGGAATAAACTGTAGTAGTTTAATGACAGTGATTTTTTAAAAACACGCACAGTATTGCAAATTGTGAACCCACGTCGCCTTAAGGATTTTCTTCAGACACCCACAATAGCCAAAACACGATTGAGCATTTTTGGCTCGATAGAAAAAAATTACAAACATACCTCTAAATTTGACTAAATTTGCCTTTACGAGTATAATACGTATTACTTTTTTATACAATCACCTTTTTATATGAAAATTATATCAAAAAATGTATTATCTAAATATCTATCCATTTTGGCTACAAAAAAAATTATAAATATAATAAAAAAAAAAAAAAAAAACACTGCGAAATATTCGTCGAGAGCGAAGGAAATGCCGGAGCCGTACTCGACGATATTTCGCAGTGTTTTATTTATTATTATTTTTTGTATTATATTTATAATTTTTTTTGTTAGAAATGGTATATTTTTTGACAAGGTAAGCCTTACTCAAGATGGTTTTTTGTTTAGGCTTGTAACTATACAACGTGTAAACCTACTTCATGAATTAACCAAAATTTAATTGAAACCGCCGCTTAGAATTTTTATATTTCATTGTAACACGTAGATATCCATGAATATGATCAATTCATTCCAAAAACCGTCACTGAACCGAAATTACACTACCAAATCTAAAAGAAATCTATGAAAAAATATAAAACTGTTGGAAAAAACAAAAGGTGAGAAAATATTGGTCAATGTATAAGTAAACACGCGCCTTCGTTTTGAATTGTTTTAATATGGATGCCATTTTTTAGAAATTGTAATCGATGGTAATATATATTAAATTAAAATATAATATAGGTGACATGAACTATGTTTTTGACCCTAACTGTCACATACGTAGTCACTAATAGAAGTGTATACGAGTATAGTCAAATAATAAAATAGTGAATAAATAATGTTAAACTATTGTTAGGAATATATATACGAGTATACGTATCGACACATGAAGTTTTTTTTTTTGCTTTTTATTGAAAATTCTTTTTCATGTTTCGAAATATGTTCCTTGGGGAAAGTTGTTCAGTATCATTGACTGAATACAGCCTTAAAATAGTTTCAGTATATTTTGTTACACCCTGTTTATACAAGAAATGTTCTTCGTCCGTCTGACTAGGCTGTCCGTCTGTCACCAGGCTCTATCTCAAGCACCGTGATAGCTAGACAGTTGAAATTTTCATGATGTATTTCTGTTGCCGTTATAACAACAAAAACAGAATAAAATAAATATTTAAGCGGGGCTCCCATACAAGTAACGAGATTTTTTTGCTGTTTTTTGCTCGATATTAATAACGGCAACAGGTAGACGCTTGAAATATTCACAGAATACGAGTATTTAGTTGTAATTACGTACGGTACAGACGGAACCCTTATTGCGCGAGTCCAACTCGCACATGGCCCGATTTTTGTTTTTTTTTTGTTCGTTCGTTTGGTTAGGTTAAAAAGGTACGGGCTAAGTCCCGTTATAGAGGTATATATCACTACATAGTATAAAACAAAGTCGCTTCCCGCTGTCTGTCCCTATGTATGCTTAGATCTTTAAAACTACGCAACTGCTAAAGCAGTTGCGTAGTTTAGTTGTTTAGATCTAAGCATACATACATACTACGCTACGCAAAAGCTATTGTAGGTGCCAGTAGAAAATCCTCAAAATTTTGATGTACATTTTTGAGGAATAAACTGTAGTAGTTTGATGACAGTGATTTTTTAAAAACACGCACAGTATTGCAAATTGTGAACCCACGTCGCCTTAAGGATTTTCTTCAGACACCCACAATAGCCAAAACACGATTGAGCATTTTTGGCTCAATAGAATCACAAACATACCTCTAAATTTGCCTAAATTTGCCTTTATAATACATATTACTATTTTATACAATCCTTAAGATTAAGATTCTTATGTAAATTTTTTTAAGGAATAAACTGTAGTAGTTTATTTACAGAGATTTTTTAAAAACAGTTTTCTTGGCTCTGATCATAGCGGGGCCTTAAGTTAATTGCTATAAGATATGAGACTAGTATTAAAGTAACATCATCATCATCAGGTCTTTTTTAGTCTCCACTGCAGGAGCATGACCCTCTCTGTACTGCCAGAGCCATATAATAGCCAGAGCAGTCAGAGGATTTGGCCTACACTTTCCAAGCTGGCCAAACGGATTGGAGAGGTTTCATTGATGTTTATAAGCTTTGTTTAGCTTGTGCTTCCTAAGTCGCCTTCTACGACATCCACGGAAAGACTTGGAGTGGTCCTATTCTACTCTGCCGGGGACCACACGGCTACAATTAAAGTAAAAATATAAAAATCATTTCCTAATTTTTAACTCGAAATATGCTCTGAACTCATTCCTAAACCAATGTCAACTCAACACATAATAAAGAACGCCTCAACTAGTTAATGCATCAAATGATTGTCGTTCTAAATACAACTGAAATTTTAAATAGTAAGGATGGTTGGCTTGAAGATGAATTGTGTATTAAGGTGGGTACATTCTGCATTGTACGCAAGCGTATTTACTCAGTTGCTGTTGACACTTAAGGAACAAATTAAAAAGAGTAACAGATAGAGACCACTCCAAACGATGAGCACTCGACAAATAAAACAAGTTACACACGCGTTACTTCCACGGGCGCGAGAATCCGCTAGTTGACAAAAAGTCAAATCAGACACTTTTAAGGGTTCCGTAGTCTACAAGGAACCCTTATAGTTTCGTCATGTCCGTCCGGGCTCGTACTCCGCCGCTACTGCACCGATTGTCACGAAAATTGGTGGAGAGATAGATATTGAAGTTCCAAAAGTTTGTTTCTAAAATTATGAAAAAAAAATTTTTTTTTTGCCCCCCATACTACGAAAAGTGAATTTAAAAAATTAAATTGGACTAACCCCAACGTGTGGGGTATCGTTGGAAAGGTCTTTTAAAATGCAACAAAAGCTGCTTTGAAACTATGTAGATCAAACCCCCCAGTCTTGAGATAAACTAATACAAACTTAAAATTTGAGGTGTCCCCCCACCGTAACTTTTGAAATATTACTAAAATAATTCTGAAAAAATGTGGTATATACCTCGAAGTATGTACTTTCAATTAAAACTATAGCGGTCTCGTTATCATAGATAGTTATTTTTTAATACGTCATAAATCGTAAACCGCAATTTACCTTTAGAACTTTTATATTATGTTACTTGCTGCTACGGAACCCTTCATGGGCGAGTCCGACTCGCACTTGGCCGCTTTTTTTCTAAATGTCAAAACAAACATTTTCTATGGGATTTGTATAATATACCAATCCGTGACGTCATAGATATTTGGATTCAAATAGCGCTCTTAATATCAGTTTTTCTGCATTAAAAAATTCTAAAATCACGTTGAAAATGTATATGGTCAATTACAAGTGACACTGTTTAGTGACGTTTTATTATCTTAACAGTACCAAATAATTTATTTTTGTAATAATTTAATAGTGATGTGCCGTCCCTGTAAATGTTTACGGAAATATTGGGAATATTAACGGAAATATTGTAAATATTTACGGAGTTATTGGGAATATTCCCGTAAATTTTGTGCCACTTCATAAAAGGCATATCTTTTGTCAGATTACAATCTTTAATTTAGTTTCACCTGTCCCGTTGTCTGTGTCCGTAATCAAATCTTGCAAGCTAATTACACCCTTTTCCTATTATTCGATCGAGTTGAAATTTCACATTTGTAAGTTGGGTGACAATACAAAATTATTGTAGCAATGAACTGATTTCATGATGAAGCTGGAAGGTGGCCATGGCATCTCTGTGATAAAACAACATAACCCTACCGAATTAGGGGCTCAATTGTCTTCTTCAAACTTTTTAGTTCATTGTTTTAGATAAAAGATTGTTTTTCAAAATGTTTTTGAATAATGACTTGTTTACTGCTGATATTTCTGGATTCTTATATCTTTTCCATCAAAATTTTCCTCTGTCACCCTCGTCAATAAGATACCTGTTGTAGTATTTCCATCTTTTAACATATTGTTTGTTTGTTTTTCGTGTATGTAAGTAGATAATACTTTAATTTTTTTTGTTATTAATTTGTTTTCAAGGGGAGCCAACAGTTATTCGCCCATTGCCTCGATTGGCTTCTATGATCTGCGTGGAAAGAGAAGCAGCTGGTACATTCTATATTATTTATTTTCTCCCAGACCAGCATGAGAGCAGGCCTGTGTCACTCCCCGTTTAGGTATCGAAAATATACCTACATTATTAGCACGCGCGCGACGTCCACTCGGAGTGGTAAATTCAGTTATACGAATGGTTTGTCCAGAGTAATAAGAATGAAATTGGCCTGCAACGGATGTCTAGGTATCTAAACGAAAAGGTACTAAGTTCTAACGTGGGCTAAATTAAACCATATCGCTAACCACATTAAGTAGATATATCTTTGAATTTCTTTGCTGAGTGAGACTTCTGTACGTGAGTACTAGTACTTATTCTGTGATCAAAGAAAGGTTTAAAACTTATATAACGCTAGCAGTCCACCCCGGCTTCGCCCGAGGTACACACATAGCCTATGTCACTTCATCACTTCTTCACACAAAGAATTTTTCAAATCGGTTCAGTAGTTTCGGAGCCAATTCAATGCAAACAAAGAAACAATCAAATCTTGCCTCTTTATAATATTAGTATAGATTCAGATCTCTCTCAGTCGTCTAGTACACAAATTATACAGGGTATAACAAAATATACTGAAATTATTTTAAGAGTAAATTCAGTCAATGATACTAAAGAACTTTAATCAAGAAACATGCATAAATATGAAAAATATTTTTTGGCCTCCCATACAAGTTGACCGATCAGGTGATCCCAGTTTGTTTGGAAAGCAAGAAAATAATTTTGATAGATATTGTTCCGAGCATTGCAATGGTGTATAAATCAATAAATAATATTTTTTAACCAACTTCAAAAAAGGAGGAGGTTATCAATTCGACTGTTTTTTTTAATTTTTTTTATGTATGTTTGTTACGCGATATCTTCGCCAATTGTGAACCGATTTTGATGATTCTATTTTTTATTTGAAAGCCTTTACTACCAAGTTGGTACCATTTTAATTTGGTGAAGATATGATGAAGAACTTTGGAGACATGGAAGAAACTCCTTAAAAAAATTGAAGTCGATTGTTTTTTTTGTTAAAAATTTAATTATTATATTTCGATACATGTTTCTTGGTAAAAGTTGTTCAGTATCATGGACTGAATTCACCCTTAAAATAGTTTCAGTATATTTTGTTACACGTTATATATCTGTCATTACCTTTATTTTGTGATTGCCTTTGCCTTAAGGGCAACGACTCAGTGTCATGCCTGTTTGACTTTATAACGCACCTTTATCTTACTTCCTTCGAGGATAAGAATGTTTTGGAAACCATTGTTGTCGCTTGATGACGGTACCTCAGTAATGAGTAATGTCTCATATACTCGTATGGCGCAATGATAAATCATCATTCGAGCGTATTCCCGGTTGCATCCTCAGCGGTAACACTTCAGTGCCCGGGGTCCGCTACCTACCCTAGTGATTTGACGAGGTTTCTGGTTTTTATACAGAGCGAATGCCGTCTGACCTCCGCAAGCCAAAAGGTAGACCAGAACCACAGAATAAATAATACTAACGTACAGAAGTCTCACTCAGCAAAGAAATTCAAAGAAATATCTACTCAATGTGGCTAGCGATATGGTTTAATTTGGCTCACGTCAGAACTCAACACCTTTTCGTATAAATACCTAGATATCCAAACGATTCGTATAACTGAATTTACCACCCGGAGGGGCCGCCTGCGCGCATAGTAATAATGTAGGTACATTTTCGATACCTAAACGGGGAGTGACACAGGCCTTCCAGAACCTGCCAGACCCACAAGCTTTGCGTGCCTTCCGAAGCACTGAATCATCTTTCTTTTCGGATAATCAGGTGATTCAAGCCTGCAATATCCTAACCAGCACACCATGTGTTATGTAGCACGGCCGGTGCTGAAGCATTCCGTCGCTCTCTCTCGCTCTAGCAAATGATGATTCTGAGTGACAGAAAAGGATAGCAGCATAGGAAAGTGCTGTTCCGTGCTGATAGATGAGATCCAACCCTAAAAGAATTATCTATAGTTTTACGACCGGCCGCCTGCAACCTCAACCCTCTGGGAAGGCAGTTGCAGCACGAGATGTTTGTGCTTAGTCCTATAGTCGTCTGTTTTGACATCAACAGGAAGAAATGGAGTGGTACTATTCTAATCCGGAAGCCACACGGTCATCTTAGTTGTGAGACCATTGTCACGCAAATCATCCTTGCCGACGCAAAGCAATATTTCATTTGTAACTGCAAGATCTATCTGTCTATTCTAAATTATCTCTAAATACAAATGTACCATCTTCATGAACAAAAACTTTTCCTTTTACGTCATCGCTACGAGTTCAATCTTATCTGCGATCTAAACAATACCGGTGGTTGTTGGTTGCACATTTGTCTCCCGCATCTTTCGACAGCCTATCACAAATTTCAAATTTTACTAATTTGAGCGGGTATGTCCACTTGTATTGTATGATCTGGTGAGTAGAAACAGGTGATACGTCGTAGTATACAATGCGTATGAGTGGATAAGGTAGAATTAATAAGACTATAGCGTTTCTATCTATTTAATCTTTATTGTTCATCAAATACAAATTGTACAGAACATTAGGCAAGTTCGCCTAAAAGCGTTGATTACCAGTACTTCCAGATACTTCGGGTTATACAGAGCGCCTAAATATGGGTTGCAAGATAAAGTATACCAAGCGTAGTATACATTAATAAATACATATATCTAGTATCTATTTGAATACTTTTTCACATAATAGTAAGCCCTAAGACAATTCAACTAGATGGCATTAAGGAAGAGAGAGCTCATCACTCACTATATCGCATGGATCATGTAAAACGAGCGGGCCTACCCTCAAATTTGCCTCACATCGCCTTCATTCCACTCGCGTCCTACCAATTGAGACTCGTGCCATAGTGGCAGAGTGGCACCAATTCCTAATGACCAGTCGAACATGCGATGCTAACTATAGAAACATAAAAAGCGACCGTTTGCGTTAATTTCGACGGGTCTTGTTGTAGAACGTGACTAGAATCGGTCATAAGACACCATTGACGACGCGATAGCTTTTTTCGAATGAGAATGCGGGTCTGTACTATACACAAACACATGTCAAGTGTAGAAGATCTTTTATTTTAGTCGCACAAGTATTGATTTCTTTACCGTGTTGTGTCGTGTACTCGTTTTAATTTGCTAATGATTATTATGTTTGCTCATTTTGAATTGGGACTGGCTGGTTTCGTCTAGTATCTTTAACTGATTTATTTTAAACTTTGAGTACCTACTACGGTTTTGAGCGTAATTTTCAATTTTTATACTAACTGAAAAATTTTAAACTTGAATTTCAAAAAAAGCGGCCAAGTGCGAGTCGGACTCGCCCATGAAGGGTTCCGTAGCAGCAAGTAACATTTTACGATTTATGACGTATTAAAAAAAAAACTACTTACTAGATCTCGTTCAAACTATTTTTCAGTGGAAGTTTGCATGGTAATGTATTCAAATTGTAAATCATATATTTTTGCACGCCTCGTAAGCGAAGCGCATGAGGTAGTGCTCTACTCTCTACCTTACAAAAATCAAATGATTTTTTTAACTAAATGTGTCTCTATTTATTTTCTATCGCACTTGTAAAATAATATTTACACATAAATGTCAAGGAAAAACACTAGTTTCAACACTTCTGATGTTTTTAAAAGACATTTTGCCTTTTAAATAAATAAAAACAATGTTTAATAAAATCATTTTGCGGACGTCCGTGTGTCTGTATGTATGGAAACTGGCGTGGTCACGATAACTCCCGAAAAACTTATCTGATCAAGTCCATTTTTTTTATACGCTTCAGTATTATCCAAAACTAAGTCCTTTCGAAGATCATGGTCTAATTCAATGTAGTTTAGTTATAGCGAGCAGCAAAAAAATTCAAAACGTCGCGCATGAGCTCGCCATTTTGTTACAAACCAAAATCTTACTGTCAAAAACAAATCAGGGTGACAGAACTTGAGCTGCTCTTCGCGCACGCGTAGATCGCCGGGGTGTAGGCAAAGAGGTTTGCAATGGGTCCTCCTTCACAGTGCCCGCTATATCTTTCTCAGCGGGAAGTTAAAAATAAAAGTTAAAAATAATATCCAGTCGTGCGTTAAAGCCCATACTTTTCTTTGTTTTAAGTTAGTAAGCAATAAAACAATCAAATTCAATTTAATTGTGAAAAATGAGATTATGAGGCGTGCACTTTTGGATTTTCCAAACTATTTTTAGTTTTATCCTTCTCTTATTTTAGAAGTTTATTTATTTATTTATTTATTTATACTTTATTGTACACACATATACATGTTTAAAGTACAACAGGCGGACTTAATGCTAAAAGCATTCTCTAACAGTCAAACCTTTGGGTCGATTGGAGAGTTTTATGTGGGTGTGAATATATAAAGAAAACTTAAACTAAACTAAATTTAAAAGATAACAATCACAACACATACTATAAAACATACTATTATTATTATTACATATACACAATTACTTACATACATATATACCACTTCATAAAATATATACCTACATTAAAATATATACAAAAATAAATATACAAATACATAACCATAAATAAATATTATGCAATCAAGTCTGTCCTATGTTTAATTGGAAGTGGAAGTGCCTAAAAACTCTAAGTTTAAAGGAGTCGCGACTAGGGGCCCTTCTAATGGATTCAGGGAGAGCATTCCAAAGTCGTACAGCAGTCACGGAGAAAGAGTTATGGAAAAAACCTGTACGGTGAGAAGGAGTGACTAGGGTAAGAGTATTTGAAGAACGCAGGGACCTTTCATGAATAGAACTTAAAAGTTGGAAACATGTTTTGAGATACTCAGGGGCCTGGGAATTATTTAAAAACATTGTATAGTTGACAGAAAATATGTTGGTTCCTGCGTTGACGGATTGGCAGCCAATTAAGTTGAGTGCGAAATTGAGAAACGTGGTCGAATTTACGCAAGCAGAAAATAAACCTAATACAATAGTTAAGAAGACGTTCTATTTTATTGAGTTGTTCCTCGGTTAAGTCTAGGTAACACACATCGGCGTAATCAATTATGGGGAGAATTAAAGTTTGTGCTAGCATTGTTTTTGTTTTTTCAGGTAGAAAGTTTTTCAAACGACTTAAATAGTGAAAACTGGCAAACACCTTTCTGCTAACTTCTGCGATGTGAGTGCTCCAAGACAGAGTGTGGTCAATCCAGAGGCCAAGATTCTTAACCTCGGTACTAAAAGGAACATTGCAGCCATCAAATGTAATAGGCGTCACTTTACTCATGTCTATGATATTTATTTGCCTCCTGCTACCAACAATTATGGCCTGACATTTTTGAGGATTCACCCGCACCCCAAAGTTGTTGGACCAGATCATGACTTTTGTAAGATTGTCGTTCAATAGTGAAATCGCTGTATTCACATTATCCGCGTCGGTTTGCGCATAAAGCTGCAAGTCGTCTGCATATAGATGGTATGAACAAGTGAGACAGTCTGAAAGAATATTTATAAACAAAGAAAATAAAATTGGAGACAATATACCGCCTTGTGGAACGCCAGCTTTAAGTTCACACCACTCGGACGAATCCTGATCGTTGCGAATTTGCTGCCGACGACCACGAAGATAACTAGAAAACCAATTGATCACCGAGGAGTCAGCATTGTAATGGGAGAGAATAGCTAATAGAATATCAATATCGACTGTGTTAAAAGCATTGGTAAAATCAATCAGTGATATAACAGTCACTTTCTTGTTTTCCATTCCAGCCCTGATATCATCAGTAACTTTCAGCAGGGCTGTGGATGTACTATGGCCAGGTCTAAAACCTGATTGACAATCATTCATTAAATTGTTATCATTGATGTGTTTAGAAAGTTGTTCAAATGCCAATGCCTCTAACACTTTGGATAGAAAAGGGAGAATTGAGATGGGACGGATATCATTTAATCGGATAGGATTAGAAATTTTAGGAAGGGGACGAACGTAGGCATTAAGCCATAATGAAGGAAAACAATGTTGTGAAAGGCTGTAATTAATAATATGTGTGATAATAGGAAGGACATAGCAGATTATATGGATTATCATCACGCGACTAATTTTATCGTGCCCAACGGCGTTAGAAGTAATGGATATTATTTTTCTGCGAACGTCCTCCTCAGTGACCGCGGTGAATTTGAATGAGCTACCATTTGGGGCGGGCAAGTCAGCTATAGAAGCAATGGTTCGTCTCTTATCATCATTATTGAGTACCGGAACAGATGTGAAGTGTTTGTTAAGTTCATTAAGTGTGAAGGGTAACTTGGATGACATCTCATTCTGAACCTTGCCAATGCCCACAGAATTGAGAAATTTCCAAAGATTAGGAGAAGAAACGTTTTCAATATTTTCAGTGAAGTAACGGCGTTTAGCATTTCTGCAAATTTGGTTACAGCGATTCCTTGCAACCTTATACGCATTCCAGTTGTCGTCAGTACGATCCCGTTTAAACTTCCTGAAAGCACAGTTACGTCGCTTCATGGCGATACGGACAAGGTTAGTAATCCAGGGAGCCGGCAAACGTTTTACTTTAATCGCTCGAGTTGGTGCATGAACATCGTAGAGAGATAAGACAATGTTATTAAAAAGAGAAACTTTATCATCCACTTTGTCTGCATCAACTACTGGAGTCCAGTCAATCTTCGCTGCGTCAGCTGTTACAGGAGACCAACATTTTACCACTTTGGAAGTGTCTCCCGCGCAGACTATTCAGTTTAGAAAAAATATATATTAGAAACCTCAATATAATTTTTGAAGACCTATCCATAGATATCCCAAACGTAGGGTTTAATAAAAAAAAATTTTTGGGTTTCAGTTCTAAGTATGAGAACCCCCAAAATTATTTGTTTTTTTTTTCTATTTTTGTGTGAAAATCTTAATGCGGTTTACAAAATACATCTACTCACCAAGTTTCAACAGTATAGTTCTTATAGTTTCGGAAAAAAGTGGCTGTGACATACGGACGGACAGACAGACAGTCATGACGAATCTATAAGGGTTTCGTTTTTTGCCAATAGGCTACGGAACCCTAAAAAAGAAAGCTATTTATGTTGAAACTAGCAGCAAATAAACGTCAAGATTCTTCAAATTCTTTACACTTCGAAAAATATTTTGGCATCTTAAAAAAGTTTATAGTTTATACTTACAATTTAATATTTAATTTTGCCGTTACGAAAGTGTCAAATATTTTTATCTGTAATTTATTTTTAAATTTTCAAAAAGTTTCCATGGTTAGAAGGTCGACCTTTTTACAATTTGGAATTTAACAATGGCGCCATTCGGAGACGAGTGGCTTTCACTCAAAGATACGGGATCTAAAAACTTGACTACTGCTTGTTTCGTAACCTAACCCCCGTTAACCTCACAGCGGCCATAAAGCAGCATTACCAAGTAAATACATACAGTCATTGTAATTCAAATAAATTTAAATTTCGTGGCGCAAGGATGGACCGAATTTTCTATGGGTTGTGATGTAATCCTTCCTTTTTGTCATTTATCGTTTCTGAAATCTGTGTTGAAATAGTTGAGGCTTGCGGTAGGTCCTATAGTATAGTTTGCACAGTGTTGTCAATGGCCGGGTCTCTGCCCCTTAGCAGTTAGGTGTTACTTCTTCCCAGGTAGGCTTGCTTTAGTTTTATGTTACTGTTTTTAATAGCTTCCCAAAAAGGAAGAAGTTCTCAGTTCTGTACGTCCTCGATGAGTTTGTACTTACTACACTACACTGGAATACTGTAGTATATATATATTGATTATGTATGTATAAAATCATTAGGTATTATTGGACTATATACAACTTGTTAATGAACTAACGCAAAACCTCTCAAATGGTACCTCAGCCCATGAAACTGAACAAGTTTTGTTCTACAACTTTCAGGAAACCCAAAAAAAATTTGAATTTTCATACAAACTGATCAGCTGATCGAGTTTTGTATGAAAATCCGAATTTTATTTTTGGCATTTTGGGAATGTTGAAGAACAAAAGTTGTTCAGTTTCATGGGCTGAGGTACCATCTGAGAGGTTTTGCGTTAGTTCATTAACACGCTGTATATATAAGTTATCACAGGCTAAGAGTCCGGCGTTTGTGTGTTTGTCTAAGGATCACTAGTATCCTTGATCGTAAGTTTATGTAATTAGACGAGTCAAAAGGAATTTCGAACATGACCCAAATCAATATGGGGTTGCGAATTCACTGTTCGGGGCGTTTAGTTTTCAAGCACTTTTTATCGAAGACGTGTATGAAATACTATAAAACCGAGACTTGAACCAAGCAAAGAATAAGACCAAGAGAACCAAGCATAGCTCCGTAAATTCTATAATCAAACAGTATAGAATCGATTTACAATTTCGCATACAATATCGATCATTCAACCTGTGACTCCGTAGCTGCTGTGTAAACAATGGTTGCCTAGCAACTAAAGAAGGCGCAGTGCGAACGGGACGCACTTATGTGTTCAAGTTTCGAGTGAGCGAGATGGAGCATGTCGTCGATAAAGGTTGCGCAGGAGCATAGTTCACGGTGTGTGACGTTTAGCTTTTATTAAAGCGCATTTATTACTTCCCTATGCCTGGGATTGTTAATAGGCGTGAGCAGTTTCCTGGTCAGGGTTTCAGCTCTTGTTTTTCTAGGTATTCGGTTTCATGTTGTGACTTCCCGATTGCTAGGTTCTGGCAAAAATTGAGGTTTTTAATCTTTCCCTTTTAAGTAATAGTAGTACTTGGGAGACCGGTAAAATCACGGAGAAAAGAGGTTCTCTTAAAATGAAACCTGGTTAGATCGATTTTTCGGCCCGATAAAGACATACTAAATTGTATCAAAATCGTTGAAGCCGTTTCCAACATCCTCATTAAAGTTATCCAAGAATTCCTCGTTTAAAATGTGATTTTAAAGGTGATTTCTTATGGTGCCTGAGTATCTTACGACGCTGTCACAGTAACACGCACGTACTAATCACATCTCTACGGGTTAGACAGAGCTTAGCGTCATAAGACCCAAACATCACTTTCTACGTCAGTGGGCGTGTTGATGGAAAAGATTATCAAGATCGCATCGCCTATTGACATAATTCCTCAAGACTTCTGCCCATTCCCTTAATCGATGTATGACGTCTAACAAAATATACTAAAACTATTTAAAGGATGATTCAGTCCATAATACTTCAGGAACATATGTCGAAATATATAAAATAATTGTTGGCTTTCCATACCAAATCGGATCAACTGATCGGCCAATTTGTGGGGCCCTATAAATTGACTGATCAGTTGATCCGAGTTTGTATGGAAAGCCAACAATTATTTTATACATATATTTCGACATATGTTCCTTCAATACAAATTGACTGCTATTTTATTTCATATCTCGATATATTTAAGGCACTTTTGGTATATACCATATATATATATATATATATATATATATTATTCTGTATCATGGACCGAATTTAGCCACAAAATAGTTTCAGTATACTTTTAACCGACTTCAAAAAACGACGTGTTTTTTTTATGTATGTTTGTTACGCGATATCTTCGCCAATTGAGAACCGATTTTGATGATTCTTTTTTTATTTGAAAACCTTTACTACCAAGTTGGTCCCATTTTAATTTGGTGAAGATATGATGAAGAACTTTGGAGAAAAAGAAGAAAGTCCTAAAAAAATTGAATTCGGTTGTTCTTTTTGTTAAAAATTTAATTATGTAATTTAGTTTTGTAGCACTTTTTACAGTTTATTTTGTTGGACCCATGACACTGAAAGAAAAGCACGTGGTTTATGTTTTCTCCTAGACCATAGTGGATGTTGACATAAATGAACAACAAAAATCGTGTACAACTTTAGATGTTGTTGCGTGTGCCTGGTTACACCGTGTTTGACATTCACAAATGACACTGGAATTTCTACGTTTTTTTCCAACAAAAGAACAAAGGTGGAATACGGCAGGGGAGACAAAGGATAACAGGGAATTCTGAGTGTCATTGACCAAGATACGGTATGCAAAGTCAACACGCGTCGGAGCCAAAAGTCAAGTAACAAATGTGGTAGTAGCATTGAGCTATGTGTTTGTAGTTAAACTAATGAGCTAAAGGTTCCGTACGTTAAGTGCTTTTATTTAGTTTCACCTGTCCCGTTGTCTGTGTCCGTAATTATATCTTGCAAGCTAAATTAGCCCCACTTCCCATTATTCGATTGAGCTGAAACTTCACATACTTACGTAAGTTGGGTGACAATGCAATGTTATGGTACCAATGACCTGACCTCATGATAAAGCCGGAGGTAGGCCATGGCATCTATTTGATACCGAGTTTGGTGTCGATTGATTTGTCTTGACGAGCACTTCAAATTTTTTAGTTCATTGTTTTAGGTAAAGAAATTTTATTTAAAAAAATATATATTTAAACATATGTATGTCTTTTTAACCGACTTAAAAAAAAGAGGAGGTTATCAATTCGTCGGAATCTTTTTTTTTAGTGAAAACTTCTTTAGCGGCGTTGTGCACTTTATTTGTAATGGGTAAAAAATGTTAAACTCGCGTCAGGACACGTGTCCTGATCGAAAATTCGTAAGACGGAATGACAGCCGGCGCGGCGTAGGAGAGGAAGTATTTATACTGTAATTTCGACGAAGCTGGCAGCTGGCTCGTTGGTCTAGGGGTATGGTTTTCGCTTAGGGTGCGAGAGGTCCCGGGTTCAAATCCCCAACGAGCCCAAACCTTTTAGAAGTGAAAACTTCTTTAGCGGCGTTGTGCACTTTTTGTCATGTTTGTGTACAATAGCGCAGTAAATAAATATTGTATTCTACCACATAAATTATAGTACTTTTATACTGATAATTAAAGCAATTCGTGCAAACTTATTCCCTAACCATTCCAAAATATCAAAAATGCATAACGTTAATATTCAAGTATTCACTTCTGCCGGCACTCCCGGAGTGCAACCCGTCGTTTTTTTTATGTATGTTCCCCGATTTCTCGAAGACGCCTGGACCGATTTAAAAAATTCTTTTTTTGTTTGTAAGGGTATACTTTCCAGGTGGTCCCATAGATTTTATTTTTTATTTATTTTTATTATTTATTTAATTTTATCAAAATCGATTAAGTAGTTTGGTTTTTAAACGAAAATAACTGAAAAATATATCGTCTAAGTATAAAATTGTTGCGTATTTAGCCTTTCTGTGACTGTCACTTCACTGGTATTGAAGTCGGTTTTTTGTTTTGAAAAAATATCATAAATTATACATGCCGTACAAAAGTTACCAAATAGCTCATTTAAAAGATTTAAGAAAAAAAGTAGCAATATAAATATTGTAAAATTTTTATACAGCAAAAATTGTTTCAGAATTATCCCAATACTCAGTGTATTGGGCTAATTCTGAAACAATTTTTGACGCTGAAACAATTTTTGACGTAAAATATTTTACCTGTCTTAATCTTAAATAGAAATTTTACAGATGAAGAAAAAATTGCTTAGCTCCCTTGTCCATATTAACACTTTTATTTTTAATATCTATTCAGTGACTATTTAATTCAGAGACTTCGAAAAAAAGGTGCAATAATAAGAAAACGTTAAGTTTAATTTCAATCAAAATGTTAATGGAGGTCCAAGTTTTTGATTACCAAGCAATGTTTATTGTGTCCTGGTCGTCATACATACATCACATCGATATCCGTAATGGGGCAGACCGAGCATTCGGATTTTTCGGCTCTAAGCAGACCAGCTCAAGCCCGCAAGACTCTAACGCCACTTTTACCGTGATACTCGTAGTGGGCGAGAAGATGAAAGCTATCATAATTAAATTTTTAACAAAAAAAAACAACCGACTTCACTTTTTTTAAGGACTTTCTTTCATATCTCCAAAGTTCTTCATCATATCTTCACCAAATTAAAATGGGACCAACTTGGTAGTAAAGCCGTTCAAATAAAAAAAGAATCATCATAATATTTGAGCTGCAGTTGTCTGGTGAGGAAATTCGGTCTCCAGCTCCAAGATCTTTTCTCGGATCTTAAAAAGAATTACATGGGACCAACCTTGCAATGCATTCTTTAAAACGAAATATATTTTTAAATCGGTTCATATTTGACGGAGTTATGAGGTAACACACATACACAAAAAAAAATACATACAC
The DNA here is from genome assembly GCA_963576875.1 of Acrobasis repandana. Lineage (NCBI taxonomy): Eukaryota > Metazoa > Arthropoda > Insecta > Lepidoptera > Pyralidae > Acrobasis > Acrobasis repandana. The sequence continues at coordinate 9,859,397 of OY756241.1, read as the reverse complement.
GTCGAATTGATAACCTTTTTCCTCCTTTTTTTGAAGTCTGTTGAAAATAGTGATGATTTGCTAGCCGCATCGGCTATTAACATGATTCGCCCATTCATTAGATCGGCTTCTATGATCTGCACGGAAAGAGAAACAGCTGGTACGTGCTGAGTTTTTAACCGACTACAAAAAAGGAGGAGGTTATCAATTCGACTATGTTTTTTTTTAATGTATGCTTGTTACGCGATATCTTTGCCAATTGTGAACCGATTTTGATGAATCTTTTTTATTTGAAAGCCTTTACTACCAAGTTGGTCCCATTTTAATTTGGTGAAGATATGATGAAGAACTTTGGAGATATGGAAGAAACTCCTAAAAAAAATTAAAATCGGTTGTTTTTTTTGGTAAAAATTTAATTATTTCTCTTCACCCAAACCAGCATAGATGTCATAAGAGGATGAAAGGGCTAAAACTATACAGCAATGAACAAATCTAATCTTCGTATGCAACAAAAAATAATAAAGCGTCATAAACTGGCCCACCCAGAATTCTCACTTCGCGGTGCACAGTTGTTTGTAATACAAACAACAAAACCGATGCGAAATTGAGGAAAAAATTAAATCCCCATGTTTATATTAGAAACGACCTTTTAAGGTAGCTTAGGAGATAGTGTCGGTACTTTATAAGGATCCACGAGGCTCTTTTCGGTGGTGTTTCTTCCATTCTTGTCTGTCTTCAGCCAGCCTTTTCACATCTCGGTACTTCCCACTTCATAAAGTTGTTTTTAGATTTTCCTCTTTCTCTATTATATCTATGAGTCCTTATGAATTCGCGGCGTACCAAGTGTGGGGTTAAAGATCGGATTAGAAATTATGTCATAAGGGAGTTTACTGAAAATGTGACAAAATTGAGAAAGGAATGTTGAGATGACGAACAAGGTAAAGTCAGAAGTACCTATAACCGGCGGGCATGCATCAAGAAAGTGATGAGTGTAGATGAAGCGAAAGAGGTCTGTCAGGATCGTAGCAAGTGGAGGTCTGCCTTGGCCCACCTCTGTTGTTGAAACAGGCGTGATAGTATGTATGTATGTACCAAGTGTCCCAACATATTTTCTCGACTATTTCCGATGGCATTTATTAAGTGTTTGTTCGCCTATCTACTCTGCTTAGGACTTTGTACTTGTGGTCATCCTTCTAGTTATATTCACAAGCTTTTATTTTGTTTCACCTGTCCCGTTGTCTGTGTGTCCGTAAGCAAATCTTGCAAGCTAAATTAGACCCACTTCCCATTCGATTGAGCTGAAACTTCACATACTTATACAAGTTGGGCTCCAATGCAATATTATTGTACCAATGACCTGATCTCATGATGAAGCCGATAGGTGGCCACGGCATCTCTGATAAAATAAACACACCGAGTTTGGGCTCTATGGATTCGTCTTGTGGTGCACTTTAACCTTTTTAGTTTATTCTTCTTCTTCGTCTAAGCGCGTTCCCGGTTGCATCCTCAGCTGTGCTGCTTCGGAGCCCGGTGTGCGCTTTCCCGCTTCTTCTTCTCCAAACATAACATGCATGTCAATGGTCACCCAAGGATGCCAAAGACCTTGCAAAATGGAAAAGAAATAGCCGGAAATATTATAAATTATTTGGCTATAGTTTTACGACCGGCCGCCTGATTGACGTCAACCCTCTTTGGGAATGTATTTGTGCGAAAAGTTTTACAACCATGTAGTTTATTCTTTTAAATAAAAATAAGTTGAAAATTTTTTTTAGGGTTCCGTACAAAAATTTAAAAAACGGAATTACGGAACCCTTATAGGATCACTCGTGCGTCTGTCTGTCCGTCCGTCTGTCACAGCCAATTTGCTCCGAATCTACTGGACCGAATCAGGTGAAATTTGGTAGAATGTTGTAATCCTATGACCCAAACACATATGTGCAAAGTAAATATTTTTTTTTTAAATAAGCGTCATTTTCGGGGGACAAATTAGAAAATTTAAAAAAAACGTTTTACAAAACCTTACTGTGTCATATATCAAATGAAAGAGCTCGTTATGAGGATCTCAAATATATTTTTGTTATAATTGTAAAATTAATTGTTTTGATTTATTCATGAAAGAAAACGAAAATTGACCCCCCCCCCCTGATCTTCGAAATTACAGAGCCTAAAATTTTGAAAAAAATACAAAATATAGTTTGCTTGTAGATTACAGGAAAACCTATAAGAATTCAATCAATTGATTGAATTCTTATAGGTTATAGGTAGGTAAAACTCGCGTGGAGAGGGTTCCGTACAATTGTACGGAATCCTCTCCACGCGAGTTTAACTCGCACTTGGCCGGTTTATTAAACACCACATCTCTAACCGAGTGTGTCATAGAATTATATTCGTAGGTACTAGTAGCTTGCTCCGAACTGTGTGAGGCGGGGGAAGCGTCTCAGTTTCGAGATTGGCCAAAAATGCTTTTGTCCGTCTGTCTGTTCTCGTCTACCGCCGCGAAGCCGCATTTTCAACCGATTTTGACGAAAATTGGCATTGATTTACTTTGTAAAATTTTTTGTCGATTGCGATTTTTGATTGGGGGAGAAATAGGGGAACTTTGCTGTTGCGTTATATATGGACAGATTTCACTGATATGGCTTTGCTAAGCCAGGGGAAAGTGTCGGCTATTGCATTGCATGGTTATAAGAGCTCGCGAGGTCTACTGTTCTCACAGAACCACTAGTTTCAATGTGTCAGTTCTTAGCAAATGCCTCCCTTAAAGTTATCAAGTTAAACTTCACACAGTAAAAGCCACCACAAATTACATAACGAATATGTCGCCTGACTTACAATCGTAGAGTCTATGGTCGTACGACACAGCATCGACACAGTTAGCCGACCAAGCGGTTACTGTCACGTCACTAGCTATTGTCTATGTCATTATGGCGTTGTAGCAGGTGACAGGTTCTTTTGAAGTTCCGCAGCAGTTCAGAATATTAGTATTTCACGCCTCATAAGCGTAGCGCATGAGGTAGTCCTCTACTCTCGCCTTAAAAAAATCAAGTGATTTTTTTAACTAAATGTGTCTTTATTTATTTTCTATCGCACTTGTACAATAATATTTACACATAAATGTCAAGGAAAAACACTAGTTTCAACACTTATGACATTTTTAAAAGACATTTTGCCTTTTAAATAAATAAAAACAATGTTTAATAAAATCATTTTGTGGACGTCCGTGTCTGTATGTATGGAAACTGGCGTGGTCACGATAACTCCCGAAAAACTTATCTGATCAAGTCCATTTTTAGGGTTCCGTACCTCAAAAGGAAAAAACGGAACCCTTATAGGATCACTTTGTTGTCCGTCTGTCCGTCCGTCCGTCCGTCTGTCAAGACCCTTTTTCTCAGGAACGCGTGGAGGTATGAAGCTGAAATTTATATCAATTACTCAGGTCTACTGTCCCTTGAAGCTGTGAAAAAATCAAACTTCTAAGCCAACGCAATCAAAAGATACAGCCGTTTATGCCGCAAATTTTCGACACTTGCAAGGGAATCAAAACCTACAGGGTGCTTCCCGTGAACTCAGAATCTTGAAATTTGGTACGAAGCAACGTCTTATAGCATAGATAAAGGAAAAATTACGAAAACCATAAATTTTTAGTTACATCACAGGTTTGTACGGAACCCTCGGTGCGCGAGTCCGACTCGCACTTGGCCGGTTTTTTTTTATACGCTTCAGTATTATCCAAAACTAAGTCCTTTCGAAGATCACGGTCTAATTCAATGTAGTTTAATCGTAATTATTATTATAAAAATACAGGTGACATATTAAACATAATTTTGGATGTGAGGTTTGTTGAAAGAGCTAATACCTATGTATGATGAGTACGAATGTGTAACTGGCAAGTAAGAAAAGAAGTAAAAAGAAATTTGAATAAAGAATATTGTGATTTTGTTTGTTTTATTAAATACTAGCAGTCCACCCCGGCTTCGCCCGTGGTACACACATAGCCTATGTCACTCGGGAATAGTGTAGCTTTCCAACGGTGAAAGAATTTTTTAAATCGGCCCAGTACTTTTTGAGCCTATTCATTACAAACATACAAACATACAAAAATAGGTACAAATCTTTCCTCTTTATAATATTAGTTTAGATGAAAGACGAATAAATGTAAAAGAAGCGATATGTTAGTTAATATTTTATTTAATTTGCATTAACTAATTGAGAATGAAAAGAACAATCAGTGGTAACACTTCTTGACATTCGTGACGTGGTCTTGTGTCTTTTTTCTTGTTTTTGCTTAGTTTTTTTGAGATTTCTCAAAATCTACCGGTCCGAATCGGTTTAAATTCACAGGAAATCTGAGTTGTATAGAACTCTTTGGAAAGCTACTTGTTTGGTTCCGATCGGTTTAGTTGTTCAAGAGTTATAAGCGGGTCACATACACACCCACACACACATACGGATAGGGTGCATGGCACTTGCTCGTGAGTGGTCAGGGAAGATTCCTGAGACCTTTAAACGTCGAGATCTGATGAAAACTCTACTTTTCAAAAACGGGGTGAAACTAATAACGTCCCGAATTTTGAAAATTTTCAATTTTCTCAGCGGGAAGTTAAAAATAATCTCCAGTCGTGCGTTAAAGCCGACACATACTTTTCTTCGTTTTAAATTAGCAATAAAACAATCAAAATCAATTTAATTGTGAAAAATTATATTATGAGGCGTGCACTTTTGGATTTTCCAAACTATATTGTTATGCAATATCTCGGCAACCCCACCGACATGGCTCATGTACGAACTTAAAATTTGTTGGGCGCGTTTACACGTTTATCAAATTTCATGAAGCTTCGTTCAGTACACTTACCCGAATTACCGATCAACAAACATATGTACATACAGATACCGGATTGTCTGTTATCTGGTATTCACCTAAGTTCATATTGGATTTAGTGAAAGTCTTGGGAAGAAGGCTTGGTGTTAATTCATAATACAGGCTTGTGGGAATACTGTGTAAATGAGTTTCTTTCGGCGTTTCTTCTCAGCAGTGGTCGTTGCGAAACGCTAGTATAGGTAATACCTATACTAGCGTTTCGCTTCGCAACGACCACCTATTAGGTATCTTAATACAAGCTTTTATTTTAATAAAGTTTACTTGCAAGCAATGTATACGTAACTATGTTTGTTCGGATGGAATCTTGCAACTCAATTTTGAAGCAGATATCTTCAACTGATTGAGCTGAAATTGTACGCACATATGTATGTCACGGAGCTGGAAGGTGGCCATAGGAACTCAGTAATAAAATGACGCAACCCCGTTGAGTTTGGGCTTATTTGTTTTGTGTTGACAAGACCTTTGGTCTTACAATAAAATCTTGTACAGAAATGTTTTTTTTTATAAAAAACTTATTATTTTATAAATAATAATAATTTATACATAAATAAACATTACACGTAATGTAGACTAAAATTATTGACGTATAAAACTATATATTGTTAATTTCATCATCATGAAGTCTTACTAGTCTCCACTGCAGGAACTGGTAGTACAGAGAGGGTCATGCCCTCTCTGTACTACCAGAGCCATATATTAGCCAGAGCAGTCAGAGGATTTGGCCTACACTCTCCACGCTGGCCAGCCGGGTTGGAGAGGTCTCATTGATGTTTATAAGCTTTGTTCAGCTTGTGTTTCCTAATTCGCCTTCTACGACAGCCACGGGATGACTTGGAGTGGTCCTATTGTCTCTGGAACCACACGGCCTTTATCAATTTAGAATTTATTATTTCTAACTACCATACACCCGTATGCGGTTGCCGGGCCATACAACATTGTTCGGGTCAGTGACGTTTTGTAACTTAAGATGTCGTTGTCCACTAGTGTCCACACTAATTAGTACTTACTTGGTTGTGAAAAACAGACCTTGCCAGCTTTAGTTTCGTAACGCGGGTTTAGGATATGCGATGTTACCTACAGTGTTATTTTCTGACTTAGCGTGTTATTCATTTGATAAAATAATATTGCATTGTCATCTAATTTACCTTAGCATACAAAATTTCATCTCAATCTGATGCCGGGAAGTGGCTCAAATTTAACTTGCAAGATTTGACACAGAAAACAAATAAATAGCCCCACACAGGGTTATTTAAAAGTTTGTAAAAACAAAGTAGATATGATAGGTTGTTCTTGTTAGGGTTCCGTACAAAAAATGAAAAAACGGAACTCTTATAGGATCACGCATGCGTCTGTCTGTCCGTCCGTCTGTCACAGCCAATTTGCTCCGAATCTACTGGACCAAATCAGGTGAAATTTGGTAGAAATGTTGTAATCCCCCAACACACATGTGCAAAGTAAATAATTTTTTTTTTAAATAAGGGTCATTTTCGGGGGACAAATTAGGAAATAAAAAAAAAAAAAGTATTGCAAACCTTACTGTGTCATATATCAAAGACGAAAATTTACCATTCCCCCCCCCCCTGATCTCCGAAACTACTGAGCCTAAAATTTTGAAAAAAATACAAAATATAGTTAATTGCTTGTAGATTACAGGAAAACCTATAAGAATTCAATCAATCGTACGGAACCCTCACCATGCGAGTTGATCTCGCACTTGGCCGGTTTATTGTTATTGTGGAGGATATCAAATAGTTCTAAACTAGATGTTCTGTGAGAACAGTAGACCTCGCTACACCTCGCGAGCTCTTATAACCATGCAATAACCGACATTTCCCCCTTTCCCCTAGCTTAGCAGAGCCATTTCAGTGAAATACGTCCATATATAACGCTACAGCAACCCCCTTTCCCCCCTACACTCCTCCCTTTTGTTTTTTTTACAAAATCTTGTGTAGAATTAAGTCCGTGAACGCTTGAACGAATGAACCGATTTCGATGCGGTTTTTAGAGTTCCGTAGCCAAAGGCAAAAAAAGGAACCCTTATAGATTCGTTATGTCTTCTGTCTGTCTGTCTGTCTGTCTGTCTGTCCGTCCGTCCGTATGTCACAGCCACTTTTTACCGAAACTATAAGATCTATACTGTTGAAACTTGATAAGTAGATGTAGTCTGTGAACCGCATTAGGATTTTTACACAAAAATAGAAAAAAAATAGTTTGGAAAATCCAAAAGTGCACGCCTCATAATCTCATTTTTCACAATTAAATTGATTTTGATTGTTTTATTGCTAACTTAAAACGATGAAATGTATGTGTCGGCTTTAACGCACGACTGGAGATTATTTTTAACTTCCCGATTAGAAAATTGAAAATTTTCAAAATTCGGGACGTTATTAGTTTCACCCCGTTTTTGAAAAGTCGAGTTTTCATCAGATCTCGACGTTTAAAGGTCTCAGGAATCTTCTCTGACCACTCACGAGCAAGTGTCATGCACCCTATCCGTATGTGTGTGTGGGTGTGTATGTGACCCTCTTGAACAACTAAACCGATCGGAACCAAACAAGTAGCTTTCCAAAGAGTTCTATACAACTCAGATTTCCTGTGAATTTAAACCGATTCGGACCGGTAGATTATGAGAAATCTCAAAAAAACTAAGCAAAAACAAGAAAAAGACACAAGACTACGTCACGAATATCAAGAAAAGTGTTACCACTGATTGTTCTTTTCATTCTCAATTAGTTAATGCAAATTAAATAAAATATTAACTAACTTATCGCTTCTTTTACATTTATTCGTCTTTCATATTTAATAAAACAAACAAAATCACAACATTCTTTATTTAAATTTCTTTTTACTTCTTTTCTTACTTGCCAGTTACACATTCGTACTCATCATACATAGGTATTAGCTCTTTCAACAAACCTCACATCCAAAATTATTTTTAATATGTCACCTGTATTTTTATAATAATAATTACGATTAAACTACATTGAATTAGACCGTGATCTTCGAAAGGACTTAGTTTTGGATAATACTGAAGCGTATAAAAAAAAATGGACTTGATCAGATAAGTTTTTCGGGAGTTATTGTGACCACGCCAGTTTCCATACATACAGACACACGGACGTCCACATAATGATTTTATTAAACATTGTATTTAAAAGGCAAAATGTCTTTTAAAAATGTCATAAGTGTTGAAACTAGTGTTTTTCCTTGACATTTATGTGTAAATATTATTGTACAAGTGCGATAGAAAATAAATAGAGACACATTTAGTTAAAAAAATCACTTGATTTTTGTAAGGCGAGAGTAGAGCACTACCTCATGCGCTTCGCTTATGAGGCGTGCAATAAGAGAATGATAAATAAAACTAAAAAAAATATATGATGTAAGTACATTACCATGCTTCCACCTGAAATTGGTTTGAACGAGATCTAGTAAGTAGTTTTTTTTAATACGTCATAAATCGTAAGACGCAATTTACCTTTAGAACTTTTATATTATATAACTTGCTGCTACGGAACCCTTCATGGGCGAGTCTGACTCGCACTTGGCCGCTTTTTTTTTCACGTGAAAGCAAGTTCCCTTGCGGCGGTGCTTGTTTAATGTAAATCGGTTCAGCCGTTTAAACGTTATTGAGGGTTAACGCTTTAGAGTCAGGGCTTTCTCTAGCAAATAATAGATGGCGCTACGGATATCAAGTCGTATCGGTAGTTCCGCTACTCATCACTAGATAGCCTTCTTGACAGTCGGGGGTTTTTAAATTTGTTTAGCAAATAAACTTGTAGCACTAGCGCAGCACAACACCTTAAATTTTAAAAGTTGTCGCATGTTTACATGTGTTTGTTCATAAATGAATATTGCATTTGTGCAACGAACGAGTACGCAACGAATTTAATGCGTTATCCACTGATAATAAAGGCTGATTTAGCTTGAATTACGTTTTATATCTTCAAATGTGTCAGGGATGTTTGTCTTCATAAACGGTTATCGGAAATCATGTTTGTTTGGCAAAGGTTTGATTTTCTTATTTCGACAGTCGTCTCGCTCGATGGAACAGAACGGAAAGGGATTATTGATTGTTTGTTTTTTCGTGTGTCTTTTGTCTTTTTAGGGTTCCGTACAAAAAATTAAAAACGGAACCCTTATAGGATCACTCGTGCGTCTGTCTGTCCGTCCGTCTGTCACAGCCAATTTGCTCCGAATCTACTGGACCGAATCAGGTGAAATTTGGTAGGATGGTGTAATCCTATGACCCAAACACATATGTGCGAAGTAAATAAATATTTTTATAAAATAAGGGTCATTTTCGGGGGATAAATTAGGAAATTGAAAAAAAAAGTTTTGCTAACCTTAATGTGTCATATATCAAATAAAAGGGCTCATTATGAGGATCTCAAATATATTTTTGTTATAATTATAAAATAAATAGTTTTGATTTTATTCATGAAAGAAGACGAAAATTGACCATTCCCCCCCCCCCCCCCCCTGATCTCCGAAACTACTGACCCTAAAATTTTGAAAAAAATACGAAATATAGTTCATTGCTTGTAGATTACAGGAAAACCTATAAGAATTCAATCAATTTTACGAAACCCTCTCTACGCGAGTTTAACTCGCACTTGGCCGGTTTTTTTTATTTTGGCTACGAAAATGTCAAATTCACACACTAAATTATTATTGATTTCTTTATAATTATAACTTTATTTTTAGCTTTTATAATTTTAAATTTCATTTTTTCGTACAAGCTTTTATTGTGAGGCCTTAGTACTAATCGAGATAAATGTGATTAGCTCAAACTCGATGGGGGTACGTTCCTATAGGTATCTTCCGGCTCTATCATCAGATCAGCTTTTTATCAATAGCATTGTCATCTGATTTACATTACCATACAACATCTCATCTCAGTCGAAAACCGGGAACTGCTGGGAAGTGGCTCAAATTTAACTTGCAAGATTTAACCCAAACTAATAACAACAAAACAGGGCAAGCAAAAAAAGCTTGCAAAATGATTGGAGCGGTACTATTTCATACAAAGACATTGGCTACTTTGACAGTTATACAACCGTTGGCGTGTACTGAGGTCGGGTAGGTTCGCACGCGTCACCATGACCGAGTTTAAGAAAAACGTCTTCGCACAAAAATTCTGGCTCTATCATTTGTAGACACTGTACGGTGCACATAGATTTAGTGATGTTATTGTTATTTTTTAAGCGACTTCAAAAAAGGGGGAGCTTATCAATTCGACTATGATGTTTTTTAAATTTTTTTTTTAGTTAAAAATTTACTTTAAATATTTAGTGATTTAGTGACTTAGATGAGTCGTTACCCTAAGCCGTTACCCTAAGTTAAATTTGAGATTCCCAGTTTCCGATTGAGATGAAATTTTGCGTGCCAATGTAAATCAGATGACAATGGGAACCCTGTAGTAAACGGATTAGAAAATTATTACGTACTTATTATTACTATTACTATGAGAAATGCTAAAAAACAAAATACCTATAACCTCGTTCATTCGATCGTGTTCCCGGTTGTACTCTATACATGCTGCTGTAATCTACGAACAATTTAATATGCTGCAATGCATCTTTTAAGTTCATTTATCAAGTTGGGATACACGCAGTCGAGTTTTTGAATAATTACTTGTTAGGTAGATTGCATTATTTCTTATATCTATAAACTTATAACTACGAATATATTTTAAGCAGACGGCAAATAATTTGACCACTAAAATATCACAGTCACTGGTTAACGTTAAGGTTAAACATAATTTAAAGAGAAACAAAAAGCATGATTCATAATAATTTGCAGGTTTTCTAGTAATCATACGAACAAACCTTACGTGTAATCGACAATAGTTAGTGCCTGGCAACCGGCACAAGGCTGACCCATTCAGTTCGACACATGTGCGTGTATTAGCTTCTCTACACAATAGGACATCATTGCACAGATTGTTTGTCCATTGCTGCTCATCTTCATCATAATTCGAGCGTATTCCCGGTTGCATCCTCAGCGGTAACGCTTCAGAGCCCGGGGTCCGCTACCTAACCTAGGTGATTTAACTACTTGTTACTACGATTTGTTACTGATAAATGCGACCTGTAGGCGAGAACAAACCGACGGACATAAGCATATTTGACCAATCTCGAAACTGAGACGCTTCGCTCGTTCCGCTCGCTCGGTCAATTAGTCAAAAAACAAAGCCGAGCTGACCAGTCCCTTCTGGCACCGAGCACCGAGTTGACGCACGGGTCGGCCATCGTTGAACTCCTTTTGAGAACAGGCGTGGCGTGATATGTATGTGCATTTACAGTACGAGTCTATCGGATCAGACAATGACAGCTGCATGTTTTATTTCCCGCCAATTTGACGGTAGCACGTCATAATGGCGTAACTCGGTCACGGCGTTGCATGGCATGCTGTTGAACATGGATATGACCTTCGCACCACACGCAATGGCACTGGCTTATTGACACTTCTTTGATTGATTACATCTACCATGCTGTGTGGATAGAATAGAATAGAATTACTTTATTGCCAAAAAGAAATTGGATAAAACAGGAACATTGGACATTTGTCTTTGTATAACCAGTAAGTACCAGCTGTTCACATACTCGTAGATAGCAGCATACGAGTATAAATTACTAGCATACCTGCAAAACTTAAGTAATATAGGTTCAATTACTAGGAACCTGAAAACTTTTACACCCTTATATTTTCTTTCAAGTTCATATTTTGACTGTGAAAACCAATTATAACCTAGATCTACGAACAATAATTCTCTAGAATCGTAAATAATCCCGAAAAATCATTCCACGCGATATGTACCGCGGTGGGCGGGGCTTAAAATATGAACAGCGCGGCGCGACAGTTCGCCGTGACACTCGAGTCGTGCGGTTGCGTCGCAAGAAGTTTCCTTTGAGAATATTGCTGTGTGTTTGCGATAATCGATTCATTTAAAATGCCTTCATGTGCCATGAAGTGGTGTAAAAGCTACACAGACATGAAAAACACAGGACTCACCTTTCATATGTACTTAAGTAAATAAACATTTTAATATTGTACCTCACCGTGGCGTTGACCACGTCGACTGCCTCCGTGGTCCAGTGGTCAAGGCGTTTGCCTTGTGATCCAGAGGTCATGGGTTCAAATCCCACTGGGAAGCATACTTTGTGAAAAGTTGTTTCCAGTCTGTTTAGGATATTGCAGGCTTGAATCACCTCATCATCTGAAAAGAAAGATGATTCCGTGCTTCGGAAGGCACGTAAAGCCGTTGGTCCCGAACGCCATCTAGCGTTTATACCTATCCTAGGATTGGTTCTGGTCTACCCTTTGGGTTGCGGAGGTCAGACGGCAGTCGCTCTGTGTCAAAACCAGTAACCTCGTCAAATCGCCTAGGTAAGGTAGCGGACCCCGGGCTCTGAAGCGTAACCGCTGACGATGCAACGGGGAATACGGGACGTTGACCGCGGCCGTGTCCGTGCCGTGAGCATCCGGCTTCGGGGAGCTAGCTGCTTGACCGACATGACGCGTACGTGACCTTGTCGCGACCAATCGCATGCATCTTTGTCTATGTGTGCGTTCGAGTATTTCGTTGTAATTACTGTTCGTTTGTTTGCGTAAATGGAATCAGAATCGAAGTGGTGAATGTAGGAGCGTTAGGTATCTAGAGAATTATGTGTCGATGCCCTAGATATATGCAATTTCTTTAAAGTTACAATTTTTTACCGAAATCTGACATGTTTCAAAATAAAACGTAGACTACGTTTGTATGGGAAAGTCTAGGGTAAGGGGATTCTTAAATAAAAAAATCTCGACCTCGTTGGTCCCGTTGGTCCCAGCTGTCATCATTGTCTGATAATCGTAAAGCTACGTCAGATGCCTTTAGGCAGCTTGAAAATCTTACATCAATGTCGGCCACTTACACACTATAGATATTGATATTGTTTAAAAATAAACCAAAACACCGATTTTAATAAAATTTCTATGGGACCACCTGGAAATAGGGTATATTTTTAAGCAAAACAATATTTTCCAAATCGGTCCAGCTAGGCGTCTGAGTAATCGGGGAACATACATAAAAAAAGATTGCGGCGATTGATAACCGCCTCCTTTTCTGAAGTAGGTTAAAAATCTAACAAATGTTCCTGCAACTTGTTTCATAACAGCTGCACATCTTCTCGACTGGGCCGTCCAGCCGTCAATAAAAACGTGACATTGACCACGCTTTCAATGGATATTACACAACTGAAGTCATAACTATAAACGTCTATGCTTAAATTAACCCTATTCCGTAAACCGCAAAGTGTAGGCAGCTACTTTACAGGGCACATCAGTTATCTTTCGGACAAGTCGAGAAAACGAGGAACCTACATCATCTATATCAATACTTACTATAAAACGAAGTGGCTTTCCGCCTTCTGTCCCTCTGTATGTATGTACGCTTAGATCTTTTAAACTAGGCATCGGATTTAAATGTGGTTTTGATCAAAAGATAGTGATTCACGAGGAAGGTTTACATGTATAATATATTCCTATGCAAAGCCGGGGCGAGTCGCTAGTAAAGTATCATCTTCAGGTCTTTTTTAGTCTCCACTGCAGGAGCACGATCCTCTCTGTACTACCAAAGTCATAGAGCAGTCAGAGGATTTGGCCTACACTCTCCACGCTGGCCAGACTGGTTGGAGAGGTCTCACTGATGTTTATAAGCTTTGTTTAGCTTGTGTTTCAAAGTCGCCTTCTACGACATCCACGGGAAGACTTAGAGTGGTCCTATTCTACTCTGCTGGGAACTAAACTGCTAAGTAAGGTATATAAAGACGTATTTCGTATGAATGAATGTATGTAACTGTTTTGAACACGTATTCTGTATATAACAATGACCTTTATTACTTTGCCTTTTGGGTCAAAAAAGGTTGTATTCAAATAACTCAATGTCTCATTTGAAACTATAGGTACTTTGTACGTCTATTACAAGGATTAAATCGTAATTTCTGTTACATAACAGTCATTATTGTTGCAAATTGAACTATATATATTTGCGATAGAGTCGGTAATGCTTTAACAGTTGTAAGAGACAAATGCGCACGCGAGTCGTTCCGCTGTTGGTTGCAGCATAAAAAGTAAAAGTATCAGAAGAATAACTACGAGTATAACTGGTTTTGGTAATGTCAAGTAATGTATAATGCTGAAACAAATTAAAATCCCCTCGAATTTCAATCAAAAGTTGGGAAAAATCCAAAAGGGGGAGTGTAGGAGGGAAAAGGGAGGAAGTTTGCTGTAGCGTTCATATATGGCCGGACGAAAAAGCCATTTAGGTGAACCTAAATGGCTTTGCTAAGCCGAGGGAAGGTGTCGGTTATATAATTATAAATATTTTTTCAAAATAAAGAACCGACTTCAATACCAGAAAAGCTAAATTTTCAAACAATTGTATACATAGACGACATTTTTGACGTGACAACGTCTTAAATTAGGTTGCGGCTGGGAGTCACTTATGAAAAAGTGTAACGCTCGGTAACGTTACGATGAGTCACCGAACGAGAGAGAGGCCCGCCGAATGCCTTGCGTCTCTCTCCCACTCAACTATGATCGGTCTGCCGCCGTTGTCACGTAAAATCTTCGCCCGTAAAACCGACTTTACAGGCAACCATTTTTTATAGTTATTTTTGTTTAAAAAACAAACCACACAACCGATTTTAATAAAATTTCTATGGGGCCATCTGGAAAGTATACCCTTTAAACAAAGAAAGAATTTTTACAAAAAAAATACATAAAAGACTCTGACGAATTGATAACGTCCTCCTTTTTTGAAGTCGGTTATAAAGCTCGCGAGGTCTACTGTTTTCACAGAACCACTGGTATTGTTTTTCAGCTAAATCCTGTCACCCAAAGGTAGCTTGTAAGAGATTGCCTTGGCGATAAAGCTGCCTACACCTTATCTTTATTTTATAAATGTAACTTTGGTAATAAGGTAATAAAGTGTTAGTATTTTTTACTTACTTTGCAGTCTCTTTCAGAGTCCCTTCAACCTTGGGTTAGGATAGATATTCACGTTCTAACGTCCCACAAATGACGAGGTGTCGCATGTGTTTTCTCCCTTATATCGTGGTTGCAGGCGCGAAGGACGCTCAGTCATGTGAAATTGACTCTAGTCGATTGTCGCGATGCGTTTAGTTCGTGAATAGTTTTCCGTGTGTACTAGTGCTTAGAAATACATATTTTTACTACAGGTAATATATTCATAAGTCTTGTAATGGCTTTCTTCTTCTCATCTTAGTGCGTTTCTGGCGTTAGCGTGCATCTTTTGCCGAGTCGTGTGAAATTGATTTTAGTCGATTGTCACGATGCATTTAGTTCGTGAATAGTTTTCCGTGTGTACTAGTGCTTAGACATACATATTTTTACTACAGGTAATATATTCATAAGTCTTGTAATGGCTTTCTTCTTCTCATCTTAGTGCGTTTCTGGCGTTAGCGTGCATCTTTTGCCGAGTCGTGTGAAATTGATTTTAGTCGATTGTCACGATGCATTTAGTTCGTGAATAGTTTTCCGTGTGTACTAGTGCTTAGAAATACATATTTTTACTACAGGTAATATATTCATAAGTCTTGTAATGGCTTTCTTCTTCTCATCTTAGTGCGTTTCTGGCGTTAGCGTGCATCTTTTGCCGAGTCGTGTGAAATTGATTTTAGTCGATTGTCACGATGCATTTAGTTCATGAATAGTTTTCCGTGTGTACTAGTGCTTAGAAATACATATTTTTACTACAGGTAATATATTCATAAGTCTTGTACTGGCTTTCTTCTTCTTATCTTAGTGCGTTTTTGGCGTTGGCATGCATCTTTTGCTGAGTCGTGTGAAATTGACTCTAAGTCGATTGTCGCGACGCGTTTAGTTCGTGAATAGTTTTCTATGTGTACTAGTGCTTAGAAATACATATTTTTACTACAGGTACCTAATATATTCATAAGTCTTGTACTGGCTTTTTTCTTCTTATCTTAGTGCGTTTTTAGTGTTAGCGTGTATCTTTTGCTGAGTCGTGTGAAATTGACTCTAGTCGATTGTCACGATGCGTTTAGTTCGTGAATTTTTTCATGTGTATTTATGACTAAGATTTATTGACTGAATGAGCGAAGCGAATGAAGCTCTCCGTTCCAGCTTCGTCAAAATTCCTTCGTGTGTCCGAATTCCAGTACCTGGTGACAATGGGACCAACTTGCACATATACCCATATGTGCAAGTTGGTCCCATTCGTCACTAGGTAAAGATCTGACGATGGGATCCTCGAGAAATCGACGGAACTCCACTTATATTCTACGCACACATATAGTTATTTTAATGTTTTTGTCAAGAAATCAAGCATTTGCATTCAGAAAGTGTGTTTCGGTGAAGTAGAACTAATAAAGAAGACCAGAAATTGAAGTCTTTCTTGTTTAAAATTATCCCAAATCTATGTTATACTTATTACGCATACAAATTGTGTAACATTGTAGCCATTGTCTGTAGTGTTATCATTGTAAACATAATACGTTTCGTTTGAATCGAACTACGTCTAGTCACAACATACGAAATGGAAGTACAATTGGCTATGTTATGAAAACTGCACTTGCGTGTAGGGGTGTGCGATCGCATGCCAATTTTCGATATCGATACAGTTCATCGATATTGGTGTTTTTAACCGACTTTAAAAAAGGAGGAGGTTATCAATTCGACTGTATGTTTTTTTTAATATTTATTTTTTTGTTTTTTTTATGTATGTTTGTTTCGCGATATCTTCGCCAATTGTGATCCGATTTTGATGATTCTTTTTTTATTTGAAAGCCTTAACTACCAAGTTGGTCCCATTTTAATTTGGTGAAGATATGATGAAGAACTTTGGAGAAATGGAAGAAACTCCTTAAAAAATTGAAGTCGGTTGTTTTTTTTTGTTAAAAATTTAATTATACTCATACCGTGATCAAAATCAGCCCCCTTAGCATGCCTCCGTTGATAAACCCAGATAAAGTTTATAGATGAACCCAATACATTTCTAAAGTAGGAACATAAGTCTTATCTATACTAATATTATAAAGCGGGAGAGTTTGTTTGTTTGTTTGTTTAAAGGCGCTAATCTCAGGAACTAATGGTCCGATTTGAAAAATTCTTTTTTTGTTGGGTAGTCCATTTATAGAGGAAGGCTTTAGGCTATATAACATTCCGACAACCACGCGAACGAAGTCGCGGGCACAGCTAGTTTATCATAAGTGGTTGTAAAGAGCCGATTTTACAGTTTAGGGCGAACTACAAATTCCTTGTTATGACAAGATCATTTCCTTTTTAGGGTTCCGTAGCCAAATGGCAAAAAACGGAACCCTTATGGATTCGTCATGTCTGTCTGTCTGTCTGTCTGTCTGTCCGTCCGTCCGTCCGTATGTCACAGCCGTTAATATCTATACTAATATTATAAAGCGGAAGAGTTTGTTTGTTTAAACGCGCTAATCTCAGGAACTAATGATCCGATTTAAAAAATTATTTTTTTGTTGGGTAGTCCATTTATAGAGGAAGGCTTTAGGCTATATAACATTACGTTTCGACAACCACGCGAACGAAGTCGCGGGCACAGCTAGTATTATATATTATCCCTATACTTTTTTCCGAAACTTTAAGAGCTATACTGTTGAAACTTGGTAAGTAGATGTATTCTGTGAACCGCATTAAGATTTTCACACAAAAATAGAAAAAAACTATAAATTTTGGCGGTTACCCATACGTGTGGATGGATGATCTATGGATAGGTCTTCAAAAATGATATTGAGGTTTCTAATATCTTTATTTTTAAACTTAGTAGTTTACCAAAGTAGTAAAATGTTGGGCCCCCCTGTAACTTCTAAAATAAGAGAATGATAAAACTAAAAAAAATATATGATGTACATTACCATGCAAACTTCCACCGAAAATTAATTTGAACGAGATCTAGTAAGTAGTTTTTTTTTAATACGTCATAAATCTTAAAATGTTACTTGCTGCTACGGAACCCTTAATGGGCGAGTCCGACTCGCACTTGGCCGCTTTTTTATATACCAATAAGCGTGGCATGACTTTGCATCATTCAAGATTCATTTCCAGGCTTTACGTGTCACACTGCTGGGCAAAGGCCTCTCTCCATTTTTTTCCCTCCGGTATTATAACCTTACATTGTATCTTTAATCAATTTTGAAGAAAATAGTAAATTTTAGAATATCCTAAAGAAGATAGCAGCCCAAAATAACTTTATCGTCAATCTTTTTTTAGTCTCCACTGCAGGAGGACGACCCTCTGTGCTACCAGAGTCATATATTAGTCAGAGCAGTAAGAGGATTTAGCCTACACTCTCCACGCTGGCCAGAAGTTAAAAATAACTTGGCAAAATTAACTGGGAATGAGAACCTCTCGTAGCTTACAATTTGACGTTTGGAATATTTAACATATGCAATTTCGTCTGGCTACTGCAAATATCGATACTAAATCAAACACATCCCTACTGGCAAGTAGTTACGCGAGAGCCTTGGCCGTAGCTGCCATTGTTCAAGGCATACAAGTGTTAAAATCTAAAATCCAGTTAAAATTCCACGTGAAATCGCCATGGTTTATTGAAAACGTCATTCGAAGCTAAAAAGCGTGGAACTATTGTGCTTGAATAAAAATAATTTACAGAGCGTAAAATAACCAAATATGAATCGTGTGCGGTGATCATTATGTATATTCCCGGTGTATATCGACATGTGTTGGAGTGTGATTGTCATAGTTGAAAGTATTTTCATTTTTAACCGACTTCAAAAAAGGAGGAGGTTATCAATTCGACTGTATGTTTTTTCTTTTATTTTTTTTATGTATGTTACACGATATCTTCGCCAATTCTGGACCGATTTTGATGATTCTTTTTTTATTTGAAAGCATGTACTACCAAGTTAGTCCTATTTTATTTTAGTGAAGATATGATGAAGAACTTAGGAGATATGGAAGAAACTCCTAAAAATAATTGAAGTCGGTTGTTTTTTCTTGTAAAAATTTAATTATTTTATATGTATTTGTTGTTGTTAATCTCACTATAGTATACATACATTGCATGGGTATATTGAGCTTCTGTTAAGCAACTTTTTGTTTACCATTAGATGTGATCTTACTTCTTAGACTTCTATATTCAATTTTCCTCTCATCAAAGATCTATTACTCTAGTTCGATAACTAAACCGCCTTTTCGTAAAATGATGATGTGTTGAATCGTCATTTTAGTTTCAGACTCTCCGTTCTGCCTGGGTTTGTCTTTTTCTTCTTATTTAGGTTCTTATTGGCTATATATACTCAACGTGGAAGGGACATACCCGTAATAAATTAAACCACGAGCTATACTAGTTTACTTTATCACTAGAGTATAATGAAATCAAATTAACAGTCAACAAACAAAAAAAAATTCTGCATTCCCATACAAATCGCCCAGGCACACTTGTATGGAAATGCCGAATTTTTTTTTTTTTCTTTGGCTGTTATTTTAATTTCATTACCCTATAATGATCTAGTATAGACCGTGGTTCGATTTAGTATGGTAATGTCCCTTCCACTTTGTGTACAGTGTATAACATAATTAAATTTTAACAAAAAAAAAACCGACTTCAATTTTTTAAGGAGTTTCTTCCATTTCTCCAAAGTTCTTCATCATATCTTCTCCAAATTAAAATGGGGCCAACTTGGTAGTAAAGGCTTTCAAATAAAAAAAGAATCATCAAAATCGGTTCACAATTGGCGAAGATACCGCGTAACAAACATACATTAAAAAAAAAACATACAGTCGAATTGATAACCTCCTCCTTTTTTGAAGTCGGTTAAAAATAAACTGAAACTATTTTGATGATGAATTCAGTCCATGGTATTGAACAAAGAATCGAACGTATATCAAAATATGAAAAATAATTTTTGACCTCCCATACAAATTGACCGACCAGCTGATCCGAGTTTTTATGGAAAGCAAACATTTTTGAAGTGAAAACTTCTTTCGCGGCGTTGTGCACTTATTTTGTAATGGGTAAAAAATGTTAAACTCGAGTCAGGACACGAGTCCTGATTGAAAATTCGTAAGACGGATGGAGAGTAGACAGCCGGCGCGGCGTAGGAGAGGAAGTATCCCCCTCTCTTTCTACGGCGCGGCGAAAATGTATGCCTGCACCTGCTGTTTCGTTTAGCTGAGAGATAAACTTTTTAATGTAATATAAATTGTCATGTTTGTGTACGATAGCGCAATAAATAAATATTGTATTCTACCACATAAATGATAGTACTTTTATACTGATAATTAAAGCAATTCGTGCAAAATTATTCCCTAACCATTCTAAAATATCAAAAATGCACAACGTTAATATTCAAGTTTTCACTTCTGCCGGCACTCCCGGAGTGCAACCCGTCGTTTTTTTTTTTCTATTTCGACAGTTTTTCTTCGGAAAGTTGTACAGTGTCATGGACTGAATCTATCCTTAAAATTGTTTTACTATATTTTGTTACACCTGTATATACCATACTTTATACACTAACTACATTTCTCTTTTATTTTTGCATTTACATTTTACAACACAATTTTTTTTATTGCTACTTCCTATCACAGTATGATTCTTGTATCATACATTAATATATTTAAAAAAAAAAGTAATATGTTAATTTCTTCATTATTGCAAATTCAAACATGTTCAATTCAATACAATTTGCAATCCATAGTTCCTAGCAACAGTATAGTTATTTATATTCGCGTTGTAATATATTTATATTACCATTCCCATTAATATGGTTTAATACATTCGGTCACGGTTCGCGAGATACATCGTTACGGCCGCTTGCCGACAGACCGACAGCGTTCGATTATGTCGGAATCGATCGTGAATCGTGATCGTGAATTTTTTATGAATATCTGTGTTATTCATTTGCTGTGTGGGTGCCGGCAGAGTAGAATAGGGCCACTCCAAGTTTTCCCGTGGATGTCGTAGAAGGTGACTTAGGAAATACAAGCTTAGCAAAGCTTGTAAACATCAATGAGACACCCGTCTGGCCATCGTGGAGAGTGTAGGCTAAATCTTTTACCTGCTCTGGCTAATATATGGCTCTGGTAGTACACAGAGGGTCGTGCTCCTGCAGTGGAGACTAAAAAAGACCTGATGCTGATCTGTGTTAGGTTTTAATAGGAGATATTGCTGCAATGTTCTACCGCCAGAGTGCAGCATTAGCGCAGACCGTAAACAAATGTTTGACAATGACAAATACATCAAACTCGCAAGTTTTTAAAATATAATGATATTTGAAAAACTTAGCAACTGGCCACCAGAACATTGGTATTAGTTATTTTGAATGTGACCAATTGCTAGGATTCGATTGTTGTAAAAACCAATGGGGCTTTTTATAATAAGCAAGTAAAACATATCTTTAACGTTTTCTCTTATGAATTAAACGGGAAAATGGTTTGTTAAATAAAAAAATGCACTTTGCTCGTAATTCAATCACATATAGTGGCAATACTCCCAACTGATGACGTATTCTTGTTCTAATCACGTGACCAGCTGTCACGGGAAGAGAGTACCATATCTTATTATACCACGAAATATATTATATAAATAATAATATATATATATAATTTTTTCCTACGTATAATTTACTTCCACAATTTTCTTTGTTGCATCGCATTCATACTGTTGTACCTCTATTAATTATACTTCTCTACCACCTTTTCTCATTTTTTTATAGTTTGTCAACATTATATACCGACATAGAAAGGTCATATACACCAAAATAGCAAAAAAAGTCATTATAAACCTTAAGTTTATGTAAAAATGAGGTCTCTAACATGAGGTTGCTGCTATTTGTTGTGTTTTCACAAATCACGTCGGCTAATTGTGATCATGTCGCCGTAGCGGACTCGCAGGTAATTATATTGTATTGGATATTCTTAGTAATAAGCCGTACCTCATTCTTAATGATTGCGAACCTTGACTCTGTCTGGCCCTATGTTTTGTACCACTATGTTGTTATAAAATATGTATTTATATACTGTGATTTTTATTATTATGCTGTGTAACGATGTATACAACAGAAATTTTCGATTAAGTTATCTATTTATCAAAAAAAATGTGCACCACTTAAATTTGATTGAAATCCATCAATAATTAATTAACGCTGCAGCAAAGTCCCCCCCTTTCCCCCCTATACTTCATTATCTCCGATATCCAACTTGAAAAAATTAAGTAAATCAAGGAACTTGTTTGCCAATTTACGTCAAAATCGTTTGAAAAATGCGCCCTGTAGGCGAGGACAGACAGACGGACAAAAGCATTTTTGGCCAATCTTAAAACTGAGACGCTTCGCTCGCTTGGTCAATTAAAAGTTAACCCATTTGCAAAGAGCGTATGTATCCACATATCCATAAAGCTTTTCCCAGATAGTTACTTGAGTTGGCTAAAAAGATTATAAGAGTTTTGCTAAGTTGTCATTTTAATATACGATGAATAATTCCAATTTAATATACGACGAATAATTCAAACACGTATAAAAACAGCTGTCAAAACATGTGCTTAAAATTTTACTTTTAAAAAGATTAAATGAGGCAAAGTACGAGTATAACGGCATATAGATATACGAACTGACGTGTATCTAATTATGTTTTTCAATGACCAATAAAATAATTTTAATTATTATCTTGTACATAAGTTCTCTGTGATTTTCCATAACATGACATTAACATAAGGTAAGAGCCATTCATCCTTCTAGAAAGTTTCTGTCCTACGTCGAAAACTCCTAAGCCATCATTGGAAGTCATTGTTTGTCATATTCATAACCGACAATATAAGTTACGTAAGTTAGAAGCGGTTACCAACAATTATGGAAGTTTAAGAGACAACGGAAATTCGGTCAAGGTTTCGCCGCGCGGCGCTAGTGTCGCGATGGCTCTGTATGCGAATTTATCAGTGCATGATTTTAGAAAAAAAAATCGCTTCCCTCACATTGACATTAGAGGACGAAACAAGGGAAAGATATGATTCCTCAGATTTTTTGCCCATACCCTCGATCTCCTTTTATGATCACAGCGTGAGGAGTAGCAGCTGGTACATTCTAAGTATTTTCTTTACTTCCCGACCAATGGTGCCATTTTTGAAACGCTGAGTCACTAAATGAAACGTTTTTTCTACACAAAAAACCTTTTTTATAAATTTTCGCAATTTTTCCTTTATCTGTGCTATAAGACGCTGCTTCGTACCAAATTTCAAGATTCTGAGTTCACGGGAAGCACCCTGTAGGTTTTGATTCCCTTGCGAGTGTTGAATATTTGCGGCATAAACACATTTTTCACAGCTCCAAGGGACTGTAGACTTGAACAGGTATTTGATATGAATTTCAGCTTGTTACCTCCACGCGTTCCTGAGAAAAAGGGTCTTGACAGACAGACGAAGAGAAGGTTCCGTTTTTCCTTTTAAGGAACCCTAAAAATAAAATAAACTTAAAAATTAAAGGGAGTCGTCATACAAGAAACGTTTTTTACCCTTCATGTACGAGTCCACCTCAGACTTAACCGGTTTTTTAATTTCAAAGTAGCTTAGGAGCTTTAATAATACAGCGCATTGAGTCATTGTATCCCATGAGCTTACCTTATAGGCAAGTTACGCTCGACACACGTTCAAATGAGAATAGAAAGCGCAGGGTTGGGTAGCTGATTGCCTACACAATGGTTCGTAAAACTGAGCCCTGCGATACGCGTTTGCTAGGAAATAGAAAATGCAGTATTGTTGTTACTCATATAAATACAAGAGAAACTCGCGACGAATCGATGGCCGATGGGGCAGGAAGGTTCTCGAATGACGGCCATGTACCGACAAGCGCAGCTCTCCCACTTAATAGGTGATCGGAATTGTATATAGGACACGTTGCAACCAAAACTCTGATATCGAGATGTAGGATACTGTCAGCGCCATCTCGAAGGTTCATGCGAACTGTTTCCATGTTTTAATTGCTTGACTCATTAGTTCTTGTATAGCGACGTAGAGGTCGCCACAAAGGTATTTGTACTTAGTTTAAAAAAAACCTTGTGTTAGAATCTTAGCATTGAGTGTATATTTATGTGCCTTTGTTAGACCACGGACAGAAGTTCATTCTGAACATCATTTACTATTTGTTGCTAGTGCAAGATCCTCTCAATATGTTACCTTGTGGTTTAATGAAGATTCGCATATAGGATTGTTGTGGTTTTAGACAGTCGAACTTAGTCGTGTGAAGTCATTGTCTACGAGTACATCAATAGACAGATCTCTTTTTCACCGACTTTAGAAAAGAATGAGGTTACGTGATATCTTCGCCAATTGTGAACCGATATTTGAAGATATTGAATGAAAGATCGGTTTTTTTTAACTTTCTTATGACATTCAAGCTAAGTCGTATGAAGTCTGCAATAGACAAAAGCTATCTTTTCTTTAATCCCTGTCCAAAAAAGAGGGCCTATAAATTTTGTATGTCTGTCTGTGGCCAGTACAGATACATATCACGTCTTTACCCCTAACGCGGTAGACAGAGCCTTGAGCTGTCAGGCCCAAAGGCCAACAAGCTACATAAATGTCTATTTCTTCAGTCTTATTTCAAATTAAGAGGGCCTTTACTCTTCGGTATTGCACCATAGTTGAGCTGAAATTATAATCTCGTCATGGCATAATGCTTCATAAACCTTAATCTAATATCTTATCTAAATCCCTTCGTACACCAGACAGCTATATCATGGTTCGCATTAGGGTCAACATACACTGGTGCAGAGTCAAAACGTCGCGTCGCGTCATGTTTTTTGCCTAAAGTATATTCATCTCTATTATCCCATTACTAGCTTCCGTCGGCGGCTTCGCCAGCCTTGATGTCGGTTATCGCGACCAAAACCTATTGCTATCCTCATTTATCCTATCGAGTGAAAAAATTGGTAAATCAAGGAGCTTGTGTGCCAATTTTCGTCAAAATCAGACGACAGACGGACAAAAGCATTTTTGGTCAATCTCGAAACTGAGATAATAAGCTCACTCGGTCAATAAATCATTATCGTACAGCGGATTTAATTGACCTCAAAAGCCGTAAAAGTTTGTAATCACAGACAATAAAGTGAAAACTAATTTCACTCGACAATTTTTTCAAATCAACACTATATTGAAGCGCGTGATACGAGAGATTTTCGTTAACTGTGACAACCAAATTGAACAACTTTTTGCTACCGTTCTGAACCAACATTATGTCACTATGCTTATCGAAGATTTCACGCGTCAGTGAGTAAATGGGAGGAGTTTATAAGCGATCGACACCGAACCTCGCAAGAATTTGCCATAATAACCAAAAACTTTGTACCTACAGATACAGAAACACGTTTTTCTCCCGAACGGGATTGACAGGGTCTAGGGCCGCAAGACATGATTCAAATTTTAGCCTGATCCTTCGATCGGCTTCTACGATCTGCGCGGGAAAAAAAGCACATAGAAGGGTTTTTGAATACATAAAATAATTTAAGTATTATTTACCATTCTTTTCGAGTCGAAATGGCTCCTGTATAGTTTGAATTTCAAATGATCTTTGACCAGTATATGGCCACTATGATCCCTTTGTCGTCAGCCTGGTTAAGTTCCCCGATAGTACATGACCGCGCCACCTAACTCAGATTTAGACACCTCCCATGACCAGCCCGGTGTGCGGCGTGCAAAAACTCTTTAAAAAAATGTTGACATCGCAAGCCTCATTCCACTGCTCGGTTACCCCGACACAGGCCACAAAACACATATGTCTGTGCAAACACGATAACTTATCTACCAGTTTTATGGTTCAACGGCTGACTCACGGCGACTCACCTTTTGTGAGGGCACCATTTTGAAATTACGAAACCTGCAGCAAATAGAGTATTAATATTGTTTTGTATTTTTTTTTTAATTTGTAAAAATTTCAAGGGATCTAAATTTACATTTATTTTGCACATTTGTCTTAGGCACTTAAGCTGTGTCGTTTTCGGCACAACTTTATTATTTGTCAAATATTAATAGTTTATAATATAAGTTTATAACTTTTTGTTATAAGTTCATTATAAATTATAATATTCTTTTCGTAAAAACTAAGTATGGAGTGATAGCCAATTTCAATTATTTTTTAATCTATGCCAAGTCAACTTTCTCGCGTCAATGAACCGAATTCCATTTTTATTGAAGAAAATATATAAACTGAAAATGGTCGAATTGATATAAAACAAATTGCATAAAAAAGAAAACAAAACAAATTTCGATAATTCATAAATAAAAAAAAGCGGCCAAATGCGAGTCGGACTCGCCAATAAAGGGTTCCGTAGCAGCAAGTAACATATTATAAAAGTTTTTGTAATTCGTTGTAACTTTGATCGATGTTTTAATAATAGTGTATGAAAGGTAAATTGCGGTTTACGGTTTATGACGTACTAGCTGTGCCTGCGACTTCGTTCGCGTGGTTGTCGGAACGTAATGTTATATAGCCTAAAGCCTTCCTCTATAAATGGACTACCCAACAAAAAAAGAATTTTTCAAATCGGACCATTAGTTCCTGAGATTAGCGCGTTCAAACAAACAAACAAACAAACAAACAAACTCTTCCGCTTTATAATATTAGTATAGATTCTTATACATCGTGTTAAGTAAAGAACGCAAAACTTCTCAGTTGGTACCTCAGCCCATGTAACTGAACAACTTTCACGAAACTAAAAAAAAAAATGTATTTTCACACAAACTGATCAGCTATACACCATCTTTCAAATATTATGGTAATGTGTACCTAAACTATCTTTGCCAGTTACATCAATGTGAAATGAAAGTCAAACGCTTTTGACGAGACTCAAGAATTTGCTATCCGTCTGGCCATTTATGTCATGTTTAAAATAGATGCTTCACACATTCGTTTACATAATGTATTAAAATATCCTTTCTCTTCTTTACAGAGGCTCTCCAGAAAAAATGGTGTCAAAGATGATGAATCCAGTTGGTATTGGGACCCACCGGCCCAGTCGTCGGAGACATCTGAAATCGAAAATCAATACAAGGTTCAAATTCGGTCTCTACAAGATGAAATATCCTCCATAAAAGAACGTAGTACTCTTGATATGAGACCCGGTACAGAAGAGCTAAGTCGTCTTAAAGAAGAAAACCAAAATCTAACTAGCAGTTTAGAAGAGCTAGATAGTCAACATCAACAAGCAATGGAAAGATTGTTATCGCTAAAGAAAGAACTGCAAAAGAACTTTGAAGTTTTGAAAAAAGAACACGAAGAGTTAAAGACTTCAAACGAGGAATACACGGCGCAGGTTAAAAACTTGTTAAATAAAATCAGTGAAAGAGATAAAGAACTAGATAAGCTAAAAGCCTTAAAATCAGACTATGAAACATTGTTGCATAAATATCAAAATTTGGAAAGAATTCATAGTCTTTTAAGAGAAAACGCGGAAAAGTTTCAAGAAGAAAATCAAGACCTACACGAAGAAGTGTTTAAACTGCAGGAGCAAGTTACAAAATTAGAACATGATATGGAAATAGTTACTAAACAGTCGGAATTGTCTGATGTTGTGCCCAAAGAGAGGTACGACGATTTACTAAAAGAATTGAATGATTTGAAAGGCATAAGAAATACTGATATACTAGATTTAGATGAGATTAATATCGATGACAATGCTAAAGGAGTCATAGAATCTTTAAAACGGGAGATAAATGAGCTAAAACATCAAATATCATCTAAAGAACTTGAAAGAGGTGACCATGGTGACAGTAAAATTGTTAAGTCCGAGAGAGTAATGCAAATGTATAATAAGTATGTAAACTTTGAACTGCCTGTTGATTATGTTGGAGAAATACCATCTGCTGGTGATAATTTAGTGCTTTATAAATTAGAAAGTGTTTTCAAAACATTGAACTCCCTTAAAAAAGAGGTAGATGTTCTGAAACATGAACTCTCACAGAAAGATTTAAATATCAATCATATGCAAGCTAAAGTAGATGATTTGACTGCTGAAAATGACTTCTTAACTACTGATATACAGCACTTTGAAAGGGAACTGAGTGAAACAAAGAAAAACAATGATTTCCTTATATCTGAAATAGCGGCCTTGAAGAATACATCCAAATTAGAACCCATTATTGAATCCCATGAAGACAACTTGGCTAAATTAGAGACTGAATTGGCTGATTCAAATAGGATAAATAAAAGTTTTGAATCAGAAATCAATAGAATCAAGAAGCAGTTAGCTGAGGTAAATGATGAAAAAGCAGAGCTCCAGAAAAGTTTAAGTGATTTGAAAGAAAAATATACTACCATGATATCGGAAATAGAAATGTGTAAAATTCAAACAAAGGCAATCGAAGAACTAGAAAATAGCACAACTACTGAAATGTCCATAAAATTAAAAACAACCACAGATGAAGTAGATGAATTGAAAAAGCGCCTGAGTGCAGCTAACGCTAAAAATGAGCAGCTTTCAATTGATATCCATATTATTGAAAATGATAAAGTATTACTAACAAAGGCAGTCGATGACTTGAAGAATGCGCTTACTGAGAAATCATCTGAACACAAAGAACTAGCCGTGTTAAAGGTAGCTTTAGACCAAAAGTTACATGATCTTGAAGTAAAACTTGATGAAGTTATCAAACATAAATCAGAAGTTGAGTATGAAAAAAATAAATTGGAAGAAACAGTGGCAATTTTGCAAAGTGAGTTGTCTTCTAAAGATGCTACAGATTTGGAATTTAGTAAGGATAATTTGGACTTAGTGTTGCAAGAAAAGATTAACGAACTTACAAAAGAGAATTTAACCTTATTGGAAAGTAGAGAAAATGCCACTTTACTACAAGAAACTATTGAAGAACTCAAAGGTAAACTAGTGCACCAGGACTTCTTGACTAACGAAGTTCTAACTCTAAAAGGGGAGAACCAAAAACTGCTTGAAATAAAACTGCAATTGGAAGCAGAGTTGTCTTCGACCGATACTAAGATCGTCCATCTGGAACAAGAATTTGACAAATTGATAAATGATGTCAATGAAAAAGATACAATTATCGATGATCTTAATTCAACTATTACAAAAAATAACGAAACCTTATTAACATTAAACCATAACGTAGCTGATTTAGAACAAAGCGTAGCGGTGAAAAATGTCGAAATCAATAAGCTGCGTCAAACTTTAGAAGAAGTTAAAATTCAGTTAATAGATACTAGTCAGAAAACAAGTCTCAGTCAAACTGAGTTAAATAAAATAAATATTGAAAAACAAGAGGTAGAGAAGCAACTGATTGCACTTAGTGATGAAATTAACGCTAAAAACTGTGAAATATCAGATCTAACTAATAAACTACAAGAAAAAGAAAAAGTTTGTATGGAGTACAAAACAATAATCGAAAGCAAAGACAAAGATATAAAAGAACTCCATCAGTCAATCGTGGAATTAAGCGATAAATTAAAAATAACGGATAACCATACAGATCATAATGATGAATATATGAGATTAGTTCAAGAAAAACAAGCAATGGAATCTAATCTGAAAAAATCTATTACAGAAAAAGACGCAGAATTAGTGGGGCTAAAAGATAGATTAGAGCATTTTGAAAAGACTTGTAATGAGTATAAGAGTATGCTCGATAATGCAATGAGTGAGAAAAATGAGCTTATCAACTTAGTTACTCTAAAACACAATGAAAGTATACAATATCATAATGAAATACAAAGATTGAATCATGTTATTCTTGAACAGACTAATGAGTTTAAGAATATTGTAGAAGAAAAAGAGAGATTAATTCAAAATCGCACAGAATATTGTACAAATTGTGAAGCTATAAAGATGACATTAAAGGAAAAGGACGAAATAATAATGAATTTGAATCAGAACGTGAGTAGTTGCACAGGTAATGTGCGAGCTGAGTTGTCGGAGGCCAATCAGACGATAAGTATCTTGACTGAGGAACGTGACAATTTGAGTAAAACTCTGGCTTATCAGCTAGAGCTTACAAAGACTTTAAGGGCAGAAATTTTACAGGTAAGTTATGTACTTTCTTTTCTTTTCTTACTTTCTTCATCTCTTTATAAGTATACACAAGTAAGTTTTTACATTAATAGGCCCAGTCGGGCGTTACTGATCGTCCGTTCGTTTGCCCGCTAATTTGAAACAGAAAAGAAGCTCATCTTTAAATTCTGAATTTTGACTTGAGAAATAAATAGAATTATTTATTGGACTTTGATTTAAGAAAAGTATTATGAGAAAGTATTTACTTAATTATAAATATAACTAAAAGTAAGACTAAAACATAGTGACAAAAACTCAGATAGATGATATCTATGCGCTGAGAGTTCAATCTAGGAGCGTTCATAGGCCAAATAGAAACAATTTATTTATTTATTAAAACCATTGATCCACAATTAACAATTGTACACAATTGGCGGATTTAACGCTAAAAGCGTTCTCTTACAGTCAACGATTCGTACTTAAAAATGCTAATATTTATATCTCTTTCTTTCTTTAGCTTTCGGAACAGGAACAGAATTCCGAGCGAGAATTAGAGAGGTTGAGACACCATCTCGTAGAGATGGAGGACAACTACACGCAAGAGCTGATGACGTCAGAGCAGAAACTGACCGAGTGTCAGACCAGGCTAAACCAGGTGGAAGAGCGGGCGAAGCAGAATAGCACGGTTTATACCAGTAACAGGTAAATAAGTCGATACGTAAACAAAATGAGCTGATATATTATCGGGAACGCAGTTTCAAGCATAAAGGACCAGCTCTTTGATTATTCAAATTTTGCAGGGGTTTTTTTTGTAAATTATACCAATGAACTGTTTTACTAATTTTCAGTATTCGAGCGAACCAAGAAGTAGAGACGTTAAGAAACCAGATCAAGCTGCTGGAGAAGCAACGCGAAGAAGTGCAAGTCAGGTTGAGTGAAGCGGAAGACGCCAGAAGTAGGAGCGAGGCTGCGTTGACGAATCTGCAAGTGGTGCTAGAGCAATTCCAGTTAGGTAAGTTTATGAGAACGTCAACTATACTTGATTTTAAATGGAAAAGATCTCATCTAATGATAGTATCTCTTTCTTATCTTAGCGCGTTCACGGTAGCTTTCATAGTGGTGCTCAAGTGATCAGGGGCAAGTGATGCGCCGTATTGATGTCCTAATGACAATGGGGTACTCGCTCGACTCGTCTAAAGTACTTACAACATAACTTGAAGTTCTCTAAAGTAAAATTGCTGCGATTAGTAAAAACTATAAATCGTTTTTGATAGAATAGTCATTAAAATTGTAAAGTAAACAAATCTGTATAAATTTTATTTTCAGACAAAGAGCGTGACATCCAAGCGGCCACAGAGAAGATAAGAAACAAAATGGAGGACATGAGGCGAGAGAACTACTCGTTACAAGATGAAATCACCAGATTGAACGTGAAACTGGAAGAATCGTTAGCAGGTCTTAGGGCGGCTACCCGGTTAGGTGACCAGGTGGAAACTAAGTCCGCTCAGATAAACGATTTGAAGGAGCAAGGTAGGGGGAATTTAGATACTCTAATTTAATGATTTCTAAAAATAGATTTGATCCATTTGTAGAATTGAATGTAAGAAAACGTATTCCCTATAAGTTTACAAACAATTGAAAGTCCTTTGATGGAAAAAATATTTATAGGGAATAGATTTTAATGTTTATGTTTTTGTAAATATGATTTGTATTTTCTGCATTAAAATAAATGATTGCATAAGTTAATGGTCAGTTTCATCAGTTGATATTTGTTTAGTTGGTAGTTTTTGGATATGTTTATTATATGTCTATTTCTTTCCTGCCATCTACATTAAACTTACAATTTTGTTAAATCCTGCATAAAATTTATCAGCAAGTGATGAAAATGACAGCAAAAATAGAATTTGTGACCAAATTGTATTTCTAGACCTAGTCGCTGGTTATTACAAAATACAGCCAGCTCAAACGCAGCGGTTGTCCGGCTAAATATCAGCTGGTAATTCTGGGGTTGTTACCCCCAGGCTACCAGGTGGTATACAGTTGGTCACTGCACCACCACAAAAGTAGATAGCAAGCATTGGCACACGTAAGTTCAAATCTATAGCTTTTGTATACTTGGATGATGTTCTTGTTCGTGCTGAAGTATTTTTCGCTTTTGACGTGTGTCTCAATTTTTGTATTGATTTTGTAGCATTTAGTTTGTGTATGTGCCGTTATTTTTTGTTTTATGATGTATCACTGCAAATGACTTGTTTATTCAAAGTTGTGTTTTAGCCCAAAAATTAGTATTTTATCGTTGAAAGTAGTTTAAAACATTTATTTTTCTTCTATTTGCGCACAGCTTCGTATTTCATAAAGTTCGAGTGGATATTAAATTTAAAATCATACTTTTTGTCTTACTCTTCATACTTTTTTTAAAAAGTAAGTAGCTGTCGTAACGAGATTTATCGTCGCTGACCGAATACTCAGACATTTATTTTTTAATTTAGCTAGATTTTTATTACAATTTACGTTATTCATTAACTCTATTTTCAATACGAATCCGTGTGCAAACCAATTAAGTTTTGTTTTTTTAATCACAAGCAAAAGAAAACCAAGAAGCAAGCTTCCGCCTACTTCGGCCTAATCTCATTTGGTAACTGTGAGGTTTGGAAGTGTAGCAGCTGCCTGAAGGCATGTCTGCGACTCACTCAGATTACCATATGGGGTTTGACTGAGGAACCGGCTTCACATCGTGACGTCCTGTGTTACCATTACTGCTTAGATTTGATCTTAAAAGTTACTCTAAAGGCATAGAAAGATATTGTAATTGACAACAATGGTGAATTTATTTACACGTCTTACCTCAAGATAAAATGTAAGATCTTATATGACTGACCGGGATCGCAGATTTGTATGAAAAAAAAATTGCGTAGATCCGCTGCTCTGATATGATGTGAAGAACGTACAAACAAATACACTTTCACAATTATAATATCTATTAGAATCGATTGAATTACAATTTGTATGAATACATTTTAGTTTATAAAAACTTTTTATCTAGGAAAAAACATAAGCCTAATATTTCTATGCCTTTAGTCGTCTAAGAACTCGACACAGCCAATTAGACGATTGTCAATTTTATAACTTATTGTGATGACTACATGTAAATCATTGCTACGGCGCGTTAAGCATTCGACCTTATTGCGTTGAAACGAGAGTCGTATTTTAACACTTCGCCTGCTGAAAACGCACCGTATGTGTTTTCATTTTCGCAAAACACACGATGCATTTTTCAGCAGGCGAAGTGTGAATCATTCGTTCTCTTGGCTGGGTAGAGGTGTATACTTTTCGTGTTTTGATGGAAACTGCACCAGTTTTCGTCAGCATCACCCGCACTCGCTGATTTGCAGCACATTTTCTTGTCATGTGTTTTTTTATTCAATGGAAATATGAATAAGATTTTTAATATTACTTTTATATAGTACTAGCTTTTGCCCGCGGCTTCGCTCGCGTTCTTTCTTAGCGGATGCCTACGTCATAACATCTACCTGCATGCCAAATTTCAGCCCGATCCGTCCAGTGGTTTGGGCTGTGCGTTGATAGATCACTATGTCAGTCAGTCAGTCAGTCACCTTTGAGTTATATATATTTAGATAAAGGAATTTTGATAAACTTTGATTCCGATTTTGAAAAGACGCTTCCCATGAACAAAGACCTTGCTTTACATTTTTTTGTTTCAAATGTTCGATTTATGAACAACTATCTACGGACAGACAGGAATAGAAGCGAGATAAAAAGGCCTTTGCTCAGCTAATTATTGTAATATTATAGTAATAACAAAATATTTCCATTGCATATTGTTTTTGTTTCTTTTTCAATTTGCATTCCCCTTTTAGTAGAAAAGTAGCAACTTGAAGATTGAAAGCTGCATTGCCTCTGAGTATTACTTCAGGTACTGGTGGATTGAGAAAAAAAGGGGTACGTCACTGGTTCGTTGAGCATTTACAAAGTATACAAACATTTGTCTTGTATAATTTGGCCACAAGTTAATTTAAAATGGCATGTTTTTCTACATTACGTAATTTTGGATTGAAGGAATCGCTAAAATATATTTGCTTAGACATTGTTACCTTTTGACATGACTACGTCTGCCGTGGTAAGAAAGAGACAGACGCCTAATTGTATATATCCACCGTAAAGCATGCGACGATTTTTCGTTTTTCGTCTCAGCGCGTTCCCGGTTTCATCCCTAGCTGAGCCGCTTCGGAGTCCGGGATCCGCGGGATAAGACAAGTGATCACGGGGAAAGTCGTTAAAAATGAATGTTTCTCTGTATTGAAGAGATTCAAAGATTCAAAGATGCGGCAAGCAATAACGACAATAAGCCGGCGACTATGTTTATATCGGGCTATTAACAAACGCCATCTTGCTTGTTGTTACTACACAAATCAAGATGGCGATAGTCTATAGCACTGGAATAACCTTTTCGCTGGAACTGCCGAAGGAATTAATGTGAATACACACTCCAGCGAATCCTGCAAACGAGTGCGAGAGGCTCTTACCAGTTAGTCGCTTTCGTTTACAGGACTCGAGCTGCATTCCGCCGTGCAGATCCAATAAACCTAATCGGAGAAAACCATTGCCTAAAAATATGTACGTCGAAAAATATACTAGATATTATTGCTTTTTACATAAAAACGAAATTGTAAATGCTTTGGGTGTGGTCATGGACCAGTTGTCGCCCCCTTCCCAGTGGCTGAATAATACTTTAAGGTCGTGTTAGCATTGCATCGAGCATCGTACGACGATCCTGCATGGTAAGAGTAGACTGTAGTGTTTTATTTATATTTTTTATAAGTAGTTCAATTGTATATAATTCCAAATATTGTGTCTTAGTTTTATTATTTTTTTCTCGTAAGATAGTACTTGATTATTTGTAAAATGTACTTAAAAATATCCTTTAATTAAGGTATTTTGAGCCCTGAGCCCTTTTCCTTTTGGGTTCACAAAAGCTTATAAATGTTTGTGGGTCTATTTATTTACCTTTTCTTTAAATCAAATGGTCTATTTTAATTGAAACGAGCGAGCGAAATGATTCTTCTTGAATCTTGATATTTTATTAGATGCTAACATCACCTTAAATATTAACAAAAAAATCTTGTTTTCGCTCTCTTCGTTCGCTCTTTAAATTACAATTGTATTTGTACACAGATGTACGAGTATTTTCTTTCCGCCAACTAATAAGATAATCTTTCACTTAACAGTTCGAACGCTTCAAGTGTCTGTGGCGGCCGCAGAGGAGAGGTACCACAACGCCATCTCCAACCAACAGGACAGAGTCGACAAAAACCTGGTCAAAAACTTGGTCGTTAATTACGTGCTGGCTACGTCACAGAGCGTCCAGAATAGGTGGGTAGCGAGCGCTAGTTAAAACTGCACGGCTATGTGTTGAAGAGACGTGTTTTCAAATCCGGGTCACCTAAGGATTTTGGATAATTGCTGGACTATCACGTCTCTATCCCTAATGGGGCAGACAGAGCATTTTGGGTCTTGCGGCCATTTCGACAGCTCCAAGTAGACAGAGCCCAGAACTAATTATACAGAGTATTATAAGTAATATAGTAGAGTATATAAGATATAATAGAGTAATATAAGTAGACAGAGGCAAGACTAATTTTAGCGGGATGGTGGGCGTGAAGGTGGAAAATGGAATCAAATATTAACATGATTCACATTTTCGCCCATTCCCTCAATCGGCTTTTACAATCTGCGCGGGAAGAGAAGCAGGCTGGTACGAGCACATTCTAAGATTTTTCTTTTCTCCCAGACCAGTATGGAATATATTTGTTCATCCTCTTTTTTGTAATTATCTATTTATGAAAAACAACAAACAGGACTGGTTTGACAAAAACCTTGGTCATCAACTTTATGCTGACTACGTCATAGAGCGTTCAAAACGCGGAATATGAGAGTAGCGAGCGGTGGCTCTGTGGGACACTGGCTCGGTTTGCGATAAAAAGACAATAGGGATGATGATTAGGTAAGAAAAGTATTATTCTAATTAGTCCGTTAGTTAGATTATCCAAAAATAATGTACCCATATTTTTCAGTTTATCAAAAAAGTAAAAAATCACAAAGATGCAGAGTATCAAAATTCCAGAGTGGGGGTTTGTTACGTCACCGTTGCGTAAAATTCGTACGAAAGCGTGACGTTATGGGAAATTTAAATGCGCAGTATCTTCGTTATTTACTGTTTCTCAGAGAAAAGGAAAAATACGTGTACAATATTTTTTAATAATCTAACCGATGGGCCAAAAATATTTTTTAGTCATCATGCGTATTGTGGTATATCCTGCAATATTGTCGGCTCTTAGACGCGCGCGCCCTCTCACTCTCGCCGCTCACAGCCGACTGAGCTGTTTACGACCGCACGTGCGCTGGAGATGACATAATGGTTCCTTCTCTTTTACTCACATACACTACAACAATAATTTCAAACGTTGAATAAAACAAGTTATATGAGTTGAATTTAATAATTTTATTTGTAATCTACAACATAAAAATTACGACGACCATATAATGAAATAAAATGAAATATGATGAAGAACTAGGAGATATGGAAGAAACTGCAAAAAAATTGAAGGCGGTTGTTTTTTTTTTTGTTAAAATTTTTTTGTTCAAAAAATCTTGATTTCTTTTCAGAACAAGAGTCCTGAAGATCCTATCAACCGTGTTGGACTTCAACCAACAAGAGTGCGAGAAGCTGGGCCTGTCGCGGGCCTCCCCCGGGGAGGGCATCGCGGCGGAGTTCGTGAAGTTTCTGGAGAGCGAGTCCAGGCCGCGCGCCGCGCTGCCCACCATGCTGGGGCTGGGCGGGGACGGCCGCAGCACCACGCCGCCCTCTCGAAAATCCAGCACCATGGGTAATTCACTGTTCATAGATATTTTATGGTAAATTAAGCACAAACATCGCGTGCTACAATTGCATTCCCAAGGAGGGTTAACGTCGGGCGGCGGCCGGTTGTAAAACTTTTCGCCCTTACTTATATTCCCAACAAGTTTATTTGCTAGGCAAATAAAAAAAAAAACCCGACTTAAGAACGCCATCTAATGATGTGAACCGGAACTATTGATACGAATTGATACGGAACGGAACCCTTCATGGGCGAGTCCGACTCGC
The DNA here is from genome assembly GCA_963576875.1 of Acrobasis repandana. Taxonomy (NCBI): domain Eukaryota; kingdom Metazoa; phylum Arthropoda; class Insecta; order Lepidoptera; family Pyralidae; genus Acrobasis; species Acrobasis repandana. Next base: position 9,822,375 of record OY756241.1, on the reverse strand, counting down.
ACTAGGCTTCTTTTTTTTTAGCGTTTTTTAACTCGATCTTTATAATGGCATTAACTAGATACTTGAAATTTTTACCAATTACGTATTACTATGACCACTACAACAACAAATACTAAAAATAGATAAAGTTACAAATTATAGGGGGTCGTCATACAAGAAACGTGTTTCTTCAGAGTTTTAAAACTTTGTACGGTGGTACGGAACCCTTCATGTACGAGTCCGACTCGCACTTGCCCGTTTATATTCTTTTGTGTATTTCTCTGTTATGATTATGTTGCTTTCAATTATTTACTATGTTGGTAGCGAGTCCTGGTGACCCGTAATACAGGTTCTTCGGAAACCTAGCATAGGCATAGCTTTATTGTATACAAATATATGTATATTGGAGGAAGTGTCAAGTCGTCTTCATGGCTGTTTAAATAGCGTTTAATGTTAAAAGTTGATTGTCTTCAATTTAAATATTTTGTAAATTCTTAATTTAATTTGATTTCTGAAATGTTTTACTTTATGTAAACTCCAACCAATTTATTAAAAGTTATGATTTTTGCAATTTACGTCATAGCCAATCAGAGCAGAGGGCCAGCCCAGACTGGGTTCGGGCGCCATCTTGTCTCCTCTGGTAGTGAGCGTCGTTTGTTTGGTGTAGCGTATATTTTAAATGATAATGTTGGATCGAGGTGGATCCTGGAGATATTTGGTATTTGAAAAAGTCAGATCGGTGTCCTGGACTCACTGCTCAGATTTTATGCAATGGCTTTAAAATTATAAAATACGGAGTGTACAAGTGAAGTGACAAAGCATTGTAATTACATGGAATAAAATTGTATGAAAGGCTAATTGAGAGCGATTACTTATTTTGTTTTGTGCTCGCAGCACACCCTGATAACGCCCACTAAACCCATGATGATTGACGATGTCGACGAAGATATTCTTACTCCGACATGTATATACTAAGTACCTTTTAAGTTAGCGTAATATGTTTTGTAAAGAAAAATAATAGAACATTTCACGCGAATGTATTTTGATTGTGATTTTTTATCACCAGGTCCGAGCCCCAGCTATGAAATGGGCCACAAACGCAACCCCTCCACCGGTTCCAACAACCTGCTGTTCCAGAACATAGACTCCGTAGAAACCTCCTCGCAAATCTCCATAGAGTCGGACCACAGAGAGCCTAGAGTTGCCTCGCAGCTGGACACGGGCGTCAACCAGACAAGAAACACGGAAGGCGCCATTTTGAAACACGTGCTGAAGGATATGTGATTGTGGGACGATGCGGATGAATTGACACATATTTATGGCGGAGAGTGAGATTTTCCGTTTCATTGGTTCTGTTTTCTATAACGTGGCATGAAAAATAAAACCTCAATTGCACTTATGAGTGTGTAATCTAGCCCTTGATATCACAAAATAACAATAAAGAATGATAAGCAGCTCGATGGAAATGGATATCAAACTCCAATGAGCGTTTGTTATTCGAATCAACTAAATTACATTTACGTTGTATTGCCATTTCATAGCAACGTTTTTTATTTATTTATTTAACTTTAAAATGTAAAAGTTCAATATGGAAATGACATAACGATCAGGGCTTGGAATACCGTTAAAAATCTGGTAACGTTAATTCTGTCAAACGGCGTTAACGTTATCAGCAAAGATAACGTTATGACGGTATTTTTCCCACTATTTACCGTTAATCAGATAACGTTACCAATGATTGTTAACACTGTATTTCTTTTCGATATTTGACAGAATAAATTAATGAGTTTGTCTAGTAGGCTACTAGAGCTATTTATACTGGGTGGCGCAAAAGTAAAGACCCTATTTGGTTCAGCTATAACATTTTTTCTAAATTAGAAAACTAGATTTAGGTTTTTTTAAATGTATATTTGTGCCATTAAATTTCGTACCATTAGGATTTAAAGATGATGTCTTTTAAATGGTGACCTCCAGAGTTGATACACATTTGAGCCCTATTTATGACATTTTGCATAACTTGCCGTAACACTTCCTGCGATATGTTCGTTATTTCTTGACGAATGTTTTCTTTTAGAGCTGCGAGAGTCTGTGGCTTGTTCACATACACCCGAGATTTCAAAAAACCCCAAAGAAAGAAGTCTGGACTGGTCAGATCGGGTGATCTTGCAGGCCAAGGCAAATCGCCAAAACGAGAGATAACTCGGCCTGGAAAAGCGTCCCTCACTAAGTCCATAGTGTCGCGCGCTGTGTGTGCCGTAGCGCCGTCTTGTTGAAACCAGATGTGCTCCAGCCCCAATTCGTCCAAACTGGGTATCAAAAACTCTCGTAACATGGTTCTGTAGCGTTCTCCAGTGACAGTTATCGCATTGCCTCCAGCGTCTTCGAAAAAATAGGGTCCGATCACTCTGTCAACACAGATGCCACACCATACAGTAACTTTTAGTGGGTGTAGAGGTGTTTCTTGAATAATGCGCGGATTATCAGTGCCCCAGAACCGAGTATTCTGCTTATTGACATGCCCTGAGAGATGGAAATGCGCTTCGTCACTCATAACCAATTTTGAAGGAAAATCATCCTCTTCAAGGTTGAGGTTTATGACGCGCTGGCAGTAATCTAGACGAGCTCGGTGGTCAGCAGGCAGCAGCTGATGAGTCATTTGAGTTTTATACGGGAACATCTTTAAGTCTTTCACCAAAATACGCTGCAGGGTCCGTCTGGAAATGCCCAATTGCGTGGCACGTCGCCTCGTTGATGTTTCTGGACACTCTTCCACATCTTCGCGCACAGCATCGATATTTTCAGCTGAACGGCCTGTTCTTGGTCTCCCAGACTTAGGTCTATCCAATGTTGAGCCAGTTGCTTCAAGGCGTGTGGCAAAGCGTCGAATTGTGCGACCAATCGGTGCCGGACGGTGGTAAAATCGTCGACGAAATTCACGTTGTGTTCTTATCACTGATGAATTATTCCGTAAGAACATTGACACAATTATTCCACGTTCTTGGGGAGTAAAACGGTCCATGTTTATTTTCAGTGTATTTTACATTTGTTCACTACACAATTTTCAACAACAGAATGACAGAAAATGTCATATAAAAAAAATAAAAGTATTTTCTTTAGTGCCAGTACTTTTGCGCCACCCAGTATAATATTATACAAGTATTGAAAAAAAAATCGTTACTTATATCGTTGATTGATAACGTTACAAACTGTATTATCGATACCCTTTATAACGTTACCACGAAAATAACGTTATTTAACGTTACTTTTAGTGTGAATTTGGTATCGTTAACAAGCCCTAATAATGATATCGTTTCGATTATTATTTGAATATTACTATCAATAGATAGCGTTGTTTCACTCCCCGACCTATAAAAAATATTTTTAGTATGCTAGCCCGGGGTTATCTTTGTTATGACGTCCTCGCAAATCTCCATAGAGTCAGACCACAGAAAGCGTAGAGTTGTCTCGCAGCTGTACACAGGGGGGTTACACCATAAAATAATACGATAGTCGTTCGATACTATTTCTATGTCAAACCAAATTAGGTATTAACGCTCAATTTTGCTTGACACTGAAACGCGGATACGCAGTACCACTTTTGGAGTAACCTTACAGGCGTCAACTAGACGAGAAACACGGGGGCGCCATATTGAAACACGTGGGAAGAAGAAAAAGCCGGTACCTTTTTCTACCTATCTTCCGCCAACCTCTTGACAGTATCAAGATGTCAAGAGGTTTGGCGGAAGATAGGAAGGATGGAAGAAACTCCACCGACAAGAGCGCTGCTCTTTTAAATTTTGATGATGAGATAGTATAGTAGTATAGTATACATGGCAATGGTCACCAAAAACCAAGATAATAAACGTAAGGCCGTGCGGTTATAAAACTTTTCGCACAAATACATTCCCAAAGAGGGTTGACGTCAGGCAGGCCGGTCGTAAAACTATAGCCGCCTGTTACATTTTTTATAATAAAGTTAAATAAATATAGCCAAATCATTTAAACTGTTCCGGCTATTTCTTCTCCATTTCGCAAGGTCTTGGCATCCTTGGGTGAATGTTATATTTGGAGAAGAAAAAGCGGGAAAACGCACCCCAGGCTCCGAAGTAGCACAGCCGAGGACGCAACTGGGAACGCGCTTAGACGAAGAAGAAGAAACGTAAGGCCGTCCGAAGAGGAGTAGAAAAAGCCAAACGATTAAAAACTATTTGAAATATAATCCCTGCCATTATTAATATTCATACGTAAATGAATGCCACAAATATAAGTATACAATATCCTATATTTAAACTATCAAATATATGCCTAAGGTGTTCGTTTTCGTCTTTAATAGGTGGACAGTTACGGAACACAGGTTGCATCCAGTTCATCTTATAAATGAAGGTTTTTCACGAGTAGGTACCAAGATCGAAAAGTACAAGAGGACTGACAAGCCCATACAAAAAGCGTTTTCTGCTAGAAAACCTCTCCTGCTGTATTATTTGACCGAGCGAGCGAAGTGTCTAGGTTTCGAGATTAGCCAAAGATGCTTTTGTCTGTCTGTCAGTTTGTTCTCGCCTACAGGTCCCAATTATCAACCGATTCTCGTGTTTTATGAGAGGTTCGATAATTATATATCTATACTAATATTATAAAGCGGAAGAGTTTGTTTGTTTGTTTAAACGCGCTAATCTCAGGAACCAATGATCCGATTTGAAAAATTCTTTTTTTGTTGGGTAGTCCATTTATAGAGGAAGGCTTTAGGCTATATAACATTACGTTCCGACAACCACGCGAACGAAGTCGCGGGCACATCTAGTATATATATATATATGTATTTTTTGTCGATTCAGTTTTTGGAAATTTTTCAAAGTGGCGGAGTGGTGAGCGAATATCATATTTCAGCCATTTGGAAAAAAATAAATATTTCATTTAACATTTAATTTAAATTAAAAATCTGATTACGCTTCAAATTATGAAGATTGCCAGTCCTTAAATATTATTCGTCCATGGTAGTAAATGAAATAAAATGAAATTTATTATTTAAAATTAGTACGTAATATTGACGTCTGATTCGACTGATATTCTCTATAAAAGTTCGATAAAAAGCCGCGGTTAATATCGCCATATTTTTTTAGATCGATGACCTATTTAGTGAAAAGTTAGTCCGCTTACTGTCCACCTAAAGATAACGCAACCTTTTTCTAGAGCAGACGGAAAGGAAATCTTAACTCATGATTCGCTATAATTTATATTTTTTATTTCAAAAAAAATAACCGACTTCAATACCAGTGAAGTGACAGTCACAGAAAGGCTAAATACGCAACAGTTGTATACTTATACGATAAATTTTTCAGTTATTTTCATTTAAAAACCAAACTTCTTAATCGATTTTGATAAAATTTTTAAAACAATCTGGAAAGTATACACACAAAAAAAGAATTTTTGAAATCGGTCCAGGCGTCTTCGAGAAATCGGCGAACATACATAAAAAAAAAAAGATTCCGACGAATTGATAACCTCCTTCTTTTTTTGAAGTCAGTTGTGAAACTGATTTTGATAATCTACTAATTTCGAAAGATTAAATTTGGACTTATAGGTCAATGACCGGTTTTTCATCTGCTCTTAAAACAATATTTTGTAAATTTAAATTCCGTAAATACAAGTATTAAATTTACAAATTTTTACGAGTAGATTAAGGACTGTATGCACTAAGCCACGTGGTCGGATTTGGCTCTGAAATATGCAAAATTTTCCCGCTAGGGGGATAAAAATGTCAAGATGAAGTTACATAGAGTTAATAATGTGTAAACGGGACAATAGATGTAGGTAATCATAAATTGTAACGTAGAATTAGTATACAGCTTACTTGTTTCTTTTCGTCAAGACTTCCATTCCGCGATACTTATTAAAATTTTCAAATCAATCAAATCAAAGAATTATTTTGTTTGAATTATTATTTCTGAATTAAGGCCTTGGCAGACGTCATTATAATGTACTTAACACTTTAGTAGACAGGCTATCAGTAGAAAAAGTAAAGTCGAAAATACAGTAGTGTGCGTGAATGCAAGACGTTTATTTAAAAAGCGAGTTTAAATATATGTGAAATTCATATAGCACTTTCTAAAAAATCCAAGTTATAGTTATTCGAATCTTGCGTAAAATTTATTACTTTTTAAATTTATTAGTCGACCTCCGTGGCGATTCCTTAACACGCTAGTCCGTCACTCGGAGGTTCTGGGTTCGATTCCCAGCCAGGGCAAGTTGGTAAATGGCCTTTTTTAAGTTGTCCTGGTTCTTGGATGTTTATCCCATCAAAAACATAAATGTAAAAATGCCAAGTTCAAATTCCGACAAAACAATTGAAATTTAAATAGCTGCCAAGTTTTGTAGGTAGAGAAAACTGAAATTTATTCATAAGAATCTAAACATTTGACTTGGACAACATTAAGATTGAAAGCACGGTCACCCATCCTAACTGTGACCAAGCTAGAAGTTGCTTAACCTGTAAAAGCACGGTCATTCATCCATCAATTTTTGAATTTATCGTATGCGAAGTGGAGCGAAATATTTGCACAAGTGGTTTTGATTACTCGTATTTTGAAATTTGTTAAAGCGCAAATGACAAAGAACCGAACTGTATCGTTTCACGCAGCTTTTTAGGGTTCCGTAGTAAACAAGAAAACCTTATAGTTTCGTCATGTCTGTCTGTCTATCTGTCCCCAGTTTTACTCATAGGCTATTAGTACTAGAAAGCTGTAATTGGGCATGGGAATGGATATGTGGTAATAAAAACTTGAAAAAAAAATGTGTGGTGTGAGACGTCGTTGAATAGGTCTTTCAAAAATATTGTAAGATTATGAACACCCTTTTTCGTTTTAGCAATCCGTTTGTGAAATATTTGGTTTTTGTTTGCAAATTTTTGTTAGAATTATGTGTCTTCCCTCTCTGTCAGTTAAACGGTTATATATGGATACTTAAAAAAATTAACGGCAGTAGTATATAACGTCTCCCTGTACTAAAACTAATTTAAGGTGGATTCAGTTCATGATACTGAACAACTTTTCCTAAGGAACACATAATTAAATATGAAAAGAAAATGTTTGCTTTCCATTCGACCTCCGTGGCGTAATTGTTAACACGCTAGACCGCTAATCCGGAGGTTCTGGGTTCGAGCCCCAGCCAGGGCAAGTTAGAAAATGGTCTTTTTCAAATTGTCCTGGGTCTTGGGTGTTTATCTATGTATGTATTTATCATAAAATATAGTATCATTGAGTTAGTATCCCATAATACAAGTTTAAAACTTACTTTGGGGCTAGCTTAATTAGTGTGATTTGTCCTTACATTACCATACATATATTACATAAATATTACATTTTGCCAAATCTTGTGTGTAAGAGATCAAAAATAATTTTTGTATTTCGTTTGTTCCTTGGTGTAAGTTGTTCAGTATCATGGACTGAATTCAGATCTAAAGTTAGGCAGTTGTTAGTTACATAAAACAAGTAGGTACTGACTACGGAACCCTACACTGCACGTGGCCTGTCACGGCACGTGGCCGGTTTATTTTGGTTAAGTTGAAATTTTAGGGAACCATAGACAAATTTATGATATTTCTGTGTAAATCAATATTACTTATCGCTGACATGACGTTCTCAAAAATACAATCAAATAGTATTTTACGCGAGCGGTGACTTGGAAAACTAAATGTTTTGTGTTCCACTGACAGGAAATGTACACATTTGAATTTTCTTTGTGAAACAATACGTTTAGCGACCATCTGCAATCGTAACACCTTTCACTTCTATTCACCTTATTATGTAAGTACGGAGGGTAAAAAAGATTGCACGTTGAACAGATCAACAGTCTCGGCTTAGCAGCTGTATGTGCTCAATCAATGACTTGACTGTTTGATTTTGTACAATATTTTTAACGAATCAACAAAAAGCACTAAAAAGAAATCTTTTCCTGAACAGCTAAAAAAATTGGTTGATTAATGAAGCAGTAATTAGCATTATTGCACCCTTTTATTTTTTATCTTCTAATAGGTTTTCCTGTAATCTATAGGTAAAGAACTATTAACTGTATATTTTTCAAAAGATTGGGTTCAGTGGTTTCGGAGATAAGTGTATTTTTATTATTTATTTTCAAAAATAACTTCAAAAACACCAACTTAAAAAATATAGAAAAATATATTTAATATTATCATAAAATGCTCTTTCATTTGATATTTTACGCGATATAGTTCACAAAACCCTTTTTTTAATGTCTCATTTATCTCCCATAAAGTGGCTCCATTTTTTATTTATTTATTCATTTACCTACATTTTACTTCCGTCTTTTGGTCACAAATTTACATTATGTGCACCACATTTCAACTGAATCGGTCCAGTAGTTTAGTAGGGGGGGGTAAATTTTCGCCCATTTTCTTAAATAACTTAAAAATACCGATCTAAGAAATAATAAAAAATAAATATATTTAAAATTGTCATAAAAAGTTCTTTCATTTGATATGTCACACGATTTTGTTATCAAAACTTTTTTTTAATGTCTAATTTACCCACAATAAGTGGCCCCCTTTTTTAAATTTCATTTGTTACATTATACGTCTATCTTTAGGTCACTAAATTACATAAGTGTAGGTACTAGATCTCAACTAAATCATTCTAATAGTTTCGTAGCAAATTGGCTGTGACTTACGGACAGACAGACAAGCGAAACCCTAAAAACAGTAAAAACACCGAAAAAATCGGTTCCTCTACAAATTTCCCAGGCGGCTGCACACTTTTGTATAAAAATGCAGATTTTTTTTGTTTTTTGACTGTTGTTTTAATATCATTATACTATACTAGCAGTCCACCCCGGCTTCGCCCTTGGTACACACAAAGCCTGTGTCACTCGGGAATAGTGTACCATTCCAACGGTGAAAGTTTTTTTTAAATCGGTCCAGTAGTTTCGGAGCCATGTAATGCAAACAAACAAACAACCAAATCTTTTCTCTTTATAATATAAGTGTAGATAAATAGCCTACTATAGCCTGCCTGCCAAGCCAAGTATAGATCTAGTATAGCCTGTGGTTCGATATATTACGCATAATGTCAATTCGTATTTTGATATACATTCATGGGGAAAAGTTGTTCAAAATTTCAGACTGAATCACCCCTCAAAATAATTGTAAAACCCTAATTAAACAGCACCTTTTATTACAAAAACAGTTAATATGATTCCGCGACCCGAGAAAGTTCCAATCCGATTTTCACCCTAATCGCCAATTAAAAAATATAGGTAATAAATCAAACAAATTATTTTTTTCATTGACTTAATTTTCAATAAAATTTTAAAAAAAAATGTGCGATACCGTATCTGCGATAGCATTACATCTTTAATTGAACGTCAACAAAATGTCAAAACTGTACCATAGTGTAGCAAAAGTATTACATAATTTGGCAGTTTGTACATAGATTTTTATTGAAATGTTTTAGACTGTAATGCAATTTTACGTAATTTGAAAATGGATTTTTTTGAAAAATTCGACACGGCCTCCTTCCTGAACGCCCGGCGGGCAACTGAATTTGTATGGAAGAATCATGGCCGCCATTTCAGAGATTTATGTCAAAAACGTTGCAAAACATCCAATTTTTAAAATTATTTTTTTTATTATTGCGTGATTGCATTGTAAGCAAATATTAAGAATAATGTTTCAAAATAGCCTTTATTTTTATAAAATATATGCAATCCCTTGTTAGAATATTTCTTTACGCAGAAAAACAAGCCAGTTTGTAGCAAGATTTTCTAAAATATTTCTTTCAGGTTTCTTTACAATTATCTTACTTTTTCTGAATGAAAATTAAAAAAATACGATTTTCGTCTACTGGCTAGTCTATTCACCTATAACTAGGTATGTAATTTTCTTAGTGGTCTTTTCTACTTAAGCCATAACTATTGCCCGCGCAAAGTGCGTTTTGCATGTTTTTGGGTAAATTCAATGCTTGTTTTTAGGAAAACTACAAAATATTTTAAAAAATTCTTTTTATCGTCTACTGTCCCAACTCTTCCTCTATCTATGTGTATACATTATTTGACTTAAATCAAACGCTTTCTGTACAAACTTGTTGCCCGCGCAAACCTAGTTTACATGGTGCCGACCCTTAATGTCAATAAATTAATGAAATTGTTATTAGATTAAAATTTATAAATTTAAAGCCCATTTTCCCAGGGAGGTGCTAACTTTTGCATGTTCAAGGCGATATCGTGCAAAAGTGGCGCTCTCATTTAAATTAAATACCTTAATCGTAAATATGGTGCTAACCTTCAGGCATTAACCGTTCACCGCCTATGACTTAAATATTCACTTATCTCTCTACACAAAAGTTGACTGTTTGTACCATATTTCTGTTTTTTTCTGTCTTTTGAAGTTCCTTTTGTTTTTGGGTAATAAAGACTATTTTTATTTTATTGTATCCTTTTTAATTATTTTATGAACAACCCTTGAAAGTATTGTTTAAAGGACTTTAATGCCTTACGGTTATTAAAATGTAATTTATCACCATATTTACGATTAAACAATTTATTTCAAACGAGGGCGCCACTTTTGCATGGTGTTCGCCTTAATAAAATATTAGTTGATTGTTTGAGATTAAAAATCATTCATAAAAATTAACGATCTGGTAGAACTCATTTAAATTTACTGTCATTATTATTTTAGCTTTATTGCACGCCTCATAAGCGGAGCGTTGAGGTAGTGCTCTACTCTCGACATGTCAAAAAACCCAGTCTTTCGAAACTTAAATGATTTTTTTTTTTAATATAACTCTTACAGGATAATATGAGTGCACTAATATGAAGTTAAATAATCTGTCTAGCACATATGGTACATTTTATAAACAATTAATTTGTTTAATATAATAAATAATAACATTAAAACTAATCATTCTTGGACGTCCGTGAGTCTGTGTTTATGTGACCATGTATGTGGCAGAGAAATTGGTCGAAAAATTCATCTTACCGGAATACTTTTGTTTTTAATATATAAAGTATTACACTGTGCTGATTCCTAGTTAATATTAGCGTTCTAAGTACTGTCGTTTAATTATAATTTATAAAAAACTAATATACCACTCTATACTGTATATCTATATATATATATATATATATATATATATTTTAATGTGAATGACCGCTATGAGGCGTGCACTTTTGGATTTTCCAAACTTTTTGTTTATTACAGAAATATTGTTTCGTTTTTATAGATCGTGTAATAAAAATATTAATACGAAAGGTATTGTGGGTATATATATATATACCCACAATACCTTTATATACGATGGGTGCAAACGGGACCCTATTACTGAGACTTCGCTGTCTGTCCGTCTGTCACAGGGCTCTATCTCTTGAACCCTAATAGCTAGATACCTAAAATTTTCACCGATTATGTATTACTGTGGCCGCTATAACAACAAATACTAAAAATAAAAAACAAATGAAAATTAAAGGGGGTCGTCATACAAAAAATGAGTTTTTTCAGCGTTTTTAACTAGATCTTTATAATGGCAGTAACTAGATACTTGAAATTTTCACAGATTATGTATAACTATGACCGCTATAAAAAAAAATACTAAAAATAAGAAAAAGTTAAAAATTTAAGGGGTCGTCATACAAGAAACGTGTTTCTTCAGCGTTTTAAAACATTGAACGGTGGTACGGAACCCTTCATGTACGAGTCCGAATAGCACTTGCCCGTTTATTAGGCATCCGTACAAAAAAATTAAAAAACGGAACCCTTATAGGATTACTCGTGCGTCTGTCTGTCCATCCGTCGTGTCACAGCCAATTTGCTCCGAATCTACTGGACCGAATCAGGTGAAATTTGGTAGGATGGTAAAATCCTATGACCTAAATACACATGTACAAATTAAATAAATATTTTTTTACAATAAGGGTCATTTTCGGGGGATAAATTAGGAAATAAAAAAAAAATTGCAAACTTTACTGTGTAATATATCAAATGAAAGGGCTCGTTATGAGGATCTCAAATATATTTTGTTATAATTATTAAATAAATACTTTTGATTTTATTCATGAAAGAAGACGAAAATTGACCATCCCCCCCTGATCTCTGAAACTACTGAGCCTAAAATTATGAAAAAAATATGAAATGTAGTTCATTTCTTGTAGATTACAGGAAAACCTATAAGAATTCAATCAATTCTACGGAACCCTCTCCACGCAAGTTTAACTTGCACTTGGCCGGTTTTATTTTATTATACGATCTATACCAATGTTTTGCACAACTAATAACTATTATATTCTTATATTTTTAAGTTGATTTTTAAAAATTACTGGTAAACATTTTGGATTGCGTTCTTTTTTTAAAATTAAACAAAAGAGAAATAGATGTCGATACAATAGTTTTAAATTCGCTTTTATGAAACGGACATGGAAATCTCATTAGATGATTTTATGAACGATTTTTTCAAAATTTCAAATCTTTGTCTACGAGTTGTTAAGCTAGACATATTTATAAAATAGTATTGGGTAAAATTGCATTCAGTCAAAAAAAGTGTCTAAACGGCGGCTAAAGTTCCGCGTCTTTTTATTTCCTCGTAAATAACGCGACGTAAGTTTTGCATAGTGTGTCTCAGTAATTCAATATAAATTGCCGAAGTTCGGTCGCGCAACTTCGGCATAGTATGTTTTAACACAAGTTTTTTATTGAAGTGAAAACTTCTTTAGCGGCGTTGTGCACTTTTTTTGTAATGGGCAAAAAATGTTAAACTCGCGTCAGGACACGTGTCCTGATCGAAAATTCGTAAGACGGATGGAGAGTAGACAGCCGGCGCGGCGTAGGAGAGGAAGTATCCCCCTCTCTTTCTACGGCGCGGCGAAAATGTATGCCTGCGCCTGCTGTTACGTTTAGCTGAGAGATAAACTTTATAATGTAATATAAATTGTCATGTTTGTGTACGATAGCGCAATAAATAAATATTGTATTCTACCACATAAATTATAGTACTTTTATTACTGATAATTAAAGCAATTCGTGCATAATTATTCCCTAACCATTCCAAAATATCAAAAATGCACAACGTTAATATTCAAGTTTTCACTTCTGCCGGCACTCCCGGAGAGCAACCCGTCGTTTTTTTTAAATATCAATATCATCAATCATGATTCAATAATCAATTAGTAATTATTGAACCACTTTACAAAACCTACTACCCTTACAGATATTGAAAAATTAACAAGTGTTAATTTTCAATATTTGTTAAATTATTATTTTAGTAATTTTCAAGCAACATAATTTAACGAGCTCCATGTACTGCGAAAATAATTTAGATAGTCATATCGTAATGGTATACCTAGTATTGTACATTTGTATTTTAGTATAAAGATTCGTGTTATATAATTTAATTTTTTCCTGTACCTATGCAAATACAGCAAGGGCATTATGCCCTTGCTGTATTTGCATAGGTACAGGAATTAATTTCTACGAAAATTATGGTGATATATGAAAAAAACATTACTCGATACAAAAATTAAGTAGTTATGTCAAAAAAGAAATTTTTTTCCTCTATGCTGTAGTAATGCCTTAATTCTTCATTTTACGATTTGCACCTACTTATTTATTTATTTAAATAGGAATCGTCCATTATTCACGTGATGCTTTTACCAGGTAGGGTGTAGTGGTGAAGACCAGTACACCTATTATAATATTTTTTTAAAATATTATCTTTAATTATAGGTATAATTTAATTTATTCTAGAAGACGAAGGCGATTTAAAATTGCGCGTTCAACGAAAGAATAAATACACGTGATATCTCACTACATACACATACAACAAGGGCCCCCCGGCTTATTATATTTCGTGATTTTTCCGAACCCCCTCCCCCCTTTCGATTGCCACATGAATAATGGACGATCCCAATCCTGCAGGGAAGTTCCTTTAGGTACAACAGAGAAGGAAATGGCAGATTTAATTTTTGCTAAAAAAATATTAGTGCTAGGCGAACGCCTACCCTCTTTCTCTCTAAAACATCTAGACTACTAATCTCCTTGGTTCAAGAAAATACCTTCTAAAGAATTATGGTGTAATATTAGAATCTAATATTTCTGATGTATGTAATGATAAATGGAAATAAATTGAAACTGCGACACATGTAGTTGTCTCTTTCATACATTCTTTTTTGTATATAGCTATATATATTGTACAGATTATTTTAGCTTAAGGCATTTTGGAAATAAATTGTTTATTGAAAAGAATTTTTTTATTGTACCTAGATTTAGTCTTACCTTTCCAATTCCTCAAGAAAAACTGAGAATGATGTAACCTCTTTTTTTTTACACTGGATTACGCCTCATTAATATGTGACCTTATATCCACATGACGTATCGATGCATTTTATAGTTCACAAATGTACTAACTGCAAAACTTTCATTTATCACTTGTTTTTGCGCGTATTGAAAATACCGGAATTCTATCTTTTTCTAGCATAATCATAGTGACACAATTGTAATAAATGTAATAAATAAATTAAGGTATTTTTCCAGACGATCTAAAATCTACTACATATAATAAAACCTTCCATTTATAAAAGCGGACAGTTTTTTTTTTGTAAAGAACAAAAAGGTTTCCGTCGTAACAACACAATTAATATGGTTTTTTTTTACTTTTTAGGGTTCCGTACAAAAAATTAAAAAACGGAACCCTTATAGGATCACTCGTGCGTCTGTCTGTCCGTCCGTCTGTCACAGCCAATTTGCTCCGAATCTACTGGACCGAATCAGGTAAAATTTGGTAGAATATTGTAATCATATGACCCAAACACATATGTGCAAAGTAAATATTATTTTTTTTAAATAATGCAGCCGTGCAGCCCTAAGTGGGTGGTAAACTCCATCTAAGGCTAAATATTACCGCGAGACCGATAGCGAACAAGTACCGTGAGGGAAAGTTGAAAAGAACTTTGAAGAGAGAGTTCAAGAGTACGTGAAACCGTTCAGGGGTAAACCTGCGAAACTCGAATGAACGAACGGAGAGATTCATCGTTATTCCTCGGCGCACTTGCGCGCTCCCGATGTGTACGGTTTCGATCGTGCGCACGGTGCGCGTCGGTAGCGTCCGGGGACGGCGTGCACTTCTCTCTTAGTACTGCATCGCGACCCGTTCGATGTCGGCCTAAGCGCCGCTCGGGAGCCCACTCGTCCCTCTCGGGGGGCGGATGGACCTTGCGGTGGCCGGCCGGCTGTCGGACGGTATAACTGTGAACCGCGCACGCACGTAAGCGTCCGGCCCGACGCAAGGTTGTGTAGTCGTCGAAGTCCTGCCAAAGTGCGGACGTCGGCGCTGCGCGCCTGTTGTCGCAGCCGTGGTCTCGGACCGTGCGCGTTTCGGTCTGCGATGATTCAGTTTCGGGCACTCGCAGGACCCGTCTTGAAACACGGACCAAGGAGTCTAGCATGTGTGCGAGTCATTGAGATATCAAACTGAAAGGCACAACGAAAGTGAAGGCGCGCGCTCGTCGCGTGCTCAGGGAGGATGGAGCGCCGGTCTCGGTCGGCCTCTCGCACTCCCGAGGCGTCTCGTTTCCAATCCGTGAATGTAGGCGCGCTCTGAGCGCAGATGCTGGGACCCGAAAGATGGTGAACTATGCCTGGTCAGGTCGAAGTCAGGGGAAACCCTGATGGAGGACCGTAGCGATTCTGACGTGCAAATCGATCGTCGGAACTGGGTATAGGGGCGAAAGACTAATCGAACCATCTAGTAGCTGGTTCCGTCCGAAGTTTCCCTCAGGATAGCTGGCGTCGATTCGAACAGTCTCATCCGGTAAAGCGAATGATTAGAGGCATTGGGGCCGAAACGACCTCAACCTATTCTCAAACTTTAAATGGGTGAGAACTCCGGCTTACTCGAATGATGAAGCCGGAGATCTGATGACGGTGCCAAGTGGGCCAATTTTGGTAAGCAGAACTGGCGCTGTGGGATGAACCAAACGTAGTGTTAAGGCGCCTAAAAAACGCTCATGGGACACCATGAAAGGCGTTGGTCGCTCATGACAGCAGGACGGTGGCCATGGAAGTCGGAATCCGCTAAGGAGTGTGCAACGACTCACCTGCCGAAGCAACCAGCCCTGAAAATGGATGGCGCTGAAGCGTTTTGCCTATACACTACCGTTACCGGCATGTGAGACTCGCCCTCGGGCGTGTCATTAAGCCGTAACGAGTAGGACGTGCGCGGCGGAGAGCGCAGAAGGGTCTGGGCGTGAGCCCGCTTGGAGCCTCCGTCGG